>JBBGZY010002506.1:0-699728 GCA_037952925.1 Lithobates clamitans | reverse complement strand
CCCCAAAAAATATATATCTCAAATTACCTTCGTTTTGGAACGTCCTGGTCCACTATCACCTACGCACAGAACGTACGTACGACACGCGCGAAAGGCCCTCCTTTATACACTACGCATGTGTGAAACTCCGCCTGCGTCGCCCGCCCCTGACGTTCGAAATGAACTCATGTTCTCCGCCCCCTAATTTGACGCACAGAACGTACGTACGACACGCGCGAAAGGCCCTCCTTTATACACTACGCATGTGTGAAACTCCGCCTGCGTCGCCCGCCCCTGACGTTCGAAATGAACTCATGTTCTCCGCCCCCTAATTTGACGCACAGAACGTACGTACGACACGCGCGAAAGGCCCTCCTTTATACACTACGCATGTGTGAAACTCCCGCCTGCGTCGCCCGCCCCTGACGTTCGAAATGAACTCATGTTCTCCGCCCCCTAATTTGACGCACAGAACGTACGTACGACACGCGCGAAAGGCCCTCCTTTATACACTACGCATGTGTGAAACTCCGCCTGCGTCGCCCGCCCCTGACGTTCGAAATGAACTCATGTTCTCCGCCCCCTAATTTGACGCACAGAACGTACGTACGACACGCGCGAAAGGCCCTCCTTTATACACTACGCATGTGTGAAACTCCGCCTGCGTCGCCCGCCCCTGACGTTCGAAATGAACTCATGTTCTCCGCCCCTTTTTTTGTTACGGCGCGTAGTGGAGTTAAAGAATGGCGGAGACACCTGAAATGTTGACGACCTCAGGTAGTGGAGACAGCCCGCAGGCTGGAACGTCTGGAACGTCAACCAAATCTGTGAGGCCTAGATTTAAGGCCTCTAATATGAGTTTCAAAAGAGATGGTGGAGATGGTGGCCATTCTTCGCAAAGACGACTATGATGGCAATTATGGGCCGTACGCACGGCCAAATTTGCGCAAGGCCAAAATCATGGCAAAGGTCGTGGACACTTTGCAGGCATCATTTGGGGTCCAGCGCTCCAAGGATCAATTGCGCAAAAAGATGGTCTGACCTGAAAAATCAGGGAGCCGGATCAATACCGACGTATCCGGAAAGTTTCTTAAAAAAAGTAAGTACTTGTCGTGTTTTTCTCTTGTGTTTATTACCTTGTATACTGCTCCATGTGTTCTTTGAAGAAACTCGTTACATATCCATATTATATCTATCTATCTATCTATCTATCTATCTATATTATATATATATATATATATATATTATAATTATATATATATATATATCTAATATATATTATTATATATATATATAGATATAGTAGATATAGATATATATAATCTATATATATTATATATATATATATATATATATATATATATCTATATCTATATCTAAATATATAAATATAAATATCTAAATATATAAATATAAATATATAAAAAATATAAATATAAATATATAAAAATATAAATATAAATATATAAAAATATAAATATAAATATAAAATATATAAAAATATAAATATATAAAAATATAAATATATAAAAAATATAAATATATAAAAAATATAAATATAAATATATAAAAATATATATATATATATATATATATATATATATATATATATATATATATATATATATATATATATATATATATATATATATATATATATATATATATATTATATATCTATTTGAAATTCTCTTAATTTTTTGGATTTACATTTAGTTAGATATTTAGAGATTTTGTTACAGATATAGAGAGAGATCAAAAGATTATTAACTATATTTTGAGATATTGATATCTATCTATCCGGTATGTCTTTATAATTTTAAATATTGAACTAAAATAGGAACTCTACACAAACCACTTCACTACAAATGTTGGAAAATTATTATGTCCTAAAATATCTGTGTGCTAATTAGATTACTCATTTTTGTTTCACATAGGGGAAAAATCACTCAGCCAACCAAAAGAACACAGTCCACCCCAAGCAAAACAGGATTGGGCAATTCAGTCCAAGTCCCATTGACGATGTGGAGGAAGGAGAGGTGGGCGACATGGGCACCCCACCAGGTGAGTGTCTGACACACCAGCTTACGTTAATCTATGCATGGCTGCCTTTTGTTTTAATTGAATTTGTCTACTCTATTTTAGGGGATCTGCTTCATTCAAGCAACAGTGACACCCCCGAGGATGTGGAGGAATTAGGCTACATGGCCACCCCACCAGGTCAGTGTCTGAGACAACAGCTTTATTTCTGGTAAGGTAAACTATGTATGTGTGCATATTTGTAAAGACATTTTTTGGTTTCATTCCACTTTAGGAACAACAAGAAGTGACCATTTCACCTCGGAAAGTGCCCAACGTCTAATTGGTCAAATAATGGGCTGGAATCAAGACATGGATCAAATGCGTAATAGGCTGGATCGTATGCAGCAGGAAATGAAGGACATGATTGATGTTTTGGGTCGAATCTAAATGCCCTTTTTTAAACCCCAAAACATCAATCATGTCCTTCATTTCCTGTTTTGCTGACCCCATTCTGGGCCTTCTCTTTGTTTTTTTGGCATAACATAAATGGCTGTTTAACCTAATGTCAAAAAGGAGGGCTGTCAAAAATCCACAAAAAAATAAAAATTGATTTTCTAAAAAACAACCAAAAAAAAAAAAAAAAGTGATTTTAAAAAACCCAAAAAAAAAAAAAAAAAGTGATTTTAAATAACCCAAAAAAAAAAAAAAAAGTGATTTTAAAAAACCCAAAAAAAAAAAAAAAAAAGTGATTTTAAATAACCCAAAAAAAAAAAAAAAGTGATTTTAAAAAACCCAAAAAAAAAAAAAAATTGATTTTAAAAAACCCAAAAAAAATTCAAAAAATTAATGTTAAAAAACCAAAAAAAATTAAAAAATTGATTTTAAAACACCAAAAAATCGAATAAATAATTAATGTTAAAAAACCAAAAAAAGTAAAAAAAATTGATTTGAAAACACCAAAAAAATTAAGAAAATTAATGTTAAAAAACCAAAAAAAATTAAAAAATTGATTTTAAAACACCAAAAAATCGAATAAATAATTAATGTTAAAAAACCAAAAAAAGTAAAAAAAATTGATTTGAAAACACCAAAAAAATTAAGAAAATTAATGTTAAAAAACCCAAAAAAAAAAAAAAATTGATTTTAAAAAACAAAAAAAAAAAAATAAAAAACTTGCTTTTAAAAAAAAACAAAACTTGATTTTCCAAAAACAAAGCCTGTTTTTGAAAATCCAAAAGCCCAAAATATTTTTTTGTGGATTAGGTAGAAATATTTCAATATAATTATATTTTGCTACATCATTAAGATACCATTATATTTTTGTCTCGGAACATTTTATACTAAATGCAGAACTGAATGCATACCAACCATTAATAAAAACATCTCCTTTTATAGGATTTTAACAAATGTGTGGTTTGTTATTTCAAGGCTCAGTATCAGTTTGGTTATAATTGTCAAAAAGTTGTTTACAGTGGCAATGGAGCTTATTTATACATTTTTAAAATTCTAATACAGTTGGCACTACAACTGCTCGACCATAACCTAGGAGACAGCCCAAAAGAAAGGCAAGCAATAAATATAATGCCAGATTTCAGCAATATTTTTTTTATTGTAAAAAAAATTATATATCCTGGCCCATTGCAATGGCCCCCCTACCCATAAAATAATCAACATATTGCTGTCTAACCTGACGGGAACTTTGGGGGGCCAAGCCAGTACGGACAGTATCCAGGCCTGTAAGGTTGGCTTCTATTTGTCCGGCCTCAGGCCCAACTGTGCCTATATAATTGGCAGAATGCTTATTTAAAAAGTTGTGCAGAATGCAGCATGATAAAATTATAAAATTAAGTTTGTATTCCGCCAAATTAATGGCTGTTTGAAACAGGCGGAACCGGCTGGCCAGAATTCCAAACGCATTCTCAACCACTCTTCTAGCTCTGGCCAGCCGGTAATTAAAAACCCTCCTCTCCGGGGTGAGGGTTCTTTGGGGGAATGGCCTCATGAGGTGCTTGCTCAGAGCGAAGGCTTCATCGGCAATGAAGACAAAGGGGAGTCCTTCCACGTTATCCTCATCAGGTGGCAATCCCAGGCCACCACTCTGGAGACGCTGGCAGAACTCCGTCTGGGCAAATACTCCTCCATCCGACATCCGGCCATTCTTCCCCACGTCCACATATAAAAAATCATAGTGTGCCGACACCACCGCCATTAAAACAATACTGTGGAACCCCTTATAATTAAAATAATATGACCCCGAATGGGGTGGTGGCACAATGTGGACATGTTTCCCATCTATAGCCCCTCCACAATTGGGAAAGTCCCAACGGCTTGCAAAATGGGATGCCACAGTCTGCCATTCCTGTGGCGTTGAAGGAAACTGGGGAATCAAACAAGAAAACAAAAATCAATTAATTTGGAAGCTAACATTGCAAGAAAATTAGACAATTAAAAACATTATTCCCCAGCATCAGTATAACATTCAATAATTTAATTCTTCTGGAATAACTAATATGGAAAAAGGCACACTTATCAGATTGCTCACCCCCTCTGATAGAACATTGATTACATTTTAGGGGGTTGTGAAATCCCCAAAAAAAATTACTTTAACAACACGCAGGAATTTAGGGATAACAAAGGCTACAAGACTGCAGTTGTCGCACTCTGCAGGTGCAGTTGCAAACCAGCTTACAGTAAATGAGGTAATGTCAAAAGGCATTCATGTTGCAAACAGTACACAATCACATGCAAGGGCAATTAATGAAAACACTTTGAGGCTTGCATATGATTTGATGATGGAAATCAGCAGAGCTTCTGCTCATTTACTAAAGCACTGGAACAAATGCACTTGTAGAGTGCACATGCATTTTGCAAAGTGCAACATAGATTTGCTTTAGACAAATCAACACCACAGAACATTCAAGCAAATTTTAACGAGGGTGGGGGTGGGGGGGTTGTGAAATCTAGCTAATTGCTAATTAGCAGCACACTATTTGGAGTGAGTTCAGGTGGGGGGGGGGGGTTGTGAAATCTAGCTAATTGCTAATTAGCAGCACACTATTTGGAGTGAGTTCAGGTGGGGGGGGGGGGGTTGTGAAATCTAGCTAATTGCTAATTAGCAGCACACTATTTGGAGTGAGTTCAGGTGGGGGGGGGGGGTTGTGAAATCTAGCTAATTGCTAATTAGCAGCACACTATTTGGAGTGAGTTCAGGTGGGGGGGGGGGTTGTGAAATCTAGCTAATTGCTAATTCTAAGCACACTAAATACACTCCAACAAAATACATTCAAAATGAGTAGACTAGGTGGATATGTTCCCATCACTTCATGCTGGGAAGGTTATTGAAGGAAACTATACATGCATGACAAAAAATAACAGGAAAAAATCCCAGCATGTGTGAGGATAAAAAGGGGACATTCACACTATATTGCAATGATGGGAAGTAGTGTTTGAAGCAAGAAATACATTACTTTATCAAAGATTACATAAAAGAACATGTGATGCTAATAAACTAAAAATAGCTTACCTTAATATAGTCCTTCTGCAGGACCTGTATGATGGCAGAACAGGTCTCTGGGATAATGATCCCCAGAGCCTGGGGGGAGATGCCTGTCGAGAACTTAAGGTCCTGCAGGCTTCTCCCTGTGGCCAAATACCGCAAGGTAGCGACCAGCCTCTGCTCCGGAGTGATGGCTTGCCTCATGCAGGTATCCTGCCTGCTGATATAGGGGGTCAGCAAAGCCACCAAACGATCAAAAACGGGGTCCGTCATCCGGAGAAAGTTCCTGAAATCCTCAGGATTATTCTCACGGATCTCACGGAGCAAAGGCATGTGACAGAACTGGTCACGCTGAAGCAACCAATTCTTGGTCCATGAACTCCTCCTCGCCCTGTTCATGGACTGGTCTTGGGCTGAAGAATAAACTACAGCACCAAGCACATACAATGCACGAGCTCTACGACGAGTACGTACAGGTAACATGGCTTCAAAACGGTCGGCTGGTCAGAACGCACTAAACAGAACGCACTGAAGAACAGCAAGGCCTGTGAAGAACGACCTGAAAATCAGGAACGAGCGGCCAATAAAACAAAGATTTCTCAATGCCAACTGACCAAACGCACTGAAAAGCAGATACAAACCTCACAAGCACAGACTGAACACCAGTTAAAACGAACTGAAAAATACGAGTCTCACAAGCGCGAATCGTCTCTCACCAAACTTCTACTAACACGAGATAAACACGAGATTAGCAGAAGGAGCCCAAAGGGTGTCGTACGGGCTATTGAACTTCCGTTTTATAGTCTCGTCGGACTTGGTGTACGTCACAGCGTACTAAACTGGCGTACTTTTGTGTGGTCGTGTGTGGGCAAGTCCGTTCGTAAGAAAGTCTGCCCCAAGTCCGCCGAAGGTACGCCGGAAGTATGTCGGACAGACTGTCCGACTTTTGTAGCTGCAAAGTCCGACCGTGTGTACGCGGCATAAGGGCCACATTCTGCGGAAAACACCGGGAATTCTCAGCAGCCTGGGGAAAAAGCTTTTGGTCGTGTTTGTTTGCGATCGTTGCATGTTTGCCAGTCATCTGGTGTTTGTGGAAAAGCATAAACACAAGTGCAGGACCTCCGCGGTAAACACATAAACAGATAAAACGTCCTGCGTTATGCAGCGGAGAGGTCAAGGGTCACAAATCTGTAAATTGTTACGTTTATACAACACAGTCTTTTAATATAAACAAATATTAGAAACTAATCCTGCATCCGGCCTATCAGGTTATTACGGGGTCAGCTTGGTCAGTTATCGTAAACCTGTTCTTGTTAATGGGGTTAATGGATGAAAGCAGAACCAGAAACCATGGTGGGGAAACCTCATCATTGGAGAGATATACAAAGCCAGTGGGTGACTTATCCCATCAGACGCCAATCATAAATAAAACATCACTTTAAGGCAGACTGGCATCTTAAAGCTTAATACATTTTCCATGTCAATGATCTGTTATCCATGATTTTCTAGAACTAAAAGAAAAATCACTTCTCCTTCTCTAAAAAGGATTTTCAAAAACGTGCTTGCTTTCCTTTAACTGACTCATAGCTATTCCAAAAATCTGCACAGAGCTTGAGGTCAAATTACTGGCAGGCGGTTGCATGGAACATGGCATCCCAAGAACAGTTCATTGGTTTACCTTGCAGGGTGTGTCTTCATTGGTAAAGTTCCAAAATATTTATTGCAGCAATTGAGTTGAATATGTGATTGTAGTAAAAGCAGACCCTAGGATTCTAAAACATGACAGCACTAGAATGACCAGTTATAGAACAGAAGCAGATAAGTATCTTCAATAAAGCCTGACGTAATGCTTGCAATAAATATCGCTGATGGGGGAGTTAAAGAAGATCTATCATTATAATTTTAAATTTACAGTTCTGTCCCGTATGGGGCAAAGTACATGTAGCTTTGCAGTCCCATGTTTCTTAAGGTTTTCCAACCCTAGTTATGGAGGTCTGACCTGCCCCCCTCCTTTCCTGCCGCAGCCAATCTGACAACAGCTATGAAATAGTAGGCTGATTTATAATTGCAGCTTGTCTTTGCTGTAAGCACTTTGCTGAAACAAACATTGGCAAGAGGAATGCAGGGGCTGGCATGCCTCCTCCCTCTGCGTTTCGTTTGCCGTTGCTCGTCTAGGGAAAGTGCTTACAGCTGAGACAAATTTAAATTACGAATCAGCCGTCTCCTTCATAGCTGTTGTCGGATCGGCCGTAGCAGGAGGGAAGGGGGGCAGGTTGCACCTCATAGCTGGGGTTAGAAAGCACGGAACAACATGGGACAAAGTATCACGTGTACTTGTCCCATAGAGGTCAGAACTGTAAAATAGAAATTACGATAGATCTTTTTTAAGTAACTGCAATTATTTCCTTATAAAGCACATTCATTTTCAACCGAAAAAATGGTGGAGCAATGGACCCACAGGTAGGTTAGGTGTTGGTTAGGTGTAAATTTCTTACAAGCAGTTTTCTGACAGCCGGGTTTTCCCTAGGGGAAGAAATGGAGAAAGGCTGGTGCCATGGAAGTCGGCTAAAACATCGTTTTATTAATGCAGGTGAACAACAATCAAAAAAGCCAATGCGTTTGGGCCATCAGGACTTAATCATGGCCATGGCACCAGCCTTTCTCCCTTTTTTGCATGGATTGTACATGCAGGTTAACAGAGACTTCCTGGGCTGAGTGCAAACGAGAAAATCCGGACAGCAGGAAAATGTAATCCAAAGAAGTTTCTTTAATTATGAAATCAGGAACATGTCATGTACAGGACACCATGGATAGAATGTGCAGACAATCACTAACGCGTTTCGCACTATGCCAAGTGCTTACTCATAGCTTAGGTTAACAGAGACTTCCTAGGCTGAGTGCTGTGTTCCTGAGGCTCACCAGGCATTACACAGGAGGTAGTAGCTCAGATGCACATGTTATATTTTCCTAGGGGCCCCTGGAGTAATACAAAGAGTAAGAGCACCACAGGTTTGCATCAAGTCCAGCAAAAGTTTACTTATCTTGAGGATTTCTCCAATACTCTTTGGGGGCTCACAACTCCGCATTCAGAAGTCCTTGGGGTTTCCCTAGGTGCCCATGGAGTAATAAAAATAGTATATAAAAGGGTAAGGGCACCACAGTTTTGTATTATGTCCAGCAAAAGTTTACTTATCTTGAGGACAGGCCTGAGGACTTATCCAATGTGCTTTGGGGGGCTCACAATTCCCCGTTCATCAGGGCTTGTGCTCTGGCAGAAGAGTAGAGAGAACCGGGGCTGTCAGACTGGCATCCGGTGTTCTCTCTAATTTTTATTTTATACTTTTTGCTGACCGGTATATTCAAATAACTGCCAGCCCACAAGCCCTGGATCCTCAGACCTGCCGTCAAGTTAAATAAACTTTTGCTGGATTTTTTAAAAACCTGTAGCACAGAAAATTCAGAAAATGTAAAGCAATATGCTGTCCACTACTTGACATTCGCACTGACTGACATTAGGGTTGATACAAGGGCAGAGCAGGAAAAGTGCCCATAAAATATGTTTTTTTTTTTCCTTGTTCAGATCAGTCCAGCTGTGATGCTGAGAAGATGAAGTAGCCCACACATGAAAATTCTGATTTCTCTACATACCCCTGCTGACACCATAAACGTTCTCTGTTTTCATAAAGGGTTTGTAGTCTTTCTAAAATGACACTTATGTTATGCGGTGTTATGTGTAGATAGAAATAGCGCTGGTGTGTAATTGTTCAGCCGTATGGTGCCAGCACTGAAGAATCAAATTAACAGCAAAGAATGATCCACTCTCCTTCTGTAGAAGTCTCTTTCGTTTCACATTTTTCAACTCCACAGGGGGAGCTTATCTGACTGATGAAACAGGTGAAACTGAAAACCGCTGCACAGCCTGGCCTGGGAACCACGTCCAGCCACTGCGGCAGGCTCTGGATGAATGAAGCAGCACCCAACTGTATCCCAGAAAGGGGAAATATGAGGAGGGGGGGGGAGGATGCAGGATCAAAATATGCAGATATCTGCACAATTCTGTGACATTTACATGGAGGCCTAAGTAACAGATGTACAGAGACATTCCCAGATGTAATCTGCATTCCCTGCTTAATGTACTCTGAATGTAGGGATCCTCTGGGAAGCCATGTTATACTGGTGCCAAACTCATGCATGCTGGAATCTCGGGTCTGGGTTCAGGGAGCAAGCTTCCAGCTGTTGAAGTGACCGAGGGACTGCTGATAGTCAAATGCCCAGTCAGCTATTGGCTTCCAGGAACTGATACTATCTGTAGTTTCTCAACAGCCGGAAGACCTTCTGAATCCCATAGTGGCTGCAGAGCTGAATTATGGACACAAAACCATTCATTTAAATATATTCCTCAATGGCAGTCAGCCAGGAACCATCTAACCTATTATATATTCCTACACAGAATCTACTTCACTCTGGCCAGGCTTGCAAGGATCTATAGAAATCAATCATCTTTCTGCTGGAATTGCTCTTCCATGCATGCCAAGTTCCTTCAAATCTTCTGGGAATGTCCAGGTATTGAGTTATATTGGAAAGAGGTCCTGGCTTCTACCACCTCAGTCACCACTATACCGATAATCCCCTCCATTGAGGTGTGTCTTCTGAGTTTGGTACAATGTAGATATTTGCCAGCACACCAAGGATCAGCACACGGTGACGTCCAAACGGTTTAATTTATTGCATGATCACAACACAAAAGGTGCAACGTTTCGGAGTCGCGCAGGACCCCTTCGTCATCACATGCCTGACGAAGGGGTCCTGCGCGACTCCGAAACGTTGCACCTTTTGTGTTGTGATCATGCCATAAATTAAACCGTTTGGACGCCACCGTGTGCTGATCCTTGGTGTGCTGGCAAATTTGGTTGTTGCTGCAGCACCCGACCTTTAAGAGCTTATACCAGGAACGTGAGCGATGGGAATATGAAACATTACATTCTGAGTTTGGTAGACTCTCTAGTTCCCACAAATGCCATTCGCACCCTATTATTATTCTATGCAAGAAAGCTGATTATCCTGTCTTGGAAAAAAACTTTAACACCATCATTAGATTGGTGAACGTGTAGGCAGATGTAGGTTGACCTCTCTACACCAGCGGTGCTTTTTCAACCACCAGACAGGGACAGTGGAGGACAAGAGGAATGCACATTCCTCCTAGGCCTCCATACATGCCATCGGGCGAGTGGCTGTCCGATCAGACGGTGCTGCCCCGGATGACTCGTGTGCCCATCTTTAGAGACAGCAAAGCTTATTAAAAAAAAACACTGGCTGACTGCATTTGGCACGCATTTTGGATGTTGTTAGGTCAGCCTACAAATAGGACTCTCACCCTCTATAAGGCCACCTATTCCAACAGGGGTGCACCTCCTAAATTTGATAAGGTTTGTGGTGGATTGCTTTCCTCTACATCAACCGCCTCTGATTAGAGTCAATCACGCACTCCTTTTATTCTGGTTGTTTTGTTTTAATGACTATTGGTCTATGTAAAAGCCTTAAATTATTACCTTTATTCTGATCGTGATGTTTGGTATTGTATCCCTGTTATCTAATTCCCTGTGGATGTTCTCGGGTTGGGTATTTTTTTTTTTTTTCTGCTTGACCTAATTTGAACTTATAGGGTTGAGATCCTTGGTGAAGGGTAGAATCATTTGGAACTTTGAACTGTACCTTTGGATGATGGTTGTACTGTAGTAGTTACAGAACTTGGGTTTGTTGTCTACTTTGTTAGTAGACTTCTTTTTTTTTTTATATACTGTACTACGCTTATTTTGTATGTACAATACTGCCTAAAATTAATTAAAAAAATTGGGAAAAAATATATATATTCCTCAAAAGCTTCCTAGCATATAAATCGACTTTGTGTGCACCCAATGCCTTTGTAGACCCAAATATTACCTTGTAAAAGTAGCAGTGACATCTTTACTGTGCTCTACATGGTTTGTGCAGAGAGCAAAGCAGTGGGAGTGGCCATGCAGACCCCACCCACTGCAGGAGGGGGTGGAGACAAGACCACTGACCCTGAGCAGCAGTGACCGGTCTTTATTACAGGAATCTCCTTCACAGAGATAAAGGTTCACACTGGATTACTGCACAGATCTGGAGGAAATGCACAAAGATTCAAGGAGGAATACACGTGTCGGGTATTTAAATGATATTTGTTTATCCTGGAGTTCAAATTTGACCTCTTACCGCCAGCGTAACTCACATATGGGCCTCAACATTGGCTTTTTGCATAAATGGGCCAGCCACCTCGTCTGTTCTGTGCAGGGAGAATGACTCCCAGAACAGTGATTGAACGGTCACTGTCAGTTCACTAATTATGATCCAGAGTCGATTTGGAGGAGCTCCCGATCATGTGACTGCTATGACAGCCAATCACAGTGCTCACATGATTGGAAAGCGCATCTCTGCCTCCTGTCTTTTACAACCTCTTAAAGGGTCAACAGGAGCCAATGCCAAGGGGTTAAAGACTACTTTATGGACATGTTGCAATTCTAAAATGATATTTACACATAACTCATAGTTCTGTCCAGCAGTGGTCAGCCTGAGAAGTATTTCACCTTACACTCCCATCCTGGGTGTTTTCTGAAGATTTTCCCAGCAATCCTGGCACTGTCCAGCTCATGCTGCAGGTCAGCCATAAAGAATCCAATGATGAGAAGTGGGCTCAGAGCCAGAGAAAGCACAAGACAGCAGGTGCCATCTGCCTTTGCCTCTCAGTGGGTGAACATATGGCGGGGGTTGGGAGCATGACCAGAGATAATCGACTGACAGCTCACTCTTAATAAACTGATGGTTCTGGGAAGCCTCCAGTAGAGTCAGTGACATTTCGCTGATAGGCAAAGTCTGGTAGGCTGAATTACCTCCTGCTAATGGCTGCAGTGGGTGTGTTTACAGTGGAACGGAAGAACAGATCTCCTCACCAGATTACCGGGAGGATATTAGAACTTGCCAGGTAATGTCACTCACCTTCATCTACCAAAAACTTAAATGTCCATTATTGGTGGAGCAACCCTTTAAGCACACACAGCAGATGTGTAAACAATCATGAATCAACTCTATCCTTGGAATTCTCCTAGAGTATTGTAGATATATGTCTCAGACTAATGCGACAAATGGCGGAACTTGAGACAGATTCATGTATGCGCCGGTAAGGTGTATGTGAATCTTGTCCCAAGCATTTCTCCTGCGAAGTGGTGGAGTTTTGCAGGCAGAAAAGCTATTTGGAGCTGTTAAGATAGTGACGTCCAAAGAGTCAACTGTTACTACTAGGCGGCTGTATAGCCACTGATCACTTTCACAGAGTGGGCGGCGTGGTGCCCCTCTAGTTCCCGGGCCCTCCCACTCTTACCAGGAACCCCGGACCTCAACCGCCGCATTCAGGATGGAGAGCGGTGTGACACTTGGAAGTGCAGTCGCTGTAGATCCGAGGGGGACATGCAAGGAAAATAAAAAACAGCATTTTAGCTTGCACATGATTGGATAATAAAATCAGCAGAGCTTCCCCTCATTTCAGATCTACCTCTCAGATCTACAACGACTGCACTTCCAAGTGCACTTTCAGTGCAATTTCAAATGCACTTTGCACTTGCAGTTTGCACTTGCAGTAAATAACCCCCATAGTTCCAATCTCACATGCTCACATGTAACCAAAGAGATTGAGAGCGACAATGATTTTGTCACTTCTGGTTTCAGATCCACCATTACCTGGCCGGTAATCACCAACACAGTATTCCCCCCGCTGCACTTCTCCCCCGTCATTGGTTGCTAGGACCGTGGCGCTGGCGTCTTAGAAAGCAATTATGTGCTTACCCCAACATTCACAGGAGGATAAAACTTTATCTGGCCAGACCTACTTCACCTCCCTGGTAAGGGAGACTCTGATGGGGGCTGTGATGTAAGGGGGGACTTTTAAAGGGGAACTCTAAGGTAAGGGGGACTTTGATGGGGAGTCTGATGTGGGAGGGGAAACTGATGGGGACCCTAGTGTAAGGAGTAAGGAGTAATGGAGGACACTGGTGGAGACCCTGATGTAAGGGGCATCTGATTGGGAACCTGATGTAAGGTGGGATTCTGATGGGGAACCTGATGTAAGGGGGGACTTAATGTAAGGGGGACTTTGATGGGGCCCTGGTGTAAGGAGGAACTCCTTCTGGTCTTCCTCCTGGTGTAAGAGGGATTTTTATGAGGACCTCGGTGTAAGGGGGAATCTGATGAGGGCCCTGGTATAAGGAGGAACTCTGGTGTAAGAGGGATTTTGATGGGGACCTTGGTGTAAGGGGGAATCTGATGGGGGCCCTGGTGTAAAAGGGATTTTGATGTGGACCTTGGTGTAAATTGGGCCTCTAATGTGGGGGGGGGACGACTCATTAATTTAGCCTGTTAACCACTTGCCGACCAGCCGCCACAGTTTTACTGCGGCAGAATGGCACGGCTGGGCGAAAAGACCTTATGTTATGTCGCTTCGCCCTGTGGCCACTAGGGGCGTGCCCACTGCTCTCCCCTGGATCCGATGTGAGTGCCCGGCGGTCACGATCACCGCTGGGCTCTCGCAATCGCTGCTGACACACCGAGAACCGGGATCTGTGTGTGTAAACACACAGTTTCTGGTTCTCAGAGGGGAGAAAAGACAGATCTCACCGACACAGCCCCCTCCCCCTTCAGTTAGAACACACACTAGGGAACACAATTAACCCCTTGATCGTCCCCTGGTGTTAACCCCTTCCCTGCCAGTGACAATTTTACAGTAATTAGTGTATTTTTATAGCACTGATCGCTGTATAAATGACAATGGTCCCAAAAATGTGTCAAAAGTGTCCGATGTATCCACCATAATGTCGCGGTTCCGATAAAAATCGCAGTTTGCGGCCATTACTAGTAAAAAAAATAATAATAATAAAAAGACATAAAACTATCCCCTATTTTGTAGACGCTATAACTTTTGTGCAAACCAATCGCTTATTGCGATTTTTTTTTTACCAAAATATGTCGAAGAATACGTATCGGCCTAAACTGAGGAAAAAAAAAAAATTTTAATATATTTTTGGGGGATATATATTATAGCAAAAAGTAAAAAATATTGCGTTTTTTTTCAAGACTGTCACTGTTTTTTTGTTTATAGCGCAAAAAATAAAAACCGCAGAGGTGATCAAATACCACCAAAAGAAAGCTCTATTTGTGGGGAAAAAAAGAACGTCAATTTTGTTTGGGTGCAACGTCACACAGCGGCGCAGTGCTGAATCGCACAAAGTTCTCTAGTCAGGAGGGGGGTAAAATCTTCTGGGGCTGAAGCGGTTAATATTTGTAAAATATACAATGTGGCCCTCATACTAAAAGGTTTGGATATTCTGTTATAAATGATTATAAAACAACGGTCAGTGTTTTCTATGGCGATTCACCCCTACGTACATGACCGTGAATGACACACATGCAAGGTGCAAAATCCCAGCAGTGTTCCGCAGCAATGACTTAAAGAGGCTCTGATTGAAGCTGTCCAAAGAAGGCTCAGGGGGGGTTTGTAAATTATAAGGAAAGGCTGCGCTGAGTGGCGAGATCAGAAATGAAGTAAGGAGGAGAGAAATGCTACATTCAGCAAATACAAGGGAGGAGACATTCTTGGCATACTGAGGGTGTGGGGGGGCATACATGGCCCAGGTGGTCTGCTACGTTCTCACACTGTATAGATTGGGGGGGGGGGGGGGGGGGCACTTACAGCTTATATAGAACAGCTGGATATTTCTGTACCACTCTGTGCCTGCACTGTGCACTAATATCTACACATTCCACCCAACCTATACAGCTGGATAATATCTCTACTAGAAATACTCTTAGATTTCACTAACTTAGCAAGGCCCATAATAAGCATATGGCAGTAAAGTGAACATTCAGCCTCAGCTTTTATACATCTATGTATGCATTCTATGTAAGCGTTGCAAGTGCATTGATCAACGCAGGATCTACGCAAGGACATGTTAAATACAATGGCTGTCCTCAAGAATATGTAGAAGAATACGTATCGGCCTAAACTGAGGAAAAAAATATATTTTATATATTTTTGGGTGATATTTATAATAGCAAAAAGTAAAGAATAATGCGTTTTTTTTTTTTTCAAAATTATCCCTCTTTTTTGTTTATAGCACAAAAAATAAAAAGCGCAGAGGTGATCAAATACCACCAAAAGAAAGCTCTATTTGTGGGGGGGGGAAAAGGACGTCAATTTTGTTCAGGTGCAACTTCACTCGACCGCGCAATTGTGTCAGTTAAAGCGACGCAGTGCCGTATCGCAAAAAGTGCTCTGCTCAGGAAGGGGGTAAAATCTTCTGGGGCTGAAGCGGTTAATTACCACCTTAATCAGCCACAGAACCTGTGTAATAAATCTGTGTTTGGTTTTAAAGGGATGAGGTGGCAACCTTATCTGCACAACGCATTGCACGCCAGCAAGCACATGTTATAGAGAGCAAAATGCACATAAGCTGGTGTGGACAGGCCCTGAAGGAAAAAGTTTAGTAAAAAGTTTAGTAAAAAGACGCACCCTTGGGTTCAACCAATCGTTTTTTGCTGTATCTGGGGCATGACAGACTTGCGTCCTTTGCCTTTATACTTATTTCAATACTTTCACCTTCTTTCCCACGTCAGAATAGTGGGAGATATGGAAAATACTGATAAATATGTCTGTGACTACATGGCACAGTGACGTGTCAATTCTTACCTGTTTCTCATTGTTACCTATACAGGTTCTTCTACCAAACACGTGACATCTGCAATCTCCTCAGCATGTCTGACACAGATAATCAACTAGTAATGTCTAAGACAGGTAACCTAGAGTGCTTACCTGAACAAGAGTGATCGGCTAGTAATGTCTGACACAGGTCAGCTCAAAGTCACATTATCAAATCAGGTAGGGAGCTCAATCACATGGCAATATTCTCAACCACCAAGATATTACACCCAAGGCTTTTCTAGATTTCCCGTTAAGAATATATCAATGTACAAACCCAACGTCACTCCATGGGGCTCCAGAAATAGGAAGGGGTCCACCATCGCCAACAGGATGATAAAAGAAAGACTCATCAAACCATAGTCCCCTCAAATCATAAATGTCTGAAGATTACTGTTACCTGTGGCAAGCTGGCAACCAGCAAATCCTGCAAGGTAAGAATCCAGCGGATTCCTGCGGCTGCAATCACAGGTGGATAAGGATAAGTGCAGCCGCTGAGAATCTATAAAGCAATGACAGCAGATGCAGTTGTTCACATGTAATCGCATATTAAGCGATTACCCATGGTTAGGGACTGCTAGTTGCAACTGTCTGTAACTCCAGTCGCAGGAATGGGCTGGATTCTCGCAGCAGCTGGCAGTAAAATCCCATGTGGAAGAAGGCTAATGCCTTACTGTAATTTTCCTTTCCTGGCACCAATCCCTGGCAGCATACATATTGTAATATGCTGCCATGTTAGCACCAGGAAAATTGTATTCAATACTTACCATAATTTTCCTTCCTGGCACCAATCCATGGCAGCATACGCCATGTGTATGATGCCATGTTGGCTCCAGGAAAAGAGATCACAGGCAGTGAGACTTTTACCGATGTCTGCAGCCGCACATCAGGAAAATGTCTCACTTCCTGCGATTAGCGCAGCGCCGTGCCGACTTCCTGGCAGGCTCTGCACATGGAGTGTGCGAACACGCCGGAGCTCATCCTTACCGCGTACACACGGTCGGATTTTCCGACGGGAAATGTTGGATGTGAGCTTGTTGTTGGAAAGTCCGACCGTGTGTATGCTCCATCGAACATTTGCTGTCGGACTTTCCGCCAACAAATGTTTTCTAGCAGGTTCTCAAATTTTCCGCCAACAAATGTTTGCTAGCAGGTTGTCATATTTTCCGCCAACAAAACTTTGTTGTCGGAAAGGCGGATTGCGTGTACACAAGTCCGTCGCACAAAAGTTCACACATGCTCGGAATCAAGCAGAAGGAGCCGCACTGGCTATTGAACTTCCTTTTTCTCGTCTCGTCGTACATCTTGTACATCACCACGTTCCCACATTCGGAATTGTTGGCCAACATTTGTGTGACCGTCTGTATGCAAGACAAGTTTGAGCCAACAACCTTCGAACAAAAATCCACGTTTTTTTTTGGCGGAAAGTCCGATCGTGTGTACGGGGCATAAGAGCTCTGCACTAGCCAGCTTCCTTCTCCCATAGGTGCTCACAGAAGCACCAAAACTTTAAAAACCACTATGGAGAAACGTGAGCCAACAATAGTGTAATCTCTTTTCCTGGAGCCAACATGGCATCATACACATGGTCGTATGCTGCCATGGATTGGTGCCAGGAAGGAAAATTATGGTAAGTATTGAATACAATTTTCCTGGTGCCAACATGGCAGCATATTACAATACGTATGCTGCCAGGGATTGGTGCCAGGAAAGGAAAATTACAGTAAGCATTTGATACAATTTCCATAATTTGCTCACCAGAACCAGAAGGGACAGAGTTTGAAGTAAATAGTTGAAGTCCTCTGATCTGCTGATTGTGAAGTGGAGGTGTGCAAGGCACTGTTTACATCTTTTTTCTGTTATAACTAAAGGCAAAACTTATTTTTTTTTTTTAGTGTTGGATAGAGTGAAGATGGATTAGAACACCTGGTTAAATCACTGTCTATGCTCTCGCTAGAGAGATTCAGCCTCTCCATTTGTCCTGTTTACCAAGATCATTGAAAGTAAAAGAAAATCCCAAATATTGTGTTGTCCCCAGAAAAGTAAAAGAGGGAAAATCTTCCAATGGGGATACTAGTTCTGGTGACCTGGGGGGGGGGGGGGGTCCCCAAGAAATTTCCTTAATTTGCAGGAATTTCCTCTCACTTCCTGTTTGGCTATGGGACAGGAAGTGAAGGAAAATCTCTACAATAAGACACAAATGGTAAAATAAAATCTGACAGGGGTTATAACCCTCACTTGTTCTATCCAAAATGAAAAAAAAAGTTTTACCTATAGTTCTACTTTAAAGCGGGATTCCGGCCAGCTAAAAAAAAATTTTAAAGGCCGCAGCTGCACAGTCACACTGTAGCTGCTGACTTTAACCACTTAACAACCGGCCCATAGCCAAATGACGGCTACAGGGCGGTTGTTTAACTCTGGGAGGGCGTCCAGGGACGTCCTCCCAGAGTTCTGCTCTCGCGCGCCCCCTAGGGCGCGCACTCGAGAGCATCCGTGACCGCCGGGTCCAGAGGACCCGGCGCATCACAGATCCCGGTAAATGGCCGCTGATCGCGGCCGTTTACCATGTGATCGCTCTGTCAAATGACGGCGCGATCACATGTCAACAAACCGGCGTCATCTGATGACGCCGGTTCCTCTCCTCCCCCTCTCCTCCCCTCCTGTGTACCGATCGGTACACAGTGACCGGAGAGGCGGATGGATGGATGGCTGCAGCGTTGTGGGCTGCTTCTGTAGTGCCCACAGCGCTGCACAGAGACATCCAGCCATCCATCCATCCATGCTCAGCCATCCCCACTACTCTGCATGCTCTGCAATTCCCTCTGCAATGCCCCACAATACTCTGCCATACCCCGCAATACCCCTGCAATACTCTGCCATACCCTGGAATACCCCTGCAATACTCTGCCATACCTTGGAATACCCCTGCAATACTCTGCCATACCCTGGAATACCCCTGCAATACTCTGCCATACCCTGGAATACCCCGCAATACTCTGCCATACCCTGGAATACCCCGCAATACTCTGCCATACCCTGGAATACCCCGCAATACTCTGCCATACCCTGGAATACCCCGCAATACTCTGCCATACCCTGGAATACCCCGCAATACTCTGCCATACCCTGGAATACCCCGCAATACTCTGCCATACCCTGGAATACCCCGCAATACTCTGCCATACGCTGCAATACCCCGCCATACTCTTCTATACCCTGGAATACCCCGCAATACTCTGCCATGCCCTGGAATACCCCGCAATACTCTGCCATACCCTGGAATACCCCGCAATACTCTGCCATACCCCGCAATACTCTGCCATACCCCGCAATACTCTGCCATACCCCGCAATACTCTGCCATACCCCGCAATACTCTGCCATACCCCGCAATACCCTGAAATACCCCGCAATACTCTGCCATACCCCGCAATACTCTGCCATACCCCACAATACTCTGCCATACCCCGCAATACTCTGCCATACCCCGCAATACCCTGAAATACCCCGCAATACTCTGCCATACCCCGCAATACTCTGCCATACCCCGCAATACTCTACCATACCCCGCAATACTCTGCCATACCCCGCAATACCCTGGAATACCCCACAATACTCTGCCATACCCCGCAATACCCTGGAATACCCCGCAATACTCTGCCATACCCCACAATACTCTGCAATACCCTGAAATATCCCGCAATACCCAGCCATACTCTGCAATACTCAGTGATACCCAGCCATACTCTGCCATACCCAGCCATGTTCTGCAATACCCCGCAAAAATCTGCAATACTCTGCCATAACCCGCAATACTCTGCCATACCCAGCCATACTCTGCAATACCCCGCAATACCCAGCCATACTCTGCAATACTCGGTGATACCCAGCCATACTCTGCCATACCCAGTCATACTTGGCGATACTCTGCAATACCCAGCCATGCTCAGCCATACCCAGTTTCTGTATGTGGCCAGGCTGTGGAAGTCTCACACATGTGGTATCGCCGTACTCAGGAGGAGTAGGAGAATCTATTTTGGGGGGTTATTTTTGGTATGTACATGCTATGTGTTAGAAATAGTGTATAAATGGACAACTTTGTGTTAAAAAAAAAAAAAGCGTTTTAACCACTTCCCGCCTTCCGTCATACGACGTCCTTGACTTTGTGCGGGGATATCTGAATGATGGTTGCAGCTACAGGCATCATTCAGATATCATATTTTTCAGCCGGCGATTCCCTATACCATGAGAACGATCATAGCGGCTGTTACACTGCTTGATCGTTCTTACGGGAGGCGAGAGGGGACGCCCCCCCTCCCGCCGCCCTCCGGTGCTTCTACCGACTCACCGCTACGATCGAAGCCAGGATCTTTTTTTTTTTTTTTTTTTTTTTTTATTTCAGGAACAGCCTAGAGGTGAGATGTGGGGTCTTATTGACCCCATATCTCACTGTAAAGAGGACCTGTCATGCCATATTCCTATTACAAGGGATGTTTACATTCCTTGTAATAGGAATAAAAGTGATCAAAAAAATTTATTTTTTGGAAAAAAGTGTCAAACTAAAATAATTAAAGTAAAATGAACAATAAAAAAAAAAAAAAATTTTTTATAGTGCCCCTGTCCGTGTGCTCGCATGCAGAAGCGAACGCATACGTAAGTCCCGCCCACATATGAAAACGGTGTTCAAACCACACATGTGAGGTATCACTGCGATCGGTAGAGCGAGAGCAATAATTTTGGCCCTAGACCTCCTCTGTAACTCAAAATTTGTTACCGGTAAAAAATTTTAAAGCGTCGCCTATGGGGATTTTTAAGTGGCGAAGTTTGGCACCATTCTACAAGCGTGTGCAATTTTGAAAGGTGACATGTTAGGTATCTATTAACTTGGCGTAACTTCATCTTTCATATTATGCAAAAACATTGGGCTATCCTTACTGTTTTGTTTTTTTTTAAAGCAAAAAACTGTTTTTTTTCCAAAAAAAACGCGTTCGAAAAATTGCTGCGCAAATATCGTGCGAGATAAAAAGTTGCAATGACCGCTATTGTATTCTCTAGGGTCTTTGCTAAAAAAACATATATAATGTTTTGGGGTTCTATGTAATTTTCTAGCAAATAAATGATGATTTTTACATGTAGGAGAGAAATGTCAGAATTGGCCTGGGTGCTCCAGAACGCCTGAAGGTGCTCCCCTGCATGTTGGGCCTCTGTATGTGGCCAGGCTGTGTAAAAGTCTCACACATGTGGTATCGCCATACTCAGGAGTAATAGCAGAATGTGTTTTGGGGTGTAATTTGTGGTATGCATATGCTGTGTGCGAGAAATAACCTGCTAATATGACAATTTTGTAAAAAAAAAAAAACGAAAAAAAAAAAACTTGATTTTGCAAAGAATTGTGGGAAAAAATGACAACTTCAAAAAACTCATCATGCATCTTTCTAAATACCTTGGAGCGTCTTCTTTCCAAGAAGGGGTCATTTGGGGGGTATTTGTACTTTTCTGGCATGTTAGGGTCTCAAGAAATGAGATAGGCCGTCAGTACTTCAGGTGTGATCAATTTTCAGATATTGGTACCATAGCTTGTGGACTCTATAACTTTCACAAAGACCAAATAATATACACTAATTTGGGTTATTTTTACCAAAGATATGTAGCGGTATAAATTTTGGCCAAAATATATGAAGAAAAATTACTAATTTTCAAAATTTTATAACAGAAACGAAGAAAAATTAATTTTTTTACAGATTTTTCGGTCTTTTTTCTTTTATAGCGCAAAAAATAAAGAACCCAGTGGTGATTAAATACCACCAAAAGAAAGCTCTATTTGTGTGACAAAAAGGACAAAAAATTCATATAGATACAGTGTTGCATGACTGAGTAATTGTCATTCAAAATGTGAGAGCACCAAAAGCTGAAAGTTGGTCTGGTTATTAAGGGGGTTTAAGTGCCCAGTGGTCAAGTGGTTAAATAAGTAGACTTACCTGTCCTGGGTGCCCGCGATGTCGGCCGCCCGAGGCCGAACCGTCCCTCGGCTCTCGGCACCGCCATCCTATGTAAGGGAAACAGGCAGTGGAGCCTTGCGGCTTCACTGCCAGTTTCCTACTGCGCATGCGCGAGCGGCGCAGCGATCTGTGAATGGCCCCGTGGTGTTCTGGGAACACACACAGTTCCCAGAAGACAACGGGGCCGCTCACCGAGGAGAATAACACGCCGCGGAATAGGAAGAGGCAGATTAGGAAGTGTTTAGGTAAGTATAACAATTTTTTTTTTTTTTTCCAAATGTTTTTTTTTTAATTTTTTTAGGAATTTTGGTGGCATTTTTTTTTTTACGGGTGGCCCTCCGCTTTAGGTTTATTAATGTGTCACAAAATAACACTGCATTCAGTTCCGTACACACCAGCGTTTTGCGACGTGCTGCAGTGCGGTGACCGGCAGTGCCATGTGTTCTGCTGCTTAAAAATGCAGATACAGCATTTTGGTGTCAACAGGGCACATGGAAAGCCATTGTCTTCTAGATGCCCATGCACTGAGCTTGCAGATCCAGGCAAGATATATATTGGGGAAGATTTACTAAGGCATGGGTCACATATATGTGCTTTTCCAGGCTTCGCTTGCAACTTTATGTGTCCAAAGTCGCATTACAAGTTGCACTAGTGTAAACTGAGCCTTATGGTCAAAGCTTAATTGAACAGGTTGAAGTTAGAAGCTGATGGTTACTATCCACGGCTGCATCAGATTCCGTGTGCACCAGTTTTAGTTAATCCCCCCCCCTCACTGAGCATGAGCCCTGACGCCCATGTAACATTCAAAATTCAGTACATATCTATGTTAATCTATCCCTCTACTGGCAGTGTTTGTCCTAAATTTAGACCCCTTTCACTCTGCTCTGCTGAAAAAAATGTGGTAAAAACGCATATGTTTTTGATGTGTTTTCTATTGATTGTATTTGGGAGATGTGTTTTTGGTACACCTGTAGGCAGGCGCATTCTATTTTTTCCACTGTAGGTGGTGCGCAACTGCAGGGGTATTGCAGTTGGAGGGGAAGTCAAGAGGAACTTGGTTCCTCTATGGTTTCCTGGATCACTGGGGAAGATATACCATTGGATGCTGCCAGCCTATGTAATTCTGGCAGCAATGTTGGGGCAGGCAGAACCTATTTAGGCCCTGGCTCCCAAGCTTGGCACTCATTCATGTGTGGGTAGTGTAGTGACAGGTCACCCGTCTGGTAGGGACAGGGACTAGCGGTACAGACAAGTTCCAGATGAGTAGGGTTGGGGTAAGGATAAAGATAGCATTTTATTATCATTAACTTTATATTGACAATCACAGCGGTTTGCAGAGCACAATGTGAACTGCCTGCGATTCTGATGCGGTGCGGGATCTGCACAGGATTCACTGCGGTTCCCCCCACCGCATCAGTGTGAACCGGGCCTGAAGAGTTCCATAGGATTTAATGGCATACATTTTTCATGAATTTTGGGTCTGTATGGCAAAGTACGTTATCCGGCACTTCTGGGTTTGGGTCACTGTACCAAAGCATCGGCGGGTACCGGCAGACATCGAGTCGCAATATTGCAGTCCCACTATAAGTTGCTAATCGCTGCCATCACTAGTAAAAAAATAAATAAATAAAAATACCTCCTAGTTTGGGCAGCACAGTGGTGTAGTGGATAGCACTTTCCCCTAGCAGCAAATTAGGTCACTGGTTCGAAGCCCGACCATGACACCATCTGCCTGGAGTTTGCATGTTCTCCCTGTGCCTGTATGGGTTTCATCCGGGTACTCTGGTTTCCTCCCACACTCTAAAGACATGCTGGTAGGTTAATCAGATCCTATCTAAATTGGCCCTAGTAAGAATGTGTATTAGGGACCTTAGGCTGTAAGCTCCTTGAGGGCATGGACTGATGTGATGCGTCTGCGAACAGCAATTTTCAAGCCTTGCCACAGATTCTCAAATTAATTTAGGTCTGGACTTTGACTGGGCCATTCTAACACACAAATATGCTTTGATCTAAACCATTCCATTAGAGCTCTGGCTGTATGTTTAGGGTCGTTGTCCTGCTGGAAGGTGAACCTCCGCCCCAGTCTCAAGTCTTTTGCAGACTCTAACAGGTTTTCTTCTAAGATTTCCCTGGATTTGGCTCCATCCATCTTCCATCAACTCTGACCAGCTTCCCTGTCCCTGCTGACGAAAAGCATCCCCATAACATGGTGCCACCACCACCATGTTTCACAGTAGGGATGGTGTGTTCAGGGTGATGTGGAGTGTTAGTTTTCCGCCACACATAGCATTTTGCTTTTAGGCCAAAAAGTTCAATTTTGATCTCATCTGACCAGAGCACCTTCTTCCTCATGTTTGCGGTGTACTCCACATGGCTTCTCGCAAACTGCAAACAGGACTTCTTATGGCTTTCTTTCAACAATGGCTTTCTTCTTGCCACTATGCCATAAAGGCCAGATTAGTGGAGTGCACGACTAATAGTTGTCCTGTGGACAGATTCTCCCACCTGAGCTGTGGATCTCTGCAGCTCCTCCAGAGTTACCATGGACCTCTTGGCTGCTTCTCTGATTAATGCTCTCATTGCCCGGCCTATCAGTTTAGGTGGACAGCCATGTCTTGGTAGATGTGTAGTGTTCCATACTCTTTCCCTTTTCGGATGATGGATTGAACAGAGCTCCGTGAGATGTCCAAAGCTTGGGATATTTTTGTATAACCTAACCCTGCTTTAAACTTCTCCACAACTTTATCTCTGACCTGTCTGATGTGTTCCTTGGCCTTCATGATGCTGTTTGTTCACTAACAAACCTCACACTCAACAAGGCTTCACAGAACAGCTGCATTTATACTGAGATTAAATTACACACAGGTGGACTCTATTTACTAATTAGGTGACTTCTGAAGGCAATTGGTTCCAATAAATTTTAGTTAGGGGTATCAGAGTAAGGGGGCTTAATACAAATGCACGCCATACTTTTCAGATATTTTATTTGTAAAAAAAAAAAAGTGAAAAACATTTATCATTTTCCTTTCACTTCACAATTATGCGCCACTTTGTGTTGGTCTATCACATAAAATCCCAATCAAATACATTTACATTTTTTTGATTGTAACATGACAAAATGTGGAAAATTTCAAGGGGTATGAATACTTTTTTAAGGCACTGTAATATATTCTATTATAGATCTCTCACTAAATATGGGGGCTGCCACTTTTGGCATTTTCCTGAGTTATGCCGATGCTCTGGTTTCACTGAAGTTCTGATCCTCTGAACACATGCAAAAGGCACAGTAAAGTCAGAAGGCCATATCTGCATACTTGTACTCTGTCAGGGACACAACGAAGCCAGAGGGATAGCATGACAGCCAGGCGACTAGCAGAATCAGAAATCAACCATGGCAGGTTCCATGTTCTTGTATAGAAGGTTAGGTTTCCTTTAAGTTAAAAGGTGATTCCGCCAAACATTTGAAAACTCTGCTGTGGCCATTACTGCCCTGCCTAACTAGGTATTTATTTTATATTATAAAAGATACAGGAGGAGGACTGAGGCTCTGGGGCGGTGGTGAGAATTTTGCACAGATCTCATACATTATGATTTGTGATGGGCAGATAACATATGGGGATGGTTGTCCCGTCACCTGCAGAGCTGTTAGAAGCAGGTGGACCTGTGTTTTCCCCACAATAGTCCCACGTGCTGATGGAGACAATGCAGGGGGTTTGTGTGCTCCCTCTGCACTTCTCATGCCCTCACCTGAGGCACCTTTTGATCTGACATAAAACAAGATGTATGTCTGAGGTAGACAAAAAGAAAACTGCCTTCAAACAATGTGCTATTCTCTATAACCCTCTGATATTGTGAGGGCCTACTTAAAAAGTCTATTCAACTTATATCCGGTCGGGCAGGCCCTTGTGCTTCATAGTAGTTGGTAGATCTAAAGAACATTGCAAAGTCAGACAATAACGTGTATGGTAGGTTTAGGAATAACCAACTGTGTAGTGCAAAGGCCTACATGACTGGATATGGATTGAATAGATCTTTTAGATTGTAAGCTCTAATGAGCAGGGCCCTCTGATTCCTCTTGTATTGAATTTTACTGTAACTGTACTGTCTGCCGTAATTTTGTAAAGCTCTGCACAAACTGTTGGCGCTATAAAAATCCTGTATAGTAATAATAATTTTTTAGGCGTGTCAAGTTACTAAAGACACAGTTGTTGCAATGCAAACCTAAAAAAGATTGTACAGAGATGATAAAATCAGATTTTAACAACTTGCCGTGCGGCAGAATGGCACGACACGGCGGGGCGAAACGACGTTATGTTACGTCGCTTCGCCCTGTGGCCACTAGGGACACACGCGCCCACTGCTCGGCCCCACAGCCGATGCGAGTGCCCGGCGGGTGCGATGACCGCCGCACTCCCGCGATCGCTCGTGACACACCGAGAACCAGGATCTGTGTGTGTAAACACACAGATCCCAGTTCTCTGAGGGGAGAAGAGACTGATCGTGTGTTCATACAAAGTCTCCCCTAGACAGTCCCATCCCCTCTTCAGTTAGAACACAGAGAGGGAACACAGTTAACCCCTTGATCGCCCCCTAGTGTTAACCCCTTCCCTGCTAGTGACATTTTTACAGTAATCGGTGCAATTTTATAGCACTGATCACTGTATAAATGTCAATGGTCCCAAAAATGTGTCAAAAGTGTCCGATGTGTCCACCATAATGTCGCAGTCACGATAAAAATAGCAGTTCACCGCCATTACTAGTAAAAAAAAAAAAAAGATAATAAAAATGCTATAAATCTATCCCCTATTTTGTAGACGCTATAACTTTTGTGCAAACCAATCAATATACGCTTATTGCAATTTTTATTACCAAAAATATGTAAAATACATATCGGGCCTAAACTGAGGAAAAAATACGCTTTTTTTAAAAAAAAAAAATGGGGATATTTATTATAGCAAAAAGTACAAAATCTTGTGTTTTTTTTTTTTTTTTTCAAAATTTTCACTCTTTTTTGTTTATAGCGCAAAAAATAAAAACCGCAGAGATGATCAAATACCACCAAAAGAGAGCTCTATTTGTGGGGAAAAAAAGGACATCGATTTTTGTTTGGGTGCAGCGCCGCACGACCACGCACTTGTCAGTTAAAGCGACGCAGTGCCAAATCACAAAAAATGGCCCGGTCATTCAGCAGCCAAATCTTCCGGGGCTGAAGCGGTGAATGTATGTGATGGATTCAGGGCTCGTTCATGCATTTTTTTCCTAATTAATGTACACACAGCACCCCATATTGACAGAAAAACACAGAATTGTTGACATTTTTGCAGATTTATTAAAAAAGAAAAACTGAAATATCACATGGTCCTAAGTATTCAGACCCTTTGCTGTGACACTCATATATTTAACTCAGGTGCTCTCCATTTCTTCTGATCATCCTTGAGATGGTTCTACACCTTCATTTGAGTCCAGTTGTGTTTGATTATACTGATTGGATCTGATTAGGAAAGCCACACACCTGTCTATATAAGACCTTACAGCTCACAGTGCATGTCAGAGCAAATGAGAATCATGAGGTCAAAGGAACTGCCTGAAGAGCTCAGAGACAGAATTGTGGCAAGGCACAGATCTGACCAAGGTTACAAAAAACTTCCTGCTGCACTTAAGGTTCTTAAGAGCACAGTGGCCTCCATAATCCTTAAATGGAAGACGTTTGGGACGACCAGAACCCTTCCTAGAGCTGGCCGTCCGGCCAAACTGAGCTATCGGGGGAGAAGAGCCTTGGTGAGAGAGGTAAAGAAGAACCCAAGGATCACTGTGGCTGGGCTCCAGAGATGCAGTCGTGAGATGGGAGAAAGTTGTAGAAAGTAAACCATCACTGCAGCCCTCCACCAGTCGGGGCTTTATGGCAGAGTGGCCCGACGGAAGCCTCTCCTCAGTGCAAGAAACATGAAAGCCACATGGAATTTGCTAAAAAACACCTGAAGGACTCCAAGATGGTGAGAAATAAGATTCTTTGGTATGATGAGACCAAGATAGAACTTTTTGGCCTTAATTCTAAGTGGTGTGTGTGGAGAAAATCAGGCACTGCTCATCACCTGTCCAATACAGTCCCAACAGTGAAGCATGGCGGTGGCGGCATCATGCTGTGGGTGTGTTTTTCAGCTGCAGGGACAGGACGACTGGTTGCAACTGAGGGAAAGATGAATGCGGCCAAGTACAGGGAAATCCTGGACGAAAACCTTCGGAGTGCTCAGGACCTCAGACTGGGCCAAAGGTTTACCTTTCAACAAGACAATGACCCTAAGTACACAGCTAAATTTACAGAGTGGCTTCACAACAACTCCGTGACTGTTCTTGAATGGCCCAGCCAGAGCCCTTACTTAAACCCAATTGAGCATCTCTGGAGAGACCTAAAAATGGCCGTCCACCAACGTTTACCATCCAACCTGACAGAACCGGAGAGGATCTGCAAGGAGGAATGGCAGAGGATCCCCAAATCCAGGTGTGAAAAACTTGTTGCATCTTTCCCAAAAAGACTCATGGCTGTATTAGATCAAAGGGTGCTTCTACTAAATACTGAGCAAAGGATCTGAATACTTAGGACCATGTGATATTTCAGTTTTTCTTTTTTAATAAATCTGCAAAAATGTACACAATTCTGTGTTTTTCTGTCAATATGGGGTGCTGTGTGTACATTAACGAGGGAAAAAAATGAACTTAAATGATTTCAGCAAATGGCTGCAATATAACAGAGTGAAAAATTTAAGGGGGTCTGAATACTTTCCGTCCCCACTGTACAGTTGTAATCCCTGTGTATTTGGGCTTCCTCTAAAGACAGATGTGATCACTACAAGCCAAAGAGAATATGAAGTAGTCATTTGCCACCATTCTATAGATCTCCCAGTTCAGAAGTACAGAGCCGCCTGAAAATCTGTCTGTACACGTCCCGTCGTACATGACCCATTAAGTATGTCAATAGGCCACTGACAGCTTTTTACAGGCATATAATTATCATTTTAATACACATCCTTATGTTATTCCTGATAATTATATCTGTGTCAACTGTCTGGACTCTATATATATAGTCAATCCATTCCTGTTATTTATAGGAAAACTCAAAAAAAAAAATTCATATTGTATATAATTGCTACACAAGCTGTTTTGCAATTTAACGGTTCCTTTAAATGTCCTTTCCGTTTCAATCTGCAATCACCATGATTTTCTTAAACTGACAAAAAATGTGAATGTTGCTCCATTACAGCCCTGGTGTCACTGGGGGGGGGCCCCAAAAACGAATATTTCTGTTTTGGATAAAAGCAGGAAGAATGAATGAGAGACCTGCATGAATTTAAAGCTTTGTATATAAATGAAGTGCTTGCTGAATGGCTCCATACATATGTAGCGGTACCATCATAGGAGCTGCTGAAAGTTAAGGCCCACCTGTCACCCAGCCCACCCGGCATTCACTTCCCAACCACCTTGAGTCAATGAACAGTCCATATGCTTGTTTTTTTGTATTTTTATTGAGGGATTTGAACTTGGATAGGGATGGGAATATATGGGATGCCCAGTAGAATTGTAGAACAGTCAATTTGGGACTGAACTATATACACTCCTTGTACATGACATTTCTTCAAACTCCTCCTGCACAACACTTGCTTGCAGACTATCACTCCCCCTCTCCTGCACTGCACGTGCTCCAGGCACAGCTAGCACATGGGTAGGCCCAAAAATGACTCAGTCAGGCCCTAGAACCTGACATTTGTAGGAAGGGACATTTTTGTGTAGAAAAGAATAGAAAGTCTTTAGGGCTAGCTGTCCTATGTTGGACTACTGCTCTCAGCAATCCCTCTTCAGGCCCTGTCAGCCCTCCTGGCTGCAGCTGCCCAACTCCACTGCCCGTGGCATTGCAATCCTCACTGGCTCCACACCGAGCTCTGACTGTTGCCTCTCAGTCTTCTCTGGTATGCCTCTCCAGTATTCCCGATAGCGCATGTCACTCACCAGCGCTCCTGGCTGCTCACACACTGGTGGTTCCTTCCTGAAGACTTGCACGGCAGCACTAGCTCCTGCTGTCCTCTCTGACTCCTCTCTGTGCTTCCTGTTTAGATCCTCCACGTGTTCCTGAAGGGATCATTCCTGCATCCCAGGCCCAAGGTCACCCCCCCTCCTCAGAATGGGGGGTGCCCTCAAAGGCCCCGACAGCCTAGCACTCCATCTCAGTTCTTCCACCCGACAACTCCCCATCTGGGTTGACTCTAGGTATTTAAGGAGGCCTGCCCCCTGCCAATCCAAGTTGGGGATTGGTCAGGGCTCCTTAGAACACCCCAGGCAGCTCCACCTCTCTTCCCCTCCTCTCTTCTAGAATCCTCTAGAAGCCAGAGGGAGGTAACTGAGAAGTGATGCTATCTGTGAGTAACCAGCCTACTCTGAGCCACTCCCAGCCCATACAGATCAAAACAAACAGCTTCCAGCTAGGCCTGCCTAAATTTACCTGCCCTCACAAAAATCCTAACTCTAGCATATACCTAAGTAGAGGGTGTTACACATACAAGCGCTAAGCAAAGAGCCTGCCGGTGGGGTGGCCGTTCTTGTCAGCAGTTCCCCAATTTACACATGTGACCAGGTCTATAGTGGATACCTGTGGAAGGGAACACACAGCACATCCACAGTAGCTAATGGATTGGTAATTTGAAGGTCTCTAGACTGAACAACTAATGTGCTTCTTTTGTGTCTTGGCAGCAAGATTACTGTACCTGGGTTCCCAGATCCACCTACCTATTGAGGAGGGCAAAGATGTTCCAGGGAGAAACCGATCTGTGCAGTCCCCTGCTCATATACTGTATTTAAAGCTGCATAAGTAGTATGACCAGATGTTTAGGGACCAAGCTACAGCATCCATAGGCATGATGACACAACCCACTCAGCTAGATCAGAAGATATTCCTTTTGTCTATGGGTACAAGTGGTGATGGGCAGATGTTCATGACCAAATGTGCTTTGGAATAACAATTAGCCAAGGTTTTTTTGGACAGACGGTTCGTTCTTCCCCTAGCATGGGATATGCCATATGTCATGTTGAGCATCCCAAGTGTGCATGTTAGTATAACAATCATTAGCAAAAAAAGATATGTCTGCAGCCAGACTGTGCCTGGTATTGAATATCTATGGACAGCTTCAGCTCTGCCTGTACCTCTACCTTTGCTATGGCCTAATCCTTTGGGACTCAGGGAAGTGTTTGGCCCCAGGCGGTGTGTAGGTGAGCCATGTGCCGCTCTCACTATCCCCCCTCCCTCTATCTGACATCAGAAGGTTGGAATGCGGGCCCTGGGGCGTGGTATTTTACAAACAAGGAGACATTCTGCAGGGGCCATGGATCACATCTCCAACACTCACCTGCACGCTGCTCACAGAGACCAGAGAGGAGAACCCACTACAGAACAATGCTGCAATATGCAAAGAGGAATTCAACCTAATATTGTGTCTTTTCCAAACAATACAAATGTGCCAAAACTGCCACGCCTATGTTGTTAAACAAATTAAACTGTAAGGAGATACAGAGATAATAAAACACAACCCATTTGTATTATCTGTTTTGTTCTGCTCTAGCATGAGGCCATCTAAAAGTGAATCAGCAAATCGGACCAAATGATGCTGCTGTGTGAGATATATCAGTGGGTAGTGAGGATTTATGATGCTAAAACCAGTCCATCTTCGATCGGGTCGCCGATGTAAAAACACGGAAGTGACTTCACAATGTCACTTCCGGTTTACTCGGCTGCCAATGGCGCTGATGTAAAAAGAAAAAAAATTCAGTATTCCAAAACGCAGATTTTGGCGTTTTGAATACTTTGAAGTGCAAAGGAGGGATTGGGGGGTCTTTTAGACCCCCAATCCCTCCATAATGAGTACCTGTCACCACCTATTACTGTCACAAGGAATGTTTAATAAGAATGAATGAATGAATGATTGATTTGTATAGCGCTGCAATTGCGAACTGAATCGCCTCAAGGCAAATAAGACAAAGAGATGCTGCAATGGCGCTCCAGGTGTCAGTACAATGTCAGTGCATATTTTTTAGTACTGATCACTGTAATAATGTCACTGGTTCCCAAGAAAAGTGTAAAGAAAATGTCAGTTAGGTGTCCGATCTGTCCGCCGCAATGTCAGTCCCGCTAAAAATCACTGATTGTCGCCATTACTAGTAGAAAATAAAAAAATAAAAATAATAATAAAAATGCCATAAATTTACCCTCTATTTTGTAGACGTGATAACTTTTGTGCAAGCCAATCAATATACGCCTATTGCGATTTTTTTTTTTTTTTTACCAAAAATATGTAGCAGAATACATATTGGCCTAAACTGATGAATACATTTTTTTTTATTTTTTTTTATTTTTTTTGGATATGTTTTATAGCAGAAAGTTAAAAATTATGTTTTTTTTTTTTCTAAATTGTCCCTCTTTTTTTGTTTATATAACCGCAGAGGTGATCAAATACCACCAAAAGAAAGCTCTATTTTGGGGAAAAAAAGGACATCAACTTTGTTTGGGTACAGCGTTGCACGACCACGTAATTGTCAGTTAAAGCGACGCAGTGCCGTATCGCAAAAAATGGTCTAATCAGTAAGTGGGTAAATCCTTCCGGGGCTTAAGTGGTTAAATTAAAAAATTTAATTAAATAGGAGAAAAAAAATTTCCCCGCGAGCTTGCACACCAAAGAAAACGCATACGCATGTCGCGCCCGCAAATGTAAACGGTGTTCAAATCACACATGTGAGTTATCGCCGTGATCATTAGAGCGAGAGAAATAGTTATAGCAAAAGACCTCCTCTGTAACTCTAAACAGGTAGTGCCTATGGAGATTTTATGTACCGTAGTTTGTCGCCATTCCACGAGTGTGTACAACTTTAAAGCGTAATATGTTAGGTATCTATTTACTCGACGTAACATCATCTTTCACAATATGCAAAAAAAATTGGGCTAACTTTACTGTTTTTTTTAATTAAAAAAAGTGTATTCTTTCAGGAAAAAATTGCGCTTGAAAGACCGCTGCACAAATACCGTGTGACATAAAGTATTGCAACAGTCGCCATGTTATTCTCTAGGGTCTTTGCTTATATATATATATATACCATGTTTGGGGGTTCTAAGTAATTTTCTAGCAGAAAATACTGATTTTAACTTGTAAGCAACAAGTGTCAAAAATAGGCTTGGTCTTGAAGTGGTAGTTTGTCAAAAACCTGTGTACTCTTTTTATTTTTTGTCACACTTTTTTTTAGGTGAATAGGTAGAGGTATAATGTACCCTATACTCATTCACATAGGGTGAGGGGGCGGTTTCTGGGGGCCCCCTTGTTAAAGGGGGCTTCCAGATTCCAATAAGCCCCCCGCCCACAGACCCCGACAACCAGTGGCCAGGGTTGTCGGGATCGGGAAGAAGCACTTGTCCCCATCAACATGGGGACAAGGTGTTTTGGGGTAGGGGGGGCATGTTGAGGGCATGTGGCCCGTTATGGTTGGGGGATCCCCCCTATATCCTGACCTCCAGGCTGCATGCTAAGATAAGGGTCTGGTATGGATTTTGAGGGGGACCCCACGCCAATTTTGTTTTAAATTATTATTTTTTTTACATTTTGGCATGGAGTTCCACTTAATATCTATACCAGACCCAAAGGGCCTGGTATGGATTGGGGGGGGAGGGGGAACGGCCCTACACCTTTTTTTACTTGATTTTTCATTTATATTGCCGGGAAGAGGTTGTCGGGAAAAGGCTCTCGTCCCTATCAACATTGGGACAATGTGCTTAGGGGTGGGGGGTGCCCCAAAGCACCCCCCCATGTTGAGGGCACCCCCACCCCCTTTCCTGACCTGCTGGGCTGCGTGCTCGGATAAGGGTCTGGTATGGATTTTGGGAGGGGACCCCACGCTGTTTTTTTTTGGCATGGGGGTTCCCCTTAAAGTTTTCCCTAAAGATTCATATCAGACACAAAGAGCCTGATATTGTCGGGATCAAAGTCGGGTCCCGTTCATTGAAGTTGGACTTCAGGTCTCAGGGCAAAGTCGGATCCACAGTCGTATGACTGTTGTGCCATACTAGTGTGAACCCAGCCTTATGTCGTGTACACACGGCCGGACTTTTCGACCAAACTTGTATGACGGAACGAATCCGTCGGACAATTCGACCATGTGTGGGCTTCATCGGACCTGCAGCAGACCTATTCTGTCGAAAATGTGACGGACTTTAGATTTAGAACAAGTTTCAAATCTTTCCGAGGGACTCGAGTCCGGTCGAAAAATCCGTTCATCTGTATGCTAGTCCGACGGACGAAAACTGACGCTAGGGCAGCTATTGGCTACTGGCTATCAACTTTCTTATCCTAGGCCGGTCGTACGTCATCATGGTCAAATCCATCGGACTTTGGTGTGATTGTGTATAGACAAGTCCGATTCGACGGAAGTCCATCGAAAAGTCAGTCGAAAGTCCGTCGAAAGGTCCAACGTGATTCAGTCCGTCGAATGTCCAGTCGTGTGTACACAGTATTATTGTCAAAGTTTAATTAGTCAAGCTGAAGTTAGAAGCTGATTGGCTACCATCCACAGCTGCACCAAATGTTAAGTGCTCCAGTTTTAGGCTGGGTTCACACCATTGCGCATTGGTTCACCAATTCGCAAATAGCAGGAGATTTTGACCGGCTCTCTATGGAGCCAGTTCACATATCTCGGCTGCAGCTCCGGTGCAAATTTGCTGGTCTGTTTCAGGTTCGAATTCAGCAAAAAATTCGGGCTGAAATCGGACCTGAATCGGTGAACCAGGATGCACCGCACCCCAGCTGGGAGCCGCATGTGGCGATGGTGTGAACCCAGCCTTAGCAAATTCTCCCAATAGCACCTTTATGCTGAGCGGACAAATACATCCATGTGCATGGAGCCCTAATAAGTGGACTTTTCTTGATCAGATGCCTCCTTCTCAGCCTAGGAGGTCCGCTTCTGTGGTAATCTTGATTTGTGCTTTCATATTCTGTTCCTCCTCCATATGCAAGCTTCTTGATACTTATAAATTGATGAGCTGTTTGCCTTTTTTTTTTGTTTAATTTGTAGACATGCCAACACATCGACTCATATTACTACAAGCACAGCCTGCCTTCCTCTTGCTATAGGAACCAGGCTGCACAGTCCCACCACACACAACTCCTGACTTCAAGGGACTCCCGTGATCCCTAATCTCCTTGAAGGCGTCTGTATTTTCTCACCTGAAAACAAGTCTGTAATTGTTATTAATTATCTGTAGAGTAAATTGCCAACACTGTAGATTTTCCCTGAACTGTAAAAATTCCTTCAACAGCACGTCACCTACTTATCCTCTGTACAGAACTGTATTACATCTGTAAGCACCCAGGAAACACTGGAAAATACAGAAAGCCTTACAGTTAAGCTTTAGCTTCATTTTTTTTTTAATTAAAATAATAAACAAGTTGTACTTACCTGCCTTGCACATTGTTTTTGAACAGCACAGCCCCGATCCTCCTCTTCACAGGTACCCCGCCAGCGCTCCTGGCTCCTCCCCCCTGCCGAATGCCCATCAAAGCAAGATGCTTGCTATGGGGGCAGTCGTGTAGACTCAATCCCAAGCCGTGCTACCTGTGCCTATAGACATAGACAGTGCGGCTCAACCTTGCCCCCCGTTCCCTCATTACAGAATTTGATTGACAGCGGCGGGAGCTAATGAGCGAGAGAGCAGAGAGAGCCGCTGCTCTTGTGCAACAACGCTGGATCGGGATCAGGCTCAGGTAAGTAAGGGGGGGGGGGGGCTGAGGAGAATGTTCTGGCACAGAAGTATTTTTTTACCATAATGCATAGAATCCATTGAGGTAAAATTAAGGCTTAAGGGCCCTCCCTTTCACACTTGTGCGACTTGTCCTGCGACTTGGGACTGCAAAGTCACATGACAAGTCATACCCCATGATTTCCAATGAGTACCATTCACATCTGTGTGATTTCAAAGTAGTCCCTGCACTACTTTGGTCCAACTTTGATGCGACTTGAGGTCAATAGACCTGAAGATTACACAGGCATTCCTTCAAGTCGCGTCAAAATCGTGCGTTTGAAAGGGGCCTTAGAACCACTTTAAATGCATGTTCTCCTAATACACTGTTGGAGTTAATTTACTAAGCCCACGTTCTCACTGGGCCGATTTAGCACGCGATTTGACATCAAATTGCATGCCAAATCGGCAGCTATTGCCAGCAATGGCACCGTCCGAATCAGGCGACGCCACACCGATTCCCAAAAGTAGTTCCTGTATTACTTTTGGCTACTTCGGGGGTTATTTGAATAGACATCTATGCATCAACACGCACAGATGCTTGTCATATCGCCCCCAAAGTCGGACTGCATTGATGGTTTAAAATCGTGCGAGTTCGGCTGAACTCGCACAATTTCAAACCCACATCAGCGTGAACCTGTGCTCAAACTGGAAAGTGCACAATCTGGTGCAGCTCTGCATGGTAGCCAATCAGCTTCTAAATTCAGTTTGTTCAATTAAGCTTTGACAAAAAAAAAAACCTGGAACCTGATTGGTTTCTATGCAGAGCTGCACCAGATTTTGCACTCTCCAGTTTTAGTAAATCTCCCCCACTGATTCCTAAACACATAGATGAGATAAAAGGCCTTGTTCCTTGAGCTCTGGTTCACACTTATGCGATACGGGAAGCACAGCGAATCATATGGGTTTCCCGCATTGCAATCGCACAGCATCCATGTGATCTGGCAATGTTAACATAATAACACCCCAAAACAGATTGCAAAATGCAGTGTGATTGCCAGATTGTGTGAACACCCATGCGATGTGATTCAGGTGCGGGGGAAAAAAGGATTCTGCACCATTTGGTACAAAATGCATGGCTGAAATTCCACCGCACAGACATTGCATGTGATGTGCACAGGAATGCGGTGCAATTCCTGTGCTAATCACATGCAGCGCCTACATCGCACAAGTGTGAACCCAGGCTGAAGGTGCAGTACACTGCAGTGATACTGCTGATCTGCACAGAGCGTCCTTGGCTCCTCCCACGCGTTACATCACAGTCACGTGACTTTTTCAAGGATCCTTGAAAAAGTCACGTGACTGTGATGTAACGCGTGGGAGGAGCCAAGGACGCTCTGTGCAGATCAGCAGTATCACACAGTGTACTGCACTGAATCTGCTCCTGTCTAAGGCGGCTGACTGCTATAGTAAAACCTGCATATGCCTTATCATTATAAGGCACACGTGAGTGGATTGAAGTTTGCCTGTGTACCTTGGTATCCTAACTATTACACAATGATTGTTTTTTTCTCTTATCTGCCTGTTTATGATTCTCACATTGGTTGTGAATAGAAGCAAAAAGCACATTGTTACTATGAAGGTCAATGAGCACCTTGATTAAGCAAGTGTTTTTAAACAGCTTTGCTGGTGATCAAAAGCTCTATACCAATCAGGATTCTACACCTGTATAATTGAACCTTCTGAATACATCCCTATATATTTATTTTTATGTGGATTTTTTATGTGAATTTTTTTACACATTTGGTGTCACTAATTTTTTATAATTTTACACTATTTTGATTGCTGGATTTTTTAGGAATTTTTACTCACCGCTGGATTTATTTGACTATTTATATTTATTCTTATATATTCATTTTCATGCACATTGTGAAGCGCTTCAAATATCATTATTTATTCTTTTTAAGTGACTCTGAAAACACTCTCTTTTGATAGCAGCCTCACTTGGTTTTATGTGTAATTATCAGCTATTTAGCATCACAGCGCTTTGTGCTTTATATATAAAAATGCATTATGGGTGTGTTTTTACCACGTTTTCCATTGCTTTCAATGGGAAGGTGCGCTTTTGGTGTGTTTTTTTTTTTTAAAGGACCAAACATGCTCCCAAAATGCGGCTAGCAGGATTTTTTTATACCGCAACTGAAGTGCAATGCCCCAATGTGGAAGCATTTTTCTTGAGCTGTTCTGGTGCTCTTTTTTAACGCAAAGGCGCTTTAAAAACTCCTCAGTGTGAAAGCAGCCACATTTTAAAGTTTATATGGGATTTTAGTAATCGGGGGTTACATAAACCTTTTTCTTTCCCTTCATGCACAAAGCACAGGTTCAGACTTTTTAAAAACAATTGACACTTAAAATAGAGGTCAGAGGAGCTAACCCCAAGATTCTGGACACTGATCTGATAATCCTGAGAAATACCTAATAATCCTGAGGCTGGTGGTTAGACCATGAGCATTCTCAGGTATGCCCAAAACACCAGGACCTCCCCAGGAAAAGGGCAATCTTGGTCAGTAATGATCCTTCACATGATTGACACCATTAATGGTTCCCTCTCAAGTCCTCCTGAAGTGCTGACATGAGATACTACTACAAATATGCCCATCAGTTAATGACGGAAATACATCGTTCATATTTATAAAGTGCATGAATGAAAACATCCGCTACCATTATGCGAATGAAGGACAGCACACCCTGCAGGCTTCCACCAATGCTGAATTCTGCATTCTTTCATCAGAAACAGAAGAGCTAAGAAATGTTTTGCCTAGAAGGGTGACAGGTTCTTTTTAGGCAGTGAGGTGATTCATGTGACCTCAGGAATGAGCAGAATATAACGGGAAAAGGCAGGATTGAGTCACTCACACCAGAAGTTCATATGGACATATTAGACACAACATGCCTTTCAAACAAAGTGAATCTCTTGAAGAATTTATAGCTCTGTCCTTCCTGTTTCATCTTAGGGAAAATGCAGTCTAAGGACTAAAAATAATTCCCTGGATCTCAGTGGAGGGGGAAGCAAAGTTAGGTGGAAGGGGGCAAATGCCCCAAGGCACTATTGGTTGGATACACAATAAATGCACAAGAGAATGTTGCACTTATTAAAGCGGGGTTCCACCCAAATTTTGAACAATATCTGTATGTATTCTCTTCCTTGCCTAGATGCTGACATGCCGTTTAAAAAAATTTAAAGCGCCGTAATTACCTTTTTATTTTTCTATTCTTCTTTGCACTTCCTGGTTCTCCTCCCGTGGGAGTAGGCGTGTTTCTAGCCTCTCCCAGACTCCTGGGAGCTAGTCTCAGGCTTCCCAGGATGCCACTGAGCACGTGCGGGAACGAGCGGTGAATGCTGGGAGCACAGCATTCACCACATCCAGGAAATAAATGCTTGTGGGCTTCAAATGCCCACAATGAAGATGGAAACCGCCTGCAGTGAATAACATAAGTTATTCTTTCCGACGAAATCTGACACAGGCGGACATATTACACACAATATGTGAGTATGTAATGCTAAGAAGAAAAGTTTGTGAATGAACTCAAAAAAAAAAAAAGAAGATAGATAGGTGGACCCCCGCTTTAAAAGACAACTTGTCTTTACAGAAATATAAACATTCTATGTCCATCTATATTTTAAAGAGGTAAACTCCAGGGCTTTAATTTTTGACATAGCTTCAATACTTAAAATAAACCTGTTGATATTACGTACATACAGTATACCATTGCCACAAACACCATGAAGCACACACTCCTAAATGCTGCAAATCCAAATATTAGGGTACCCTCTTGGTCCTTCACTGCAAAAGGCAGCCTCACTAACTAAAAAATAAAGGTGTGGTTGGTGATGGATGGTAGGCTGGAGCAAACCAGAGAGTGGGTGGTACATATGAAGCACCCTCCTACCCTGTTTCCCCGAAAATAAGACCTAGCGTGATTGTCGGTGATGGCTGCAATATAAGCCCTACCCCCCCAAATAAGCCCTAGTTAAAGTCCTTGTAGGTCTTCATTTCAGGGTAGGGCTTATTTTTGGGGAAGCAGGGTAGGGCTTATTTGGGGGTTAGGGCTTATATTGCAGCCATCACCGACAATCACGCTAGGTCTTATTTTCGGGGAAAGAGGGTAGTTAGGTGCTAGGGTGTTAGGTAAATTTAGCTCTTTTTGGCTCCTCTGTAATCAGTGGAGCAGTTGTTGATTGCTTTGGGCTGATCTGTGTTTCACAGGTTGCAGGTTTGATTGCTCTCCCCTGACTTCTGGAAGGTTCTAGCACATAGGAGGGGAATCAAAAGCGCAGTTTGCTCAGCCAATCCCTGGGGACGTGTGCCCAGTAGGTGGGTGAAGAGTACATAAATCTGAGGCTTAGAGCTATTTTGTCTTGACCCGGAGGAGAAATCCTCAGCCAGAGGGTGAAGGCTGATTGCTGGTGTTTGTTGCATAATCATTGAGGTGCAAGCTGTGGCAAAGCCAGGGGCCTACACCTGAAAGTATTTCCGGCACCCCGAGACTTCACCTAAAGGATCTAGTCTGCACAGCCTCACTAGAAGGTATCTGGAATAAGATGAATGGGCACAGCTGCCCCCTGGCCTCGTAAGCACTGCCTTTATTACAAGATCCTGGTGACTGTGTGCAATCGGGATAGCTGAGTCAAGTAGTTCCTCTCCCTACCTCTGGTTTTGAAGTTTAGCAGATCTGTTATTGAGGATTGTAACATAGAGAAGTGTGTCCTTGTTGGAAGAACAACAACATGTAATGTAAAGCGGCTTTCTAATGAGACTATAAACTATAGTGTTTTAATGTGTATTCTATTGTAAGGTAACTGGAGAAAGTGCTTGTCTTTCTTCAATATATGTAATTGTATTGTCCTGTTTCCTGTAAGACATAATAAAGACATCCTCCATGACAGCAAAGTATTCTCTGCATACAACAAGCATCCAAGCGCATGATTCAATGACCTGCTAATAGGTTATGGGAGCAGGCGCCCAGGCATTGCAGAGGATACCCCAGCGTACTCAGCAGAGCACCCAGCAGGCATCCAGGCACTGGAAAGAATTCTACAGTGAATATTGTATGCAAGCTACTGAAACATGGCAAGCGGATTCAGATATGAAGTTTGTAATTGCAAAGCTGCACAATGCCAATTACCAGCTATGGAAGTTTAAACTGGAAATGCTTTTTAACAAGGATGACTTGTGGCAAGTGCAGAATAGAGACAGACCCACAGACGGAGAGAGACGGAGGAATGGGATATGAAGGATAGACAGGCAAAAGCAATTATAAGCTTACTAGTGGAAGATGACCAGCTTATCCACATAAGAACAGAGAAAATGGCCAAAGGTATGTGGACTTCATTACAAAAGCTGCAGGAGCGTTCAAGTCTAATCAGCAAACTGGTTTTGCTATGAAAGATGTACATGATGAGACTACAAGAAGGCCAGCAAATGTGTGACCACTTGAATGCTATACTAGAGATCATAGAGCAGCTGCTGCTATCGGAGAGGACATCAAAGATAATCATATTGTTTCCCTGCTCCTTTGCAGCCTTTCAGAGACATATACTGCTCTTATTAAAAGGAGAGGGGGGGGGGGGGGTGCTGCGCTACCCAGAGGGTCTATGCTTATTGGTATTGTTAATAATTCCTAATGGTCATAGGGCAAGAGGCCTCGATAAAATAGAATATATAAACGTACGTAAAAAAATCGCATGAGTTGGAGTAATAAGTACGCATGAATGGGTGTAGTAACTAAAAATGGTTGCATATATGTTGATCCAACAGGTGATTAATATAAATATAAATATAAATATGAATATAAACAATAATACATATAAGTTGATCCAAAGGTGATAAATATAAGTAAAACCAATTCAGCATGTGTTTAAAATTATTCAATCCAATAGTACAATATATCAAAGTGCTCGTGCTCTCGTGCCTTAAATAAAATAATCCAAACTAATGCATATACTGAAGTGCAAAAATGAAGCAATAATATTACAAAAAAATCAATGTATCAAGTGAAACAAACAAAAAAGGCATGGTCGCCTAATCCTGGTGTTGCGACCAGTGCAAAAGTGCAAACGCAGTGTGGGTGGTCACGTGAATAAATAAATAAAAAATTAATCCAATGTACTTGCTGGTGTCCACAAAAATCAATTAATAGGTAATCAAGTGTCAAAAGAATCCGTGCAGCCAGAGACAAAATTAATCAATGGTGCACAGAAGAACAGTGCTCAAACACAGCAATAAAAATGACAGTGGGGTGGTGATATGCAGATAAAACACTCTGTGTCCTCTTCATGCAACATGCGCTAGTGTAGGTAATGGCCCCTTACCTAGCGGTGCTAGGTCAACCGCATATAAGATGTTAAATCCCCAGGTCCTGGGTCTCTCCTGCGTCTCTGTGTCCAAGCTTGCTGACTCTGCAGGATCCTATTGGGGGCTGGATGTATCTAGTTGTGGTCCTAATTGGGGTCCTGGGACAGTGCGGCTCCTAGCTCCTCCTCCACATCACATCTCAAATGTATGTAAAATATAGGACAAGGTACCCAAATAGTGAAGTATGTTTTTCTTGGGGTCACTTTATTCACATATACAATGTACAGAGTACTCACATTAAGCAGTTTTTTTCATACAGCGTTGTATCCTACGAGCGGCGAGCTCGCAATGCATTCAGCAGAGAAAAGGAAACAGAAACAAGCCTATTCCGTCCCTACGCGTGACGTCACCGATCACGTGACTTCTTCAGGGGATAGTTCTCTGCATACAACAAGCATCCAAGCGCATGATTCAATGACCTGCTAATAGGTTATGGGAGCAGGCGCCCAGGCATTGCAGAGGATGCCCCAGCGTACTCAGCAGAGCACCCAGCAGGCATCCAGGCACTGGAAAGAATTCTACAGTGAATATTGTATGCAAGCTACTGAAACATGGCAAGCGGATTCAGATGTGAAGTTTGTAATTGCAAAGCTGCACAATGCCAATTACCAGCTATGGAAGTTTAAACTGGAAATGCTTTTTAACAAGGATGACTTGTGGAAAGTGCAGAATAGAGACAGACCCACAGACGGAGAGAGACGGAGGAATGGGATATGAAGGATAGACAGGCAAAAGCAATTATAAGCTTACTAGTGGAAGATGACCAGCTTATCCACATAAGAACAGAGAAAATGGCCAAAGGTATGTGGACTTCATTACAAAAGCTGCAGGAGCGTTCAAGTCTAATCAGCAAACTGGTTTTGCTATGAAAGATGTACATGATGAGACTACAAGAAGGCCAGCAAATGTGTGACCACTTGAATGCTATACTAGAGATCATAGAGCAGCTGCTGCTATCGGAGAGGACATCAAAGATAATCATAGTGTTTCCCTGCTCCTTTGCAGCCTTTCAGAGACATATACTGCTCTTATTAATGCTTTAAAAACCAGACCTGAGCAGGAGCTCACACTAGCATATGTCAAAGGCAAATTAATCGATGAATATGACAGAAGGAAAGAAAACACGCACCAAGATGACAAAGCTCTTAAGATGTACAAAGGGTCAAAGCTCAACAAACAAAGCAGAGCCTGTTTTCCCTGTAAAAGGACCGGTCACTTAAAAAAGGACTGTTCTATCTGGAAAACCGAGCAGCGAAAGCTAGTGTTATCCACAAAAGAAAGAGTCAAAGCAATCACAAAGGAAACTGAAGACACATCATGGAGTGGCACCTTTAAAGTAACACAGAGCAAAAAGACACGCAGCTGGTGTATAAACTCTGCTGCGAGAAGCCACATGACTAGCGATGAGACCTTCTTCACAAGCATTGATTACACTGCGAAAGACAAAGTTTTCTTAGCAACTGGGAAAAGCATCACTGCAGAAGGTATAGGCCAAGGCTTCCTGAACTGCATTACACTGCAAGCAGGCAAGCACAGTATCCTTGTAAAGAAAGTGCTGTATTTCCCAGAACTAGACGGTAGCCTTCTATCAGTGAAAAATCTTGCAAACAACGGTCTCACAGTTAAGTTCCAGGGTGATGAATGCACAATTCACAATAATAAGCAATGCCTCGCAAAAGGAAAACTGGATGATCACCTATACAGGCTCATCACCACAGACCAGCAAGCCAATATAGTCTCTAATGACCTACACAACAAATCTATTCACTTATGGCACAGGTGGCTTGGACACAGAAGTCCAGAAGCTATACAGGGCATTATAAAGAGAGATTTATCAGAAGATTTAACAATAATGCCTTGCAAAGTGCTCATGAAATGCAAGTGTTGTATTGAAGCAAAAGCCACATGTGCTCCTCTTCCACAGGCATCTCAAAGAAAAACTACCCAGCCCCTGCAACTCATACATAGTGACATATGCGGTCCAATGAAAACTCCCACGTTCAGGCAGGAACAGATATCTACTGACCTTCATTGATGATTATTCCAGGTACACAACTACTTATCTGATGAAACACAAGAATGAAACATCAGAGAAACTTCAAGAGTTCGTTGCCATGTCTAGCAACCAATTTCAAGGCAAACTAGTAATAATACGCACCTACAATGGAGGAGAATACATAAGCAAAGAAGTGGCCTTATATCTGAAGAGACAAGGAATAGTATGCCAGACAACCGCACCATACACTCTTGAACAAAATGGTGTAGCAGAAAGGAAAAATCACACTCTTATAGAAATGGCCAGATGTATGTTGTCGGATGTCAACCTACCTCACAAGTACTGGGGAGAAGCAGTCATGACTGCAACCTACCTACAGAACAGACTACCCCCCAAATGCCATTAAAAGTACTCCATTTGAAATGTGACATGGATCAAAGCCTAGCATAGGGCACATCAGAGTGTTTGGATGTAAAGTATATGCCTATATTCCAAGTGAAAAGCAATCCAAACTGGAGAACAGAGCCATAGAGGGCATTCTAATAGGTTACAGTGAGCAAACTAAGGGTTACAGAATCCTACACCCAAAAATTGACAACGTGACAATAAGTTGTAGTGTTTATTTTGATGAGAGCCCATCACCAGAAACACTGATCCCTGAAAGCTGTGAAGTGAATATACCAAGCAAACTAGGAGAAAAGGTCGACCAAAGCGAACCTGTGCAGGAGTCAGAACAAGAGGTGGAACACACATTGCCTAAATCAAGTTCCCCACCAGATCCCGCTGAACTGCCTGAAGTCAGAAGATCCACTCGGAATACAAAGGGGATACCACCCCGCAAGCTGTCATACACTGTCAAAACACACAGCATACTTGAACCAACATCCTGGGAAGACATAGAAAAACTGTCAAAACATGAAGCCAGTAAATGGGAAAAAGGCGGCAGAAAAAGAACTAAGGTCTCACTTCAAGAAAATAAAACCTGGAGACTCAGAGAGCTCCCTCCTAACCGCAGAACCATAGGAAGTAAGTGGACTTTCAAAGTAAAGTCAGACGCAGAACAGAATATCCACAAATACAAAAGCCAGACTAGTTGCCAAGGGTTACTCTCAGAAATTCAGTGAAGATTACGATGAAACATTTGCTCCCATCGTAAAACACTCCACCATCAGAGGGCTTCTTAGCATTGCAGCCGGGAAGGGCATGCAAGTGAAACACCTAGATTTTAAAACTGCTTTCCTATATGGAGACATTAAGGAAGACCTCTACATGGAGCAACCACCAGGGTTTGAGCAAGGAGACAACCTTGTGTGAAAACTTCAGAAGAGCATCTACGGTCTTAAGCAATCTGCAAGAATGTGGAATGAGAAAGTGAACGAAGTACTTACCAGAGAGGGATTCTCAGGAAGTAAAGCAGATTCCTGTCTCTACTCCAGAAATCAGGAATACAGATGGATATACATTCTTATCTATGTTGATGGCATTATAACTTGTTTTGAGCAAGAAGGGGATTACAATCAGATAGTTCACAAGCTGAAAGAAAATTTTAAAATCAAAGAACTTGTGAACATTAGCTGCTATATGGGAATCCAAATAGAAAGAGAAGAAGATAGAAGTTATCTTCTCAACCAATCTCAGAAAAAGGAACAATTCAGATGAAGTTACGGTTACCATCAACATCAGATCCAAAACTGGTCGGATATGTGAATGCTGATTGGGCCGGGGACTGCACAGACTGCAAATCCACATGTGGATTTATCTTCCAGTACGGAAGATAAGTTGGTCTAGTTGCAAGCAAGTAACTGTCACTCTATCTTCAACTGAAGCAAAGTACATTGCAGCAGCACACACTTGTCAAGAAGCGATATGGATTTGTCAACTTTTTGTGGACATTGGGATAGACATGTCAAAACCAATTTCCATTTTTGAAGACAACCAGGGATGTATAAAGCTTACGCAATCAGAAAGGGCCAATCCTAGAACCAAACGCATCAACGTCAAGTATCACCTACTGAGGGACAATCAAGAGCAAGGTGTTATTGACATTCAATACTGCCCATCAGAGGAGATGACTGCCGATGCACTCACCAAGCCTTTATTGAAGGAATGTCATTTATGTTATTTCCAGAAGAAGCTGAATATAATTTGACAAAGCACATGCTGTTGAGAAGGGCTGTTGGAAGAACAACAACATGTAATGTAAAGCAGATTTCTAATGTGACTATAAACTATAAATATATATATATATATATATGCATTATATCCTTCTATCCAGCAGGTGGCACTGCAGTGTTATTATATGTATTCTATGGTAAGGTAACCAGAGGAAGTGCTTGTCTTTCTTCAATATATGTACTTGTATTGTCTTGTTTCCTGTAAGACATGATAAAGACATCCTGCATGAAAGTAATGTATTCTCTGCATACAACAAGCTTCCAAGTGCATTATTCAATAACCTGCTAATAGTCCTTCTGTGACTGTCAGTGATTCTTATGTATCCCATACCACCCCGCACCCTCTCCAAGATAATTCAGCAATAACGTACAAAAAAAAGACATCCCCTAGACTGAATGAGTTAATGAACTGTTGCTGTATGCTTGGCTGCCTCTGCACTAATTTGGGAAATAACCTGTTATACTCAGTGGCTCCTGGGGGAGTAGTGCTACATATATTACAGCGATCTCCTTTTTAGGGCTCCCAGGGAGCTCTGCCAAAGGATCTGCATGGACCTCCAGTCATTGGTGTAACGGGCAGTTTTAAGTGTAATATCCAGTGACATGGATTAAGTATGTAAGACTGGAATTCCAGCTTTACCAGCTGTGTACATTTTCTGGGTCATTAAATGACTAAGTATTGAAGTCAGGATAAAGATGACAGCTCCAGAATCTGCAGATTAATTTGTCAGTGGAATCTTGCATGTTTCTCTCCTCAGGGGTTTCAAATTGAGGATTTAATCCCACCTCTTGCACTAAGCTCCAGGCATGTTTGGACCTGCTATATGAGAGTACTCTTATCTCTTTCTGGATAGTGGGTGAGTTTTAGTTCTGGGGTGGAACGTAGCCCCCACAATGATGCAGTTGAGTCCGGGGTGTACTTAGAATTAGAGGGTTGCATGGAAGAGGTCTTAATGACTAACAAATGCAATAGCAAGCACCTTGCTTTATCAACCTTCAGGTGGGACATTTAGTTTAAAAACCACAACAAGTTAAATTTTTTAAGCACTGTTTAGTAAACTGTTCACATGAAGTTATTTGATTATTTTGTTTAACATATAAAAGACCTAGGAGTTTATAACCTGAGCTGGACATTTCTTTACAGCGTGATGAAGGGGGGGGGGGGTGGTGTTGAGTCCATGAAATGCGTTGGCTTCTTCTTCTGACCACAAAACTAATGCCCCGTACACACGGTCAGACTTTGTTCGGACATTCCGACAACAAAATCCTAGTATTTTTTCCGACGGATGTTGGCTCAAACTTGTCTTGCATACACACGGTCACACAAAGTTGTCGGAAAATCCGATCGTTTTAAACGCGGTGACGTAAAAAATGTACGTCGGGACTATAAACGGGGCAGTGGCCAATAGCTTTCATCTCTTTATTTATTCTGAGCATGCGTGGCACTTTGTCCGTCGGATTTGTGTACACACGATCGGAATTTCCGACAACGGATTTTGTTGTCGGAAAATTTTATCTCCTGCTCTCCAACTTTCTGTGTCGGAAAATCCGATGGAAAATGTCCGATGGAGCCCACACACGGTCGGAATTTCCGACAACACGCTCCGATCGGACATTTTCCATCGGAAAATCCGACCGTGTGTACGGGGCATAAGATTTACACAGTTTCTGTGGGTTTGACTAGTACTCAGATCTAAAGTTTTAACCTTCCTACTTCAGGTACCAGCACTCCACCAATACAACTACTATTAACATTTTTTCACCATGTCATAGTTGTGGAAGTCTGAATTTAGAACAAAAAAAGCTTTGCACCCATGAACTAATGTTATCAATGTTGGGGGCGGCCACAGACACAGCTTGGCTCCCAATGATTTTACAGGAGGACAGACCCAGACAACAACTACTCTGGGTGTCTGGTTTAGGGGATCAGCCAACTTGTAAATGAGTAGCCTTCCCAGCTTCAGAGACAATGAGAATTTGTTAGAGGTTATAATTAGACGTGTAAACAGCTCTGCCTGGACTGTAGAAAAGCTTTTGTTTAGAGTGGAGTTCTTCTTCACCTTTGTGGAGTCCCCAGTGAGTGGGATGGATAACTGTGTGAACACACACAGCACTGTGTAATTACAGGAGAGAGAAATGGCAGTCAGATGTGAAGTGAATGAAAGGCTTTGGGCACGTTGGCTCTTGTGTCTGTGATTGGGACGTTTTTCGGATACCTGGAGAGGCATCCAGCTGTGCAGTAATGGCACCCACTCTTTCACTGCTAGGACAACAAGCTTAGCACAAGATAATCACTAACAGTTATTAAAGTTGGTCATTCCTCCATGGACACTGCCAAAGTTTATGTGACATCACCTGGCGTGAGAAAAGGTCAAAGGTGAAAGGTGACCGCCTAAGTGGCCTGAGAACTCCAGGAATTTGGGATTGCGACAAACAGCCCTGGGGAAAGTTTTTTATGCAGTGTACAAAGTGCATTAACATTTACTTGGAAATGTACTAGTATATGGCCAGTTTAAGTCACCGCATACTGGTATATTGATACATGAAAATTTCAGGTATAACACCTGATTCTGTCATATATTTGTACATTGGAAAGGTGTCTTCTGATCATTGTTTCTGCAGAAACTGTTTGGGAAAGAAAATTTCTGTTCTACAGAAATGGGGGAATGGGAAGAACTGCCCATTCATGTGGCCACTGATTCGCTGTCACATAATCGGGAGCCTGCCCCGCCAATTATTAGTAGAGACCGGCGACTGTCTATGACATTTTAGTCACTGTGCTGGCAGAGACCTTGGCTATCCATGGATGCATATGTGCGGCGTAAGGGCATTACAGCCCACCTTTTGTGCTGCTGCACATATGTGTTAAGTGGGTGGGAAAAGGTTGATCGGTATTTTGAGCCCACAGCAAAAATGAGGCCTAACATGAGTCTCCCATAAATTAAATGCTAGCTATGAATGGAGGGCAGTCACATGGGCGCCCAAGTGTGGGTACCAACTCTCACTAGTGCCCCCAGTGGCGGGCAGAGGCTGCGATCACGTGAAATCAGTGTTAAGGCAGCAATCTAAATGTTAAAGTTCAGCCACTGCGATGTGTTCCATTGAGGTATACCGCATCAGTTTAATAAAGTTGGCATTAATGGAGCCAATGGGTCCCACTGCTGCCAAAAGCCAATCAGGAGTGAGAGTCCCCCGGGGAGCCAAGGTTTTTGAGGACATCGCTGCATCAAGATTGGGCTCAGGTATGTATTAGGGGGGCTGCTGCACATGGAAAAACCTTGTGCCTTTATAACCACTTTAGGAATGGAAAAATAATTGATTTGTAATAATGATAAAATAAAAGATAAGCAGGGGAAAAAAAAGAAAATATTTGATCTGCAGGAAGGCTTTATATGAAGTGAATAGTTTAATTCACAGTGTTATCATAGGAATACAGTTCTTTATTTCAGCCAAGGGACTGTAAGGGTTTAATCTCAATCAAAAAACCCATCACTTCAAGAAAAGCAGATTTTTACAGAAGCCATATCCCTATTAGACCTGTATACTGAGCATACAGGCTGAATTTACAAAACTCATAAACAAGGACGAGGCTCCTTTAACCACTTCTGGACTGGAAGGTCTTACCCCCTTCCTGACCAGGCTATTTTTTGCGATACGGCACTGCGTTATTTTAACTGACAATTTCGTGGTCGTGCGACGATGTACCCAAATAAAATTTATGCCCTTTTTTTTCCCACAAATAAAGCTTTCTTTTGGTGGTATTTGATCACCTCTGTGGTTTTTATTTTTTGCGCAATAAACAAAAAAGGAGTGACAATTTTGAAAACAAAACAATATTTTTTACTTTCTGCTATAAAACATAGCCAATTAAAAAAAAACAAAAAACAAATGTTTCCATTAATTTAGGCCAACATGTATTCTGCTACATGTTTTTGGTAAACAAAATCCCAACAAGTGTATATTGATAGGTTTGTGCAAAAGTTATAGCGTCTACAAACGATGCAATATTTTTATGGCATTTTTATTTATTTATTTATTTTACTAGTAATAGCAGTGATCAGTGATTTTTAGTGAGACTGCGATATTGTGATGAACAAATCGGACATCTAACTGACACTTTTTGCTAAAAAAAAAGGAACAGTCACTGCAGTAATGACACTGGCAGGGAAGGGGTAACATCAGGGCCGATTAAAGGGTTAAGTGTGTCCCTAAGGGGTGCTTACTAGCTGTGAGAGGGGGTTGCACTAATTGGGGGAAGACAGAGATCCGGGTTCCTGCTTAGCAGGAACACAAGATCTCCATCTTGTCCCCTTGCAGAACGGTGATCTGGCTTGTTTTACATAGGCAGATCGCTGTTCTGCCTCTCCCGGGGATGACCGCAGGTGGCCGGCAGACATTGGACCCGTTGATTGACATCCCCACTAGCCAATCACGGCGCAGTCGCGCCTAGTGGCTATTGAACAAAACAACATACAGGTACGTCTTTTTGCACAATAGAGCCACATTGCCACAGTAAATACACGACGGCTGGTCGGCAAGTAGTTAAGAAAAATTGTCAGTTGTCGTCAGCACCAGGAGGTTTATTCTCATATGCTAAAAGTGTGTTTCATTATTCTTAATAATGAAACAATTTAAATGTAAACAGATTGTTTCTCTGAAAAACACCAAAGAGAAACCCACCAAAAGAACCTCAGCTACTGTATGGAAGGAGATATCAGTGACCAGCCTGCAGATACCCCAACCAAAAAGCCCACAGAATTGAAGAGGGCTCTGGATTTTGTGCGCAGCTGTAAAGCCAATGGACCACACCGGAATACAGACACCTGGACTGGTAAGTATTGTGGATATTGATAGATACAAGATAACTGAAACCCTTTCATTGGATCTTTCTTTCCCATTGATGGTGAGTCACACCCCTCATATGTACACATGTATAGGGATGGCCATGGACATTGATGACAGGTTACACCTCCCATATGTACACATGTATAGGGATGGACAATGATGAGGGGTCACACACCCCATATGTACACATGTATAGGGATGGCCATTACTGGCTTTTGTCTTGTAAACAGCGATTTGCAGATTTTTAAATCAAGAGAAACAAACAATAATTCTTGGAGCTGTATACACTGAGCCAAGTCACCCCCCCCCCCCACCTCTTTCTTCACCTGTCAGCTGCAAACCAACTTTTGAACAAGCTATGCATTCTGCTTATTACAGGTTAGGCCGAAGACCTCAGTGTTAACAAACAAGATGGTGGCGCCACCAGCTGCCAGAAATGTACAGCATGGAAAGAAACAAAAGCCCATATACATGTTAAACCCTTGCTAACCCATTTAACACATATGCATAGTTGCCAACACTTCAAAAAAGTTTTTAAGAAACACCATTTTTTTTGCTGTGCATCTAGCAAGCCATTGTAGATGGAGTATGTATTTTCTTTTAAAATGAGAGTGGTTGTACAACAGGAATATCATTAAACCAATGCCATACTTTAACTGAACCAATATAAAAGAGCTGTAGTGATCATGGCTACAGAAAAAAAAAACAACCAAACACACTGGTAGGAAGCATGGGCACTGATCTCAAGACAGTAAAGAAACAGAGGAAAACATGGGATACATTAAAATGAAGCAATGAAGCTGTCTCATTCCTCCCATAGACGTGCTGGATTAGTGTTTCCTCAGGACAGAAGGACCAGCAGTGACAAAACTAGCATAGCTGAAGCCGGGGACAGGTTATTTTTGCTCCTGTGTTCATTCATCTCTGAAGCAAACTGTGTTTACTGTGCTTCAGTTTGTGAATGAATAGGAGCCTCTGGACAGAGACTTCTATTCATTCATCTGCAGTACAGCTGATGCTGCAGAGAAAAAGGAATAAGGATTTATTATACCCCTTATGTCTCACCAAAGCCCCAAACCCCTCCCAAAAATAGTAAAAAAATGTAAAAGGCTGTGTTTACCCATATCGGGATGTACAGGGGTTCTATGCATCCCCATGCAGGCAGGCAGTCCTATTTATATCAATTGGGATGCAGCAGCCACACAGGCATAGCCGCTGCTCCCAATTTAACATTTATGTGGGTGCATGTGCATGTCCCCAAACTCACAATGTCTGCAATCAGGGCCATGCACCCACATGGACATCAGATTGTGAGCAGCAACGGTGTCCATGCAGCCGCTGCATCCCAATTGACATGAATAAGACAAACTGCACGGGGATGCACATACAGAACACCTATGCATCCTTGTACACCTAAACACAGCCCTCACACTGGCATACACTTTAGTACTCCCCATGTAAATGAGGGCTTAGTAGGAATTGAATAAGAATTTTGTTGATGTGTTCTAATGATTTTTGTGTATTTTTAATGAAAACCTAGATTTGAAAAACGTTTAGGAAACTATTGTGGGGCCTAAAAAATGAACTATTGCAGGGATTGTACTGGGAGTCAGTGTGTCCCCCAACACAATCCCCTAGGTCAGTTTGACTGACCTGGGGGGATTGTACTGGGAGACAGACTGACCTGGGGGAACAGACTGACCTGGGGGGTTTATACTGGACTGGGGGACAGATTGACTTTGGGGGGTTAGGATTGTACTGGGGTGCAGACTGACCTGGAGCTTTACAAGGATTATACTGAAGGACAGAATTATTTGGGGGGTGATGCTACTGGGAAACAGACTTACCTGATGGGTGGGAATGGATTTCTCCATCCACCAAATGGCTGTGTTCAGTCGTTGAACGTGACCCATTCCACTGAACAGTGGCTAAGGAGGAAAAAGTTGTTGCCGCCTTGGCGCCATGTTGTTGGTTAGTATCGGGCGGACTAACAATGTCCACTCATAATATCATGTCCCGGAGTGTACACGGTTGCCGGTGTTGTGTCAAAACAGCAACTCGTTTAAATCTCCAATTACCGATGCTTTACAGTAACCGGAAGTGACGTGATTGGAGATCTTGATGAATTGGCTATTTTGACAGAACACAAGCCCGCAACTGCATTCAATGCACGCCTAAAAAATCAACTATTGCAGGGATTGTACTGGGAATCAGGGTGTCCCCCAACACAATCCCCTAGGTCAGTTTGACTGATCTGGGGGGATTGTACTGGGAGACAGACTGACCTGGGTGATTTTACTGGGGGAACAGACTGACGTGGGGGGGGGGTTATAATGGGGGAACAGACTGACCTGGGGGGATTATTGTGAGGGACAGATTGACTTTGGGGGGTTAGGATTGTACTGGGGTGCAGACTGACCTGGAGCTTTACAAGGATTATACTGAAGAACAGAATTATTTGGGGGGTGATTCTACTGGGAGACAGACTTACCTGAGGGGTGGGAATGGATTCCTCCATCCACCAAATAGCTGTGTTCAGTCATTGAACGTGACCCATTCCACTGAACAGAGGCTAAGGGGGAAAAAGTTATTGTCGCCTTGGCGCCATGTTGTTGGTTAGTATCGGGCGGACTAACAATGTCCGCTCATAATATCATGTACCGGAGTGTATACGGTTGCCGGTGTTGTGTCAAAACAGCAACTCGTCTAAATCTACAATTACTGATACTTTACAGTAACCGGAAGTGACGTGATTGGAAATCTTGATGAATTGGCTATTTTGACAGAACACCAGCCCGCAACTGCATTCAATGCGCGCAGCTCTAGTATTAAGTGGCCTAGCCAGTCTCCAGACCTTAATCCTATAGAAAATTTAGAGAGGGAGCTGAAACTTTGAGTTGCCAAGCGACAGCCAAGAAACCTTAAGGATATAAAGAAGATATGTCAAGAAGAGTGGACCAAAAGCCCTCCTGAGATGTGTGCAAACCTGGTCACCAACCACAAGAAACATCTTACCTCTGTGCTTTCCAACAAGGGTTTCTCCACCAAGTATGAAGTCATGTTTTGCTTGGGGATCAAATACTTATTTTACTCACTGAACTGCAACTCATTTTACAACATTTGTATCATGTGTTTTTTCTGGATTTTTGGTTGATATTCTGTGTCTATCATTTAAAATACACCTATGGTAACTAATATAGACCCTTCATTTTTTTGTAAGTGGGCAAAAGTCCAAAATCTGCAGGGGGATCAAATAATTATTTCCCCCACTGTTCATGCAAAGATGATGTCAGTAACCACTGTAGCTTTGTTGTATTGGCCCAAGGGATTAGCCCTCTATGGCTAATAAAATAAGCTTTACAATCTGCACAAGATGACTTCACATGAGCTTACAATACAGTGAATGGTAAAAGTCTGTCCACATGACAGGAGGCAGAGGTGTGAAGAGTGTGGAGGGGTTATATAATAGGACTTTGCATGTCTAGGGGTGGTGGCAGTGCAAGCTGAACGTAGAGACAAGGTGACAGAGTCTAGAGAGTAGACTGAGAATTTGGCAGCTTGGTGTAACGGAGCCATGTAAGGGCAGCCTGACACACATGGGAACATGATATTCCCATTAATGGATTGCAGAGCTTCCCAGCAGACCGGTAAACACAGTGAGGTGCTTATTATGAATGGGATAAAGGTGTGTAAAGAACAAAGAAGGCACGCCGCTCCATTCAAGCGTTTGAAGAAAAACTGTGGTGCCAACAAAACCTTTCCGTAGTTTGTAATGATATATAACATATTAAAGCCGACCATATACATTAGGATGTGCAGCACTGACTATTATATTCTGACAGCTGGCACCTGTGGCTGTCAGAATACCCTGCATTTCTCTGGATGCAGCGGGTGCTGTTTGGCTGATAATTTTCCACCCGGCTCAAAGATGGACTGAAAAAAAAATCAACTTTTGCCAGGTGGTGCTGATAGGGCCACCCAGGTAAGAATGTCGAGCCCATTCAGTAGAAATTGGCCAAAATTTGATCCCTGTATGGACAGTTTAAGAATTATGTCCCAGTTGTGATAATAATATGTATCTGGACAGGTGTTGCTTTAAGTGCATGAAGAGCCATGCTGTATCTGTAAGCCCCCCCCCCCCCCACCCCACCCCCAATTATGTCATCATTACTGATATATAAAACACAGGAAGCAAGAAAGCTACTGTTTACATGGAAGGTTTTTTTGTTGTTGCAGGTTTTCAACCTGTTTAGTTTATTTTATGATTCTTCCAAAGATTTGGGGATATGATAAAGTACTGGCCTATAGGCTGATAGTTGTACACTGGGAGTATGTACACACTCAGTTCTGTTGTGAGGCACATTGGTGCCCAAATGACTGGTGTTCTGAGCCTTTGGAACTCTTACCAATGTAGCAAGGTCCCGTACCTCCAAAGGCCTAGCTGACATGCGTCTTTGTAGACTGGGTTACCAGGCATGGTGGGTGTGATGCAAGATGGAGTGATGGGCATCAGACACTTTTTGAATGCAAAAGAGATGTATTGTCTCTTAACAAAACTGTGGGAGAGGGGGTCGGGGCCAGGACACCCTTAAGTAGATGCAATGATAATTGGCAGACCCAGAGACTTCTATAGGTAGACAGCTATATAGGGGAAGGCCTCCAGCCGGACACCACTTCTGTGTAGGTTGGACTGCTGTTTCCTATGTCAACAAATCTTGTGACAGTCACTAACGGTAGTTGTATTTAACTATTAGCAACACAGAATAGTTCTTCTCTTACACTACAGTCTCTCACTGTAGATTTTTACTCACTGAGCTCCCAGTCTCTCACTAGACCATCAGATCCGATCGCCACTAAATCTCCTGAGCTCTTCCACAGCTAGCACGCTGTATACTCCTCAAGCATCACCCCTGCTATCCTGCTGGATCCCTAGATTGGTACTCGATGCTCCTCAAGCGTCACCCCTGCTGTCCTGCTCGGTCCCTGGCTTCGCACCTGCTGAAACTTTCCCCCTTCTTCACCGTCCCCGGCTGGTGAGAAGACTCCTCTGGTACTGGCTCCAGCTTACTCACTGTAGTCCCCGGTAAAAAGGTGGATGGTCCCTTAGTGGCGATAGCTTCCCCTCTACCTCCGACCACAACTGGTTCCCCTGCAGTCCCAACCCTACGCTGCTTCTCTTGTTCCTGGATAGGCCTCAGGCAGCCTAGCAGCCAGGTGTCCCCGGCATAGGCCTCAGGCTTTTGGCCTAGCAGCCTGGGGTGACATAACACATGTCCACCCAGACACCCGTCCAGGTGGCACAAAACCCCGATCACCTAACTCCACCCAAATAAATAGGCTCTCCCAGCAGGCCAAGGGACCAAAGAAACCCCTGCCAATTGGCTGAGACACCCCATCCATAATCTGACCTTGCTACACCCTTCTCAATCGAATGCCACTAGCAAGCGCCACCTAGTGACAGAAGAGAAAAGGTACAGCAATCCAGAGTTAGAGACAATCAGTGGATCTTCTATCTGCCAGGATGATTAAATACCTGACAAACTAAATTTATTAGCGACCCTGCCTAAACACCAGGGTGCTACACCAGTTCATTTCCATGCTGCAGAGTGAGTGAATGAATGAGGTAATGTGCATCTGACTATTAGATAGCAATGATGCGATACACACACACACACACACACACACACACATGAGGTTGTGCACAAAGTCATCATTGTATAATGAGTGGGATCATATTGGTCTCTTAACTCTGGATACCAAGGATGAATGGACCCCTTTACCAGTTTGCTTCTCCCTAGTGATTTGTGATGAATAGTCGATTCTGAGATACTTGTAGGCAGGTGTAGTTTGGCCTCCCTGCAAGGGTGGCGCTGTTCAGCAGAGTAGGTGGAAGACAAGGGGGAACTCGGGTTCCTTTGAGGCCTCCACAGGTGTCATCAGGGGAACAGCTGCCTGATCGGACGCTGCTGCCCTGACTGACCTCCGCAGGCCATCTTGAGTGTGTGCAGTGCTAATATATAGCACTGTGCCCCCTCGGGTTGGTGCTTATTTTGCATAGTGGGTAGGTCAGGGACAGAGCCCTGCTGGTTAGGGACAGATTGATTATCGTAAGGGACAGGTTTCTTTGGAGGAAGGACAGGGTAAGGACTGTCGCTGTTTCTCATACTGTAGCCTTCCTCATCATGGGTCTCGTTGCCAGTATGCCTTCCAGCCACCTCCTGTCAGACGCTGCCAAGTGTCTACAGCGTGCACAGACCTCCCTTGCCTGGTTCCTTGTAAGTGTTTCGGTGATGTGTGGCAGTGTCCACAGAGTTTATTGTTCTCAGTTAATACACTTTACCACATCAACTAGTATGAGATGAGTTCTCTTTTCCTGCCGACAGTGAACCTGGGTCCCACCTACATACTAGTCAGAAGGTGTGATGGCCTTGTAAAATTGCTTTACGTGCTTTGTACACATAGCTCTGCTTAAACTATATAGACCACCAAACAAGACACCAAAGCTAGCTACAGATTTCAAAGAGACTTATCCAAGCGGCACTGGGATTTCAGATATTTATTCATTATGAGTTATGGAGATATACTAAGTCAGTGAGCTCAGTGGTTCCAACAAAGCTGCTTATATAGAACACGGATCCCCTCCAATGGGTACCAAGGGAGAGTTTTAAAGCAAACGGAATACACCAGGAGCACAAAGCCAACAGATAAAAAGTTCAAAGAACTGTTAGCACTGTAGCAACACTCATATAAACATCCAATGCATTTGAGGGGGCCACAAGCTTCCCCTTCATCAGGGCTTAAAGATATGGGAAAGTATAAATTGTAAGTTCCATCTGTGAAGGGTTGATTATATATCTGGATACCATAGTCAGTTACATATGATATTATTATGGGAAAATGCAAACTCCTTATGTGAAACTATTGTGGGACCTTACCCTGACATAGATCCTTAAAATCCGTTGGGCCATGCTGGCCACTTGTGCTGATGTATGACTCATTTATGTTTTGTGTTTTTTCTTTTTTTGTGTTGTAACTTGACACGTTTCATGCTTATACTATGTTGAAAATGTAAATGGGTTTTTGTTCGAAGGATGTTGGCTCAAACTTGTCTTGCATACTCACAGTCACACAAATGTTGGCCAAAAATTCCGAACGTGAGAACGCGGTGACGTACAAGACGTACGACGAGCCGAGAAAAAGGAAGTTCAATAGCCAGTACGGCCCCTTCTGCTTGATTCCGAGCATGCCTGAACTTTTGTACACACGATCGGACTTTCCGACAACAAAGCCCTGTTGGCGGAAAATTTGAGAACCTGCTATCAAATATTTGTTGCCGGAAAGTCAGACAGCAAATGTCCGATGGGGCATACACACGGTCGGACTTTCCGACAACAAGCTCACATCCAACATTTCCTGTCAGAAAATCCGACCGTGTGTACGCGGCACTAGTGGCAATGTAATAGAAGAACCTAAGCTACAGAGAACCCTGTGACTCCTCTAAACAGTTCCCACACGCACTTCTTTTACTGGATCTATCCAGAGTGCGGGCATACATGGACACTGGTAATAAACGCATGCATAAATAAAAAGTTTTTTTTATGATGTACCATAAAAGTCTGTCAGTTGTCTGAGATGAACATGAGTCAATGAGATGCGGCTTTTTTAGATACAAAAAATATTTGTAAGGAATTCTTTAATTTACTTTACAAGTAAGAAATATTTCTAAGAATGATAATAAGACAAGATTTCAATGTTGTCCATACCGTTTAAGGTAAAAGAAAACTTTACTTCAAACTGTTTTTTTTTTTTACTGGGGTCCAGAGGAATTTGACCTCGGGACGGCCTGGGGGAGGAGGGGTTGTACAGTTTTATGCGGACAGATAAAGATCCCAGACATTAAATGACACAGGAACGCAATGACACACGTTCTCTGAAAGGCATGTAAATATTTAAAGGACTGCCAGCGGCTACGGACAAAACCACAGAATCTTTCCATTCCAGAACATCACTGCACACTTTTTCTCTTCATCGTCGCTCTAACACGGAGGAAAAAAGGGCGGCCTAGGTGTTCCCGGTCTACTTTATCGGTCAAAAAAATTCTGTTCTGATATCTCGCCGAAACAAATGCTGAAACGTTAGCAAAATACCTAACTTATCAGCCTCTGAATGATGTAGGGAGGAAATATTTCTAAAGCACAAAGAGCAGAGGATGGCGACTTGACAAGTGCTATTGTAGTAAAGTCCAAATAGAAGCTGCACTCCTCATGGTACTTGACCTTCGATAGGTGCTCCAAGTGATTGCTACAGATGGTGCCGAAAACCAGATACAATGATATGAAGCTACCAACACTACAAATAAATGCATTTCAGGAGTGAAGAGAATGGTTTGGTTTGACAATGGTAATGTCACACCATTGATAGTTTATTGTGCCCATCATGTGCTGAATCTGATGGTGTTCCTGTGAGAGATCATCAAACACTGATACAACTTTGTTAGTCCTTTGCACAATGCTGTGGCACCATCTTCTGGTCACAACAAATAGGCCCTAATGGCAGCCTAATAGCAGAAGATACCGATCTGTGAGACTCCTTCTTTAAACCTCATTGCAAGGAGCACTCAAAACACAAGAGCCCACAGTATGCAAATTTTGACTTTTATAAAAGTTGAAGCTGAGGCCCATCCCTGTAGCCCAATTTATGTAGGACATTATATACACTCACCAGCACCACTTTATCAGGTACACCTTGCTAGTACCGGGTTGAACCACCTTTTTGCTCCAGAACTGCCTTAATTCTTCGTGGCATAGATTCAAAAAGGTGTTGGAAACATTCCTCAGATTTGTCGGCTGCACATTTGTGATGCATTTCTCCCATTCCACCACATCCCAAAGGTGCTCTCTATTGGATTGAGATCTGGTGACTGTGGAGGCCATTGGAGTACAGTGATCTCATTGTCATGTTCAAGAAACCAGTGGTGAGATGATTTGAGCTTTGTGACATGGTACATTATCCTGCTGGAAGGAGCCATCAGAAGATGGGTACACTGTTGTCATAAAGGAATGGACATTGTCAGCAACAATACTCAGGTAGGCTGTGGCGTTTTAGACGATGCTCAATTGGTATTAAGGGGCCCAAAGTGTGGCAAGAAAAAATCCCCCACACCATTACAGCACCACCATCAGCCTGAACCATTGATACAAGGCAGGATGGATCCATGCTTTCATGTTGTTTACACCAAATTCTGACCCTACCATCTGAATGTCGCAGCTGAAATCCAGACTCATGAGATCAAACAACGTTTTTCCAATCTTCTATTGTCCAATTTTGCTGAGCCTGTGCGAATTGGAGCCTCAGTTTCCTGTTCTTAGCTGACAGGTGTGGCGCCCGGTGTGGTCATCTGCTTCAAGATTCAATGTGTTGTGCGTTCAGAGATGGTATTCCTTGGATGTAAGTAGTTATTTGAGTTACTGTAGCCTTTCTATCATCTGGAACCAGTCTGCCCATTACCCTTGACCTCTGACATCAACAAGGCATTTTCCTCCACACAACTGGGTCACTAGATATTTTCTCTTTTTCGGACCATTCTCTGTAAACCCTAGAGATGGTTGTGTGTGGAAATCCCAGTAGATGAGCAATTTTGAAATATTCAGACCAGCCCGTCTGGCACCAACAACTATACCACATTCAAAGTCACTTAAAGAGGTTGTATAACCCGCTTTCACATTTTTACCAACAGGTAAGCCTATAATAAGGCTTTTACCTGTAGGTAAAATGAATATTTCCTAAACCTGTACGGTTTAAGAGATATTCATCTTGCATGTAGCCGCTGACGTCAGCGGCGCATGCGCTCTGAAGGTCCAGCGGATGCTGCCGGAAAGAGGAAAGAAGACGTCATCGCAGCTCCGGCCACTCACAGCGCCAGAGCCACGAACCCAGAAAGAACATGTCAGCTCCCTCAGTGGTGACTGGGAGGCGATGCCGGCGATTCGTTCTAAGGCATTTCATAATGTGCTAGTATCGTTTTTTTTTTTGCGGGCATACAATGGCTTTAAATCCCCTATATATACTGTGATATATATATATATATATATATATATATATATATATATATATATATATATATATGTGTAGCGGGGTTCCCGAACCTCTAGAGGCCTAATGGTGACCTCCAGAGTCAGGGAGAGCTGACATCCTTCTTGGTAGAGTGGGTTACAAGGCATGGTCGGTGTAATACAAGCTGAAGTGGTGGGTGCCAGACACTTTTTGAATGCAAAAAAGATTTATTGTCTCCTGAACAAAAACTGTGGGAGAGAGGCAGACTCCGAGACTTCTATAGGTAGAGAGCTATAGTGGAAGGCCTGGATACAACTTCTGTATAGGTAGGACCGCTGTCTCCTATGGCAACAAATCTTGTAACAGTCACTAACGGTAATTTTACTTAACTATTGATAACACAGAATAGTTCTCCTCACACGCTACAGTCTCTCACTGTAGGTCTTCACTCACTGAGCTCCCAGTCTCTCATTAGACTCTCAGACCCAATCGCCACTGGATCCCCTGAGCTCATCCACTTCCATTACTCAGGATCTTCCTCAAGCGTCACCCCCGGTTCCCTGCTGGGTCCCTGGCTTGGCACTCACAGATGCTCCTCAAGCCTCACCCCTGCTGACCCGCTAGGTCCCTGGCTTGGCACTCCCTAATGCTGCTCAAGCATCACCTCTGCTGTCCGTCAACTAAAATTTAGGCCACGACTGCCAGGAATATTGTTCGGGGTGCAAAGAAAAACCCACAAATAACTTCAGGTGAAATACAGGACTCTCTGAAAACATGTGGTGTGGCTGTTTCAAGATGCACAATAAGAGGGCACTTGAAGAAAGATGGGCTGCATGGTCGAGTCGCTAGAAGAAAGCCATTACTACGCAAATGCCACAAAGTATCCCTCTTACAATACGCCAAACAGCACAGAGACAAGCCTCCAACCTTCTGGCACAAAGTCATTTGGATTGATGAGACCAAAATGTAGCTTTTTGGCCACAACTGTAAACGCTTCATTTGGAGAGGAGTCAACAAGGCCTATTATGAAAAGTACACCATTCCTACTGTGAAACACGAAGGTGGATCGCTGATGTTTTGGGGATGTGTGAGGTACAAAGGCACAGGAAATTTGGTCAAAATTGATGTCAAGATGAATGCAGTATGTTATCAAAAAATACTGGAGGAACATTTGCATTCATCAGCCAGGAAGCTGCGCATGGGGCGTACTTGGACATTTCAACATGACAATGATCCAAAACGCAAGGCCAAGTCGACCTGTCATTGGCTACAGCAGAATAAAGTGAAGGTTCTGGAGTGGCCATCTCAGTCTCCTGACCTCAATATCATTGAACCACTCTGGGGAGATCCCAAACATGCAGTTCATGCAAGACAGCCCAAGAATTTACAGGAACTGGAGGCTTTTTGCCAAGAGGAATGGGCAGCTTTACCATCTGAGAAGATAAAGAGCCTCATCCACAAATACCACAAAAGACTTCAAGCTGTCATTGATGTTAAAGGGAGCAATACACGGTATTAAGAACTGGGGTGTGTACACTTTTGATCAGGGTCATTTGGGTAGTTTCTGTTGCCATTATGATTTAAAAAAAGAGTAAAAAGTTGATTGATAATAAATGGCTTCAGCCAAACACATAGCTCCCAACTGTCCCTGATTTCGAGGGACTGTCCCTGATTTGGAGCAATGTCCCTCTTCCCCCCTTATTTGTCCCTCATTTTGGTTTGATACATATAGTTGTATATATAAAATGCACTTTTAATCTTTAAAAAAGTGTTTTCCAGTGCTAAACCTTTCATCCAATTTCTAAATTGCTGCATTTGTACATTTTAAAAGCCAATATAAAGGAATAGTAGTGGTAAGAAAAAGTCCTTGTGGATTTAATTAACCTTTTTTTTGGGTTAATTCTCCTTTAAGGGGGTGTGGCAGGGGGCATGTCCTATGCCTACATACATTTGTTAGCAGGAGTCCCTCAGTCCCATCTAAAAATGTTGGGAGGTATGCAAACACTAACCATGAGTGAAAGAAAGGTTTTTGTTATCATTCGAATTCTCTGAAAAATGGCCAAGAAATCATAAATTCTGCCAGGGTGTGTAAACTTATGAGCTATATCTAATTTCTTCATGAATTTAGGCCAAAATGTATTCTGCTACATGTCTTTGGTAAGTGTATATTTGTATTTGTATGTATGTATATATATATATATATATATGTGTGTATATATGTGTGTATATCTATATATATATATATGTGTGTATATATATATATATATATATATATATATATATATATATAGATATATAGATATACAGTACAACCAACTGAGAGGCGCCCTGCATGGTACTGTAGCATGTGGACAGTTGCCCATTTTTCAGGGGTTCCCAGGGTGCCATTCAGCAGCAGCAGGAGGTACTTAGGCTCGGTTCACACTGGGGCGACTTGTCAGGCGACCTAGTCGCCTGACAAGTCGCCTCCCGTTCTGTGCTATGGAACCGTTCTAATCGGAGCGACGCAAGTCGCTCCGACTTAGAAAAAGGTTCCTGTATTACTTTGGGGGCGACTTGGGGCGACTTGCATAGACTTCTATGCAGAAGTCGTCTCGCAAGTCGCCCCGGCAGTCGTTTGCAGGTCGCCTCGCTGAGGCGACCTGCAAGTCGTGCCGCCCATGTGTGAACCGAGCCTTAGAGTGTGTGGGGGAAAAAAAGCCTGCTTTAGGCCATGGGTGTCCACCCTGTGGCCCTCCAGCTGTTGCAGAACTACAGGACCCATGAGGCATTGCAAGGAAAGTCTCATGAGGCATTTCGAGGCTGACAGTTGCAAACGTGACTCCCGAAAGCAGAGGCACGATGGGATTGTAGTCCTGCAACAGCTGGAGGGCCGCAGGTTGGACACCCATGCTTAGGCACTAGTGACAGGTATACCTTAACCACTTGACCTCCGGAAGATTTTACTTCCTTCATGACCAGAGCATTTTTTGCTATTCAGCACTGTGCTACTTTAACTGGCAATTGGGCTTCATGCAACACTGTACCCAAATGAAATTTATGTCATTATTTCACACAAATAGAGCTTTCTTTTGGTGGTATTTGATCACTACTGTTTTTTTTTAAATTATTATTATATAAATGAAAAAAGAAAAAAAAAGAAAGAAAAAAAAATAGGGTATTTTTTATTTTCTGCTATAAACATCTCCAATAAAAAATTAAAAAATATCTAATTTCTTCATGAATTTAGGCCAAAATGTATTCTGCTACATGTCTTTGGTAAGTGTATATTATTTGGTTTCCGTGAAAGTTATAGCGTCTGGTAGAGATCCTGGAAATTTTTTTTTATACTAGTAATGGCAGTGATTAGCAACATATAGTGGGGCTGCGATAGTATGGTGGGCAATCTGATACTAGCTGGCGCTGGCTTGGGGGTACACTAACTGTCACTGACACCAATAGTGACACTAATACAGTGATCAGTGCTAATACTATACACTGTCACTGTACTAATGCCACTGGATGTGAAGGGGTTAACACCTAGGGGCAATAAAGAGATTAATCAGGTGCCTAACAATGTGTAATGTGTGCTATATACTGCTTTTACTCCTAGATCTTTCTGTGTTTTTTTTTCTGCTTTGCAGGCTGTACTTCTAAGTGAGGCGGTTGACAAGCAGTTACATTTTTTTTTTCAATTTGGATAGAGTAAGGGTCCTTTCACACTGGGGCGGTTTGCAGGCGCTATTGTGCTAATAAAAGCGCCTGCAAACCGACCCGAAGGTGCCGCTGCTTTGTCTCCGTGCGAAAGCGCCGAGGGCTTTCACACTGGAGCGGTGCGCTGGCAGGACAGGAAAAAAAGCCCTGCTAGCAGCATCTTTGGAGTGGGGAAGGAGCGGAGTATATACCGCTCCTTCACTGCTCCTGCCCCTTGAAATCAATGGGACAGCGCGGCTATACCGCCGGCAAAGCGCCTCTGCAGAGGCGCTTTGCAGTGGTTCTTAACTCTTTCTCGGCTGCCAGCGGGGGGTAAAACCGCCCCGCTAGGGGCGGAATACCGACGGTAAAGCACCGCTTACAATAGCGGCGCTTTACCGCCGACACCGCCCCCGCACCAGTGTGAAAGGGCCCTAAGGGAGGGTTGTAACCCCCGTCAGTTTTTTTTTTTTGCCATTTCATTGGGGAGATTTACCTTTACTTCCTGCCCTATATCCAGAACAGGAAGTGAGACGAAATCCCTGCAAATTAAAGGAATCTTTTGGGGTCCCCCAGATCACCAGAACTAGTGTCCCCAGATATCAAAAGGGGTGCTTGCCAATTTTTTTAAGAAAAATGCTTTTAACTCCTCCATCTAAAAGGTCCCAGTTTGCCAATTATACTTCAGCATTGTCACTAGAAGTGGCGGTTTCAGCGCCTATTATGCAGGAAGAGTCCACTGTTCTCACCATCCAAAAACCCGCAATGAGAAATGCCATGCAGCCGTTGCTGGAGTTCATGTAGACGGGAAGTGGCTGCAGGAGTCCATCAGCAGTGAGGTGTAACAAAGGATGAAAAAAAAGATGAAAGCGGTATTTTTGTTTTTAGAAAAAAAGGCCATTTTTTTTTTTTTATTATACACAATGCTTTAGCAAGCGAAATGTTTATTTTTATATTTACTTTAAGAAAAAGGGAACACTCTCTTCTGGGGCCAGGGACATCACCCTCTTTGTCATCCAGATAATGCTGGCCTTTGTCAGTGCTCCTAAGCAGTGTCATAAACACCCTGTCCTCCTTCAGATAGAACCAGCATAGAGATACCGCCAGACAACACGGCATCATGGCGAGCCTGATTAGCGCCAGGATAAGCTTTATTTACTATGGACTGCAGACAAGATGTGCATATCGCTGACACGTGGCTTAAAGGATCCAGACAAGCTTTTCTAACAGGTCATACTTGGAAAGTCCCATGAAAAAGGCCGCCAAGTACATGGAGGACATGTACAGACCTGGCTGGTTCTGTGACTTCTATTGCTAGCCAATAACCACCATACATGATTAGATCATCGATCAAATGTTTGCATTCAGAAAAGTCATTTGTCAGAGCCTTTCAATCTTCCCATCACTGGCTGAACACATTTTGCTTGAAAGATAAGTATAGCCAAGCCTAAAACACGAGGAGGCCATGTACATACCTGACTGGTTCTGTGACCTCCAATGCTGGCCAATAACCATACACTATTACATCATCGATCCAACGTTTTCACAGATTTCTGAAAAATCATTTGTTAGAGTATTTCATCTTCCCATCACTGAACAATTTCTGCTTAAAAGATAAGTGTAGATCAGGAAAAAAAATAAAATACATGTGCCTTTAACCACTTCAGCCCTGGAAGTTTTTACCCCCTTAATGACCAGAGCGTTTTTTTGCGATACGGCACTGCGTCGCTTCAACTGACAACTGCGCGGTCGTACGACGTTTTACCCAAACAAAATTTGCGTCCTTTTTTCCCCACAAATAGAGCTTTCTTTTGGTGGTATTTGATCACCTCTACGGTTTTTATTTTTTGCGCTATAAACAAAAAAAGAACGTCAATTTTGAAAAAAAAAGCAATATTTTTTACTTTTTGCTATAATAAATATAAATATATATATAAATAAAAAAAATTTCTTCCTCAGTTTAGGCTGATATACAGTATATTCTTCTACATATTTTTGGTAAAAAAATGGCAATAAGTGTATATTGATTGGTTTGCACAAAAGTTATAGCGTCTACAAAATAGGGTATAGATTTATGGCATTTTTATTTTTTTTTGTATAAGTATTGGCGGTGATCTGCGATTTTTTTTTTATCAGGACTGCGACATTGCAGCGGACAGATCGGACACTTTTGACACTATTTTGGGAACATTGACATTTATACAGCGATCAGAGCTAAGACCCCTTTCACACTGGAAAAATAGCGCCTGTAAAGCGCCCGTAAAGCGCCTTAAAAATGTCTCACCTGCAGTCCCAGTGTGAAATACGGAGTGCCTTTCACACTGGGGCGCTCCGCTGGCAGGACGTCAAAAAAAGTCCTGCAAGCAGAATCTTTGGGGTGTATACACCACTCCTAAAGCGCCCCTTGCCCATTGAAATCAATGGGCAGCACCGCCGAAGCGCCTGCATAGCGACTCGGCAGAGGCGCCTTACGGCCGCTTTACCCCTTTATTTGGCCGCTAGCGGGGGGTTAAAAACGCTCCGCTAGCGACCAAAAACCGCCTCTAAAACTACGGTATTGCTTTCAACAAACAATAAGTTTATTCAAATGCCAAGTGAATCCTTACATAAAAGCAGTACTGCTTTTATGTAAGGATTCACTTGGCATTTGAAAAAACTGATTTGTTTTACATATTACACTATGGGAGGCTTTCTTTTATTTTTCCTGTAAACCAGGGGTCTCATACTGGTGGCCCTCCAGCTGCTCCAGCAAAACTACAAGTCCCATGAGCCATTGCAAGGCTGACAGTTATAAGCATGACTTCCACAGGCAGAAGCATGATGGGATTTGTAGTTTCACAACAGCTGGAGGGCCACCAGTTCGAGACCCCTGCTGAAAACGGTCGGTACCGGGGTGGCACCTAGTCACTGTAGGGTCTGAAGGAGCAGCGGACCATCAGCGTAGTGAGACTACAATCTGGCTGGACATCACTAGCATCTTGAATACACCTCCTGGTATATCAACCGGAGTTCCACCGCGGTGTACCCATTCCCACCACAGGACACTTTCAAGGCTTGTTATACTCCTAATAGCGGTAAGCGCTCTGTGAGCGTTCAGCTTTTGCGAAGATTCACATATTAAGAAGAATTGGTTATTACTTTTCAGAAGAGCATTCCACTTTTACTTGTTTGGACATTTTGGTTGTGTTTCACTTTATTGGACTTTATTATTGTATTCACTGGAATTTTAGACTCTGTCACTTTAAGAAATTGCGCTGATCACTTCTCTCTAAGACCCCTTTCACACCGAGGGCGTTTTGCAGGCGCTATAGCGTTAAAAATAGCGCCTGCAATCCGCCCTCAAACAGCTGCTCCATTGTCTCCAGTGTGAATGCCCGAGGGCTTTCACACTGGAGCGGTGCGCTGGCAGGATGTCAGGAAAAGTCCTGCCAGCAGCTTCTTTGGAGCGATGAAGGAGCGGTGTGTTTACCGCTCCTCCACTGCTGCTCCCCATTGAAATCAATGGGGCAGCGCTGCAATACCGCCGGCAAAACACCGCTATTGCGGCGCATTGCGGGCGGTTTTAACTCTTTCTCGGCCGCTAGCGGGGGGTAAAAGCGTCCCGCTAGCGGACGAAATGTGCCGCAAATCCGACGGTAAAACGCTGCTAAAAATAGCGTTTTACCGGCGACGCTATGGGCGGCTCGGTGTGAAAGCCGTCTTAGTTATGCTTGTTTGGGCATTGTGTTCACTTTAGATCCAGCAGCATTTTTACACCATTTAGTTAGTTAGATATTATTCGCTTTAGTAGTGCGAGGGACCACACTTTATATGTCAAATGCTCTCTAAAGAATCCAAATCATTCTTAAGAGAGCAAAGCTAGTGTAAACAAGGCCGAGCAGCCATTTTTATTAATAGAACAAAAGATAACAAGGGCTGTATTTTTTTCCAGGTGGAAACCTTAGTAACTTTCCATTTAAAAACAATAATACCCCTTTTGATTAGACTGGACTTATTTTTTTAAATATTTACAGCATATGTAAGAGCTGCCTGAGGAGAGGCCTGGCGGGCATGTCTGTGAATGCAATTTCTGGGCCAGAAGCCATTTTGTATCATCACACCTCCTAGGCCGGAAGCCATTTTGTATCATCACACCTCATGTATGAAAGTGTCTGACAGGAAAGTCCTGTCTTTTCACCACAACTAACAGAAAATATGTAGTTATTTATTGAAAAACATTCACTTGGTATGGCCAAATATGTCTATAGCCTTCCACAAGCACCATTTTACCTCCAACACCTTCATTCCTGTCAGGATCTATACCAGCAGTAGGCCTGTTAGCTGTGGTGAAACTACAATTCCCATGAAGCATTGCAGGACTCTGACAGCCAGAGGCAGGACTCCCAGAGGCAGAGCATGATGGGATTTGTAGTTTCACCACAGGTGGCCTACCCCTGCTGTATAATATATGCTCCTCACACACATAGGTAGTATAAATTATTCATAATATTACCAGTAATAGTAATAATAATGACTCCTTTATTTAAAACAGAACGCCAGGAAATAAATTAAAAAATGAATAGACAAGTAAAAGTAAAAAATACAAAGCAGTTGCTGCAAAACTCACCTCCCTTCCAGAGGCCTACAGAAATGTTTTTCATTAACTGTTGCCAGTCTTCTAGGCTGAATGGCAGTCTGCATCATTTAACCCACTTACCCTGCTGAGCCCAGGTTGTCATAGACCCGCCCCCTAGAGGGTGTACACTGTAGTGTACACCATCACACTAGGGCAGGGGTGTCCAAACTTTTTTTTCAAAAAGGGCCAGATTTGATGAAGTGAACATGCGAGAGGGCCGACCGTTTTGCCTGACACTCTTTGAACCATTAAAATTGAATGCAAATTAACTAATACACTGCCCAACAAGAATTATCTTGCCTTTGTGGCTGTGTGTGGTGAAGTTTCAGGAAAAAAATTACATTTTAAATAGAGAACTGTGAAGCAAAATAAGGGTAAGTGCCCATCAATGCAGCCTAATCAGTGCCCATCTGCAGCCTCACCATTTCCATGAATGCAGCCTCACCATTGCCATGAATGCAGCCTCACCATTGCCATGAATGCAGCCTCGCCGTTGCCATGAATGCAGCCTCGCCGTTGCCATGAATGCAGCCTCGCCGTTGCCATGAATGCAGCCTCGCCGTTGCCATGAATGCAGCCTCGCCGTTGCCATGAATGCAGCCTCGCCGTTGCCATGAATGCAGCCTCACCGTTGCCATGAATGCAGCCTCACCATTGCCATGAATGCAGCCTCTGAATGCAGCCTCACCATTTCCATGAATGCAGCCTCACCATTTCCATGAGTACAGCCTCACCATTGCCATAATTGCAGCCTCTGAATGCAGCCTCACCATTGCCATGAATGCAGCCTCATCATTGCTATCAGTGCAGCCCGATCGATGCCCATCTGCAGCCTCGGAGGGGAACGGGACGAGCACCAACAGATTACATACAGGAGAATCTCCTGTTTACTCGGCGGCCTCTTTAATACAAAGTCCCGCCTCCTATGATAGACAGAACAGTGGTCCAATGCCAGCCCAGGAGACAGGACTTCCTATTACAGAGGCCCGCAGAGCAAACAGGAGATTCTCCTGTATGTAATCTGATGGCGCTCGTCCCGTTCCCCCCCCCTGTCCACTCCGAGGCTGCCAGAACGATAAATACGGTATATATCTCTTGTGGCCCCCCAACGAATCGGCACTCGGGGATTCGTTGGGGGTCACAAAAGATATATATATATATTTAAATTACCAGTGGGGCCGCATTAAACCGGAACGTGGGCCGCAAATGGCCCGCGGGCCTGACTTTGGACATGCCTGCACTAGGGTCTGGGCCCAGAAAACAATGTTGCAGTAGCTCCATGGTATCATAGATGGTATAGGGGTAACAGCTGTGTCTATGGTAAAGGAGACCTGAGTTTGAGCCTGGGATCTGATCTGTTGTATTCTAATCACTTGCCTACCAGTAATGTTTATAAATGATTTTTAGGGCCAGTTCACACCATAGAAACGCGTTCCAGATGCTTTTCTGCATATGTGGTTTTGATGCGTTCTAGTGCTATTTTTCCCCCTCTTTTTTTGTTAACCTTAAGGGCCAGTTCACACCACATGCAGTCCAGTGCATTTTTTTCTGCATCAAAAACGCACGGAAGGTAGGTTATATGGTTTTCAATGGCATAGTTCACACCAGTTCTTGCAGTTCCAGTGCGTTTCAGTTCCAGAAAAAAAAAAGTAGAACATTTTGCATTTTTCCTGCACCGGACTGTACTGGAACGTTGTAAAACGCATCAAAAACGCACTGTAACACACATGTCTTTATGAGTGCAGAAAAAAACGCACGGAACTGCATTTGGTGTGGGCTAGTTCACACCACAAAAACGCACTCCAGATCCGTTCCGGATGCGTTTCTGCATGCGCATTTTTTATGCATTCCAGGTGTTTTTTTTTCTTCCTTCTTCCTGTTTTTTTCCCCACTATACTCCAGTACGTTTTTGATGCGTTGTTTATGCATTTCAGTGCGTTTTTTGATGCGTTTTACTGCGTTCCAGTACAGTCCAGTGCAGGAAAAATGCAGCATGTTCTACTTTTTTTTTCTGGAACTGGAATGCCCTGGAACTGACTGCACCGTTGCGAACTATGCCATTGGAAACCATATAACCTACTTTCCAATGCGTTTTTGATGCAGAAAAAAAATGCACTGGACGGCATGTGGTGTGAACTGGCCCTCAATGTGACATAGAAAAAAAAATGCAACTACCACCATTTTATTCACCAGAGTCTTTTCTTTAAAGAAAAAATATACTATTTGGGGATTTTAAACTAATCTTCAAGCCCAAAATGTGCATTTTTAACATGTGCAAAAACAGCGCTGGCAGCAAAGGGTTAAATCTTTACAATTATGTGACCTGTATGAGCTCTAGCAAGCACTCACAAATCTGAGACACTAGGCTCAAACTTAGGTCCTCCACACCATATAGACACAGGTACTACACCTGTACCGTCTATGACACCGAAGAACGGCAACTACTTTCATGGATGTGACTCAATTAGACCATATAACTGAAAGGGTTAACACCTGCATATTGGTGAGTGAAATCTGAGGTTGAGCCCAGGGTATGATCAGTGAGTGCCCCCTAGAGGTCATGTGGATCACAACACACTTTTTTGATGCCAGAACAGTTTTAGTGTTTTTTGGTTTTTTTGCACACATGCCAAAATGTACATTTAAGGCCAGAATTTTTGTTAAAACCCTCAAATAGATATTTTCTGAAAGCATGGTGAAACCCCTTCTAGTTACATCATCTAAATAAGTTGCAGGTCTGGATAGACACAGGGGTTGAATGTGAAAGTTATTCTGAGAGCTTTTACATCTACTTTACACTTGCAATCAGGGGGTCAGTAAAAAAAAAAAAAAAAAAAAGGTGGTTCGTGGTTTTCTCCCCCTCACCTTAAGCTGCAAATGAGGAGATGACATAACACCTCCCAGCTGCCTGTCAAACACCCTCTGAAAAGTGATCCACCATGGAGAGCTCTTCAAAGGGTGACACAAGTATAAATGAGCGAAGCCTTTCGCTGTGTCACATATGGTACAGGGCTTCTACATGTGTCTATGATGTGAGCTACCTGAGTTTGAGCTTGGGACCTGGTCAAGGGTATTTTGATTTTGTAAATATAATGCAGCCCTCCGTGCATTCACATACATTGAATCCGGAAGTGGAAAAAAGTTGCTGACCCCCCAGGTCTAGATGCACCGTTCCTGATGGCGTCAATCTAGATGGGTCTTCCTGATGGCGTCAATCTAGATGGGCCGTTCCTGATGGCGTCAATCTAGATGGGCCGTTCCTGATGGCGTCAATCTAGATGGGCCGTTCCTGATGGCATCAATCTAGATGGGCCGTTCCTGATGGCGTCAATCTAGATGGGCCGTTCCTGATGGCGTCAATTAATTAAAATTGTGTGGAGCAACACACTGACTTTTTTTGTATATTCTCTTTTTATTGGTATAGGTTATTCAGGTTAAACAGCCTTGTTAATTATTACATTTTTACAAAAGTTAGTATCTCCGCCTTACATTTTCAATACATTAATCTATATTAGACATACCATCCCTCATCACATAACCTGAAAAGAAAATTTCAAAGTTTAGTAGATAATTAAATAAATCCCATAACCACCCCTCCCTCCCCCCATTCTCTCTCTATTCCCCCCCCCCCCCCCCCCCCCCCCATGCATCCACCTTCATGACTCCTCTTAACACTCCACCATCATCATATATTCTGATGATTTTTTAAACTCTAGCCACCTCTCCCATACACTGTTATGTGTTTCCATGGAGTCTTCACTTCTATGTATTGTTTCTTCTATTGATCTCAACCAATCTATTTTTACTGTCCATTCTTTCATTGAGGGGGGATCAGGAGTTCTCCACACTCTTGGGATCAGGCTTTTGGCTGCATTCAAAAGGTGGGGTACCAAGGTATTCTTGTATTGAGCTACTGTTTTATTACGTATCATGGAACAGACAAATCCACGGCTCTTTCCGAACATGCTCTCCTGTTATTTGGTACATGTTATCTATGATCCTTTCCCAATAAGGCTGGATCTTCACACAGTACCACCATAGGTGTGCAAAGGTCCCCAGGGGGCCACATCCCCTCCAACATGTTGGTGAGGTCTCTACACTATACTTCTGTACTATTTGCAGGACAACATACCATTTTGCCATCAGTTTATAACACATTTCTATTGTCTTAATAGTCCTAGAGGTAGAGCACGCTACCCTAAGACTTATGCCGCGTACACACGGTCGGACTTTTCGGCTACAAAAGTCCGACAGACTTTCGACGGACTTTTGGCGAACTTGCGGCAGACTTTCTAATGAACGGACTTGCCTACATACGATCACACAAAAGTCCGACGGATTCGTACGTGATGACGTACACCGGACTAAAATAAGGAAGTTGATAGCCGGTAGCCAATAGCTGCCCTAGCGTGGGTTTTTGTCCATCGGACTAGCACACAGACGAGCGGATTTCTGGGTCCGGCGTAGTTATGACGTAAAGATTTGAAGCATGTTTCAAATCTAAAGTCCGTCAGATTTGCGGCTGGAAAAGTCAGCTGAAAGTCCGGGGAAGCCCACACACGATCGGATTGTCAGCCGTATTTTGTCCGTCTGCGTGGGTCGGACTTTTGTAGACGAAAAGTCTGACCGTGTGTACGCAGCATAACACCTATGTTCCTCGTCCCGCAGGTCACCTATTTCCTCTTCCCATTTCCCCAAATAGGGTGGATATTTAGGTTCTGTTTCTCTGTATACTCTGGCCCAAGCACCCCGGGGAAGAGAGTAGCCTCTCCATAGGCCTTATATTACCTCTTCCCCATAGTGGCTGGGGGAGTGTCTGTGAAAAGTGCAGTATTTGTGCATATCGCCATCTATCTAGTGGTCTGTTTCCCCATTTTTGTGTTAATTCAGAGAAAGTGCATAATCTATTTCCCGTCATTACATCTTGTAAAGTTATGTCATGCTTCTTTGCCTATCTAATAAAATACATGTGCTCATCTTTCCCAGGTTTAAAATAATTTGTGTCTAGTAAAGAAATTAAAGGGGAGTTATATTGCCAGTGATATAATCTACTCAAACCATCCCATATCCTAAAAGTGTTTTTTGTTAGTGGATTTGTGCTATTTGATAATTCGCAATATTGATGTGGTATCCATACCCTTTTCCCTAAGTCTACTTTGCTTTGGCCATTTTCAATATTCACCCACCCTTTCCCGTCTTTATCATGTATCCAACCTGTTATCCGTGAGATAATAACTGCCTGATAATATTTTTTTAAAACCGGTGCTGATAATCCCCCCTAATTGTTTCCTCTTTACAAGTGTTGCATGTGAGATTCTAGGGTGTTTGTGCCTCCATATATATTTTATTACTAGAGTTCTTATTTTCGCGAAGAAATCTTGTGGGACTCTTATTGGGATCATTTGGAATATGTATGTTCATTTTGGCAGGATGAATATTTTTAAAGCATTGATCCTTCCTAACCACGAGAGGGGTTTGTGTCTCAGATAGTTTAGTTGGTCTTTGACCTTATTCAGTATAGGGATATAGTTAGCCGCATAGAGAGTTGACAATGATGCTGTAAGTTTTACGCCTAAATAGCCAAGCTTTTCTCTACACCAAACGAAGGGAAATGTAGGTTGAATTGCCTGCTGTTCTTCTTTTGACGTAGTTATGTTTAGAATCTCTGACTTTGATGTATTTATTTTAAAATTTGTCATCTTCCTGTATCTACTCAGTTCTTTACGATTACGATTGGTATTGTTGTCCTGGGGTTTGTGATATAAAATAGTATATCATCTGCGTATGCAGCTACCTTATATTCCTTAACACCTACTCTTACTCCTCTTATGTCTGTATTTCCAGTTCAAATGCCAGTACAAATAGCATTGGTGAAAGGGGGCAGCCCTGTCTTGTACCGTTAAACAGTTCCAGGGAGTGAGAGAGACTTCCATTTATTTTTATTTTAGCTGTTGGGTGATAGTAAAATGCGGATATCCATTGCATCATCCTTTCCTTTATTTCCAAATGCCTCAGTGTTCACATCATGAAGCCCCAGTCCACTCTGTCGAAGGCCTTTTCGGCATCTATCGACAGTAGTACGACCGGGTCCCCACTCTCTCTAGCCTCATGTATCAGGCACAGGATTTAAGACTGTTGTCTTTCCCTTCCCTCCCTGTTACCAACCCCACCTGATCACTGTGAACCCATCAAGGCAGAAGTGGTTTTAATCTTCCCGCTATTATTTTTGCAAAGATCTTTATGTCGATGTTTAGCAATGATATTGGTCTATAGCTCTCCGGTGTCATTGGGTCCTTTGCCCTCTTTTAAAATCAGAGTAATATAGGCCATCAATGCCTCTTCCCGAAGATTTTCCCCTTCTGCCAGAGCGTTCAAGTAATCACATAGTTTAGGGGCCAGTAGCTTTTGGATCCTCTTATAGTACGTAATAGAATACCCATCGGGGCCAGGACTCTTCCCCGTTGCCATATCCTTAATTGCTCTTAGGACTTCTTCCTGTGTTATTGGGGCATCTAGCAGCTCCATTGCTCTTCAGGGACCGCTGGAAGGTCAAGCCCCTGCAGGTACTCTAGGGATTCCTTCCTTAGGCTGGATTCACACCTATGCATTTTTGGTGCTTTTTGCATTTTGCACTGCAGTCCATTTAACATGGTTTTCCTATGAAAATGCATAGGTGCGAATCCAGCCTTACTCCCTCTGTCCCTGTTTTCTTCTGTCTGTCTCACATTATACAGATGACTATAATAATAATGGAAAACCCCTGCTATTTCAGGACATGAATGCACTATTTCCCCTTTCATATTTTGGATTTTAGCTATAAAAGATGCGTTTTTTTTTCTCCTTTACTGCCCTCGTTAACCATTTCCCAAGTTTATTGCCCCACTGGTGTTTCTCTTTATCCACTATATGAAAGGCCCGTTTCTTCTCCTGCTCTATTATTACTACCAGTTCTTCTTTTTTGTTCTTAAGTTCAACACACTGACTTTATCACATACTGGGTACACACACTGGAGATTGACATATGTTATCATATGCTCATTTCTGAGGGAAGCAGCACTGTTGTGTTCCTATGCATTTCACTTGATGCTTCTCTTAATGAATGTCACCCTATGATCTGCTCTGTCTGATTATACTGTAGATTGAATCATACACCAGAACCTGTGACCGGAGCCACTAACAGGAGGAGTGCATCCAAGTGCTTTGAATGCTGGTCACATCAATCTGTTCCTGTTGGTGGAAAAGGTGTAATTTGCCAATAGATTTCCTCATGCTGCTTTTTTCAGAGCACTTTGGGATGAATTAATTAGATGGATTTCATGTGATTTAATTAACCCATTTATCACCTGTTGCACATTTGTACCAACATTTTTTTTTTTAGCACAGTATAGAGCAGTGATCATCAACTCCTGTCCTCAGGGCCCACTAACAGGCCAGGTTTTCAAGATAACTGAAATACATGACAGGTGATATAATTTGCTGCTCAGTGATTGCAGTACTCTAGTCTGCATCTCCCCCAAGGTAATATATAAAACCTGGCCTGTTAGTGGTGCCCTGAGGACAGGGTTGATGACCACTGGTATAGAGCAGTGTTTCTCAACTCCAGTCCTCAAGGCGCACCAACAGGTCATGTTTTCAGGATTTCCACTATTTTGCACATGTGATTTGATCAGTTTCACTGCCTTAGTAATTACCACAGCTGTTTCATCTGAGGGAAATCCTGAAAACATGACCTGTTGGTGCGCCTTGAGGACTGGAGTTGAGAAACACTGGTATAGAGTACTGTTTTGTCTTTTACATATCCTTTTATCCACTTGACATGATAGAGGATAAAATGGCAATAAAAGATGAATTAATAACAAACATTGAAGCAACAAATGTGGAAACATTGTTGCTTCAATGTTTGTTATCAAAGTCTACATATGTGTGATTTTTATCTATCATATTATTTAGAATTTTTCATACGTCTCCAGTCTGTACTGTGTAGCATACACTTTCCATGTGCTCCATACTGTACATTTATGATCCTTATTCCACCTAGAACGCTTGGATGTGGACTGGTATGGAGCTAAGGAAAATTAATTATCCATCACAAGTTATATCTTCCAACTAGCCACTCCTCCTTATGTACACATGCTAGTCTACCAGTTTATACAGACTGTGCCCCGTTCTCAAGGCTCTGATGAAGGTTATCCTCGAAACGTGTCAGCCTATTTTAAACACTTGCCTTTACATGGGCATATCTCATTTTTAACCTTTTAGTGCGTATTTTGTTACCTGCTCTTACGAAACCTAGTATTTATACGTATTATCTACATATTTGTATTCCATTGTACATGAATAAATAAAAAAAACAAAACTCTTTGATGTAAGCATTTGATCACACGCCCTCCATCCACCTTCTTCCACATGTGTTCCCTGGGGGGTGGGACTGACTGGAGGAGGAGAGAGAGATCGCTGTTCCTGATCACTAGGGACAGACATTCTCTCTATTCCTGTCAGAACGGGGATCTGTCTGTTTACATTGACAAATCCCCGTTCTGGCTTTTTTCCACGATCGCGGGTGGCCAGCAGATATCGCAAGCACCAGCCAAGTGCATTGAGTCCCGCCGTGCAGCAGCAAACTGATGCACTGTGTGTTCTAACACTTTTTTTTTTGTTTTAGAACCAACATAAAAGTGTCACGGAAGGCAAAATTTTTCTTCTCTTTTTACTTTTGTGGAGCGAGATTAGAACTCTTGCCAGGTTTTAACCACTTCAAGATTAGCCTCGTTTTGGATTTTAGGTGTTTACAAGTTTAAAACAGGTTTTTTGCTAGAAAATTACTTAGAACCCCCAAACATTATATATTGTTTTTTTTTTTTTTCTAACATCCTAGAGAATACAATAGCGGTCATTGCAATACTTTTTTTTGCACCGTATTTGCGCAGCGGTCTTCTAAGCGCACTTTTTTTTGGAAAAAATTCACTTTTTTGAAAAAAAAAAAAAACACAACAGTAAAGTTAGCCCAATTTTTTTTTTATATTGTGAAATATAATATTACGCCAAGTAAATTGATACCCATCATGTCACGCTTCAAAATTGCGCCTGCTCGTGGAATAGCGTCAAACTTTTACCCTTAAAAATCTCCATAGGCGACGTTTAAAAAATTGTACAGATTGCATGTTTTGCGTTACAGAGGAGGTCTAGGGCTAGAATTATTGCTCTTACTCTACCGGTCGCGGCGATACCTCACATGTGTGGTTTGACCACCGTTTTCATATGTGGGCGCTACTCACGCATGCGTTCGCTTCTGCGCGCGAGCTCGTCGGGACAGGGCGCTTTAAAAATTTTTATTTTTATTATTTATTTTATTTTATTTATTTTTTCACTGTTTTAAAAAAAAAAAAAAATTGGATCACTTTTATTCCTATTACAAGGAATGTAAACATCCCTTGTAATAGAAAAAAGCATGACAGGTCCTCTTAAATATGAGATTTGGGGGTCAAAAAGTCTCAGATCTCATATTTAGACTAAAATGCAAAAAAAAAAAAAAAAAGTAGTTTAAAAAAATGACACTAAAAAAAATTGTGCCTTTAAGAGAAGTGGGCCTAGCCTCGTAATGACGTCGCTCCGGCCGTCACATGGTATGAGAGACGGGTGGCGGCCATCTTGGCCTCACTCGTCTCCATACCTCAGCAGGGAAAGGACCCGGATTGCCCCGCCGCTACCGACGCTCCGTTAGGCTGCGGAGGGTGCGGGAGAGTGGCGAGAGGGGGGGTGGCACCTCTCCCGCCGCCGATAACGGTGATCTCGCGGCGAACCCCCGCAGAGACCACCATTATCGTGTACGGAACCGCCCGCTGAAAAGATGGATACCCCGTTGTGGCAGCAGCTGCTGCCGTTACCGAGATATCCATCTTCAAAAAAATGACGTATATATACAGTGGGCGGTCCAGAAGTGTTAAGGTTGTGCGTCCTTTAGAGAAATTCACCCTCTCCATTTGTCCCATTTACAGTTATCACCAAAGGGAAAAAAAAACAAAATTTCAGGTTGTGCCCAGAAAAGTAACAGAGGCAATCTTAAAATGGCAGACACTTTCTGGTGCTCTTGTTCAGAAAAAAAAAATGAATGCCTTTTCAATTGGTACAAAAAGAGTCCGCTCTGAGTATTAGTTCCCATGTTCAACAGATGGGAGGAGGGGCAGGGAACTGAGCTAACTTGTTGGTTTAGCAATGGAATAGAAAGCCCCTTTAATATTCCCATGCATTACAGAATTGAACTACTGGAGCTAAAGATACCAAATGACGAACAGGACTTTATATATAAACTCCTTCTGGATTGTATGGGGTTTGAATGCTTGTCGTGTCCCCGCTGGATTCAGTGTCATGACAAAGTGATGGTCAAAGATGTTACGGTTGTCACCAGAATAGGTGGTGGTATATCCTCCGATGTGGTAACCTGATTGGAGATTTCTCACTTCTGGATTTATCTCTGGGAAAGTGAAGTGAACAGCTCCCAACAGAAAACATACAGTGGAATAAAAAGATCTACACACCCTGTTAAAATGTCAGGTTTCTGTGATGTAAAAAAAAAAACCACAAGGATAAATTTCAAAACTTTTTCACTTTAATGTGACCTATAAACTGTATAACTCAATTGAACAAACTAAAATCTTTTAGGTGGAGGGAAGTGAAAATAAAAAAAAAAACTAAAAATATGGTTGCACACCCTTAAACTAATACTTTGTTGAAGCACCTTTCGAATTTATTACAGCACTCAGTCTTTTGGGTATGAGTCTATCAGCATGGCACATCCTGACTTGGCAATATTTGGCCACTCTTCTTTGCAAAAACACCCCAAATCTCTCAGATTGCGAGGGCATCTCCTGTGCACAGCCCTCTTCACATCACCCCACAGATTTTCAATTGGATTCAGGTCTAGGCCATTCCAACTTTAATCTTCTGGTGAAGCCATTCCTTTGTGATTTGGATTAATGCTTTGGGTCGTAGTCATGCTGAAAGATGAAGCTGCTCTTCATGTTCAGCTTTCTAGCAGAAGCCTGAAGGTTTGTGCCAATATTGATTGGTATTTGGAACTGTTCATAATTCCCTCTACCTTGACTAAGAATGCTGCCACCACCATGCTTCACGGTGGGTATGGTGTTCTTTTGGTGATGGGCAGTGTTTTTGCGCCAAACAAATCTTTTGGAATTATGGTCAAAAGGTTCAACCTTGGTTTCATCAGACCAGAACAATTTTTTCAACATGCTTTTGGGAGACGTGTTTTTGCAAAATGTAGGCGGGCCTGGATGTTTTTCTTCGTAAGAAACCACTTTTGCCCACTCTACCCCATAGCCCAGACATATGAAGAATACGGGTGATTGTTGTCACATGTACCACACAGCCAGTACTTGCCATATATTCCTGCAGCTCCTTTAATGTTGCTGTAGGCCTCTTGGCAGCCTCTCTGACCAGTTTTCTTTCATCAATTTTGGAGGGACTTCCAGTTCTTGGTAATGTCACTGTTGTGCCATATTTTCTCCACTTGATGAATGTGTTCCATGGTATATCTAATGCCTTGGAAATTCTTTTGTACCCTTCTCCTGACCAATACCTTTCAATAATGAGATCCCTCTGATGCTTTGGAAGCTGCAGACCATGGCTTTTGCTGTAGGATGCGACTAAGAAAATGTCAGGAAAGACCTACTAGAACAGCTGAACTTTATTTGGGGTTAATCAGAGGCACTTTAAATGATGGCAGTTGTGTACTGACTCCTATTTAACATGAGTTTGAATGCGATTGCTTAATTCTGAACACAGTTATAAAAGGGTGTGCACACTTATACCACCACATTTTTAAATTTTCTACTTGCGCGCGCCCCCCCCCCCCCCCCCAAAAGATTTCAGTTTGTTTTTTCAATTGAGTTGTACAGTTTATAGGTCACATAAAGGTGGGGAAAAGCTCTGAAATGATTTATCTTTGTCTCTTTTTTTACATCACAGAAACCTGACATTGGATTTTCTCATATGTGGGTTAAATTGACTTTTTTTTTTGACCACAGCGATCAGAACATTTGTATGAACAGCATGGAAAATCTATTGAACAAAACAGTGAATGTAGTTTGTTTGGTAAAGTCTGTTTACTCCAAAGTTAAATGTAAAAGCAAAAAAAATTTGAAGTACTTTTGAACGACATTCGTCAAGTTAGTAAATAAACTGACAGTTTTCATACAAAATGTTCGAATGACCAATCGGTTCAAAATCTACTAGTGTATAGCCAGCTTAACTCCATTCACAGCTAAAAATGTTTGGATACAATACACTTTAGGGAACATAGGAGCCGCCAAGATTGTTTAAACTGTACCGCTTCAGGGAGGTGCCTTTCTAATCATTTATCCCCATTTGAAGTCACAGATTTAGAGATTTTTTTAAGAAGCAACACTATGAAAATGGGATTTCATTTTAATGTTATCTGAGTAGATGCACAGGACGTCTATATATGACCCTGCAGTCCATTGGATACCATACCACTCCATAACCCTACAGGTCTAATCACTCCATAACCCTACAGGTCTAATCAGACCCCTCAAACTACAATTCTGTGCTTACTTGTAATGAGGTCTGTTGGCCTTTATTTCTGCAGCCATAAAGCAGAGACGGAAGGTTAGGAATAGTTACATCAAGGCCTACTTTAAAAGTCATAACATACAGGAATATAAATAGGCTTCTGTAAGGCTTTGAAGCATTACTAACCCAAAGCATGTAGAGTCCTGATCCTTCACTAGATAAGACCTTAAAAGCTTGCTGTCTCATTTAATTACCCTTGCCCATATAGTCTAGTTTGCCTAGCTGCCTTCCTAATGCAAGAAGAGGAGCAAAGTGTTTATGGGAAAAGTGAAATGAGGAGCCACGGCAGTTCTACTAAAATAAGCTCAATTTACACTAGAGCAGCCATAATCCCCTATGTGCAGCTAGATTCCAGGCAGCGTTAACTTGCTTCCAGCTTCCTGGGTAAGGCCACGGTGCCAATTTCTCTCCTGCAACCATAGGTTGCAGGAAATAAGTTTGCACGATTCCCCTATCAGACAGGGGAATCCGTTGTCTTCTCACAGCAGGTGAAAGAAGACTGATTATTGCTAGTGGCTATAGCAGCCGCTAGCGATAGTCGCAAGAGTATCCAGCAGGGTGGTTGTACCCAAGTTGATCGATCAACTTGGTACATTCAGCATGCCCACACACAGTTTGATTCCTGGCCACTTCCTGCTGAACCAGCCAAGATTCATACAGTAAGTATGGCTGGCCCAACTCTAAAACCCATACACAATTCTGATCCACATTATGCTCCCAAGTAGGCTACAACAGTGGTTCTCAACCTCAGTCCTCAAGTACCCCCAACAGGTCAGGTTTTGGGAACTTCCCTTGAACAAAATAGCGCTTATCAATACCATGTCATTTTATCAAAACCTGAAAGCCTTGCCTTTTGGGGGTGAGAACTCGGGTTGAGAACCACTGGACTACAATACACATGTGATAACCCTAAAAACACTGGCCACCACACACTACTTTTTACAAGGTGCATTTATTTGGTTGGAAGTCTAGCCCCCCCCCCCCCCCCAGCTTTCAATTTCACTGGATTGTGCACATATAAAGACCATTAATAGTTCAAATAAATAAACCACACTTGTTTATTATTTTTTTTCCTCAAGATTTTATTTTTCTTTGCAAGGGGGTTCATTTCAAAGGTTTCCATGTTTAAAAGTTCCTAGAAGAGACAAAAAAAAAAAAAAAAAAAATGATTAGTGATATACATGAAGCAGCAAAAATAGGTCAACTATAACAAATGTAGACTGGTGTATACTCTCTCTCCCCCCCCCCACCCCTTAGTTTTCCCACTCATAAAGGACTCTGTAGGCTCCAAACTATGACCTTGAGCTAACAAGGGGCCGACTACTGTCCCTGCCCTCATATGATATGTCAAGCAGGAAGAAGGTGGGCAAGTCATGCCTCCCACACCTGAAGCGCCATGTAAATACAGAAACAGTGGAGCAATGAAAAGGTGAGTTTCATACATTCAGAGTAACAAAATTGTATCTATCAGTTCTCTACCCAACTTAAGGAGATGCAAACTGTTCCCAGCAGTTTAAGTTTTATGCAAGGACTGACAGGGCAAAAACTGCATGCAACCCTTGTTGCATCATCTGCCAATCGCTTACCCTAGATCACTCTTGAACTAGTTGGACTTGTGTCTTTTTTCAACCGGACTATGTAACCCCTTATTCACCACCTATGAACTTGCACCCGGGTATAGAAAAGTTTGAAAGCAGCTTTTTTTTTTTTAACCAACCCAAACTTACTTTGAAACAATACCATCAGCTTTTGCCAGCCTGAGAATGGCATCGTTGGATTCACCCTGTAAAAAAAAACAAAAAAGAAAACTTGATTTAAAGAGAATATTCTGCATGTAAAAAAACACTACAAAGTCCTGAAGTCCACAGACAGACATTAGGTAATAAAATTCAAATTTAGGTGGACAGATTACTTAACCCTTTCCTGCCTAAGCCTCTTGCGGACATTTGTTGCTTAAAAGTAAAAAAAAAAAAAAAAAAAGTATTTTTTGCTTGAAAATTACTTAGAATATATATATATATATATATATATATATATATATATATATATATATATATATATATATATATATATATATATATATATATATATATATATATATTAGCAGAGACCCTAGAGAATAAAATGGCAGTCATTGCAATATTTTATGTCGCACTTTATTTGCACAGCGGTTTTTCAAACGCAATTTTTTTGGAAAAAATATACTCATGAATTAAAAAAGCCTAAACAGTAAAGCCCAATTTTTTTGAATAAAGAGAAAGATGTTGCGTCTAGTAAAGAGATACCCAACATGTCACGCTTCAAAATTGCCCACACTTGTGGAATGGCGACAAACTACGGTACTTAAAAATATTCAATACGCGACGCTTTAAAAATTTCTACAGTTTACTGTTACAGAGGAGGTTTAGTACTAGAATTATTGCGCTCGCTCTAATGATAGCAGCAATATCTCATGTGTGGTTTGAACACTGTTTACATTTGCAGTCGCGACTTAGGTATGCATTTGCTTTTGCGCATGCGATAGAGCACTTTAATTTTTTATTTTACACTGTCTCTGAAAAAAAAAAAAATTCTGATCGCTTTTATTGCTGTCAGAAGGAATGTAAACATCCCTTGTGACAGTAAGGCCTCATGCACACTGGACGTTAAAATAGCAAAAACGCCAGTAGCTTTGCAGTGAGTTTTTCAATGTTTTTGCAATAGCGTTATATTAGCGTTTTTCTGCGTCCGTTTTTTTTTTTTTATGGATCAAAAAACACTGGCGAGACGCTTTTTTTGACGTTAGAGCATTTTTACATCTGAGAACAGCTGAAAAGCTCTCAGAACCCATTAGTTTTGTTTTTATTTTAAAGCCAAAAAACGCCCCAGCCAAAAACTGCTGATAACAGCCTATGTGCATGCACACATAGGATAACATGATGGGGAGTTTATTGACTGTAGAAAAAAAAAAAACATCTGAAGCCAAAAACAGCAGCTGTAAAAACGTCCAGTAGTGTGCATGAGGCCTAATAGGCAGTGACAGGTACTCTTTACGGAGGGATCTGGGGTCTTAGACCCCAAATATCCCTCCTTTGCACTTAAACGTATTCAAAACACCAAGTTTGGCTGTTTTGAAAGCTGTCATTTTTTAAAATTTGGTGCCTTTAAGTCTTGAGTAAACAGGAAAAGATGTCATGACATCGCTTCCGGGTTACTAGATCAGAGACCCGATCAAAGCCGATTCCGGTGGGACAGGAGAGCCACGTAAGGAGGGGGGACAACCTCCCCTCCCGCTGCTTAGGATAACAGCAGAGTGGCAGAACTAGTGTCCCCAAGGGAAGATTTCTCTTCTATCCCTGTTCTGGGGACAACACAAAATTTGGGATTTTCCTTTACTTTTAAACTTTTGACGATGGTAAACAATTGGAGGGTCAATCTCCCTAACGGACACAGACAGCTATAAAAACTGACAGGGGTTCTAATCCCTCTCCACTATTCAAAACCAAATTTGTTTGCATTTATACTTTAAAACTACATTCTAGTTGCCATTTTTCTGCAAAATCTCAGAAAGTGACAGCGTGCAAAGGAGTGAATAGTTCAAATCCATCTCCAGCCAAATACCATTTGTGTTTAGGAGACACTAAGGAAGAGTAAAACCGTATCATGGTTGTATTGCTGCTGTCACCCTGTTGGTGGGATTTTACATCACTTTCTGCACCTGTGACAACACAAGAAACTAGGGAATGTGTCACTGGACAGAAAGACGAGCAGAAACCTACGAAAAATTGACATTTGCGGGGGCAAGCTGTAACTAATGAAGGTAGGATTACATGCTGCTTGTCCTTGAAGACATGAGACAATATATAATGTACCCCTCGTGAGTTTTATATATGAAGGTCAAAGCCATGAATGATCCTCTAACCAGAGGAACAATGCCTACATCCATAAAAACATGGAAGCTTAATGGCAAACTAAAAACGTCTATATCAGGAAGCAGGGTGACCCATTTAAGCACTCTATTGCCCTCCTATTTAAAGCAAATTGTACAAATTAGATGGCGATAGTCATATTGAATACATTTTGCCTACAATTATATAATATTGAAATAAAAAAAATTTCCTTTAAAATGTAATCCTTTTGGATTATTTGAACAAAAAAAAAAACACACATACTTACCTGCTCTGTGCAGTGGTTTTGCACAGAACAACCCCAATTCTTCTCAGGTCCCCCGCCAGTACTCCGCACCGCCCCCCATCCCCCCTTACCGAGGGCCCGCATAGCAAGCCACTGAGGGGCAGAGCGAAATGTTGGGGGCGTGGCCTGGCTGGAGTCCAAGCTGAGGTTGCCACTTTTATACGGATTTGAGGGACTACATGGATCCTTTCCTTCTGTACAAGCCATAGCAGGAGTTGGGACAAGCTCCATCCCGTGCCAGCGCTCCCAGTGGCAGATATTCAAAGATCTATATACATAGCGCTTCAATAGAGCCTGAGCGGCACACTAAGTTGCATTGGGTCGAAAGAGGGAGAGACCTGGGAGAGCCTCGGGTCTTGTGTACATCTCTGGATTGAGATCGGGGCTGAGAGGGGGAGCTGCACACTAAGCATAAAGGTAAAAAACCTTCAGCCTTTACAATCACTTTAATTTTCAAATTTGTATGATCATACATTGTCATGATTAGGGCTGGGAGATCTAAAAAAAAAAAAAAAAAAAAAAAAAAAAAAAAAACTCGATTCACGATTCAAGTTTTTTTTTTCCTTTGGAAACCGCACCGTTGCCGAGGCGCTGCGGGCATGAGCTTTTAGGCGAGGCCCCAGTTTCGGCCTAGTCCGCGAGGCCGGACGACGCGGACTCCACTAAAAACTCATGCCCGCAGCTCTTCAGGCCTGGTGCGGTGTCAGCGCCAGTCCGGAGGCGCTGCGGGCATGAGTTTTTAGGCAAGGCCGCGGCTTCGGCCTAGTCCACGGCGTCAGGCCGTAGCCGCGGACTAGGCCGAAGCCACGGCCTCGCCTAAAAACTCATGCCTGCAGCGCCTCAGGACCGGCACGGTGTAAAAAAAAAAAAAAAAATCTAAAAAAAAATCGATTTGCTTAAATTTTGAATCGATTTGACCTCTCAACTCGATTCAAGATTTACATCGATTTTTTCCCCAGCCCTAGTCATGACTACCTTAATATACCAGTCTAACTAGTACAATTAGGTTTGTTAAGCTAAGAGGGATGTATATTCCCAAAGTGCACCAACCTCCTTTCTGAAACCTCAATATTTTTAACTGCTGGTAAGATCGCACATGGAGAGATTTCCCTCATTTCCTGTCCAAACAGAAAGCAAAGGTAACCTTTTTAATGGAGTCAAACCTGAGGGGTTCTAACACCTTCCTGTTCTGCCCTAAAGTTTTACATGGAGTAGCATTTTAACATGAATTTTATAGATGAGCACTCATTAGTACTTCCTCACTTACCATCCTACGAATGGTGCCGCAGATCGCATAGGTCTTGAACTGGCCATTTACTCTGCCTGTTGTCCTATCGACCTGAAAGAGAAAGACGCTGATCACACTGTCCTAGGATGGCCCCAGTCACCACCTTTGTTTGCAGTCCCGTATTACTCTGTAGTAGTAGGTATGTGTGAGATACCAGCTACACAGACAACATGGTCATCAATGACTTCAACTCAAGACTGATTTTGCCCATACAGTGCACCCCGAAAGTATTCACAGCATTTCGTTTTCCACATTTTATGTTACAGCCTTATTCCAAAATGGATTAAATAAATTTTCCTCGAAATTCTACAAATACCCCATAATGACAATGTGAAAGTAGTTTGTTTAAAGTCTTTGCAAATTTATTAAATAAAAAATCCCATGTGCATAAGTATTCACAGCCTTTGCCATGACACCCAAAATTGAGCTCTGGTGCCTCCTGTTTCCACTGACCATTCTTGAGATGTTTCTAAAACTTGATTGGAGTCCACCTGTGGTAAATTCAGTTGATTGGACATGATTTGGAAAGGCGCACACATGTCTATATAAGGTCCCACAGTTGACAGTGCATGTCAGAGCACAAACCGAGCCATGACGTCAAAGGAATGGTCTGCAGACCTCTGAGAAAGGATTGTATCGAAACAGATCTGGGGAAGGGTACAGAAAAATTTCTGCAACAATAAAGGTTCCAGTGAGCACAGTGGCCTCCATCATCCATAAATGGAAGACATTTGGAACCATCAGGACTCTTCCTAGAACAGGCCGCCCAGCCAAACTGACCAATTGGGCGAGAAGAGCCTTGGTCAGGGAGGTGACCAAGAACTCAATAGTCACTGACAGAGCTCCAGCATTTCTCTGTGGAAAGAGAACCTTCCAGAAGATCCACCATCTCTGCAGCACTCCACTAATCAGGTCTGTATGGTAGAGCGGTCAGACAGAACCCAATCAGTAAAAGGCACATGACAGCCCACCTGGAGTTTGCCAAAAAGCACCTGAAGGACTCTCAGACCAAGAGAAACAAAATTCTCTGGTCTGATGAAACAAAGATTGAACTATTTGGCCTGAAAGGCAAGCGTCATGTCTGGAGGAAACCAGGCACCGCTCATCACCTGGCCAATGATATCTCTACAGTGAAGCATGGTGGTGGCAGCATCATGCTGTGGGGATGTTTTTCAGAGGCAGAAACTGGGAGACCAGTCAGGATTGAGGGAAAGATGAATGCAGCAATGTACAGAGACATCCTTAATGAAAACCTGCTCCAGAGCGCTCTGGACCTCAGACTGGGGTGACCTCAGACATCTTCCAAAAGGACAACGACCCTAATCACACAGCCAAGATAACAAAGGAGTGGCAATGAGACAACTGACGGTCCTTAAGTGGCCCAGCCAGAGCCCAGACTAGAACCCATTCGAACATCTCTGGGGAGATCGGAAAATGGCTGTTCACCGACGCTCCCCATCCAACCTGATGGAGCTTGGGAGGTCCTGCAAAGAAGAATGGGAGAAACTGTCCAAAAAATAGGTGTGCCAAGTTTGTAGCATCATACTCACAAAGACCTGAGGCTGTAATTGGTGCCAAAGGTGATTTAACAAAGTATTGAGCAAAGGTTACACGGGATTTTTTTCATTTTTTTTTCTTAATAAATTTGCATAGATTTCAAACAAACTTCTTTCCCGTTGTCATTATGGGCTATTGTTTGCAGAAGATTGAGGAAAATAACAAAAGCTGTAAAGCAGTACTAAAGACAAATAGGTTTCTTTTACTTTAACACACACCTCTTCAATTACATCATGCTGATCATTTTCACATAAATATCTTGACACATTAAAAGTGTCATACCAAAATGCAATTTGATAACTTGAAACAGAAAGGACTTGAGACGGGCCAATTATGATTCAAGATAACGGGATTACAGTTACAGAAGTGTGGACTCCATCCAGAGAAACAGATAAGCTTTGGTACATTCTGCTCCACAAAGGACATGAAGGAAAATATTTCACATTCCCATCTCCCACTGAAAGCTGACCAGAATAACGGAAAGAAATTTCCTACATTTTCAGCTATGATAACTAAAGGATCAAAAATGGTTTTCAACAGGAACCTCAAAGGGCTTACTACTAATCACCTCCACACTACGACTTCTATTGTCAAGCAATGGAGCAGACAATCAAAAAAAGCAGAGCTCTATGGCAGACTAGAGGACAGCAGGGTGTGCAAACTAACTGATCGGAGCACTCCATAGAACCTGTGTCATCAGGCTTTGGGGTTGTGTAGATGAGTTTGAAAATACTTCATCATTGATAGTTGCATTTAACCTTCTCACCTGCTTTTGCCAGGTTTTGCATTCCTTGAGGGTGGGTTCACACTGGAACCCACTGCAGATCGCACAGGACGGCTGTGTGTCACTGTTCCCCGTTTCAGGGACGAATCAGGGCTGAATCTATGCCAGAATTCAGCCCTGAAACTGAGCCAAAGACGCACAGCGTTTCTGTGCATTGCACTCCACAGCCGCAATGGAGATATGTGAACCGCCTCCATAGAGAGCCAGTCACATTCTCCTGCTATGCGAATTAGATGCGGGGAAACTCGCATCTAATTTGCATAGGTGTGAACCCAGCCTGAGACTTATGGGAATGCAAAACTGCTTTAACCACTTGCCAACCTGCCACATTACATTTACTTCAGATGGGCAGGCTGATTGATGTAAAGGCTAATTCCACCTTTTATTAAAATTTTTTTTTTTTTTTACCTGCAAAAAAGTGATACGCTTTTTTTTTTTTAAACCAGGAGCCTGCAAAGTATTGCACCCATGATTAGCACCCCGCAGTGTCGGGCTCCTGCACACACTGCCTAGCTTTGTGCTCATTCTACAGACTCATTTTCAGAGCTGTAGGCAGTATAAATGAACTACGAGCGTGACGATTAGCATGCTTGTAGTTCATTTAAACTGCAAGGTCTGCCGCAGTGGCACAGGACAATTTCTTCATCCACAGATTCCTGGAAATAACAGGGTTGTGTGGGCAAAAGCTCCGCACAGCTTTCAAATTAGAACAGTGGATGTGGGGAGAAGCCCCAGCCGCAGTCACACTGAGGGGGCACTAAACCATGTTACACCCTAAATACAGGTGTAACATGTTCTAAAAAGGTGAACTTAGGGCTGGTTCACACCACAAAAATGCACTCCAGATCCGCTCCAGATGCGTTTCTGCACGCACGTTTTTGATATGGTTCAGGATGCATTCCAGGTGCTTTTTTCACTATACCAGGGTCCAGTGTGGTTTTGATGCGTTCCAGTGCATTTGATGCAGTACAGCTCAATGCAGGAAAAATGCAGCATGTTCTACTTTTTTTTTCTGGAACTGGAAAGCCCTGAAACTGACTACACTGGTGTGAACTATGCCATTGGAAACCATATAACCTAATTTCCACGCATTTTTGATGTAGAGAAAAAACGACTGGACTGCATGTGGTGTGAACTAGCCCTCAGTCTTAATAAGTAGCATGGCAGCCAGGTGGTAAGCACCCTAGTGCAATACAAAACACAACTGTATACAGGCAGTCCCCGAGTTACGAACGGCCTCAAATGCCGGCCACTTGTGCTCCACGCTGGTCCTGGATACCTCCGGACACATCCCATACTGCAGTACTGCATGGCCAGAGGAGCCCCAGATAACATAAGCGCCCCGGAACATCCCACGTCCATGCACAGGCGGACATTACACTTACAAATTCAGTGTTCCGACCGAAAGTTACACTTACAAATGCAGTGTTGCGACTTACGAGCTTCAACTTAGGAACAAACCTACAGTCCCTATTGTGTTTGTAACTCTGGGACTTCCTGTACTATTTTTGTGAATTCAATGAAACTTATAAGGAAGTTGCAGTTCTGTTCTTCCCAATGTACTCTGCACCTTCTAGAAAAATAGTGGTAACAATTATTTTCCCAGATTGGGCAAATTCAGACCCTGAACTGAACATATCAACCCATTACTAAAAAAAAAAAAAAAAAAAATCAAGGTGGCGGTACACTACAACCTGAATTTGTCATTCCTTGCCCACACAGACCAGTGAACAAGCTTCACTCTCTACAGTCACATAATTCTAAGAAAGTCAATGAGGTGACATGGAGCTGCTTACCTCTGCAATGTTCATCTGGACAGAAGCATGGTCCTTGGCATAAATGATTCGGTTGCTGGCAGAACTAAAAGAAAAAAAAAAAAAAAAAGGTCTGGAACAGAATTTCAATACAGAGGCACGCTCCATTTGCACTACAAAAAGGAAAATTTTCTTTAGAATTTGCCAAAGAGAAGGTGTCATTCCAGAGATAGGAATACAATTGAAACTTTCTCACCCAAAAGGAAAAACATCCAAAATTACCAGATACATTTTAAAGTCCAAAGTTAGCCGATTTTGGCTAGTTCAGGTCTTCGGCCAGTCGGCGTAGGTGCCGGCTGGTCGCTCGGGGGTCCAAGTGGGACGGGAGAGCCGTGGAAAGCGGTGGGAGCGCCTAAATAAAATGGCATTGGGGTGATGCGTGCAGCTGCATGCATCACCCCAGTACAACACCTTCAAGCCGAGGCAGCTCACTCTGGGGAAAAAAAATCCTGTAGATGCTGACTTTTAATAAAGACACTTAGCTGTCCAAGGGTCCAGTGCCGTTCTCACACAGATTGAGGCCCGATTCACACACATGCATTTTTAGTGCCTTTTGCAGATTGCCACTACAGAACATGTTCCAAAGGTAACCATTTTAAATGGACTGTAGTGCAAATCTGCAAAATGTAAGAAGCACTAAAAATGCCTAGGTGTGAATCAGGCCTAATTCCTCACTAGCCTTCAGGTTCCCATCGCCGGGAACCTAAAGCAGCAGACTATGCTGCTTACAGCTTCACAGCCAGCTGCCCATGCATGAGCCGCACTTTGTAAATGCTATCGCCGTGATCATTAGAAAGCAATAATTCTAACAAAAGACCTCCTCTAACTCAAAACTGGTAATCTGTAGACATTTTTTAACATTGCCTATGGAGATTTTTAGGGGTCAGAGTTTGTCACCATTCCACAACAGATCATTTTGAAGCGTGACATGTTGGGTATCAATTTACTCGGCGTAACATTATCTTTCACAAGATATAAAAAAATTAGGCTAACTTTACCGTTTTATTTTGTAATATAAAAAAGTGTATTTCTCCAAAAAAAAATTGCATTTGTAAGACCGATGCGCAAATACGGTGACAAAGTATTACAACAACTGCCATTTTATTCTCTAGGGTGTCTGAAAAAATATATAATATTTGGGGGTTCTAAGTAAATTTTCAGCAAAAAAAAAACAAAACAAAACAAAAAAACAACCTGATTTTAAAGCGGAGTTCCACCCAAAAATGGAATTTCCGCTGTCCGGATCCCCCCCCCTTCGGGTGTCACATTTGGCACCTTTCAGGGAGGAACAGGTACCTGTCTAATACAGGTATTTGCTCCCAATTCCAGCAAAAGACCGCTGCAGTATCCGCAGTGATCTACGCCATGTCTGGCCCCTCCTCTGTCCCCCCCCATGCTGTCTTCTGGGGGACACACAGGTCCCAGAAGACAGCAGTGACCAGTCAGAGCGCGCAGCGCAACTCACGCATGCGCAGTAGGGAACCAGACTTTGAAGCTGCAAGGCTTCACTTACCGATTCCCTTACTGGCATTGCCGGTGCCTCCACCCGGAGCTGAGGGACGGGTCAGCTTCGGGTGAGGGCATCGCGGGCACCCTGGACAACTAAGTGTCCTTATTTTAAAAGTCAACAGCTGCAGTAATTGTAGCTGCTGACTTAATTTTTTTTTTGGCGGAGCTTTATATATAACATTTATATATACTGTGATTCTGTACTTGTCAAAAATGCTGCAGAAATCTCCCTCCAAGTCTGGCTGAAATCATTTTAACTGTGGGCAGCTGAAGCTGCTGCCTGGTCACTTCCCAGATTTACAGAGGCACACCTCCATCTCTGCAGCTCTCATTGGCCCTCTTACATCCCCTTCTCCCTTCCTGGAAAACTCTCAGGAGAGAGAGCGAGCTGTGCATGAAATCATAAGCCTGGGCTTTTTACCAGAAAATTAACAGAAGGAACAGGAAGGTATTTACTGGAAGAAAAAAAAAATTGTTTTACTATCCAAAGTTAAAACAAGGGCAGAAGATTTAATAGATGGAAAGATTAAAAAAAAAAAAAAAAGACTGAAGTTCTGCTTTAAGTGATTAAATGGAGGCTTATGAGAACATTTATAAAAGGATGGACAAACATAAGATACATAAATCATACTAATAGACTGCAGAAAGAATAAAGGATTAAGATTGAGTATAGGGAGTACAGTGACATCCATTACAGACGAAGCTTAAATAATAAATGAAAATATTCTTACCATTTACGGGGGACGTACAAGTCCACAAATTCACCGGCGTCGTTCTGCATTTTGCACCTTGGATACAGTCACCAGGACCTGTCAGGAAAAGGAAGATTTTAAGCAGGTACTCATCACACTGGTGCTAAGCTACCTGGCTACACTTCTATTCAAACCTAAGAAAAAGACTACGGATATTAAACTTCTCTTACACAGCCGTGATACCCGTCATCTGCGACAGGTTAGCTTTTAGTTTTGATAACGGCCGAGCGGCTCATTAGCTGCATTGTTATGATTGCTGACCGCTAGCTCTAAAAACGGTACTGGGGTGATGCCTGCAACTGCAATCACCAACCCGGTATAACCCCTTCAAGCAAATGATGTACAGATATGTGATTTTGCATGAAGTGGTTAAGGCCATTCATTTCAATGGGCTGGGCGCTTTTGGAGCGCTATTTCTAGCGCTCCAAACCCACCCCAAAGATGCTGCTTGCAGGACTATTTTTTACCTTCCCGCAAGCGCATCACCCGAGTGTGAAAGCACTCATTGAAGTGAATGGGAGGCAGTTTTCAGGCGCTATTTCTAGCGCTAAACGCCTGAAAAATGTCTCAGTGTGAAAAAAAAATCAATAAAAAAAAAAAATCGGGCGAACATTTCGTCCAAAGAATTTTCAAACTATTTTTGTATAGTGTGTACACAACTTTTGACAGCCGATTCTGAATTTCCGTACGAAAATTCCCGAAGGAACACAAAAATGTTTCTCGTATAGAAACAGAACGAATGATTTTCATTTAATGTGCACGATTTTCGTACAAGAAAAATCAGAAAAGACTGCGCAGGATCAGAAACAAACAAAAAAAAAAAAACAAAGCTTTTGTCGTACGAGAATATTTGTAAGAATTTTCTTTCGTTTCGATTTGCTGTGAAACTAAGAAAAACCAGAAACGTTCGCCCCAATTTTCTTATAGTGTGTACCCCCCACTTAAGTATCTTTTTACATAGCCCACCCTACACAGTCCTTTCTGGGAACTTGGCCTAATCAAGCCCAGATCAGGCGTTTAAATTAGAAAATGTAGAAGCCAACCTACAGCAAAAAGTCTGAGGGCCAATTCACACCATAGAGACGCAGTCTGGATGCTTTGTGATGTGCTTTGCATGTGTGTTTTTGACGCGTTCCAGTGCGTTTTTGGTTTTTTCCTTAACCTTAACGGCCAGTTCACACCATAGAAACGCAGTCTGGATGCGCTTCAGATGCTTTTTTGCATGCGCGTTTTTGTCGCATTCACCCCCCCCCTTTTTTCCCTTAACCTTAAATAAGAACATGGGTGCTTCAGTGCGAGAGTTTTTGATGCTTTTTACAGTGTTCCAGTACAGTCCAGAAAAAATGCAGCATGTTCTACTTTTTTTATTTTATTTCTGGAACTGGAACGCACTAGAACCGCAAGCACTGGTGTGAACTATATAACCCACTTTCTATGCATTTTTGATGCAGAAAAAAACGCACTGGACTGCATGTGGCTTGAACTGGCCCTAAGCCCAGGTTCACACTGCTGCGATCTCAGAGATGGCATGCGAGTCGCACCCGCCCTGCAGGTGCCGATCACATGCGATCTCTGAGAAATGCGAGTTCAGCCATACATTTGTATAGCTGAACTCGCATTGGATTTGCATAGAAAATAGTGCAGGGACTTGTTTTTCCCCCGCACTAAAATCAGATTGCATGGGTGTTCTCAACTATGATATCCGATTCCTATGCGAGTTCATTTCACACTGCGATCCGTGAACTAAACTGGGGGTGTCATTAACTTTGTTAATGACACCCGCAGCAGTTCGCACAAGGCAGTGTGAACTGCCTGCGGGAGAGGAGCGATGCGGGAACCGGCGCTGTAATTGCGCTGGCTCCCGCATCGCACTAGTGTGAACCTAGTCTTAAGGTTGTAATCAGCACAACCAGGAAAGCCAAACACACCCAGGCGGGGGTTATTTAAAATTGGGCTCACCTGAGAAATATAAAGGGGTGATCAAAGAAAGATCTATAGGAGAAAACCCACTATTAACCTTTCACTGCCAAAGCCATTCTTTGCATTTTTTTCCTCCCACATAATTAAAAAATTAGGTCTTGTGGACAATTTTTTTTTTATTGAATACAATTTATTATGGAATAAAACAATTAGGCCTACAGATGACTTAAACCCCCCCAAAAATGTAGGAGATATTTGCAAAGACAGGCACCGCTGTCTACGGCGCATGTGCCGTAGACAGCGGTGCGCAGGCGCACTGAGCATGCCGCTGCTAACGGCAGTATGCCGTTGGTGGTTGCTCCCGCAGAAGTGACGTCATCGCGGCTCCGGCCAATCACGGCACCGGAGCCACGATTCCCGGAAAGAAGATGGACGCTCCGTAGCAGAGGGGACAGCGGTGACATCCCAGGCTCCTGTGTCAGGTATGTGACACATAATGGGCTAGTATGTGATGCATAGTAGCCCATTATGCTTTACTTTTGCAGGGAAACAAAGAGGAAGTAATCCTATCAGGGTTTACTTCCTCTTTAACATGTCAAGTCTTAAAATTGTGTGAGCCCGAGAAATGGCAACTTTAATACTTGATTTTCCATAAGTGACACTTTAAAAACCCCTACACGGCATCAGTTTAGAGTTCACCGTGAATGACGGGCCTAGAATTATTGATATGTAACGTGTATCAGGACAGACCTTTTTTGTGCAAAGGCGCCCCCAACACTTGTATTTAGGTCCACGCCGGGATGGGTGTAACCAATTGCTTTACTAAACTTTCATTACATAAGTGACAAAACCACCCCTATGTGAGGATTTTTTTTTTTTTTTGTGACAAGTTTTCTTTAATGACACCAGGGGGTCTAAAAGACCCCCAATGTCTGGCCTGTCCAATGAAACGAATGCAGTGCAGATCGCACATCAGCTTCTTCATACTGGCTGGGGGACGGGACAGCAGGTCCTAGAAGTAGTAACGATTTACTCATTACTTTCAGGAGATCAAGGAACGGAGGATTTTGTGGATGACTTTGTGTAAAATATAGATGAGGTCAAGCCTTGAAATGGAGACCAACTCTGGTACCCCAATTTTTTTGATAGGTGATGCTTTAAAAGCCTCTACAGGTCATCAGTTTAGCCTAAATGTATTGTGCACACCAGCATGCGGGGCAATATGTAATGTGCAGCGCAACCAACATTTTTTTCGCATAGGTGCCCCTAATACTGTTTATGTGGGTGGGTCACAAAATTGTTTGGCGTTTTAACGTTTTACACTCACCAAGCTTTGTTTTTCATTACCTAGCTAAAAAAAAAAAAAAAATTTGAAAGGCCTTTTGGTGACAGGTTCTCATTAATGAGACATCAAGTGTCCTTTAGATCTGCCTTCTAAAGAAATGTAAACGGCTCTCCATTAGCATCTGACAGCCAATGACAGGCGTGATGTTCTACAATCTGTCACTTCCAGGTTCTTAGAAAGTATGGGAGATCAGTGAATGGATGTTTGCTGATCTCCCTCCCCCCCCCCCCCCCAACAGAACCCACCGTGCTGGTCCCCAATCTGCTGGTTGGAGGATGAAGCCTGGGAAACATAGTAGGGGGGCACCACAAGGGATTGAAGGTTGTCAGGGTGTGCGGATGGCTGTATGTATGTTGGGGTTGAATTTTTGTGGGTTTGAAGTGCATTTCTTAACACCTCTCACTAAAGGTTTTCACATAGGAAACAGTCTCCTGAGGCTTTTTGGTGACAGGTTCTCTTTAACAAGACATCAAGTGTCCTTTGGACCGACGAGATCTCCCCTGCCCTCTACTGAAGCACAGACTATACGCTACTGCTATGTGAAAGTGATGTTTAATGGCACGTCACTTCCCAGGTTCTTCGATTGGGAGATCAGTGAACGGATGTTTGCAGATCTCCCTTCCCCTCTAAAACGAAGGCGACCTCCATGTTGGTCCCAAACCCGCCGGCGAGAGCCCAGAAAATGTAGTTAAGATGCATAGGAGGGAATTGATTGTCCGGTGTCTGGAAATAATCAGATTGGGGATCGATTACGTGGCGGTGGGCTTATCAAATTTACATGTGTATAACCCCCATGGTGATGGGGCGGGGACACAACAAGGTGAGGGACGTGGCGGCAGCAGATGAGTGGATGCCCGCTAACAGGCGCTGCCCATGATGGATCTGAAATGAAAGGTGCTCTTTACTTCAATGCCGGGCACTTACACCCCCTTCCTGCCCAAGATAATTGTCAGCTTTCTGCGCCGTCTAAATGACAATTACGCGGTCATTCTACACTGTACACACAACAGAATCTTTATCATTTCGTTCCCACAAATAGAGCTTTATTTTGGTGGTATTTGATCACCTCTGCAGGTTTTATTTTTTGCTAAATAAAAAAGCCTAAATTTATTTTTTTTAAAAGTGCTTTTGTTTCTGTTAAAAAAATTCTGTAAGTATGTTTTCTCCTGCAACGATAGGCACCGAAAGGCGGCACCAATGGGCACTTATGGGTGGTACTGATGGCATTGATAGGCATCACTGATGGCACTGGCAGGCACTGGGGATGGGCGCCGATTTGTAGCTGCCTGGGCACTGATGGGCATTTCCCTGGTGGTCTAGTAGGGTTACATACCTGGTAGTACAGTGTGGTGGCCATCCCTGGTGGTCCTGGGTGGGCATCTGAGAAGGGGCTGGGCTAACAATCAGCACAGACCCCACCCCCCTCTGTCAGGAGAGCAGCCAATCGGCTCTCCTCTACTCGCGTCTGTCAGGAAAAGCCGATCACCATCTCTTCCTGTTTACATTGTGATTGGACACGGCTGATCACGTGTTAAAGAGCCTCCGTCAGACTCTTTACTGAGATTGGTGTAGCGGTGTGTCAGACTGACACACCCCCGATCGCCGTGATGCACGCCCCCCACAGGCGCACGAGAGCGGTCGTTCTGGAGGACGGTCATATAACAGCCACCCAGAACGAGCGCCGTGCCGCCCAGCCGTCATTTTGATGGCGGGAAGTGGTTAAATGTAAGGACTTATTCTTGCTGGTAGATCAAATCTAATATTTGCAAACAAAATGAAGGTTTCCTATTTAGAATAATAAGCTGTCAGGTTAGTAAAACAGCGATATTAGAACCAATTCAATCATACAGTTTGTAGTGATTTACAAAACAATGAGATAAAGGAATATTCCTGAGCTTTGTTTTATCTCATGGTTACTGTGACATTGTGTGAAGGCAGCAATGCAGTGCATGTTATCTCAGCTTGGATTCATTGAATGAGTTTACCAAAACTGTATATATTGCAGAATATACAGCCTCATGCTACATAACTAAGCTCCATTTCATGCTGAATAAACTAAATTATTAATGTATCTTAAATAAAAAACTATCTTTAGATCGAATTTTACTCCAAAAGGATTTTATTAAAATAAATGAAAAAATCTATATATAAAAAAATCATTGATAGCCCCCTCCATAAGCCGGTTGCTATGGGTGACCACTCCCTGGGCTCTGACACATAAGCGGGGTCTGTCTCGGATTCTCCCTCCTCCAGCACATGTCCGGCAAATCACACAGGACTCTGAAGAGGATAACCCGAGGAGGGGACCCCATAGGACGGTCCGGGGACTCCCCCAGAACACAAGGACATGGCAGAGCCGGACCCCGAGCCCCTCACAACCCTCCCAGGAGCCGTCCAGCCCCACAGAGACCAGCCTCACCTCACGCTCGCTGTAATGGCCGACACGAAAGAGAAGGAAGCTCCTCCCCCGGAAGGACTTTATTACATCGGCTCAGGGAACATTTCCGGGTCATGTCTAACCCGCATCTCTATGGTAATAGGCCTCCGGGAGCGCTTCCACTTCTGACCGCGAGGGGGGCCGTCGGCTGCAAGAGAAGAGAGACATTCAGAAGGAGACTGAGAAATGAGGGCGGGGCTAATAAATCACAGTTGTCCGTGATTGGTAGGGAGTGCAACTCGGGCGGTTATTTTGGTTCAGGTATAGTGCGGTCCAGTCAGAACCGTCCAATCTTCTGTCCCAGAATTCCCTCACCGAGCCACGTGACTACCAGACCCGGTGTCTTGCCGAATAAGTTCCTTCGGCGGATAGGTTCCCCCCCTGTACTGCGCAGGCGCAGCGCCTGCGCAGTACGTACTATTGTTGGCCGCCGGAGATAGCCGAAGCTCAAACGCTTCGATCAGCTGTACACGGCGCCTGCGCTCTGGGTCCAGATTCCTTCCCCTCTATCCAAGTGGACCTAGAGGGGGAATCTAAAAGTGCCGAGCGCAGCGAGGCCGTGCCCGAAGCGTGGCGAGCGAAGCGAGCCCGCGAGGGGCCCTCTTACACGCGCCGTGTACAGCTGATTTTCAGCTGTTCCGCTTCGGCTATTTCCGCCGGCTTCTACTGCGCATGCGCAGTAGAGGGGGAACTAATCCGCCGAGCGGAACTTATTCGGCAGAACACCGGGAAAGGAGAAGAGAACGTGACTGAAGACTTCTGAGTGTCTCCTATAGAGAGAGAGAGAGTGACACCTCTCCCTCCTCAGGTCACATGACTCCCCACAGACACCTCTCCCTCCTCAGGTCACATGACTCCCCACAGACACCTCTCCCTCCTCGGGTCACATGACTCCCCACAGACACCTCTCCCTCCTCGGGTCACATGACTCCCCACAGACACCTCCCCCTCCTCAGGTCACATGACTCCCCACAGACACCTCCCCCTCCTCGGGTCACATGACTCCCCACAGACACCTCTCCCTCCTCGGGTCACATGACTCCCCACAGACACCTCTCCCTCCTCGGGTCACATGACATCCCACAGACACCTCTCCCTCCTCAGGTCACAGGACTCTCTACAGACACCTCTCCCTCCTCGGGTCACATGACTCCCCACAGACACCTCTCCCTCCTCGGGTCACATGACTCCCCACAGACACCTCTCCCTCCTCGGGTCACATGACTCCCCACAGACACCTCTCCCTCCTCCGGTTACATGACTCCCCACAGACACCTCTCCCTCCTCAGGTCACAGGACTCCCCACAGACACCTCTCCCTCCTCAGGTCACAGGACTCCCCGCAGACACCTCTCCCTCCTCGGGTCACAGGACTCCCCACAGACACCTCTCCCTCCTCGGGTCACATGACTCCCCACAGACACCTCTCCCTCCTCCGGTTACATGACTCCCCACAGACACCTCTCCCTCCTCGGGTCACAGGACTCCCCACAGACACCTCTCCCTCCTCGGGTCACATGACTCCCCTACAGACACCTCTCCCTCCTCCGGTTACATGACTCCCCACAGACACCTCTCCCTCCTCAGGTCACAGGACTCCCCACAGACACCTCTCCCTCCTCGGGTCACATGACTCCCCACAGACACCTCTCCCTCCTCGGGTCACATGACTCCCCACAGACACCTCTCCCTCCTCGGGTCACATGACTCCCCACAGACACCTCTCCCTCCTCAGGTCACATGACTCCCCCACAGACACCTCTCCCTCCTCGGGTCACATGACTCCCCACAGACACCTCTCCCTCCTCAGGTCACATGACTCCCCCACAGACACCTCTCCCTCCTCGGGTCACACGACTCCCCACAGACACCTCTCCCTCCTCGGGTCACAGGACTCCCCACAGACACCTCTCCCTCCTCGGGTCACAGGACTCCCCACAGACACCTCTCCCTCCTCGGGTCACAGGACTCCCCACAGACACCTCTCCCTCCTCGGGTCACAGGACTCCCCACAGACACCTCTCCCTCCTCGGGTCACATGACTCCCCACAGACACCTCTCCCTCCTCGGGTCACATGACTCCCCACAGACACCTCTCCCTCCTCGGGTCACATGACTCCCCACAGACACCTCTCCCTCCTCGGGTCACATGACTCCCCACAGACACCTCTCCCTCCTCGGGTCACATGACTCCCCACAGACACCTCTCCCTCCTCGGGTCACATGACTCCCCACAGACACCTCTCCCTCCTCGGGTCACATGACTCCCCACAGACACCTCTCCCTCCTCGGGTCACATGACTCCCCACAGACACCTCTCCCTCCTCGGGTCACATGACTCCCCACAGACACCTCTCCCTCCTCGGGTCACATGACTCCCCACAGACACCTCTCCCTCCTCGGGTCACATGACTCCCCACAGACACCTCTCCCTCCTCGGGTCACAGGACTCCCCACAGACACCTCTCCCTCCTCGGGTCACATGACTCCTCACAGACACCTCTCTCTCTCTTCGGGTCACATGACTCCCCACAGACACCTCTCCCTCCTCGGGTCACATGACTCCCCACAGACACCTCTCCCTCCTCGGGTCACATGACTCCCCACAGACACCTCTCCCTCCTCGGGTCACATGACTCCCCACAGACACCTCTCCCTCCTCAGGTCACATGACTCCCCACAGACACCTCTCCCTCCTCGGGTCACATGACTCCCCACAGACACCTCTCCCTCCTCGGGTCACATGACTCCCCACAGACACCTCTCCCTCCTCGGGTCACATGACTCCCCACAGACACCTCTCCCTCCTCGGGTCACATGACTCCCCACAGACACCTCTCCCTCCTCGGGTCACAGGACTCCCCACAGACACCTCTCCCTCCTCGGGTCACATGACTCCCCACAGACATCTCTCCCTCCTCCGGTTACATGACTCCCCACAGACACCTCTCCCTCCTCGGGTCACACGACTCCCCACAGACACCTCTCCCTCCTCGGGTCACATGACTCCCCACAGACATCTCTCCCTCCTCAGGTCACAGGACTCCCCACAGACACCTCTCCCTCCTCAGGTCACAGGACTCCCCACAGACACCTCTCCCTCCTCAGGTCACATGACTCCTCACAGACACCTCTCCCTCCTCAGGTCACATGACTCCTCACAGACACCTCTCTCTCTCTTCGGGTCACATGACTCCCCACAGACACCTCTCCCCCCTCAGGTCACATGACTCCCCACAGACACCTCTCCCTCCTCAGGTCACATGACTCCTCACAGACACCTCTCCCTCCTCAGGTCACATGACTCCCCACAGACACCTCCCCCCCTCTTGGGTCACAGGACTCCCCACAGACACCTCTCCCTCCTCGGGTCACATGACTCCCCACAGACACCTCTCCCCCCTCGGGTCACACGACTCCCCACAGACACCTCCCCCTCCTCGGGTCACATGACTCCTTACAGACACCTCTCCCTCCTCAGGTCACACGACTCCTTACAGACACCTCTCCCTCCTCAGGTCACACGACTCCCCACAGACACCTCTCCCTCCTCAGGTCACAGGACTCCCCACAGACACCTCTCCCTCCTCAGGTCACAGGACTCCCCACAGACACCTCTCCCTCCTCAGGTCACATGACTCCTCACAGACACCTCTCCCTCCTCAGGTCACATGACTCCTCACAGACACCTCTCTCTCTCTTCGGGTCACATGACTCCCCACAGACACCTCTCCCCCCTCAGGTCACATGACTCCCCACAGACACCTCTCCCTCCTCAGGTCACATGACTCCTCACAGACACCTCTCCCTCCTCAGGTCACATGACTCCCCACAGACACCTCCCCCCCTCTTGGGTCACAGGACTCCCCACAGACACCTCTCCCTCCTCGGGTCACATGACTCCCCACAGACACCTCTCCCCCCTCGGGTCACACGACTCCCCACAGACACCTCCCCCTCCTCGGGTCACATGACTCCCCACAGACACCTCTCCCTCCTCAGGTCACACGACTCCTTACAGACACCTCTCCCTCCTCAGGTCACACGACTCCCCACAGACACCTCTCCCTCCTCAGGTCACAGGACTCCCCACAGACACCTCCCCCTCCTCGGGTCACACGACTCCCCACAGACACCTCTCCCTCCTCAGGTCACAGGACTCCCCACAGACACCTCTCCCTCCTCAGGTCACAGGACTCCCCACAGACACCTCTCCCTCCTCAGGTCACATGACTCCTCACAGACACCTCTCCCCCCTCGGGTCACATGACTCCCCACAGACGCCTCTCCCCCCTCGGGTCACAGGACTCCCCACAGACACCTCTCCCTCCTCGGGTCACATGACTCCTCACAGACACCTCTCCCTCCTCGGGTCACAGGACTCCCCACAGACACCTCTCAGGTCACATGACTCTCTACAGACACCTCTCCCCTCTCGGGTCACATGACTCTCCACAGACACCTCTCCCTCCTCGGGTCACAGGACTCCCCACAGACACCTCTCCCTCCTCGGGTCACATGACTCCCAACAGACACCTCTCCCTCCTCGGGTCACATGACTCCCCACAGACACCTCTCCCTCCTCGGGTCACATGACTCCTCACAGACACCCCCCCCCCTCGGGTCACAGGACTCCCCACAGACACCTCTCCCTCCTCGGGTCACATGACTCCTTACAGACACCTCCCCCTCCTCGGGTCACATGACTCCTTACAGACACCTCTCCCTCCTCAGGTCACACGACTCCCCACAGACACCTCCCCCTCCTCGGGTCACACGACTCCTTACAGACACCTCTCCCTCCTCAGGTCACACGACTCCCCACAGACACCTCTCCCTCCTCAGGTCACAGGACTCCCCACAGACACCTCTCCCTCCTCAGGTCACATGACTCCTCACAGACACCTCTCCCCCCTCGGGTCACATGACTCCCCACAGACACCTCTCCCCCCTCGGGTCACATGACTCCCCACAGACACCTCTCCCTCCTCGGGTCACATGACTCCTTACAGACACCTCTCCCCCCTCAGGTCACAGGACTCCCCACAGACACCTCTCCCTCCTCGGGTCACAGGACTCCCCACAGACACCTCTCAGGTCACATGACTCTCTACAGACACCTCTCCCCTCTCGGGTCACATGACTCCCCACAGACACCTCTCCCTCCTCGGGTCACAGGACTCCCCACAGACACCTCTCCCTCCTCGGGTCACATGACTCCCAACAGACACCTCTCCCTCCTCGGGTCACATGACTCCCCACAGGCACCTCTCCCTCCTCGGGTCACATGACTCCCCACAGACCTCTCCCTCCTCGGGTCACACGACTCCCCACAGACACCTCCCCCTCCTCGGGTCACACGACTCCCCACAGACACCTCTCCCTCCTCGGGTCACATGACTCCTTACAGACACCTCCCCCTCCTCGGGTCACATGACTCCTTACAGACACCTCTCCCTCCTCAGGTCACACGACTCCCCACAGACACCTCCCCCTCCTCGGGTCACATGACTCCTTACAGACACCTCTCCCTCCTCAGGTCACACGACTCCCCACAGACACCTCTCCCTCCTCAGGTCACAGGACTCCCCACAGACACCTCTCCCTCCTCAGGTCACAGGACTCCCCACAGACACCTCTCCCTCCTCAGGTCACATGACTCCTCACAGACACCTCTCCCCCCTCGGGTCACATGACTCCCCACAGACACCTCTCCCTCCTCAGGTCACAGGACTCCCCACAGACACCTCTCCCTCCTCGGGTCACATGACTCCTCACAGACACCTCTCCCTCCTCAGGTCACACGACTCCCCACAGACACCTCTCCCTCCTCAGGTCACACGACTCCCCACAGACACCTCTCCCTCCTCGGGTCACAGGACTCCCCACAGACACCTCTCCCTCCTCGGGTCACATGACTCCTCACAGACACCTCTCCCTCCTCGGGTCACAGGACTCCCCACAGACACCTCTCAGGTCACATGACTCTCTACAGACACCTCTCCCCTCTCGGGTCACATGACTCTCCACAGACACCTCTCCCTCCTCGGGTCACAGGACTCCCCACAGACACCTCTCCCTCCTCGGGTCACATGACTCCCAACAGACACCTCTCCCTCCTCGGGTCACATGACTCCCCACAGACACCTCTCCCTCCTCGGGTCACATGACTCCTCACAGACACCCCCCCCCCTCGGGTCACAGGACTCCCCACAGACACCTCTCCCTCCTCGGGTCACATGACTCCTTACAGACACCTCCCCCTCCTCGGGTCACATGACTCCTTACAGACACCTCTCCCTCCTCAGGTCACACGACTCCCCACAGACACCTCCCCCTCCTCGGGTCACACGACTCCTTACAGACACCTCTCCCTCCTCAGGTCACACGACTCCCCACAGACACCTCTCCCTCCTCAGGTCACAGGACTCCCCACAGACACCTCTCCCTCCTCAGGTCACATGACTCCTCACAGACACCTCTCCCCCCTCGGGTCACATGACTCCCCACAGACACCTCTCCCCCCTCGGGTCACATGACTCCCCACAGACACCTCTCCCTCCTCGGGTCACATGACTCCTTACAGACACCTCTCCCCCCTCAGGTCACAGGACTCCCCACAGACACCTCTCCCTCCTCGGGTCACAGGACTCCCCACAGACACCTCTCAGGTCACATGACTCTCTACAGACACCTCTCCCCTCTCGGGTCACATGACTCCCCACAGACACCTCTCCCTCCTCGGGTCACAGGACTCCCCACAGACACCTCTCCCTCCTCGGGTCACATGACTCCCAACAGACACCTCTCCCTCCTCGGGTCACATGACTCCCCACAGGCACCTCTCCCTCCTCGGGTCACATGACTCCCCACAGACCTCTCCCTCCTCGGGTCACACGACTCCCCACAGACACCTCCCCCTCCTCGGGTCACACGACTCCCCACAGACACCTCTCCCTCCTCGGGTCACATGACTCCTTACAGACACCTCCCCCTCCTCGGGTCACATGACTCCTTACAGACACCTCTCCCTCCTCAGGTCACACGACTCCCCACAGACACCTCCCCCTCCTCGGGTCACATGACTCCTTACAGACACCTCTCCCTCCTCAGGTCACACGACTCCCCACAGACACCTCTCCCTCCTCAGGTCACAGGACTCCCCACAGACACCTCTCCCTCCTCAGGTCACAGGACTCCCCACAGACACCTCTCCCTCCTCAGGTCACATGACTCCTCACAGACACCTCTCCCCCCTCGGGTCACATGACTCCCCACAGACACCTCTCCCTCCTCAGGTCACAGGACTCCCCACAGACACCTCTCCCTCCTCGGGTCACATGACTCCTCACAGACACCTCTCCCTCCTCAGGTCACACGACTCCCCACAGACACCTCTCCCTCCTCAGGTCACACGACTCCCCACAGACACCTCTCCCTCCTCGGGTCACAGGACTCCCCACAGACACCTCTCAGGTCACATGACTCTCTACAGACACCTCTCCCCTCTCGGGTCACATGACTCCTTACAGACACCTCTCCCTCCTCGGGTCACATGACTCCCCACAGACCTCTCCCTCCTCGGGTCACATGACTCCCCACAGACACCTCTCAGGTCACATGACTCTCTACAGACACCTCTCCCCTCTCGGGTCACATGACTCCTTACAGACACCTCTCCCTCCTCGGGTCACATGACTCCCCACAGACCTCTCCCTCCTCAGGTCACATGACTCCCCACAGACCTCTCCCTCCTCAGGTCACATGACTCCCCACAGACACCTCTCAGGTCACATGACTCTCTACAGACACCTCTCCCCTCTCGGGTCACATGACTCCTTACAGACACCTCTCCCTCCTCGGGTCACATGACTCCCCACAGACGCCTCTCCCTCCTCGGGTCACAGGACTCCCCACAGACGCCTCTCCCTCCTCGGGTCACAGGACTCCCCACAGACGCCTCTCCCTCCTCGGGTCACAGGACTCCCCACAGACGCCTCTCCCTCCTCGGGTCACAGGACTCCCCACAGACATCTCTCCCTCCTCGGGTCACATGACTCCCCACAGACACCTCTCCCTCCTCGGGTCACATGACTCCCCACAGACACCTCTCCCTCCTCGGGTCACATGACTTCCCACAGACACCTCTCCCTCCTCGGGTCACATGACTTCCCACAGACACCTCTCCCTCCTCGGGTCACATGACTCCCCACAGACACCTCTCCCTCCTCGGGTCACATGACTCCCCCACAGACACCTCCCCCCCTCCTCGGGTCACATGACTCCCCACAGACACCTCTCCCTCCTCGGGTCACATGACTCCCCACAGACACCTCTCCCTCCTCGGGTCACATGACTCCCCACAGACACCTCTCCCTCCTCGGGTCACAGGTCTGCTCTGATTTCATTACACTAAATGCGAAATGAAAAATAAAGGTAAACATTTCAGTCTTTGTGATTGTTGGGCTCAGCAGGTAAAGTTTGGCAGAAAGATAAATCAGTAATTATTAGTGATACCCGAAAATGGTTCTGTGTTTGGTAGAATGTGAGAGGAATATAAGAATATCCAATCAGGAGATCAGATGATAGACGTTCCCTGAATAGAAATACTTCATCTTTTATTTGTAGTGTGCCGAGATACTACTGATCTCTATCTATCTATCTATCTATCTATCTATCTCTCTCTCCCGCTCTTTCTCTCGCTCTCTCTTTCTCTATCTATCTCTCTATTATTGGTGTTATGTGAGCCTGACGTCACCCTGCTCTACACAATACAGGATTATATCCTCCCTATAGAAATCAAATACCCCCATACACCTTCTGTCCCCCCCATACACTGTCCTCATCCTGTAGGTTCTCTGTAGGAACGTCCTGTGGATGTGAGCGCCCTCCAGTGGCAGATGAGAATGTCACCGTTTTATGCAGCGACTCTGGCCGAATGTTGCGGAGCACTGTGCGTTGGCACAACTGCTTGCAATCTAATATGGGAGCGCGTGGGAAAGGGTGACAACGCTGCAGCTGAACTGAGAAAACATTGTCATCCTAGGAAAGAGAACCATATAAATGTAAAGGATTAACCACTTCAGCACCGGAAGGATTTATCCCCCTTGATGGCCATTTTTTGTGATACGGCACTGCGTTGCTTTAACTGACAATTGTGCGACGCTGTACCCAAACTAAATTTTCATCCTTTTTTTTTTTTTCCCTACAAACAGAGCTTTCTTTTGGTGGTATTTGATCACCTCTGCGGTTTTTATTTTTTGCACCATAAGCAAAAAAAAGCGACAATTTTGAAAAAGAAACAATATTTTTTGCTATAATAAATATCCCCAAAAAAATGAGTTTCTTCATCAGTTTAGGCCGATACGCATTCTACATATTTTTGGTAAAAGAAAATCGCAGTATGCGTACATTGATTGGCTTGCGCAAAAGTTATAGCGTCTACAAAATAGAGGATATATTTATAGCATTTTTATTATTATTATTATTATTTTTTTTATTTTTTTTACTGGTAATAGCAGTGATCAGCGTTTTTTGTTTTTTTTGCGGGACTGCGACATTGTGGCGGAAAGATCTGACACTTTTTTTTTTGTTTTTGGGACCATTGACATTTATACAGCAATCTGTGCTAAAAAAATGCATTGATTGTTGTTTAAATGGCACTGGTAAGGAAGGGGTTAACACTAGGGGGCGATCAAGGGGTTAAGTGTTCCCTAGGGAGGTGTGTCTACCTGTGTGGGGGGGAGGGGACTAACTGTGAGTAGAGAGAGATCGCTGCTCCCGATCACTAGGAACAGACGATCTCTCTGTACTCTCCTGACAGAACGGGATTTGTCTGTTTACCATAGGCGTGGGCGGGGGGGTGCCTAATAAATCTGTGCAGTGCCCACTCCCCCTACTGCCCCATCCCCCCCCAGTGCTGCTGGTCTCCTCCTCTTCTCTCCTCTCCCCCCTGCAGCGGGGGATGTTTCAGGATATGGAGAGCAGGGTCCGTGTGCCATTTTACCAAGCCCATCCTCTTCTCAATGAATACAGTGAACACGCTCACTCACTGCGTTCATTCACAAACTGAAGCATAGTGATTACCGTTTACTATGCTTCAGTGTGTTTGAGCTGTGGTGTGCACATCCTAATGTAACAGGCCGCGCACACCTAATGCTGTTTTACATTGACAGATCGCCGTTCTGCCTCTCTGTGGAGCGATCGCGGGTGGACGGGGGGGGGACATCGGGGACCACGGGCACCGGCTCCAGAGACGCGCCCGCTATAGCTCTTAACCACTTCGCTACCCGGCCATAGACAAATGACGTCCACAGATGGGATCTCCCATCCTGGGTGGACGTCATATGACGGCCTGGGCTTCCTGGCCGCCTAGGGGGCGCGCGCCCCCGCCGCGTTGCTCGGGACCCAGTGCGTAGTACCCAGTACAGAGGAACACAGATCGGTCTCCTCCCCTTGTGAGTCCCCTCCCCCTATAGTTAGAAACACTCCCCTAGGAAACATTTAACCCCTCGTCTCCCCCTAGTGGTTAACCCCTTCACTGCCTGTCACATTTATACAGTAATCAATGCAATTTTATAGCACGGATCGCTGTATAAATGTGAATAATCCCAAAAATGTGTCAAAAGTGTCCGATTTGTCTGCCATAATGTCGCAGACACGAAAAAAAAATTGCGATCGCCACTATTACTAGTAAAAAAAATAAATATATATATATATTTTTTTTAAAAATGCCATAAAACTATCCCGTATTTTGTAGACGCTATAAGTTTTGCGCAAAGCAATCAATATACGCTTATTATTTATTTATTTATTTTTTGTTTTTTTTTTTTACCAAAAATATGTAGAAGAATACGTATCGGCCGAAACTGAGGAAAAAAAATGTTTCTTTTTAAAAAAAAATTGGGATATTTATTATAGCAAAAAGAAAAAAATATTGTGTTTTTTTTTCAAAATTGTCGCTTATTGCGATCTACATATTTTTGGTAAAAACAAAAAAAAGAACAATACATATCGGCCTAAACTGAGGAAAAAAAATATTTTTTTTTTATATATTTTTGGGAGATATTTATTATAGCAAAAGTAAAAAATATTGCTTTTTTTTTTTTTTTTTTTTTCAAAATTGTCGCTCTTCTTTTGTTTATAGCGCAAAAAATAAAAACCGCAGAGGTGATCGAATACCACCAAACGTAAGTTCTATTTGTGGGGAAAAAAAAGGATGTCAATTTTTTTTTTTGGGTACAACGTCGCACGACCGCGCAATTGTCGCTTAAAGTGCGACAGCGCTGAAAACTAAAAAAATTGGTCTGGGAAGGAAGGGGGTGAAAATGCCCAGTATTGAACCGGTCAAAGGAACCGCTGTACCGATACGACGATTTGCCCAATAGAGCTGACCTGTCGCCGTATATATCGGCGGCTGGTCGGCAAGTGGTTAAATGCTTTAAAGCAGGGGTCTTCAAACTACGGCCCTCCAGCTGTTCTGGAACTATAATTCCCATCATGCCTAGTCATGTCTGTGAATGTCAGAGTTTTACAAAGTCTCATGGGAAGTGTAGTTCTGCAACAGCTGGAGGGCCGTAGTTTGAGGATCCCTGCTTTAAAGTGATACTAAACACACACACTCTGTTTAATTTACATTGTCCCTCCTATTTCTGTATGTGGATGATGGAGCCGTAATTATTGTAATAAAAAAGCCACCCGAGTACCTTCCCCCTCTTCATCTTCCAGGACAGCTACTTAGTGGATATTCTGATATATGAAGTATGGGGTACTCTAATAGGGCACCTGATGTAATGTGCTTCTCTTTTCTTTTACATGAAATATGGATGTGATTGGCCTACTTTTATGTTTTATTAAGGAGTTATGTCTTTGTCTTACATCTTGTTTCTGTTAAAGATAATTGTTTGTGGAAGGCCAGAATAAAAGGGCACAGCCAGTGAAGGTGCAAGAATAAGGAAAAAGGAGAAGAGGAGTGTCCAAAAGGCAGAATCCAGAGCTCAGAGAAGACCGGTCACCATAAACATCTTCAAGGCCAAGACACCACTGGAAGCTCTGAGGACCAGCACCAAGCAGCTGCCCCGGTAGGAGGTAAAATCCCAATCTATTAACAATGTATTTCCTACAAGTCACCCACCAGGATCTGCTAATACTCCAGACTACCCCCCAATTTGGTCCACTTGCACTTCAGTTCATTCTCCAGTATATTTGGACATTATTACAGGTCATCCTCCATTATACCGATAGTCCAGGCCACCTTCTGGCCCAGTCTGCAAATACTACAGATCATCAGCTGTCAAGACCGTTGATGGGGGGGATACAGGCAGAACTTCCCATTGGGTCAACAGGGGGTTGTCTGTGGATACTGTCAGGTCAGCTTTCCAGTGCCCCATCATCTCTAAAAGCCCTTTCACACTGGGGCAGGGGGCGGCGTTGGCGGTAAAACGCCGCTATTATTAGCGGCGTTTTACCGTCGGTATGTGGCCGCTAGCGGGGCGGTTTTACACCCCGCTAGCGGCAGAGAAAGGGTTAAATACCACCGAAAAGCGCCTCTGCAGAGGCGCTGTGCCGGCGGTATAGCCGCGCCGTCCCATTGATTTCAATGGGCAGGAGCGGTATACACTCCGCTCCTTCACCGCTCCGAAGATGCTGCTGGCAGGACTTTTTTTTTACCGTCCTGTCAGCGCATCGCTCCAGTGTGAAAGCCCTCGGGGCTTTCACACTGGAATGCAAGCAGCGGCACTTTCGGGTCGGTTTGCAGGCGATATTATTAGCGCAATAGCGCCTGCAAACCGCCCCAGTGTGAAAGGGCTCTTATGGCAGCCCTGCCTTAGCAGTGTCCTCTGTAATCGGGCATTTTCTCCCTTTCACATCATTGGCTGAACACAGACACTAGCCATCTGTGCCGAGGCGGAGACCTCACACATCTGCTTGTGATGAGGATATCAGAATATCTGACACTTTCATAGGCTGGTACATTCCTCCTCCGGGGGGGGGATCTGCACACCTGGCGGACTGTAGGTTGGAATCATTGGTTCTGATAAGCCTACATTTTTTTTAGAATCTGGAAATGTGTAAATTTATATTGATACAATGGAAACATAGGACACACTTCTAGAGATGTAGTGATGATACCTGATTGTATCCTTATGCCGCGTACACACGAGCGGACTTTACGGCGGACTTTGCCCGGCGGACTTTTCGACGTACTTTCCGACGGACTTTCTGAATGAACGGACTTGCCTACACACAATCCACCAAAGTCCTTCGAATTCATACGTGATGACGTACGACCGGACTAAAACAAGGAAGTTCATAGCCAGTAGCCAATAGCTGCCCTAGCGTGGCTTTTTTGTCCGTCGAACTAGCATACAGACGGCGGACTTTTCGACCGGACTCGATTTCGACGGATTGATTTAAAACTAGTTTCAAATCTAAGTCCGTCCAACTTTTGAGAAAATAAAGTCCGCTGGAGCCCACACACGATCGAATTGTCTGAGGAAATCCGGTACGCCGGGCAAAGTCCGCCGTAAAGTCCGCTCGTGTGTACGCGGCATAACACTCGCCATTATTGTGCTTCCAAGATATTTCTATCAAGATTTTATTCTCTAAAAATAAAAGATCTCTTTTCTATTGTTATAAAGATTTGTCTTATTTTTTTTAAAAAACCTTTAAAAGTCCTGAAGTACATCGTAGTTCTGATTCTTCCAAAAAATTGCTCACCCTGAAAACGCCATACAATCCTAACGGCGGGGAATGTATTCAGCATGGAATCCAGGGACAAATCTTAACAAATATGCCACAGCTTCAGGATAAATCTTGATTGCGTGAGAGGCATGCTTTACCCTTGTGTCATTCCTCATCGACTGATCTCATTCTTGGCTTTTCCACCATCGTGTGCATCTAAAGAGCATCTAAACCCAAACATAAATGTAATCCAAAAACAACACAAACCAATCTCCTGTGTGGTGTAGTGTTCCTCTATGCTGTAAGCGCTTTGCTTTAAAACTTGGTGATGGGTAATGCACTTCACAGACTGGGGAATCCAAAACACTTTCATATTCTTCTGTTTCTTTTCATGTCCTACAAAATTGTAATCTGCTGCAGCTGACCAGTCCTTAGATATGATTGCTGCATTTGTTTTCCTTTTTTGTTTTCACCTGGTGATCCTGCCAGTAAATCACTTCTTGTCCTAGGGTGACAACTAGGGGTGCAACAGATCAAAAAACTCACGGTTTGGATCATACCTCGGATCAGAGTCACAGATCGGATCATTTTTCGATTCAGCAAAAAAAAAAAAAAGACAAGGCAAATAAACTAAACCCCACTGTAATATCCACAATCTCCATCGCCACTGTAATATCCACAATCTCCCCCACTGTAATATCCACAATCTCCCTCACTGTAATATCCACAATCTCCCTCACTGTAATATCCACAATCTCCCTCACTGTAATATCCACAATCTCCGTCGCCACTGTAATATCCACGTCATCGCCCCAACTGTAATATCCACATCTCCCCCACTAATATCCACATCTCTCCACATCTCCCCAACTGTAATATCCACATCTCTTCACATCTCCCCTACTGTAATATCCACATCTCTTCACATCTCCCCTACTGTAATATCCACATCTCCCCCACTAATATCCACATCTCTCCACATCTCCCCAACTGTAATATCCACATCTCTTCACATCTCCCCTACTGTAATATCCACATCTCCCCTACTGTAATATCCACATCTCCCCTACTGTAATATCCACATCTCCACCTACTGTAATATCCACATCTCCCCTACTGTAATATCCACATCTCCCCTACTGTAATATCCACATCTCCCCCCACTAATATCCACATCTCTCCACATCTCCCCCACTGTAATATCCACATCTCCCCCACTAATATCCACATCTCTCCACATCTCCCCTACTGTAATATCCACATCTCCCCTACTGTAATATCCACATCTCCCCCACTAATATCCACATCTCTCCACATCTCCCCAACTGTAATATCCACATCTCTTCACATCTCCCCTACTGTAATATCCACATCTCTTCACATCTCCCCTACTGTAATATCCACATCTCCCCTACTGTAATATCCACATCTCTCCACATCTCCCCAACTGTAATATCCACATCTCTTCACATCTCCCCTACTGTAATATCCACATCTCTTCACATCTCCCCTACTGTAATATCCACATCTCCCCTACTGTAATATCCACATCTCCTCACATCTCCCCTACTGTAATATCCACATCTCCCCTACTGTAATATCCACATCTCCCCTACTGTAATATCCACATCTCTTCACATCTCCCCTACTGTAATATCCACATCTCCCCTACTGTAATATCCACATCTCTTCACATCTCCCCTACTGTAATATCCACATCTCCCCCACTAATATCCACATCTCTCCACATCTCCCCCACTGTAATATCCACATCTCCCCCACTAATATCCACATCTCCACCTGCTGTAATATGCACATCTCCCCCACTAATATCCACATCTCTCCACATCTCCACCTGCTGTAATATGCACATCTCCCCCACTAATAACCACATCTCTCCACATCTCCACCCACTGTAATATCCACATCTCCACCCACTGTAATATCCACATCTCCACCCACTGTAATATCCACATCTCCCCAACTCTAATATCCACATCTCCCCCACTAATATCCACATCTCTCCACATCTCCACCTACTGTAATATCCACATCTCCCCTACTGTAATATCCACATCTCCCAACTGTAATATCCACATCTCCACCTACTGTAATATCCACATCTCTCCACATCTCCCCCACTGTAATATCCACATCTCCCCCACTAATATCCACATCTCCACCTACTGTAATATCCACATCTCCCCAACTGTAATATTCACATCTCCCCCCACTGTAATATCCACATCTCCTCCACTAACATCCGCATCTCTCCACCCACTGAAATATCCACATCTCCCCTATGATTGTCTGCTTGCTTGTTGAGGCAGGTGATGATGACGTCAGCGCGCTGCTCACCTAGGCTGCCGCCGGGTGTACCAAGATGGCCGCTGCGCAGGAGCTAGGCCAAAGCCGCTGCCTTTCCTAAGGCCGAGGCAGTGGAGCCCTCCGCGGATCTCGTGTGTACCGATCCGAACAGGTTGACCCGTTCGGATCACGGATCGGTGACGATCCGTTGCACCCCTGACAACACTCACTGTACTGAATCTATGGAGAAGCTGTGTCACCGTAGGACAGGAAGTATGTTTGGACTACAGAATACTTCCCCCTCTCTATAACATAGTGAGGTGATGTTTTGTAATCCACATCGAGAACTGGGACTGAAAACAGTCCAGAGGCAGCGAAAGCAGAAATTTATCAGCTCTGTATATTTCCGGCAGGATCAAAAGTAAAATTTTATGCACTAATAGAACGGTTATAACAAATACGGTATATTTATCAGACCAAAAGAGAGCAAATACTTTAAAGCTGAATCCAGGCATGGAAAATTTTCCATTGGTCCATCTTAGAGCAATGCAAGTGTGTATGTACCATACCTGTGAGATTGCTGGGGAAGCTGAATATGACTACAGCAGGCAGCGCTCCTACTGTAATTGCTGCTAGCTTCCTGGTCCTGTGCCAAGCAGCTGCCCTTGCTGCTTTCTGAACTAAGAAGGTCCCCTGCTCAGCACGGGCATGTAGGTGGGGTGCGGTGCGGTGGCAGTAATACACACAGTCCCGGTGCAGTGAGAGAATTACAACAGCGTGTAGAGAGCAGATTTCAGCCAAACTGACGGTGTCTGTAGAGAAAAGCAAAATGAGGCCGCCTGGCCGTCTTGTACCCAGAGAAGTGCAAACCCTACGCTTTCCATCCTCGTCAGGAACCTTTCCCTGCTGCTAGTTCTGTCCCTATTTTATTCAGAATGTATTATTACTATTATTATTATTATTATTGGCATACTATTACTGTTCTCTAACATAATTGATTCATTTTAAAATAGTTTTTCCCACTTCCGTCTTTCAGGACAGCACCATAGAGAGACCTTGGCTCCTCCCCTTCTGAGGAAACACCGCCTTCAACTTTAAGCTTTAAATCTCACCGCTCTCCCCCGGCCCCCCAGTTCTGGTGTTTCCTCCGGTGGGGAGACATCGCAAGGAACCAGGGCCGCACAGCTAGGGAGGCTGAGGCTAAAATTTCAGGCTGAGCAAAGGGGGGCGCGCTCTCTCTGGCTCTCTCCTGCTCAGTTTTTCTAGGAAAGCTGCAGTCTAAGGGGCTAGTGTGGCTGAGTACCTTTTTAGACTGCACATCACGCTCCCCCATCTTCCCTTAGCGAAGTTGCAAGCTGGGGGGGTCCGTTTTCTCTTGTGCCTAGCGGTGGCATAGGCGGAGGCACAGGAGACCGCCCTGCTTGTGCAGCCAGCGTGGGAGCTCTGAGCGCTGGGTCGGAGGACGGGCGACGTCATTTCCGGCGGAGGTCAGTGTTTCCGTCGGACCCGTGACTTCCGGTTCCGGTCGCGGTGATGAAAACGGACCGCGCGTTCGGCTGGTGCTGCCTCTGACCTGCTGTGGTGACAGCGCACAGGGGCTTGGATCACCACTGTACTCTAAGGAGATGTCGGAAGCAGAGGCTTCAAGAACCGCTCCAGGAGAATCCTGCACCAGCCACTCTAAGGTAAGAGGAACCCTGGGGTGGTGTTCCCTTACCGCTTCCTGTAAAGCTCCACAGGTGTAGAACTCCCCCTGGTGGTGAAGGGGGGGAAAGGGTTGTGACTGGGTCCCTGGTGGTGGTCGGTCCCGGGAAGTGCACCCCTGGTGGCCCTCCGTGGTAGTGCTGGTGGAAGTTTGCTGATTGCTCCCTACTTTTAACTTGTTTTCCAGGGCAAAGCTACAGAGAAAAGCAAGTCGCCCCACAGTACCAAGAAGAGATGCCCCTCATGTAGAATCACAATGGGGGAATCTTGGTCTAAACCCCTCTGCAGGGATTGTATAGAAGGGCTAGTAAGGGAGCAGTCTGGAGAACAGTCTTCAGATTTAGCAGCATCCGTTAAGGAACTCTCCAATACGGTGCAGACCTTTAAAACATTGTTTGCCAGTCTTCAGTTGCCACAGCCGCAGGTTGTTTCTCCACCAGCACAGCAGAGTGTTCCTCAATCCTTAATGGATGCTCCCTCGGGAAGTGGAGAGAATCCAGGAGGTGCCAGATTCGAGGTTGAGGAAGAGCCTGATAGCGGGTCCTCAGATCCCCAAGGGGAGTCAGAGGGAGAGGAGGTGGAAGGGGAATCCACAAGATCCTCTCGCTATAAGCTATCCCTGGAGGAGGTGGAGGAGCTCCTAGGAGCCATTCATACCACCCTAGGAATCCAGGAGGAAAGGAAGAAACTTTCACTCCATGACCAGATGTACAAAGGACTAGGGGAACATAAGAGGAAGGTGTTCCCGGTCCATGAGGTCTTGGTCGACGCCATAAAAAAGGAGTGGCAGGACCCCGAAAGGAAGCCTTTCCTTTCAAGGGCACTTAAACGTAGGTTCCCCTTTGCTGAAGAGGAGGCGCTGGTATGGAACAAATCGCCCAAGCTAGACGCAGCCTTTTCGCAGGTCTCCAGACACACTGACTTGGCCTTTGAGGACATGGGGGCACTCCCAGATCCCATGGATAAAAGGATAGATTCCCTCCTGAAAAAATCCTGGGACTCTTCCTTAGGGAACCTTAAACCCGCCATGGCGTCCACGGTGGTGGCACGAAACATGGAGTATTGGCTAACGCAAATTAAGGCACACATAGAGGCGGGTACGCCTAAGGAAACAATCCTATCGTCTTTTACCATGCTCCTTAAGGGAATAGCTTACCTGGCAGATGCTTCAGCTGAATCGGTGCGTATGTCTGCAAGATCAGCCGCATTGTCCAATTCGGCAAGAAGAGCCTTATGGCTTAAAACATGGCAGGGAGATACCGCATCCAAGGTTAAACTTTGCGGCATTCCTCTCACGGGAGACTTGCTTTTCGGGCCAGGTCTGGAAGCTGTATTGGATAGAACGGCTGACAGAAAAAAGGCATTTCCTTTCAAAAGAAAACCGGCAGAGACTAAAAGAAAGTCTCGGCCGTGGAAGAAATTGGACCCCCCAAAATCTGATCAACAGAAAAAGGGGTGGGGACAAAAAGGGAAGGGGCGTGGGGGGGCTATTTTTCGCCCTCCTGAACAGCCCAAAAAGACAAAGTGACAGAATAACGGTGGGAGGAAGACTGGGGGCCTTCCTTCCACAGTGGGAGATGATCACCTCCAACAATTTTATTTTGGAAGTCATAAGAAGAGGCTACAGGTTGGAGTTTGCAGAACCTCCACCATGCAGACTCCTGGTAACCACGCTACCGAAATGTGCAGAGAGGTCAGCGGCTCTCCTTGCCTCCCTCCAGGAGTTGGAGGAACAGGAGGTGGTAGTTCGAGTGCCAGAAGGAGAGACGGGCAGAGGCTTTTATTCCCACATTTTTGTGGTGCGCAAACCCTCGGGGAAGTTCAGGCTCATCCTGAACCTGAAGCCTCTGAACGTCTCTCTCACCTACAGGAGGTTCCGAATGGACTCAATCTATTCGGTAAAGACGCTCCTTCCTCCAAACTGCTTCATGGCATCGATAGACTTGAGGGATGCCTACCTGCACATTCCCATTGCAGATCAGTGTCAAAGGTTCCTCAGGCTGGCAATAAATACCAGAGAGGGGACCTTTCACTGGCAGTTCAGGGCCCTTCCCTTCGGGCTATCCTCTTCCCCCCGCATCTTCACCAAAGTCATGGTAGAAGTCTTGGCTTTCCTACGGATCAGGGGCATTTCAGTGATCGCTTATTTAGACGATCTACTACTTTTTGCCCCTTCCGCGGAACAACTGTCGCAGGACCTGCAGTTGACAAGGAACATCCTAGAGGGTCTAGGTTGGCTCTTAAATCTGGAGAAGTCCAATTTGATTCCTTCGCAAAGGGTAATCTTTTTAGGTTTCCTGTTGGACTCAACAAAACAGAAGGTCTTCCTGCCTATGGAGAAAATCCAGAAGGTAGACAGGGCAATGTTGTTACTCCAGGGCAGCCAACAAATATCAGTAAGAAAGGCTATGTCAGCCTTGGGGTTACTGACGGCAGCACTTCCAGCAGTCCAGTGGGCAGGTTTACACTTTCGCCCGTTACAACTATTTATCCTGAGCAGTTGGGACCACAGTCAGGAATCCTTGGATTCCCTGATAACGGTACCGGACCAGGTCAAGAGATCCCTATGGTGGTGGCGGAAAGAAGCCAATCTCTCACAGGGTCTGGAATGGGTTCTGCCGGTGTCCAGATGCGTCACGACCGATGCAAGTGGCATGGGTTGGGGGGCGCATATGGAGGACCGGGTGGCTCAGGGAGGCTGGCGGAAGGAGGAAGCAGGAAGATCCTCCAACTGGAGGGAGCTGAAGGCAGTAGCCTTGGCACTCAAAACCTTTCAAAAGGAACTTCAGGGACAGCATGTGAGAGTCCGGTCGGACAACTCCTCAGCTGTAGCCTACATAAACCGGCAGGGGGGTACCAGGAGCAGACCTTTGTGGACCCTGGTAGAAAGCATTCTCAGATGGGCCGAAGTAAACGTCCTATCCCTCTCGGCAGTACATCTGAAGGGAGAACAAAATCTGGTGGCGGATTACCTCAGCAGGAAACGGCTGAGGGAAGGCGACTGGGTTCTGAATCAGGGGGTTTTCGAAGCAATATCCCAGAAATGGGGAAGGCCATGCATAGACCTCTTTGCCTCGAGAGAGAACAGGAAGGTGCATCTCTTCTTCTCCCTAAACAGGTGGGATGGAGCTCTAGGGATAGACGCTCTGGCTCAGAGTTGGGCTTTCGACAGGTGTTATGCCTTCCCCCCACCTGTACTAATCCCAGCCGTCCTAAGAAAATTCCAATTGGAAAACACAACCCTCATTCTTATTGCGCCACATTGGCCCAGGAGGCCTTGGTTCTCCATTCTGAAAAGTCTGGCAGCGGAACCCCCCTGGCTTTTGCCAGTTCAGGAGAATCTCCTTTCCCAGGGACCAATCTGTTGTCCCCAGGTGGGGAGATGGAGCCTCGCGGCTTGGCTACTGAGGAAGAATTGTTGAAGAACAGAGGTTTCTCAGATAGCTTAGTAAAGACCCTCCTTAACTGCAGGAAAAAAGAAACCCAGGTCATCTACCAAAAAACGTGGAGGCGTTTTAATAGCTGGTGCACAGAGACTTCTTTTGATATTCACAGCTCTATAGCAGTCTTAGAGTTCCTGCAGGCAGGGGCGGACAAGGGATTAGCCCTTGGCACCCTGAAAGGACAGGTTTCTGCCTTGAGTGTGTTTCTGGAGAAACAACTAGCCGCTGATCCCTGGATCATTAGATTTTTTAAGGCATTGAGTAGGCAGAGACCTCTGAAGGTTCCCCCCTTCCCAATGTGGGATCTTTCCTTGGTCCTACAAGCACTTACAGGGGAACCCTTTGAGCCATTGGAGACATGTACACTAAAATGGATTAGCCTCAAAACGGTGTTTTTGGTGGCAATCACTACGGCAAGAAGAGTAAGTGAACTCGAGGCCCTCTCCATTAGGGCCCCCTTTTTTCAGGTATTCCCGGACAGGGTAATTTTTAAAGCCGATCCGGCCTTCTTACCGAAAGTAGCCTCGGTTTTTCATAGAGGCCAGGAAATTGTTTTGCCCACCTTTTGTTTGAATCCTGTGAGGGAACAGGAACATAGGTTTCATAAACTAGATGTAAGAAGGTGTGTCCTGCAATATTTGGAGGATACAAAACCATTTAGAAAATCTGATTCCTTTTTTGTGTTATTTTCAGGAACCAGAAAGGGAGGCAAAGCCTCGAGGCGCACTTTAGCTAGGTGGCTAAGGTTAGCTATCAGTCAGGCGTATATAATTAGCGGGTTGGAAGCCCCTAAGGGTATTAGGGCCCACTCCACAAGGGCAGTGGCGACCTCTCAGGCCGAGTGGGCTGGTGCGTCTCCGGAGCAGATCTGTAGAGCGGCAACGTGGTCTAGATTCGACACGTTCGTGAAACACTACAGATTGGACCTTCTGTCAGCAAAAGACCAGGCTATTGGGCGTAAGGTTCTGCAGGCAGTAGTCCCACCCTAAGGTAAGGTGCTCGCTCATCCTCTCTATGGTGCTGTCCTGAAAGACGGAAGTGGGAAAATCGGAGTTACTTACCGGTAACGTCCTTTTCCAGGAGTCTTTCAGGACAGCACAGTTACCCACCCTACTGTAGGGATATTCGTGAAGGAGTTCATCGCAGAAGAACGTCAGGTAAGATCAAAGTTATTATGACGTGTTCTTGTGTCTCCCCAGCTAACCGGAGGTCCTCTTGAAGAACTGAGGGGCCGGGGGAGAGCGGTGAGATTTAAAGCTTAAAGTTGAAGGCGGTGTTTCCTCAGAAGGGGAGGAGCCAAGGTCTCTCTATGGTGCTGTCCTGAAAGACTCCTGGAAAAGGACGTTACCGGTAAGTAACTCCGATTTTTTTTTTTTGAAGAATCAGTTTTTCACACTTGTTTGGAGGTTCTTTTTATATTTGTTTTTTTTATTCCGTGTTATCCAACTCATACATTTTTTTTTTTTATAAATTCAATGCCATTGGTTTTTTGGTTGTAACTATGGCCCTGATGAGGGGATATGTTATTGTATCAATATGGTGATTTCCTTTGCTTTTTTTCTGGCCCTGATAAAGGGGGGCATTTTGGGACCATAATACACTATGGCTACTCTTTTTTTTTTTTTTTTTTTTTGATCGTCCTCCTGATCCATACTGGTATAAAGTCTTCTCTAGACCTCTAGCAGTGGTGTGGTGCTTTTATTCACATTTTTGCTACATTCACTACGAGCCAAGGAAACTGGAGATCCTCTGGGGGTATAGAAGCCGCCTGCCTGGGAACCAGATCACCTACATCAACACCAATACATTAAAGTGGTTCTAAAGTCTACAGGCTCTATTTTTTTTTTACCTTTGTGCATTCTCTGCATTCGGGTTTTGAAAGGCGGGTAGTGTAGTGCACCCTGAAGGCTGGTGATTCTCTCGCTCCCTCATATTCCATGTACACATAGCATTTTCCTTCTCACTGGCACAGATAAACAGTCTAGGGATGTCTTTGTATTATTATTGATGGATTGAACTTGGATGGGTGAAGGGGAAACATTGGGATACCCCAAAAGGACTGACTTGACCAGGGACACCCTTCTAATTTCGGGAAAGATCTTCTGCAGAGTTCACTAGTAGCTGGGAAAAATGCCTAGGACTTGCTTTGAAGAACTGAGAACTGTACGGGGTCACTAGGGCTCAGCACTCTTCAGCGAGAGGAGGGGGGGGGGGACAGACTCCCTATACCACAGTAAAGCTGGAAACTTTTCCTTCAACTTTCACCAGGTATCCTCGAGTGAACTTCTCCAGACCATAGAGAAAAAAAAACCCAGACAAAAGGCTGCAACTGTGACCCTTAATGAACTTCAGCAGTGTCTCCAGCAGCCTGCCCTGAGGGGCAGAACCCCTTAAACAGGGGACCTCTCTGGTGGGACTGGACCCAGAATCCCCACACTCTGCTATGAGCCTTAAAGAGAGGGAGTATAGTGGCGTTTGGAGAGAGACAGACGGCGGGAGCGAAACTATAAGTGGAGGTGAATATAGGGCTCCTGATGATAAAGTCCAGTGGTTAGAGATGGCTTGATCCCCGGAAAAGTTCAGTTAGAGTGTGAATGGGTTAAGAAAAAGTTCAGTGGGTTAAAAACATATATAGCTATCTGGAGGTGCAGCCAGCTGTGGAAGATGAAGCAGCTCTGTAGATATATAATGGAGAGATCATCCAGTGACGCCACAGCCAACGGGGAGACGACTGGCAGCTTGACTCGGAGCCTCAGAAACCCTTGCAGCTAGCAAGACAGCAGCAGCGCCCCACACCACCGGCTATCTGGATCAGGACTACACAGCCCCATTTGTGACTGTCCTGCTTTTAACCCTTACCCTGTGAGTTTATTTAAATTTTGAACCTATTAAAGTGGTCTTCCAGCGGCACTGTAGCTGCTGACTTTTAAGAATTTTAATAAGGACACTTACCTGTCCAGGGAGCCTGCAACGTAGGCCACTGTGCCCACCAAATACAGTCACTGTGCCCAGCATATGCAGCCACTGTGCCCACCAAATACAGTCACTGTGCCTACTGACCCCCCCCCCCCCGCTCGTGGCTCTGGCAGCACCTCCCCCCACACACGCGCCCGGCTCTGACAGAGGGGACTTACCCCAGCAGCTCCTCTCCAATGCACCAGAATGGCAGTGACCTCCGCTCCAGCGTGTCTCCTCCGCTCCTCTTCCTAAGTGCCAGGTATCCTATAGGGTGGCCTGGTGCTTTGGCCAATCAGGAAACAGGTCTGACTCCCTGCCTCCTGATTGGCGGGGAGTAAGGTTAGTGTGAAAATAGCGAAAATTAATTTGCTATCCTCACACAATTGGGTGGGATCAGGGCGCACTCTCTGCACCCTGAGCCCACCCTATTTTAAAGCATATTAGAGCCTCTGGCTCTAATCATGTGCTTCAAAAAGTACCGCCCCCGCCATAGGAATCCATGCATCCGGCGTCCTGAAAGGGGCCGGGTGCATGGATGTGGGGGCGGTGCCCGTGTGCCCACAATGCACGGGCCGCCACTGGTTGATGGGAAGATGGATGGAGCCAAATGCAGGGTGATCTTAGAAGAAAACCTGTTGGGGTCTGGAAAAGACTTGAGACTGGGGGGAAGGTTCACCTTCCAGAAGGACAATGACCCTAAACATACAGCCAGAGCTACAATGGAATGGTTTAGATCAAAGCATATTCATGTGTTAGAATGGCCCAGTCAAAGTCCAGACCTAAATCAAATTGAGAATCTGTGGCAAGACTTGAAAATTGCTGATCACAGACGCTCTCCATCCATTCAGACAGAGCTTGAGATATTTTGCAAAGAAGAATGGGCAAAAATGTCCCTTTCTAGATGTGCAAAGCTGGTAGAGACATCCCCCAAAAGACTTGCAGCTGTAATTGCAGAGAAAGGAGGTTCTACAAAGTATTGACTCGGGGGGCTGAATACAAATGTACCCCACACTTTTCACATATTTATTTGTAAAAAAATGTTGAAAACCATTTATCATTTTCCTTCCACTTCACAATTATGTGCCACTTTGTGTTGGTCTATCACATAAAATCCCAATAAAATACATTTTGTTTTTGGTTGTAACATGACAAAATGTGGAAAATTTCAAGGCGTGTGAATACTTTTTCAAGGCACTGTATGTACTCTCCAGACACCTACTGCAAACACCTCCCCAGAGCTGGATCACTATAAATATTCAAGCTGCCTCTCTGTTCTTCCTCCAACTATACTTCTAGAATGCAGTGGCAAGTAATCAGAACAGCAGCCTATGAAACACTGAGCAGACCAAAACAATCAACCCCTACTCCACTAATTACAGAGGAGCCAAACTAAATGTACCTAGCTATCTACACTAACTGGGAGGGTGCTGCAGTAGTATCCTCTGGGTAGGCAGCTATAAAGTTAGCAGTTGTGTTGGTGATGGCCGGCATGTTCTAAATGTCTTTCATGATTTGTTCACTCTTTAGACTGAGAGTTGTGGGCAATTAAATATAGTGATACAGAGGAAAGGTCTGACCATAGAGGAATGATTTTCAGTATGTTTGACAGCCATGTGACACCAGAGGGCTTATTCTTCTTTTTATTCACCTCTCTTTTTAATTGTGGTTCTTTTTATATAGTATGTCTTCTGATAGAATAATGATCATGGTTTAGTGGAGAGAAGCGCATAGAGTAAAGGTTAACCGCTTCAGGACCGCCCTATAACAGTTTAACTGCTACAGGGCGGCATCTGTGCGCCAGATCACGTGTTTGTGTGTAATATATGTGTGTGTGTGTGTGTATATGTATGTAAAAAAATCGTTTTGAATCGAGTTGAGAGGTCAAATCGATTCAAATTTTCAGCAAATCGATTTTTCTAGATTTTTTTTTTTCACCAGGACCGGCGTTGACACTGCGCCCGTCCTGAGGAGCTGCGAGCAGGAGTTCTTAGGTGAGGCCGCGGCTTCGGCCTAGTCCGCGAGGCCGGACGCTGCAGGCTAGGCCGAAGCCTACAAACTCTTGCCCGCAGCTCCTCAGGACCGGCATGGTGTCCCTCAAAAAAAAAAAAATTTGAATCATAAATCGAGTTTTTTTTAAATCACAGATTTTTTTTTTTTGGAGAAAATCGCCAAGCTCTAGTATGTAATATAAATATATATATATATATATCTCTATATCTCTATATATAAATATATATATATATCTGTGTGTGTGTGTGTGTGATCCGACACTTCTGGGTAGGGGCACGATTGTGCACCGCCGGCGGCTCGCTTCTGCTGTGATTGCACACAGCGGAAGGCAATCTGCAGGTGCACGGTACCCTATGTCCTCCGGCTCCTGCCGATCATTCAAGGGCCAGAACAGCGTACTGCCTATGTAAACAAGGCAGATCGCTGTTCTGACTGGAGGGAAGGCATGGAATTTGTGTCCCTGCAAAGCGTGAAATAAAGTCCATCTCTTCCCCTAGTATAGTAAAACACTGACTAGGTACACAGTTAACCCTTTGGTCGCCCGTGATGTTAACCCCCCCCCTTCCCTGCCAGTGTCATTAGTACAGTGACAGTGCATATTTTTTAGCACTGATCACTGTATTATTATCACTGATCCCCAAAAAGTGTCAGAATGTCCGCCGCAATATCGCAGTCCTACTGTAAGTGTCTAATCGCCACCACGTCTTGTAGTGTGAACCCGCCCATGTGCTGTGTGTGTATGTACTGTATGTCCTACCGCTTTCTCTCCTTGCTGAGTGTGTATGAAGAGGCGGAGCCCCTGCTGGAACAGCGGTCGGAGGAGGAAGCCGAGTCTAGGAGGGAGACTGGCCGAAACCGCAGCAGACTTGCAGGAGTGAGCGAGGAGGATCCAGTTCCTTTGCCATCGGAGGTTTCTCCACTCTGTCCAACAGTCAGTGTAAGAGATGGAGGCTTCTTCCTCTATCTATCTCTATCTAAAAGGCTGCATTCATTTTTTTTTACATGATTGACTACCCATGAAGTGACTTGCAGCTCTAGCGACCCTTACCAACTGGATGACATCTTTTTGATGATTCAGGACGTGTGATATACTTCTTCACGGTGAGTTTGAATCTCTGGGGGAGTGCGACTCGCGCGGTGTGGATCTTGGTGTATGGTGCGCGATAATCAAACACCGACTAGGATCTTCACCCACTATCAGAACTTGTCACCACTAAATGTCGTGCCATTTGTTTCTCATATGATTAACATATGAGCAACGGTCACATTTTAAATGATTGACAGAAGCGCTGCCAAAGTATTGGATGCCTCATAAGCTTTTGCACTGGATTCTTTACTTTTAGTTTACACTTTATATGTATTTGTTTTAGCGGCTGCTGTATTTACATATGTAAAGAGATATAATATTATTATTATTATTATACAGGATTTAGAGCACCAACAGTTTGCGCAGCTATATGCATTTTATGTGTTTTGCATTTATGTTTGATTAACTTCATTAGATGTTTAGCGCTGAGTGGTGTTAGTAGGCCCAAATACACTAAGATTATATTAATCGCCACCATTACTAGTAAACAAATAAAATTATAATAAAATAAAAATAAAATAAATAGAAATATCCCATAGTTTTTAGACACGCTAGACTAATAATGATTATTGGGATTTGTTTTACCAAAAATATGTAGCAGAATCCATATTGACCTACAATTATGACGAAATTAGATTTTTTTTCCATTTGGATATGTTTTCTAGCAGAAAGTAAAAAATCGTTTTTTGTGATCAAATACCATCAAAATCTCTACTTGTTTTTGAGTACAGCGTCGCACGACCGCGCAATTGTCAGTTAAAGTAATGCAGTGCCATATCGCAAAAAAATGGCCTGGTCATGAAGGGGGGGGGGGGGGTAAACCTTCAAGTGGTTGAAGCTCCTACTGATGTACTGGAGACCTGAGCTCCAATCCTTTGATTAGTAAATCTATTATAACTTTTATGGGTCAAAGATGCAATGTATCCTATGTGACAGTGATAGGCCTGAGAATGGCACCCTCTGGTGGTCAAAGAGGAGACTTGAGATTTGATCCATTGGTTGGCTTGTCCTTTCCAGCTGGTTTAAGTAGATGTCGGCCCTAACTGGATGACGTTTTTTTAATTTGCCGTGTATTTGCACTGTGTATAAAATATATATAAATTATTATTATTATTTTATTTTTTTATTTACTTTTTAATTATTATTACTTTTTTCACATTTTTCTTCCCTTTTCTCCATCTCAGCCCCTCCTTGTCTACACGCAACTCACTCCAGCACTTGCTGCACACCGTTGCTCTGGACCGACTTTCTGAGGATGACAGCCACTGACCACGCCTATGCAATTCCGTGGCTTTGCACCACCACTTTTAAACTATAGCAGGGGTGCATGTGACAGGGTGACAGTGCAGGAGCACAGCTGGGAGAGACAGGTTTCACCTCCAAAACAAGATAACAAGAGCCTAAACCGGGAACCTTCATGACAGGACCAGCAGGGGGTTCTTTTAGAGAAAGCTGCAGATTTAAAAGGCTTCAAAACAACATGTTAAAGCTTACATGAGTTCATACCTGGCTGAGTTTAGAGATATTGGTGTGGGTTTTCCAATTTCATTCATGAATCCAATCATAAATTCTGTTTGTCATTTAAAAAACTGAATCGACTGACTTAATGGGTAGTGTTGTGCTGTCATACTGTATATTGCTTTTAGTTACTGTTAACTTTTTTTTTGTGTGTTTTTCTGCCTAAATCAGAAATAGAACATTGAACGCCTTAGACCTTGAGCATGGCTGGTGGCTCAGAGGGTTAGATCTCTGGCTGGTCTGTTGGAGACCTGAGTTCGAAGCCCACTGAGGGAAGGCTTTGAGTGTCCCAGGTGCTGTGCACCCCCTGATGATGGAATGGGGCAGTGGGAAATGTTTCTGACCCACTATCTGGTCCCATCATCAAGGGGTCCAGGTACTGTGCAGCACCTGGGGGTGAGGCCAATAAAAACCTAAGTCCCTGCTTTTAGAATGAGCTACCCCAGTAAGACAGCTCATTCTTATTATATATGTTGCAGTGATGTCACAGACCGTGGACTGAAGAGGCAGGGTGTCCACAACCTAATGTGATGCCCACACATGTTACAGGCCTGTGGGGGCCTGGGACTGGAGCAGACTGGTGGGTTGTCCATGGCCTCCAGACTTTCACTCAGAGATATGAGCTTGGGGGTCTTCAGCACTTTTGGGTATTTGGCCTCAGGTGTCTACAGTGCTTCAGTGGCTTGGCCCTGGGGATCTGCAATGCCTTCATTGCTTGGCCCTTGGGGGTCTACAGGCATGTTCATGGATTTGAACTCGGGTTTAAGGCGCCCTGGTCAATGCCCTTATCCTCTGAGCTACTCGCCTCTGCTCAATAATTTGTGTGTTTGTTCTCCTATTTCAGGAGTATAACATCTTCTACGAATCAAACAGATAAGTCCAGATTCGAACCGGTGACTCCAAAATCTATACAGGCCCATGGGCTGGCTGCTAAACCTCCACACTAGAAAAGCTTTGGCTTTTAAAAAGCCAGTCCTTTGAACATTACATGGGAAATGAAGAGTTAGTAAATGAGTTGCAACTAGATGAGCCAGGAATCAAACCTGCAACATCAGATTCGCTGCTGGGTGCTAAACCTCTAAGCCAGACCACAGCTCTGGTTCATAGTTCTAAATGGGACTTAGAGTTGTTAAATCAAGATTTAGTAAAATAATCACTTTAAAAGACAATTTTATCGATTATTAATGCACAAGTCACATAGAGCATTGGCCAACTAATGAAGAATTAGCAACAGCTGATCCAATAAACCATGTTCCCAGCAACAATAATGGTCTTATCCAGGTTGGAGAAAAGTGGAATTTAGAATTTTTTTCCTTTTTTTTTTTTATTTTTTTATTTTTAATCAATAGGGTTATGGAACAGAACTATTAGCGGATGGGTGGTTGAGTTCCAGTTTTGGACAAGTTGATGATGAGAGCACAACTTCCACAGCCTGAGAGCTGGTGTAGGGGGTTAGTAACCAGGAATAGTAAGAGGTGTTGTTTTGGAGTTCCAGGTTCTATTCTCCCTACCAGCCCTTCAGATTAGTACTATATAATACAAGCCATAGGAAGGAGGGAGTTACTGTGCTTAGCAGTACATTTCTCTTTGGGGATCTGATGCAAGTGTTGGTGGTCAGTATTGACACTCAGCTTAATGCATATGGAAAATCTGTGGAATTGCAACCAGTACCACGTTATTTCAAACTCTTTTCCATTTTTTTCCCCCCAAATGCCTAAATATTTCAGGCCCAGTGTATCCCTTTTTTTAGCATTAGTTTTTATTAATATTATATATTTTTTTTTTTGCACAGTCATCTCTGCAACAGAGTTTGCACTATGGGCAACCCCCCAGTTCACACCAGTCCCAGGCCTGTAACATGTGGGCATCACAGTACTTTGTGGACCCCCCACCCCCCTTGCCCTTTTTTAGTCCATGATCTTTGATATCACTGAAAAACCAACAAGCATGGTCTGTCATTTAGAAGAAAAGAAGACTGGATGGCCATACTCCTGTGCAAATTCTTTATTTAAGTGCCGGATACAAAGGTGAACTACAGGTATCAGCTTACATGTTTCACACCAAGGTCGGGTGCTTACTCATAGCTCACGGGGGTCGCATGCTCCACGTGGGATAGAGGCTTTTTGGAGCAGCAGGGTAAGAGAAACTGCCTTAGAGCGATGTACATAGAATGGTCTGTCACATTGGTGACCAGGGGATGGTAAAAACAGGTGGCTGTGATATAGTTTTATTGATACCCCGTCTGCCCTCCGGAATTCTAATCTTACAGCTTGACATAGATGTACGCATGCTGTTGCAACTTTAACTTGGGCTGCAAAGTTTAACCCTGTCAAGTTTACCCATTGAGCTCAATGGGGCTGCGCTGGGAGGCAAAATCTCGGCTTGCAGTTGCAGCGTGTTCTGCTATGTAGAATTGCATTCAGCAATTAAAAAGTTAAAAAATAAAATAAAAAAATCCAGCAAATCCCCTTTCAGCCACAAAAAATGGCATTCCAGGGGAGGCAATAGCCACTCCTGATTGCCTGACAGCTGCTGCTTTACCTCCTTCTGAAAAATCACTTCAGCACAGAGGTGATAAGCATTAGGCTCCATGCACACTGGAGCTCAAAAAAAGCTTTCTCTGCACGCCAGATTGCTGGCAGAAAACTCTGGTTGAAAAACACGCTTTTAACAGCGTTTTGTACTAGCGTTTATGATCGTTTTTTAGCATTAGCGCTTATGGGGGGTTTTAATAAAAATACACAGAGAACACTCCAAAAATCCTACAATTCATTCCTAAACTCCCACAATGCATTAAAAAAATAGAACGCCGAATGCTAATTAAGGCGCGTTTAGCGTTTTTTAGCTTTTTTTTGTGGTCCGAAGAACGGCACTTTGAACGCGATTTTATGGCGTTCAGAGAACAGCCCATAAACTCCACTGCTGATAAAAGCTAAAAAACGTCCATGTGTGCATAGACACTTAGGATGACATAGAGTGGAGTTTATGGGCTGTTAAGAAAAATGACCAAACTCCAAAAAACAGCCGTTTGTAAGGCTCCATGTACACTGGAGCTCATAAATGGCCTGAAAGAGACCTTACTGGGGCAGCCTATCCCCAAGCTGGGACTAACATGGGTAAACATTTTCTATGTGTTCTAAAGCAGTGGCTCTCAACCCTGTCCTCAAGTACACCCAACAGGCCATGTTTGCAGGTTTTCCTTCATCTTGCACAGGTGCATTTAATCAGAGTCAATGGCTTGGTATTTTGGACAGCTAATTCCCAAAACATTACCTGTTGGGGGTACTTGAGGACATGAGAACCAATTACCTACATCACATAAAGCACTTCTCTTTTACCGGGTGCTACAAAATGTGGAGAATAGGATATGGCAATCCTGTGAATGGATTATGTATTTTTTTTCCTGTACAGTGCATATATATATATAAAACACACAAGTGAAAACTCTGTTGCTTTACATTTTTATTAAAAAAATATGTGGTTTTCTGTCATTATTCCCAACCAGGACTGTTCACTAAAAAATGAACAAAGTATATGAAGCGTTTCTTTGATGATGGAGACAGCCGAGATGACTTCACAAGTCTTCCCCGAGGTAAAAAAAAAATAGTCCAGAGATTGCGGGAAATACGGCATCTCAGCACACTGTAAGCAGCCGATGAATGGAAATATCTGGGAAAAAAAAAATGTATTTAGTAGTAAAAAAACAAAAAAAAACGATAGATTTTTCTGGCAGCCACTTCTTAGGTGTATGGATGAAGCACGCTGACGTCCTCCTAATGCTGGTAAAGTATCTCCAGCCAAATGTTATTTTCTCAGTTTTGGGTGAAATGGGAAAGAGCCATTGACTGAGTCAGTTTTTACTGCTTTCTACAGCTCCATAGGGGAGATAATACCATATATATATTTTTTTTATTGCTTTCTGCATCCTTGTTGGGGGTTTTCTTCTACTTCCTGTCTAGGGGACAACATTGTTAATGGAACAGGAAGTGAGGGGAATTCTCCAGAATGAGCCTTCACAATTCAGCTTTACTTCGCCACTCTATCCAAAACAAAAGGAATAAAAAAATAAAAATCTGGATGTAGTTATGATTTAGGGCCACATCAGCACACCCATTAGGCCTAGTTTCTATAGTTTTCATCGCCGGCCACTGCTCCCAATTAGACTACCGACCTATTAAGTCAAAATATCCAGTATGACTCCCCGGGATAAGGAAATGCAGGAGTAATGATGGTTACAGCTGGTTGTTATTTAGCAGTCTATTGCCAGGCAGTTGTTGACTGGTGTTTATTTAAATAGAGATCTAGTCAAGCGATGTATCGCAGTAAAAAAAAACTTCCCCTGATAGGTATACAGTGGAACCTTGGTTAACAAGTAACGTGGTAAACGAGCGTTTTGAAAGACGAGCAACTTTAAAAAAAAAAAAATCCTGACTCGGTTTGCAAGTGTTGTCTCGCAAAACGTGAAGAATTCAAGCTAATGTGGTGTGCAGTACCGCATTTGGCCAGAGGTGCGGGGGCGCCGGTGACACTCGGAACGGTTCGGAAATACTCAGTTCCCGATTGTTTCCAAGTTCAGCCGAGCTGTCCCCGAGTATTTCCGAGGCTCTCCGGCGCCCCTCCACTTCTGGCCACATGCGGTATTGCATGTAATAGAAGTCAATGCGGAACTAATTATCTTCGTTTCCATTGACTTCTATGGGGTTCTCCTGGAATGGATTATGCTCGTAATCCAAGGTTCCACTGTCTATAATTAAGGCAGTTAGAGGTCAGTAGAGAGAGGGGATAGAGATTAAATTTCTCTCCTCCATATTTGCATAGCCATGCGTCTGTCTCCAATGCCAGGCTTGGCATTCGGTATATGGTTAGCATGGGGTCAGCGTATATATAAATATATTGCTGTTTAAATATCACATGACTCACCGTTTGTCTCCTGCTTCCGTGTATTCCCGGGGAGTGGCCACCATGCTAGGGGCCGTTCTCAGCGTCCTAATGTGCCTCCAACCCAGCGGACGTTCATCCGCTGGCTGACGACATCGCTTAATCCGACTCTCCTTACTGCGCTTGCGCAAAATTGCGCACGCGCGGTGACCAAATAGTGGGCATGGCTGAAGGCCATCGTCCTTTTGGGAATAGATCATAGCTCTCTAAGGAGCATCATCATTGCCTGGAGAGGCGCGTGCCCGAAACCTCAAGCGGTCTTATGCCACAGTCAATCTAGGGGCAGTGCAAAATACAGCAAACATAATAGTTTATAACTTTGCATAGGCATGGGGTAGGGGGACAACCTGGTTATGAAGGTTGACCTAGGGCTGGGGAAAAAAAATCGATTTAAATCTTGAATCGAGTTGAGAGGTCAAATCAATGCAAAATTTAAGCAAATCTGCGATTTTCTTTAAAAAAAAAAACCTCGATTCACGATTCGAATCAAGTTTTTTTTTTTTTTTTTTTTTTTTTTTATACACCACGCCGGTCCTGAGGAGCTGCGGGCAGGAGTTTTTAGGTGAGGCCGCGGCTTTGGCCTAGTCCGCGAGGCCGGACGCCGCGGACTAGGCTGAAGCTGCAGCCTCGCCTAAAAACTCCTGCCCGCAGCTCCTCAGGACCGGCGTGGTGTCTAAAAAAAAAAAAAAAACTTGATTCGAATCGTGAATCGAGGTTTTTTTTTTTTAAGAAAATCGCAGATTTTTTTTTTTTTTTTTTTTTTAGAGAATCGCCCAGGCTAGGTTGACCATGGCTGTCCTACTAACCTTATTACAACAGATATATATGAATTAGGGCTGGGGAAAAAATCAATTCAAATCTTGAATCGAGTTGAGAGGTCAAATTTTTTTCACCGCGCCGGTCCCGAGTCGCTGCGGGCATGAGTTTTTAGGCGAGGCCGCAGCTACGGCCGGACTCTGCGGCCTCGCCTAAAAACTCATGCTCGCAGCGCCTCCGGACCGGCGCGGTTTCCAAAGAAAAAAAAAATATAGATAGGGACAGGTCCAGCCTATTCGATATATAAAGATATTTTAAAGATTGGGTGAAGGAATGCTTTGTATGTGTGACTTTCATTTAGACCGGGAGGTATATTGGCATTTAAACGTTTAATCCAAACAGCTTCTCTCTGTAGGATTATATATGATCCCAGTCTCCTCCACAAACATCCTCAGGGATCGTTTCATACACCACTAATTTAGCCACTTCAGGCTTAAATCTGTGGTCCAGGCCTATATGTCGCCCCACTGTGGTAAATTTGCCATTAGTGGAATAGTACAGGTGATCTCGTATTCTTTGGCGAAGCGCTCTTATGGTCTTCCCCACGTAAAACGCATTGCAAGCACAGATCATCAAGTAGACGACTCCTCTTGTGCTGCAATTGGCATGAAAGGCAGGTGTAAATATTTCTCCATTAGGGAGTATAAATGTTGTGCCCTCCTGGATCCAAGGGCAACGTGCGCATTGTCCACAACGGAAAATGCCGCGAGGATTCCTTGGACCACGAGGTCCTTCCTGATAGTGGCTACGAAATACCAGCTCTGGAGTTGGTCTAACGGATTTTTTGAGGATGTGGTGATCAGTTAGTACCCCGTTTCCCTGAAAATAAGACCTAGCGTGATTGTCAGTGATGGCTGCAATATAAGCCCTACCCCACAAATAAGCCCTACCCTGTTTCCCCGAAAATAAGCCCTACCTTGAAAATAAGACCTACAAGGACTTTAACTAGGGCTTATTTGGGGGGCTTACATTGCAGCCATCACCAACAATCACGCTAGGTCTTATTTTCGGGGAAACAGGGTAAGTGCCAGTGGTCAGAGAGATTTCTTAATGGATTATGATGGGCAGAAAATGTGGTTTATTTTTACTGTTTTTGGCTGTTTGCTGCGACTACGGCCATATAGGAGGGAGGATAAGGGTTTTATGATAGGCTTTTCTGAGATTAGTTTGAGTATAGCCTCTTAACAGTAGGCGTTCACGTAGGGCAGAGGCCCGAGTGTAGAAATCCTCATCCTCTGTGCAGTTGCGACGTGGTCTTAAGTATTGGGCATAAGGTATACTGCGAACCAGAGGGCAAGGATGCTGGAGTACCGTGTTTCTGGCCGTGGGTTTGCGATAAACGTCTGTTATACAATTACCAATTATATACAAACAAAAATGCTTTTTTTTTTCTTACATGTGATTGGGTATTCTTTGCAAAGTGAGGCATTACCTCATTTACTAAGCTCTGGAGCAACTTGCAAAATGCACAGTCTTTTTGCCTTTAGTAAATTAACCCCAATGTGTCCAAAGTCGCATGATCAGTTGCACTAGTGGGAATGGAGCCAACACGTTCTTTCCTGTTTTTCTAAGATGGAGATTTCAGTTGGCAGGTTTACAATGAGATTGTGAGCTGTGATTAATTGACAAACAGCGGATCAAGCTTTTATTTTTATTTTTTTTAACCGCTTAAGGACCGTCCCACATACATATACTGCGGCAGAGCGGCCCCTTAAGCGTTAAATCATGACACAGACAGAGCCAATGGGCATGTCCGGCAGACCCCATGTCCACCGGGACACACCGAACGTTCCCGAGGCAGACAGAACAGCCGGTCTGCCTATGTAAAACAGTGCTAAGCAGAAACACGGCTCTCTGTCTTCCCCAAGTGAAAGCATCCCCCACACAGTTAGCAAGCACTTCCAGGGAACACATTTAACCATTCGATCACCCCTGATGTTAACCCTTCCCTGCCAGTGTCATTGGTACAGTGACAGTGTTTTTTTTTTTTTTCTTTTACTGATCACTGTATTGGTGTCACTAAGTGACAGATTTGTCCGCCACAATGTCGCAATCCTGCAAAAAATTGCTGATTGCCGCAATTACTAGTAAAAATATTTTTTTTTTTAAAATGTTAATTTCATAAATATATCCCATAGTTTGTAGACACTATAACCTTTGCACAAGCCAATCAATATACACTTATTGGGATTTTTTTTACCAAAAATATGTAGCAGAATACATATTGGCCTAAATTGATGAAGAAATTAGATTTTTTACAACAAAGTAAAAAAAATAGTTTGGTCTTTTTTTGGGTACAGCGTCACACGACCGTGCAATTGTCAGTTAAAGCAACGCAGTGCCGTATCGCAAAAAATGGCCTGGTCATTAAGGGGGTGAACCTTCCGGAGCTGAAGTGGTTAAGGAACTTTGAGAATAATAGTGAGGGTGCCCATTGCTAAACCTCCTTCTGGCAATGCTTATCACCTGTCATGAGGACGATGATTCCCCTTTGTGAGTCACCAACCAGGAACAAGCAGCAGGATAAGAAAATCTAACTTTGCTGCATGCATGTTCTGGCTTAGTAGCTCCATCAGTATCGTAACCGGAGATAGCCAAGAAATGGGCATATTCAGGAAGTGTGCAATCACAGGCCCTATGACAGGTGTGTGTATGTGATCATCATATACCTTTTCTCCGGTGACATCACGGGTCAAATTCACCTTCGGCACCAATTATTCTTTGGCTGGAGATCTTCTCTGTTTCCAGCATCTACCAAACACTAAGGGCCCTTTCACACTGGGGCGGGGGCGGCGCCGGCGGTAAAGCGCTGCTATTGTAAGCGGCGCTTTACCGTCGGTATTCGGCCGCTCTGCGGAGGCGCTTTGCCGGCGGTATAGCCGCGCTGTCCCATTGATTTCAATGTGAAGGAGCGGTATATACTCCGCTCCGAAGATGCTGCTAGCAGGACTTTTTTTTCCCATCCTGCTAGCGCACCGCTCCAGTGTGAAAGGGCCCTAAAAAGTTGTTTTTGTGTGGACTGACCCAGAGGCTGAGTTCTTGCACACTAAACACTCTTCTGATGTGCGATGACATATGTTTGTGCTGCAATGATGTGCATTTTTGTTCACAACTTAAATACTTTTTTTTTTTTCTTTTTTCATTACATTTTCACCCAGAGCACACCAGTGCAGTTTGTGGTTGTGGTCAGGGCCTGTTGGAACAATGCATTTTGGCTAGTTATTGCGTTGGGCCTGCAACAGGTACCACAGTCCAATGCACATGGGGTGATTGTGCCCTGTAGTCTCAGTGGTGGATTTGCTCTTTTTACCACTTAGAGACCCCCTACACAATGGAGACTCTTTACTGTTACTGCATCAGAAAGGAATCACTACTGACCAGTCTTCCCCACATTTGCTGTTTACGCAGGAAAGTTCTATCTATAGGTCAGGGCATAATAGGCTATCACAGGGAAAAGGTGAGGTGGCAAAGTCTACCTTCAGCTTCACCAGCAGTGTTGTGCACCAGATTGGTGGCCTCTGGGATGTGAGGAGGCAGATATACAAATATAGGGAAGAAGAAACTATTGGATGCTTGCTACATGTGTAGAAGCAAAGAGCCTAGTTCACATGGGCGTACTTAAAGCGGAAGTAAACCCATCCATAAAACCATTTAATTTCCGGCACGTGCCGGAAATGTGACACTCCCATTGGTTGTGCTCTCAACCAAACTGTCAAACCATCCAATGGCTGGTGTCTAAACTGATCACATGTGCAGCATCATGGCAGTTGTAGATTAAACAGAGGCAAAGATGGCAGCTTCCTTGGCTGAAAACGATAGGGGGGGGTTTACTTACACTTTAAGTGTACATCTGTGCAAACAGCTGTGTTTGCCCCCCACAAGATGCACTAGTGTTCCATGCATCCGTGTACAGGCAGTCCCATTCATCTCTACTGGGACGCAGCTGCCGATCCCAATTTTACAGCCGTGCAGGTGTGTGTCCACGAACGTACACGGTCTGCTTTCAGGAGTGCACACACCTGCACAGCTGTCAGATTGGGTACAGCGGCTGTGTTCATGCATCCTAATAGACATGAATAGGGCGGCCTGCCTGTGGGGGCGTGGAACACCTGTACATCCTGGGCAGGCAAAGATGGCCCTTTGCATTATTGTAGGCTTAAGTATTCCCTGTGTGATCAAGGCCAAACTAAGACTTATTCTGCTACAAGTTTCATTAATAAAATGGGAGGATGTCATTACTGACCTCTCCTCCTGAAATTGGTAGTTACTTGGATGTGCTCCCGATTCTCTTGGCTCAATATCAGTGACCTAAAACAATTTTGAGAAGTGATTCGGACTTTCTGGATCTGGTTTACTTTTTGGGTTGTACTGGCTGGCCACTATAATTAAAGACAGATTGAGGTTGATGTACTAAGACTATAGAGTGCAAAATCTGGTGCAGCTCTGCATAGGAACCAATCAGCTTCTAGTTTTTTTTTGTCAAAGCTTAAATTGAACAAACTGAAGTTTTAAGCCGATCCAATGCACAGCCGCACCAGATTTTGCACTCTTCAATTTTAGTAAATCTCTCCCACTGTGTCCATCTTTGGAAATGTAAAACAACAATCTGATAAGTAATTCTGGCGATACGAAAAATCGGCCGAAATTCGGACATTTAGACAGTTCTTTTGGCCAGTTAATGGGCACAAAATCGATAATTGTTGGGATGTTTTTGAGCCAAAAAAAAAAAAAAAAACGAAGGACAAGTTTGAAAATTTTCGGCCAAACGAACGGTAAATTGAAAGGTTAATGCGTTTCCCGTCCGAACTGTCTGCACAAAGTATATGTAAAAAAGAAAAACGAACAAAAAATGCATTCATTTATGTCCACTGAACAATTTATCGGTCATTACATGATGGCAATACTCGTTTGCGCTGACAGCCAAATGTTCATTTTTCGAAAAATGGGTTGGGCTGATTTTTCTTATAGTGTATGGCCAGCATAAGGGACAGAATTGTGTTACCATCTTCAAAGTGTCATCACATCTATGTTCATAGAACAAAGTAGTAAACGGTAATAATGTATTTGTAAAGGAAAACACTCATGCTAAAAGGTTTGTTTTTCAAATCTGTATAAAAAAAAACTTTATTGACATCGGCATTGTCACAAATGCATTATTATCCACAGGAACACTGGAATGAGATTCACAAACAAGGTGCTTTTTTTTGTATTCCTTTACTGTAAAACATGTACAATATATGCACAGTACAAATCCAAAAACAAAAAAATAGCAAACGTTCATTGGCATTAAAATTGATCATCAGTAAAATATAGCATAGCAGCGGCCATTTTGTGACCGAACCAATGTTCACAAGGAACCAATGACAATCTTTAGTTCCCATGGGATGGATATTGGTTCAGCTCAATATTCTCTTGTCCGCGGCTATCTATATCAAACATAACATTTTTAGATATATAAAATTAGATGCAATCTGGCAAAGACACACAAACCTGAATATCAAAATATAATTGTATTTTCTTAGCTTACACAGAAATACTATACATTGTCTACATGAATATTAAAATAACAGCTTCAAATTCTACAGTAAAATGCATCTCCAAAATAAACTGCTTGTTTGTCCTGCATAAAAATGACTTCATTGGATGATGCAGGCTCACCCGTCACCAAAGCACAATGGAGGAATTCCATTCGGCATTGTGAAGCGTCATTTAGGAGAAGTTGCCTATCGATCTGCCAAGGACTAATGACATCATTAGTTCTTTATAAATGATGTGGCGGATCAGGACTCCACAATGGCTGCGAGGTGTGACAGCTGCATTCTCAACACAGAAGGGTGGCACAGCTCATTATTGGAAGATCACAGACAGCAGGCCTCAAAGAACAGCGTGCGACAGAAGAGCGTCCTGCATTGCTCATTAGAACTAGGTGCGCCATTTCTGATTTTCATTTTATAAAGAGGAATCTGGTTGTGACGGGAAAAATGTATTTCCGTACAAATGACGGAAATGTATCGCAGTGACTGCAGCCAATCAGATTTCTCTCCTCAAGATCAGAGAACAATGCCGCAACAAAGAAGCCAAGACGGACAAGGAAAAGGGAGACTTGCTGGATGGAAACACTGCACTCATTATTGAAGGAGAAGTTCACCTTTTGAAAAAATAAAAATAAATAAATGCACATTTCTGCAGGTAATTTTTTTTTTTTTTAAATTTACATTTATTTATTTTTTTTTCTAAGGAGCTTGCAGAGCATTGCACCCATGAACAGCAGATTGTAGGTGCAAACTCAGGCTCCTGCACACTCTTGGAATAGCTGTCTGCCTGTACCTTGTATGGGCAGGCAGTTACCTGAGAGCAGAAAGATCACTGAACTACGAGGAGGACGCTCACCAGCACCCTTGTAGTTCATTGAGGACTATGAGCCATCATCCGCAATGGCTGATGGTACTTGTAGGCATTCATTCGCAGTGAACTGTGAATAAATGACGTGGCCATGTGGGCAGAGCCCAGCATGTGCACACTATTTTCAAAATTGTGACAGCGAGTGTGGGAAGACGTTCCCCCGCCCACTGTCACGGGGGAGGCTGCAGATGCTGAAACATGTTACATGTTCCACCCTGAAACCAGGCGAGACATGCAACATGTTCCAAAAGGTGAACTTCTCCTTTCAGAAGAACTTGAGGAAGAAGATCTGCCTAAAATTGAATTTTCAGTTGCAAGCGGAATAATCTTTCAAAAAGCAATTCTACTGCGTAATCCTAAGGTTTATTAAAAAGGGTTCTAGGCATCATTAACACCTACTGGCTGTACCATCCCTTCTATAAGAATGACGGGGTCACTGCCTTAGGCCAAATATTACATTAAGGGGTAGAAGACCCCTTATTGACATGTATGCTGCTATTTCAAGATGAGGAGCCTTAGTCTAAATCACCCCCTTATTACACAAGTTAATTCCATATAAAAGAAACCTCTAACAAAGCAGTAACTTTACGACAATACCACTGTATATAAAAAAAAAAAAAACGAACAATATGGAAAACCTTCCACACTTAACAAAATCTAACATTTATGCTCCAATTACAAAACATTTACTTTCCAAACAGGACAGTGAGTATATGTTTGCATGTAAAACGTGCAGTTCACTCTTTCTGCCACAAGATGGCAATATTCACAGGCTCGTTGTGCAAAGTTACTTCTGTCTTACGAAGCTTCAGAGGATGACTTAAAACTGAAGGGAACCGGTCGGGATATCAGAGTGCTGCTGCCGCTGGCAATTATTTTAGAAGCTTCACACTCCTATATCACTCGAATCTCCTTTCTTGCTGACCTCAAGCATGCATAGAGTGAGAAGTCATGACTAACCTTGTATGCTAAAATAATGAAGCCAAAAGGATCCCGGGAACTTGCAGCCTCCAAAGCAGGGGTCTCAAACTGGCGGCCCTCCAGCTGTTGCAAAACTACAAGTCCCATGAGGCATTGCAAGGCTGACAGTTACAAGCTTGACGGGACTTGTAGTTTTGCAAGAGCTGGAGGGCTGCCAGTTTGAGACCCCTGCTCTAAAGACTTGACAAGTTGGTAGTAGCGACTTTACTACAGTTAGCATGACAGGTTCCCTTCAAAATGACAGAAGCTGCTTGTCACAGTGATACAAATGAAGTGTTTCAAGAGCACAATGAAGGATGAATGGGTGAAGGAAGTAATTAAGTTTCCCCGTGCCTCCATGCCCTCTATCCGGAGGTCGTTGGATGTAAATTTCAGGAACCTTCCACTCCCAGCATATTGTGTGCTCTCTCCTAAACTTTAAACCTGAAGATGATTTGTGGATGGGACAAGGGACAGAGACAAGGGTAATACACCCCATTATACACACCTCACCCAGATTGTAAAGTAATTCTTTAACAAGACCTTTGGCTTGCACAAAAGCACAAGCTGTATTCATATTTGGCCTGTGATATGTACAGTTGGCAGATCCACCCTGCCTTGGCAAAAAGCTGGCTGACCCGACGCCTCACACAGCACAACCTGAAGGAGCTATATACATCAGGCCATGGTAGGACATTCACACTACACCTCCTCACAAGCAGCACAACAAATGTGCCTCAGTTATAATTCTCTAACATAGAGATCATCTTTAAAAAAAACAAAAACGCCAGATTGCTTTCATGGACAGTCACAGTGGTGAATGACACTCGGAGGAACGTAAACCGCCATGGCCTCCCAAAAACGGCACCAGTGTTGTAATGGTAGAAGCTGTAGTTTGGTTATTAGCGGCAGTTGTGAGCAGAATGGAGCCACATACCGAGTATTCTGGACACACGTCGGATTCATCTAAACTTAGAACTGATTGCAAACCACTTCTTACTGGCTAATAAATAAAGAAAAAAGCTGGAAGATATGTGCGCCGACTGCTTCCACCCAGACAGCCTACAAATAAATAAATGTAAGCTCATAATCTGCCATTGCTATCAGGAAATTGGCACAGGAAGCTCTAGAATTATACAGACTGGTCAATGGCCACAAAACAAGGACGTCTGAGACTATTGCGCTTAGATTAGGTAGTAAAGCAAGTGTGTGAGTGAAAGCTGCCATTGTGTGTCTGCAGCTGCCAAGTCACCACTTTAAAAATAAAGAAAAAAAAAATTAAATATGTTAAAAACCGAACTCCAGCCACAACATTGTTTTTTTTTTTTCTCTTCCATCTCATTTCACATCCCTGTGACAGCGGAAAAAAAAAAAAAAAAAATCAGGAAAGCGGTTGTCACCAGGACAGAAGACAAGTGATAATAACCTGACTGAAGTTCTAACCCGTCCTTCTGCTGATGCAGTGTGGGTCCCAATTGGACAAATTTCCCATCACTTCCTGTCCCGACAGGAAGTGATAGTTAATCTGGGGGGGGGGGGGGGCAATCACAGAATGCATAACAAACCTGACCTTCCCCTCCATCACCTTGCTCTAAAACTAGGGAGAAAAAAAAAAAAAACACTTTTGGCTAGAGTTGGGCACTAGGCAAAACCACTGCCTGAAGAGCACAAGAGGACGTCATTCAGTCACTTCAATGGGAGCAAGTGACAGCACTGAGAATACAAACATCTGGCCTAATGGTCCCCACCTCTCAGTAAAATCATGGCAGCATAAAAGGGCTGGAAGAGCGGTTTATTACAGGGGTTCCAGCACTAACTCCTTTCACATACAAGCGGGACAAAAAAGGCCAAACAGCTAAGGCTCTTTTCACACAAGTGGACCAATTGAGTCTGCCTGTCAGTTTTTTAGACATTCACGATTGGATCGTCTATTGTCCTCTATGGAGCGGCGGGTGTAAATGGACATGTATCTGTTTACACCCGCCAACACCTGATCTGATAAAAACAGACAGATGGGGATCAATTCCCCATCCTTCTAGCGGATTGGATAGCAATCAGGTGTAAATGGACAGGTCTGCCTGCTTAGCAGGGATCAGCAGAAGAAGGATTCCCCACTGAGAAGGCAAATTTCTGGCAGAGTCCGCCCCGCGTGGCCTATAGAAACTGGAACATTCAAAGTGATTACAGACGAGCTGTGAATTCTGATCAGGGGCCATTGATAATGCAATATAGCAAAGCACTTCATTGATGTCACTCGCGCCCCCCCCCCACCCCCCCTGTGAACACACACATCACTATACGACTTGAGGACACAATGGCTGCTTGTGCTCTATAAGGGCAATAGTTGTGCCTGAAATATCTTACCAACAAAAAACAAACAAACCCACAATAAATAAAATAACCCTGATACCAGACCAGGCTCAGTTTAGGCACGTTTCTTTAAATAACTAACTATGCATATTACTATAAAGTGTATTATCTTTTGGAATGAGGCTACCTGGAAGTCACACATATGTGCACTTTATAAAGAACTAAAAGTCTCAAAAAAATACAAAGAACAGAATCCACATATCACACAGCAATATTACAAAAATAAACCTTGTGCTCCATGCTAGTTATTGCCATAAAGGTCTATGACAGGGATGTCCAACTCCAGTCCATGAGGGTCAGGATCTGCAGACATTTCTAGAACAGTACATATAGTAAGATATGGTACAGAGTCACAAATTATTTCTAGGAAATTCCTGTTATGAATGTGACAACTCAAGGCCTGGATTTGGACACCCCTGACCTACAACTAACTAGGATTTCTACATTGTTTAACTTGGCTGCCTGAAGATGAGAACGGACAGTCCACAGATTAGGACTTTTTCTTTGACATCTACATTACTGAAAGGGCAGGATCACCCAATATTCATCAAGGTGGATGCAGGTTGGTTCAATCATTTCACAAGTGGACAGATTTTCTCACAGTTTTAGGATAAAATTCCCCATTACAAGTGCAGGAAAATCCTACAATTGGATTATCTACTAAAAAGGGAAGCCAAGATGCCCAGGCCAGTTAACATTTTCTTGGCCCTATGTTTTTCAGGGGATCCAAGGCATCGAAAAAAAACTTAGAGAAGAGAAGGATTTCCCAAAAACGATGGCAAGATCTACTCAGGGATCAATCTGGAAGGCAAGACAGCATAAACATTCTAAAAGGTTCTGTCCACCCCAAACTGGAATTTCAGATCAGTCACTCCCCATGCTGAGAGGCGAGTCAAGGGGGGGAGCAGTGACATAGCCTGTCCGAGTAAACAGTGACACCGAAACTTACTACCAAGAGTATGAATGGGTGAGCACATTTTGAAGAGGGGGGTGGACTATCAGGAGACACAGAGGGTCAGATAAATAGTTTTTCTGACAGTTATGTGATGTGCACTTGACATGTGCCTATGTTGAAGAGGATCTGTGACGTGCATCAGAATCGGGAAAACTGCAATTTGTTGCAGGAAAGTCAGGTTTTTGCACCTTCTAGACCAATATCTGTTATACGTGACACAGATATTAGCCGCAAATGTGCATAGTGGACTGACCCCCTCTGATAAATGTCTGCACAGCCCACTGTCGGCTGACGTCACAGAGCTGGGTCCAGGCTCTGGTCGGGATCCACCCAGATGCTTGGACCGACAGCTGGCTCAGCCTCTGTGAGCTGCTGAGAGCCTGAGCCAGCCGTTCCCGCCACAGCCCAGCACTCCAGTGAGTGCCGGAGGGGCAGAGAGCCGGTGACTGACAGTCACCAGCTTTCTGCAGCCTGAAGACAGAGATGAGAGGTGCTTGACAGTTTGTTTTTTGCCAGGAAAATATGAAATACGGCATTTTTGTAATTTATATTCACCACTTCCAGCCAAAACACGGCACTCTAGTTCCTTGTCCACAGGGTTATCAGGCTAACTGCATTGATGATGATTAAACACCTAGGTTTATCAGCTGAATGAGTCCGGAGGGACACCCTTCTCTGTTCATACAGGACTGTATGAAGTTTCATCTCCTATCTGCTCAGCATAAAAAGTATTCCAGTGCACTGGAACGTTTAAGAGTGGGTTCTGTTCTAAAATATGCATACTAGTAAATCATGAAACTACTCATAGAAAGTAAAATGGTCATGCAGATTTGCCCTTCCAGACTACACATTTGACATCTTCCCATAGGGAAATCCTTTACCAGCAGGAAAAAAAATAGGCATTAAAAGGAGAGCCTCGGGGAAGAACGCGCTTTGACAATGTGCAATTTACGCAAATATCAGAAAAATATGATAATAAAATAGCATCAGTACTCCACAACTCCCAACTACAGTTGTGCTTGCTGCCTTGTAATAAATATAAAAAGGTAAAAACCATTTCTGACTCCACTCCTCCGCTGGTGATCAGACGCTGGGCTCGGCACGATCCTCCTTACATAGCGAACGAGAGCTCTGCGTTCCCAGCCCAGCACAAAGCTGCTGGATTGGATAGTCTCTGCAGGGTATCCCCTCTACTGCTGCTTGGTCAGACGACGAAAGTGAGGTAATACCAGGGCCTCCGGGAGGTACAACGCCAGCTCCATGGCCACCAGCACCGTCAGCTCAAATGCCACCAAGTCCCGTCTATTAGCTCGGAAACGCTCTTCAAGGTTCTGTAATGGAACACGGGAATAAAAAGGAGCATTTACAGCACACAGGTGAAAAAAATATCCAGAAAATTACTGAAACAAATGTATTTTACAACTCATGTAAAGAAACCAACACAATGTAATAGGAATACATGTGAGCAGATGTATCTTTCAGCAGTAGTGGCGTATTGGTCTCCCAGTGTCAATAATAATGTAAAGTTACTTGGCAGAACTGTCAACCAGTTACAAGTTGGATCACACACACAATGGAGCATTATGACTGGGGAGAGATCTGCAGGTGAAGTCAGCAAAGGAGCCTCCAATGATGAAAATCCCTGTCTCCACAGACTGGTCATCACAGAATACGCTCAGTATGACTTGAACTTCAGACAGACATTAATGCAGCCCTGTAAGCATTAAACCAACCTTAACCACTTGCCTACCAGACGCCGCAGTTTTACTGCGGCAGAATGGCACGGCTGGGCGAAACGACTTTATGCAACGTCGCTTTGCCCTGTGGCCACTAGGGGCACGCGCGCTGCACGCCCCCAGAGCCGATGCGAGTGGCCAGCGGGCGCGATGACCGCCGGGCTCCTGCAATCGCTCATGACACACCGAGAACCGGGATCTGTGTGTGTGTGTAAACATACAGATCCCGGTTCTCTGAGGGGAGAAGAGACTGATCATGTGCTCATACAAAGTATGAACAGCGATCTGTCATCTCCTCTAGACAGTCCCATTCCCCCTTCAGATAGAACACAGAGGAACACAGTTAACCCCTTGATCGCCCCCTAGTGTTTAACCCCTTCCCTGCCAGTGACATTTTTACAGTAATCAGTGCATTTTTATAGCACTGATCACTGAATAAATGCCAATGGTCCAAAAAATGTGTCAAAAGTGTTCGATGTGTCTGCCATAATGTCGCAGTCCTGATATAAAAAAAAAAAAAAAAAAAAATCGCAGATCGCAGCCATTACTAGTAAAAAAAAAAAAATTATAAAAATGCTATAAATCTATCCCTTATTTTGTAGGCGCTATAACTTTTTCACAAACCAATCAATATACACTTATTGCGATTTTTATTACCAAAAATATGTAGAAGAATACATATTGGCCTAAACTGAGGAAAAATTAGCTTTTTAAAAGAAAAAAAAAATGGGGATATTTAATATAGCAAAAAGTCCAAAATATTGTGTTTTTTCCAAAATTGATGCTCTTTTTTTGTTTATGGCGCAAAAAATAAAAACCGCAGAGATGATCATATACCATCAAAAGAAAGCTCTATTTGTTGGAAAAAAAAAGGACGTCAATTTTGTTTGGGTGCAGCGCCGCACGACCGCGCACTTGTCAGTTAAAGCGACGCAGCGCCGAATCACAAAAAATGGCCCGGTCATTCAGCAGCCAAATCTACTGGGGCTAAAGCAGTTAAAATGTGTTGAAACAGACTGATAGAAGGAGAAAGCAGAGTAACAGAGACATTAGCTTATCCGTCTGCTGCTTCTGCTTTCACAGGTTGGTGAAGGATAAGACCTGTAAAAGCTTGGTCACATTACGTCAGCAGAGCTGCAGTATTCTGCACACGACCACACTTGTTTGGTGCGAATAGGGCACATAGAAACTATAGTTTTCTATGCATCCTGTTCATACCATATAGGTTGGGTGGTGTGAAGAAAAATGCAGCTCAACAGACATGGGGTGAACAAGCCCAACTCTGGGAAATTTGAAAATTCTCCCTTACAGTGAGTCTGTGTCAACACTGCAAGGAGGTAACTGCTTCTGTATACTAGGAGAATAAAAGCATTTTTACTTACTGCATTCTCTACGCTCCGCCCGCAGACGAAACTCCCCCATGCTCTGGTAGTGGACTGTCCCTCTGCGTCATCAGGACCCTGCATTGGTCTTGATGATGTCAGGATCTTAGACCTCTGGAGCATGGCGGAGAAAAACTGCCAGGACCAGTCTAGTAGCGTGGAGGATCAAGTAAGTAAATCCTTGTGCGTCTTCTAGACCTAAACAAAGTAGGTAACCCTACTTTGGCAGGTAAAATAGATTCCGTATTGTATGTGTATTTATCGGTTTTCTTGGAGTTCAGCTTTAAATCATAAATGGACACAAGTGTAAAAGAATATATTCCATCCTCATGAAGGTGAGGTCGCCCCAGACTTACATCTAACAGGTGTTTCAGCTCTGGCTTCTTGAAGTCACTGCTGATTTTGGCGGCCAGGAGGACGCAGGCTCCAGCACACAGCTTGCGGTTCTGCTTGTTCACCTTTCCCTGTAGGACCAGCTTCTCAAAGTAGACATAAGACATGGCGACTGTCACCGGCTCCATGCTAGACTCCTGTGCCACATACCTCATTTCACGCTTTAGGCTGATGGGACAAGCACATAAACATCAAGTAAGACACATCTAGAATAATAGAACTTGCTATGCAGTATTATAAATGGTGCCCAAAAACCCATCTTAAATCTTGCCAACCACGTGCGGTGGCAGGGAGAGTGGACCCACACAGATCACACATACACGTCTATGGCAGCCAAGGTTTCTGCGTTGAGAGCGTTCTCACTGCCTGCTTCAAGCACAGTGGCTGAGCGGTCCCACACAGCTCCCGGTCTCTGATTAAAGGCCAGTGGAATAGGCTCCCAGTTGTGTGACAGTCAGTAACATGATTGGGACATCTGCCCCACCTCCTGACAACAAGAGCCAGTTAAAGAGCCATGAGGATAGAGCAACAAAAGAGATTAAAGATAACCTGTCACAAGGCCAGACAGCGAAGATGAACCTTTTCAACCTAAATGCTAGGGATGTCACTCCCTTGGTAGAAGTGTGTAGTCTAAGGCAGGGTTTCTCAACTCCAGTCTCTCAAGGCGCCCCAACAGGTCATGTTTTCAGGATTTCCCTCAGATGAAACGGCTGTGGTAATTACTAAGGCAGGGAAACTGATCAAATCACCTGTGCAAAATAGTGGCAAGCCTGAAAACATGACCTGTTGAGGTGCCTTGAGGACTGGAGTTGAGAAACACTGGTCTAAGGGAGCAGCAGGTACAGTGCTTCCGGAAAGTATTCACAACCCTTCACTTTTACCACATTTTATGTTACAGCATTATTCCAAAATGGATTAAATTCATTATTTTCCTCAAAATTTTACAAACAATACCCCATAATGACAAGTGAAAGACGTTTGTTTGAAATCTTTGCTAATTTATTAAAAATAAAAAACGAAAATAATCACCATGTACATAAGTATTTACAGCCTTTGCTCAATACTTTGTTGAATCACCTTTGGAACCAAATTACAGCCTCAAGTCTTTATGAGTATGATGCTATAAAGCCTGGCACACCTATTTTTGGGCAGTTTCTCCCATTCTTCTTTGCAGGACCTCTCAAGCTCCATCAGGTTGGATGGGGAGTGTCAGTGCACAGCAATTTTCAGATCTCTCCAGAGATGTTCAATCGGGTTCAAGTCTGGGCTCTGGCTGGGCCACTCAAGGACATTCACAGGGTTGTCCCATAGCCATCCCTTTGTTATCTTGGCTGTGTGATTAGGGTCGTTGTCCTGTTGGAAGATGAACCTTTGCCCCAGTCTGTGATCCAGAGTGCTCTAGAGCAGATTTTCATCAAGGATGTCTCTGTACATTGCTGCATTCATCTTTCCCTCAATCCTGACTAGTCTCCCAGTTCCTGCCACTGAAAAACATCCCCATAGCATGATGCTGCCGCCACCACCATGCTTCACTGTAGGGATGGTATTGGCCAGGTGATGAGCGGTGCCTGGTTTCCTCCAGACATGACGCTTGACATTCAGGCCAAAGAGTTAAATTTTTGTTTCATCAGACAAGAGAAATTTTGTTTCTCATGGTCTGAGAGTCCTTCGGGTGCCTTTTGGCAAACTCCATGCGGGCTGTCATGTACCTTTTACTGAGGAATTGCTTCTGTCTGGCCACTCTACAATACAGGCCTGACTGGTGGAGGGCTGCAGAGATGGTTGTTCTTCTGGAAGGTTCTCTCTCCACAGAGAAAAGCTGGAGCTCTGTCCAGAGTGACCATCGTGTTCTTGGTCACCTCCCTGACTAAGGCCCTTCTCCCCTGATTGCTCAGTTTGGCCAGGCAGCCAACTCTAGGAAGAGTCCTGGTGATTCCAAACTTCATCCAATTACAGATGATGGAGGCCACTGTGCTCATTGGGAACTTCAATGCTGCAGAAATTTTTCTGTACCCTTCCCCAGATCTGTGCCTCAATACAATCCTGTCTCGGAGGTCTACAGACAATTCCTTGGACTTCATGGCTTGGTTTGTGCTCCTTTCCAAATCATGTCCAATCAACTGAATTTACCACAGGTGGACTCCAATCAAGTTGTAGAAACATCTCACACTATACTACACGACAGTAGTACGACTTTCATCCTACTTTGCTCTGCGACATCAGTCCTACATTGGTCCTACATTGATCCTACATCCATCCGACTTTCATGAACAGGATACAACTTTGATCCGACTTTTCAGATAGTTTTAATTGGTCAAAGGACAAGTATACTAACACACAATGGGAGGGGCTACAGCAGGGGGCAGGAAAAAACGCAATGTCGGATGTCTTGGTGTGAATCTTGAGGGGGAACTCTGCGCCAAATTTTAAATAAAAAACCGGCATGGGTTCCCCCCCCAGGAGCATACCAGGCCCTTAGGTCTGGTATGGACCTTGAGGGGAACCCCCTACGCCGAAAAAACGGCATGGGGGTCCCCCCCAATCCATACCAGACCCTTATCCGAGCACGCAGCCCGGCCGGTCAGGAATGGGGGTGGGGACGAGCGAGCGCCCCCCCTCCTGAACCGTACCAGGCCGCATGCCCTCAACATGGGGGGGTTGGTGCCTTGGGAGAGGGGGGCGCGCTGCGGGCCACCCCAAAGCACCTTGTCCCCATGTTGATGAGGACAAGGGCCTCTTCCCGACAACCCTGGCCGTTGGTTGTCGGGGTTTGCGGGCGGGGGGCTTATCGGAATCCGTGAACCCCCTCTAATAAGGGGGCCCCCAGATCCCGGCCCCCCACCCTTTGTGAATGAGTATGGGGTACATCGTACTCCTACCCATTCACCTAGGGAAAAAAGTGTCAATAAAAAAAACACAGTACACAGGTTTTTAAAGTAATTTATTAGACAGCTCCGGGGTCTTCTTCCGACTTTGGGGGCTCTCCGGCGTCTCCTCCCGGTGTCCTGATCTTCTGCCGGCTCCTCCGCTATCTTCTACAGCTCTATTGCTAGAGGTGGCCTGGACTTCTGCCTTCTTCTTTTCTTCCAATGTTGACACGACGCTCTCTCCGGCTGGAATGCTCTCTGTGCGCTCTGCTATTGCTTATATAGGCAGTGACCCCGCCCCCTTATGCCGTTACAGTCCCTGGGCATGCTGGGACTGTGACGGCATAAGGGGGCGTGGTCATCGGGTGATGACCACACCCCCTAAAACGTCACAGTCCCAGCATGCCCAGGGACTGTGACGGCATAAGGGGGCGGGGTCACCGCCTATATAAGCAATAGCAGAGCGCACAGAGAGCATTCCAGCCGGAGAGAGCGTCTAGTCAACATCAGAAGAAGAGAAGAGGGCAGAAGGCAGAAGACCGAAGACCGGGCTCCTCCACTATAGCAAAAGAGCGGCAAAAGAGCAGAAAATAGCGGAGGAGCCCGGCAGAAGACCCGGAGAGACCCCCGAAGAGAAGAAGGCAGCAGACCGGGCTCCTCCGCTATAGCAAAAGAGCGGCAAAAAGAGAAGAAGATAGCGGAGGAGCCCGGCAGAAGACCCGGAGAGCGCGGAGAAGAACCGGAGAGACCCCCGAAGTCGGAAGAAGACCCCCAGAGCTGTCTAATAAATTACTTTAAAAATCTGTGTAGTGTAGCCCCCCGCCCACAGACCCCAACAACCAACGGCCAGGGTTGTCGGGAAGAGGCCCTTGTCCTCATCAACATGGGGACAAGGTGCTTTGGGGTGGTGGGGGCCTGCAGCGCGCCCCCCTCCCCCAAGGCACCAACCCCCCATGTTGAGGGCATGCGGCCTGGTATGGTTCAGGAGGGGGGGGGGGCCCGCTCGTCCCCATTCCTGACCGACCGGCTGTGTGCTCGGATAAGGGTCTGGTATGGATTGGGGGGAACCCCACGCCGTTTTTTCGGTGTAGGGGGTTCCCCTCAAGGTCCATACCAGACCTAGGGGCCTGGTATGCCCTTGGGGGGGGGAACCCATGCCGGTTTTTTATGTAAAATTTGGCGCGGAGTTCCCCCTCAAGATCATCTGAGCACAAGTCGCGTGCCGAAGTCAGATCATGTGAGACGGCGATCCGACTTTGATCCGACTTCAATGATAGTCAATAGGCTGAAGTAGGATCAAAGTCGGACCAAAGTAGTACAGGGAGCATTTCTAAAGTCGTAACGACTCGTGTCGGACCAGTTAGGACGGCTCCCATAGGGAAACATTGAATTTCACACGTCATGCGACATGAGCTCCCAATGTCGGAGCCTTTGTCGGACCAGTGTGAACCCAGCCTCAAGGATGATCAGTGGAAACAGGATGCACCTGAGCTCAATTTTGAGTGTCATGGTAAAGGCTGTGAATACTTATGTACATCGGATTTTTTTTATTTTTAATACATTTGCAAAGATCTCAAACAAACTTCTTTCACATTGCTATTATGGGGTATTGTTTGTAGAATTTTGAGGAAAATAATTAATTGAAACCATTTTGGAATAAGGCTGCAACATAACAAAACGTGGAAAAAGTGAAGTGCTGTGAATACCTTCCGGATGCACTGTAATTTTGCTTTGTAATTAAAAAGGTTAAAATTGAACTAAATTCTCAATCAACAATAATCAGTTGTAATCCTTATGCTACTAGCATTAGTGAATAGATAGGGAGGTATATCAGATTTACTTGTTTTAAAAGAAAACTTTTTTTTTTTTTTTTTTTTACATTTCCTCAGCTGCTTCCTGGGTTCTAGCCTAGCCCAAAATGATGTCGTACATCCCAGGAGTCTTTATTGAATTATTTTCCTTTCATCTGAGAGGAGCAGCTTTCCCATGTAAGCACACCCTCCTGCCTGCATGCCTGAGCTAAGGGCAGATGGAGTCCTAGAAGTCAATGCTACATGAATCCTCTGCCCTTACTCAAGATGGCCAGGGCTCGAAATGCTAGAGGGTGTTTTTCAAAAGAGATTTCTCAACATCCATGGAGACATGGATGAATGGGGGAGTTTGCTTTGAAGATTAATAATGAATTAATTTGTTTTTGGTTTGTGGTGCTCAGATACAGTTTAGTTCCACTTTAAAAACAAGGTCTCTTCCTCCAGCACAACAATGATCTCCTCACCTCCTGATCTTGCTCAGAGTAAGCTTCACATTGGGGAACTTCTCCTTGAACATCTCATTCATGTCTTTCTTCAAATCAGAGGGCTTCACATATTCTATGACCGTTGTCTGGAATAGGAAAGAAGTGTGAATGACGCTCAATGCAAGGATAGACTCGGAGTTGTCATCACCTTGGTGAATTACTGAGCTAATTACTATAGCAAAAGAATAAAATTACCATATAAGAAGCAAAGATGAGAACCCGCTTGTGTTTTCCACAGGGCCACTGAGGGTCATCCAACAGGTCAGGATTATATTCAAAGCTATCTGCTTCTGAACCTAAAATGAACAAAATATTTATCATACTTAGCATTGCAGCAATATTCTGATGTCCGATACCAAGACTGAGGCCACCCTCTCTGGGCTCTCCCACTATCCACACATCATTTAACATTTGCCAGCACATAGACAAAAGCTTTGTATTCACAACAACAATCCAGCAAAGACATGTCTGCACAGATTCTTCACTTATTTTTGCCGTTTACATCAAGTCTAAGCAAGAGACATTTTATAGATAAACAGGAATCCATAGTATGTAGACGAATCTCCTCCCAGACACCACTTCTTATTAACAGATTCCCATATGTTGGGTATCCCATACAAAATGACAAAGACTGAACAATTCCAGACAAAATTCACTATCCTGGTGTGGCTGGCACACCTAGCCCGTGTACTTCTTTGCGCAGAGGGCACGCAAATATGCGGCCTCTCGAAGGCCGGGCCTTGGCACTGAGCGGCCGCATATTTGTGTGCGATAGTGCCGATAGAGCTGTGCTTGGGAGCGCGTGCCCTACGTGCCCCTGGCACAGTTACCGGCAGCCAACAGAAAGCTCCTGTTTGTTGCTTGCGATCAGGAGCTTTCCGATCATGTGACCGCTTTGACAGCCAATCACAGCGATCACATGACCCCCCCCAACCACCCCCCCCCCTCACCTCCCAACATTCGAAACCCCGTAAAGGGCCGGCTCTAAGGGGTTAAAGTGTTACCAAACTCAGGACCCTGCATTCACTATATCTGGTCTCCCACAGTACACACACAACATGGAAATGCATTTATTTCAGTAAATATAAACTGCTAAATACCCTTTCTCATCAGCAGCATATAGCAGTCTTGTGACTTCTATCAGTGTCTGGTTAAAGTTTGTAGGAGGAGTTTTCATTCTCCTCTGACTGTCCTATGCGGCTGCAAGACCCCTAACCCTCTGTCTGGACAGCGCTGATTGGCCCTGTGCTGATCACATGCACCCTCCTAAAAACAATAAACTCTCTAGAAATACACACCAAACTGACCATGTGCAGAATGCCTCCAAGGCTCTGTACTATCAGGAGGTTGATTGGGGACTGTGGAAGAAAGGGAGGATCAGAGAAGACAGGATCAAACAGTCTTTTTACACATCGCAGAGGATTAACCCCTTAGGTTCCACAGTGAGTATAACAAGCATGCTTTACTTCATGTACAGACTGATTTTACTGTTGTGGGTTTAGTAACACGTTAGAGCCATTTTTTTGCTTTGTGTGTGATAGATAAAACTTGTTTTTTGTCATTGGCGTCCCACTGGGGAGATTTCACCTAACTTCCTGTCCTTTAGATACAACAAGTAGACGGGATCTCTCCTCTTAGTTGTCACAGAACAATTGTCCCAACCTTGTCTATTCCTGTTCTGATGGCAAATGTCAAATTTTGTATTTCCCATCATATTCTAAGGCCATAGATTAAGCCATTTTCTTTCCCTCCGCCATGGGCTGAGGGAAAGAAAATTACTTAATTCCCTCATCAATACAGTGTTGATGGAGGAATCCCTCCTGAAGTGCTATTGTGGAACCTTTCCTGCTGGCAGAGTACAGTGATTAGTGTTGTCGGCTATAGCTGGTGGCACAAATCGTTCAGGAAAAAAACGACACACTGGTTGTACCCAAAGCGATCAATAGATTGACCTGTGGCACAACCAGGGTGCCCATACAGGAGTCAAAATTTGTCCGGTCCCTGCTGAACTTGCCAGATTTCAATCCATGTATGGCCAGCTTAAATGACAATGGTCACAAGGACAAATAGAAATGGGGGGGGGTCTTCCAAGTAAGGACCAAGACAGCAATACAAAAACTGGACATGGTTGCCAACCCATCCACAAATACAGCAATTTTTTAGCTTTAGATATAATTTTAAAAAAGATTATGGGATGCTGGGACAAAGACTGTCATCAGCACCAATATTAAGTACTACAGAAAAGGTGGTCCTTTTTCCTGTGTCCCTCAAACCTTGATAAAAGGGGAACAACTATCAGATATATGACACTAGATCACTCTTTGTCTGGCCTTCAGCCAGGACTTTGGCTAGCCTTGGGCCATAACATTAGATGGCTATGTATATTCTATACCCATGTAAATGTTAGTAATCAGGCAGTGTTATAGAACTGAGCAGAGGAAAAAGTAAGGACTGCAGTCTGGACAATCAGTACCTAATTCAGCTCCCGAGGATACGGTTATGAAGCGGTTGTTGGAGACGTTTCGTTTGGAAGCCTCTTGAAGTCCCAGCTTGCCCTGACTCTCATCTTTTTGGCTAACAAGGGCATTTGTTGGGTATAAATACTTTGCATAGGACACAACCTGGAAAAACAAGAGAGACAAGCATAGTACACTGCTACAACCATAAAAACTCATGTGGAAAACGAGGATGTTCTTTTTATTTTAGGATACAGCCGACACTCCGGTAACCGTACTTTCCAAACTCATTAAAAGGAGTTGTAAAGTCTCAAGATTTTTCACCTTCATGCATTTTATGCATGAAGGTGAAAAACCTTCTGTGCGGCAGCACCCTCCAGACCCCACCCCCTTTTTCTTACCTAAACCCGATCGTTCCAGCGCCGAGCAAGAGCACTGCTCCGGCCTCATTGGATAGACTGATAGCAGTAAGAGCCATTGGCTCCTGCTGTTGTCAATCAAAATACAGTGGCACGGGAGGGGCGGGGCCCGGGTCCTGCTGTCTTTGTCAATTGACGCAGCAGCGAGACTCGTGAGCGTGCCCCCAGGGAATGTGGGTCTCCGTGGGGGCACCCAATGAAGAGGAGGACATATCATGTGACAACGAACTGGAGATTACACATTTCTACAATCTGGAAGGCACTGCATGAATTTAGCCAATGCCTAGTACACACGATGAGAAGATTGAGCAAATGATTGTCCGTTTTTTGGATGCTGGTCTCATATTGAAAACATATAGGCTACTGGAGTTGCACAAATTCTCCTATGACAGAATACTACTTCCTGCGATCATGTAATGTATTCTTTCATTTCCGAGCATGCGCAATCTTGGTCGCTCGATTTTTTTTACAGGCGAATACTGTACTGATTTAAGGAAAATTTTCGTGTTTGTCCCCTCTGTAATTTTCCCATGAACTGTTGGGATTGGCTCTTGAAAGCTGTGTACCAACGATCAGATTATCAGACGATCGCTCTGAAAGCGGCGTTTTTCATCAGATTTTCTCATCATGTGTAGTAGGCGTTAGTCTCAGTCCCATTACATGAGGTTTTAGAAGCCAGCTGTGAAGAATCAGTTCACAACTAAAGGAAAGTCTAGTTCCCTTACTGTTGTAATCTTGTTTTTATTTGCAATTTATGGTGCTTATAGCTAGATTGCCTGTGTCAGATTGGAATGCTTTACCAACTCCCTGTACAAAATGTGCAAAATGGTAAACTATGAGATCTCTGTATGGGTTGGACAACAAGATCCAGGCTTAAGCGTTGGTCCTCTTGGCAAGAAAGGGAGAAACCAGCAAGGCTGACTTCAATGCCATTTTCGTTTGTTTCCAATGGATGGATCTTCAATGATATGTGAATCTATGTCTTACTAGGCTCCTATAACGTGGAGTCTAGCTATCCGGTAAGGGCACATCTCTTTTTCATGGTGGAAGGTGCACTTTGGGTGTTTGTCATCTATCACCCCAAAAGACACGATTTCAAGGATTTCTTCACGTTTGGATACTTTATGGACTAATCACCATTAGTTATTATATTGTTCACAAGTGCAGCAATCTTTTGTTTTTTTAAAGGAAAGCCAGATGGCTCAGTCCAGGTCTGAAGACATGCAGCTCTCTACACTGCAGGTGTTGCCAGCTTCTAGCAGTTTGTGATCTTCAGTGATTAGGAGTGCACTGCAGCATAAAAAAATTATTTGCAGCTACTGGCAGGAAACATACTTTACAGAGCCAAGCAGTGACAAACAGAATATCTAAAAAAATAAATAAATAAGGTGTTCACCGTACGTTTTCCTTTTCTCTAAAGGTGCATGGGCTACAAGACTTCTGAAATCAGATTGGCCATTGACTGCTCAGGTCTGTGAATACATATGAGGTCTGTCTATACAATGCCTTGCAAAAGTATTCACCCCCCTTTGCTTTTTACCTATTTTGTTACATTACAGCCTTTAGTTCACTGTTTTTCTAATCTGAATGTGATGGATCAGAACACAATAGTCTAAGTTGGTGAAATAAAATTTGAAAAATATATACAAAAAACTAAATTTTCAGAAATAATAAAAAAAAATGGCATGTGCGTATGTATTCACCCCCTTTGTTATGAAGCGCAAAAAAAGCTCTGATGCAACCAATTACCTTCAGAAGTCACATAATTAGTGAAATGATGTCCAGCTGTGTGCAATCTAAGTGTCACATGATCTGTAATTACATATACACACCTTTTTGAAAGGCCCCAGAGGCTGCAACACCTAAGCAAGAGGCACCACTAACCAAACACTGCCATGAAGACCAAGGAACTCTCCAAACAAGTGAGGGACAATGTTGTTGAAAAGTACAAGTCAAGGTTAGGTTATAAATAATATCAAAATCATTGATGAATTCTAGGAGCACCATCAAATCTATCATAACCAAATGGAAAGAACATACATGCATGCACAACAGCAAACCTGCCAAGGGAGGGCCGCACACCAAAACTCATGGACCGGGCAAGGAGGGCATTAATCAGAGAGGCAGCACAGAGACCTAAGGTAACCCTGGAGGTGCTGCAGAGTTCCACAGCAGAGACTGGAGTATCTGTACATAGGAAGACAATAAGCCGTACGCTCCATAGAGTTGGGCTTTATGGCAGAGTGGAGAGAAGAAAGCCATTACTTTCAGCAAAAAACAAAATGGCATGTTTTGAGTTTGCAAAAAAGGAATGTGGGAGACTCCCAAAATGTATGGAGGAAGGTGCTCTGGTCTGATGAGGCTAAAATTGAACTTTTTGGCCATCAAAGAAAACGCTATGTCTGGCGCAAACCCAACATCACATCACCCAAAGAACACCATCCCCACAGTGAAGCATGGTGGTGGCAGCATCATGCTGTGGGGATGTTTTTGAGCAGTCGGGACTGGGAAACTGGTCAGGGTTGAGGGAAAGATGGTGCTAAATACAGGGATATTCTTGAGCAAAACCTGTGCCACTCTGTGTGTGATTTGAGGCTAGGAGGGAGGTTCACCTTCCAGCAGGACAATGACCCCAAACACACTGCTAAAGCAACACTTGAGTGGTTTAAGGGGAAACATGTAAATGTGTTGGAATGGCCTAGTCAAAGCCCAGACCTCAATCTAATAGAAAATCTGTGGTCAGACTTAAAAATTGTTGTTCACAAGCGCAAACCATACAACTTGAAGGAGCTGGAGCAGTTTTGCAAAGAGGACTGGGCAAAAATCCCAGTGGTAAGATGTGGCAAGCTCATAGAGACTTATCCAAAGCGACTTGGAGCTGTGATAGCCGCAAAAGGTGGCTCTACAAAGTATTGACTTTAGGGGGGTGAATAGTTATGCATATTGACTTTTTCTGTTATTTTGTCCTATTTGTTGTTAGCTTCACAATAAAAAAAAAATCTTCAAAGTTGTGGGCATGTCCTGTAAATTAAAATGATGCAAATCCTCAAACAATCCATGTTAATTCCAAGTTGTGAGGCAACAAAACACGAAAAAATGCCAAGGGGGGGGGGGTTGAATACTTTTGCAAGGCACTGTAAATAATCCGCATGGAGGAATAGAAGAGGATCCTGTCCTATGCCAGGCTAACAGCACTTTGTCATACGGCAGACTAATCTAATGCTAAATAGCTTCATGTAAACTTCTTGCTCTAATTTGGGATTACAATAATTCTGAGTGAATATATTCTTCATTCCACACCCACTGAGAACAAGGCAAAAACTCATCTCTTACCTCTCCTTCAGCGACGAGCTCCACACCTTCCATCCCAAATGTTGGGTCTGTATAAGACGAGGCTCCCCCAGACGGGTGCCGCTGCTTTGTCCCCTCCACTCGTAGCTCACTGTGTAAAAAAAGTCCAAGTCTCAGGTTAGAAGTCACACACTATTCCTGGGGGGGGGAAGCCCAATACCAGCTTCATTATACATGAACTTCACCAGATCAAAAGAGATGTTCTCACCCTGACCAGAACTGCAGAAAATCTACACCTAGCCAGCCCTTTATTCATCAACCCATATCCACAGGACGCTACAACAGAAACACCAAACTAATTCCGTCTGTCTCTTTCATGTGATGCTAAAAACACGTCTTATGTTCTTAATGGACAATGACTCTGTTATAGTGGACAATGCCGTCTCCCTGCCACAAAATGTCCCTTTCCTTCCTGCTCTTCCACAAATTATGCGTTCTGCATAATACACAATGACTGCAGCTTCATTATTGGTCAGTTCACAATCCTCGCCAAAATGTCAAGGTTGTAAAGTGAATGTTAAGCAGCATTCTGCTCCATGGAGCTGGTTCATGCCCAGGACACGGGTAACCTGGCACAGGGTAAGAGCTAATAGACTGCAGTTCTTCAGAGGGCCCAGGATGGTGGTGGAGCTGTGTAAGTGCCAGACACAACTATACAACCACATCCCACTAGGTTCTATTTCACAGCATAGGGAGGCGATTGTTATCCTGTTCAGTAACAAACTATGCAGGGTTAGGAAAACTAAATATTCATATATACAGTTGCAGTCTATATATAAAAGACATGATATCCAAAATTGAATCAGCGCAACCTCTAAAATATGAACAATAAAGCAAATATAATAAGATTTTGTTGCTCGCTAAACACTGTGCAGGCGATTCCACTAAACCTTCTTTATAAAACCAAATAAAATGAAATAGTTTAGTGCAACACCACAAGGGGGTTTAATTACTAAAACTGGAGAGAGCAAAATCAGGCTCACTTCTGCATAGAAACCAATCAGCTTCCAGGTTTTATTGTCAAAGTTTAATTGAACAAGCTGAAGTTAGAAGCGGATTGGCTGCCATACACAACTGCACCAGATTCTGAGTGCTCCAGTTTTATTAAGGCCCCTTCACACCGATACGTTTTTACCGCGTTTTTATCTTGCAAGAAAAATGTCTCCCGTTAAATCCTATGGGACTTTCCACACCACTGCGCTGTGGGTGAGGTGCGTTATGAAAAGTCCTGCAAACTGCATTTTTGGTGCGGTTTTGAAAAGACAGCTTCCCATTGAAATGAATGGAAATCGCTGCAAAATGGCAGTAAACACACACACACTGCGATTTGCGTTTTTAAGTCATGTCCATTTTCCACAGGTGCAGGCAATGGGGTGGAGGAACTTGACTGGCCTGCACAGAGTCCTGACCTCAACCCAATGGAGCACATCCCAAGTGTGCTCCATTGGATTGAGGTCAGGACTCTGTGCAGGCCAGTCAAGTTCCTCCACCCCATTGCCTTGGGATGAATTAGAGCGAGCCAGACCTTCTCGTCCAACATCAGTGCCTGACCTCACAAATGTGCTTCTGGAAGAATGGTCAAACATTCCCATAGACACACTCCTAAACCTTGTGGACGGCCTTCTCAGAAGAGTTGAAGTGGTTATAGCTGCAAAGGGTGGGCCAACTCAATATTGAACCCTACAGAGCAGTTTCTCTCAACTCCAGTCCTCGAGGCCCCCCAACAGGTCTTGTTTTCAGGCTCTCCATTATTATGCACAGGTGATTTGATCAGTTTCACTGCCTTAGCAATTACCACAGCCGTTTCATCTGAGGGAAATCCTGAAAACATGACCTGTTGGGGCGCCTTGAGGAAAGGATTAGAGAAACACCGCTACGGACCAAGACTGGTATGCCATTAAAGTTCATGTGTGTGTGTGTAAAGGCAGGCGTCCCAATACTTCTGCGAATATAGTGTATATGGCAGCCCTGCATCAAAAGCCTACCACTATACTGCCACGAATACACTCTATGGGGGGTGTCCCGCACTGGGTGACACCCGCCAGACGGGTGACACCGGGGCCGCCGTTAATTACCAATATATTGCGTGCAGCGGAGAGGTGCGAGTAGGGCATCCGGCCATGCGGGGGAGGCTGCCTGTAATACTCCTCAGTTAGGTTAAGCTGTCACTCGGGGATCACCAATATCAGTCCCAGGGCAGGCGGAGTTGGTGGGCGGAGCTGGGACTGTGGGCACCTCCTCCACTCCTCCCACAGACCCCTTCACTCTGGCTGATCCTGCAGCTGAAGGCAATAAAAGGAGAGGACACAGCAGCCCTGCCCGGGTGCCTTCATCTGCAGGCATGAGGCATACTGTAAGGTACTGCACACTGTCACTGCATAAAGTCCTAACCTGTCCTATACCACCCCAACCTGCCCCTCTAACACTCCATACTATCCTAACCTGCCCTATATAGCCCCTCTACCACTTTATACTATCCTGACCTGCCCTATACCACCTTAACCTGCCACTATACCACTACCATCCTAACCTGCCCCATACCGCCCCAACCAACCTGCCCCATGCCGCCCCAACCAACCAGCCCCATACCGCCCCAACCAACCAGCCCCATACCGCCCCAACCAACCAGCCCCATACCACCCCAATACCACCCCAACCAACCAGCCCCATACCACCCCAACCAACCAGCCCTATACCACCCCAACCAACCAGCCCCATACCACCCCAACCAACCAGCCCCATACCACCCCAACCAATCAGCCCCATACCACCCCAACCAACCAGCCCCATTACCACCCCAACCAACCAGCCCCATTACCACCCCAACCAACCAGCCCCTATACCACCCCAACCTGCCACTATACCACCCCAACCTGCCACTATACCACTCTATACTCTATAATTTTTTTCCCACAAAGATGTGGTATTTGATCACCTCGGTGGTTTTAAATTTTCTGCTCTATAAACAAAAAAAGACCGACAATTTGACAAAACGCACATTTTACCATCTGCTATAAAAAAAATAAAAAAATAAATAAAAAATAAATAATTCATAAATTTAGGCCAATATCTATTCTGCTACATGTTTTTGGTAAAAGAAATCCCAATAAGTGTATATTGATTGGTTTACGCAAAAGTTATAGCGTCTACAAATATGGGATATTTTTATTTATTTATGTTTTTACTAGTAATGGCGGCAATCAGCGAATTCTAGCAGGACTGTGATATTGCGGCAGACAGTCGGACACCAACTGACACTTTCTGGGGACCAGTGACACTAATACAGTGATCGGTGCTAACAATATGCACTATCACTGTACTAATGACACTGGCTGGGAAGGGGTTAACATCTAGGGTGATCAAAGTGTTAACTGTGTGCCTAACCAGTGTTTTAGTGTACTGTGGAAGGTACTTTTACTAGGGGAAGACATGGATCCATGTCCCTGCTTTGGAGAGCGACAGGATTCATGCCTTTCCTCCTGTCAGAACGGCAATCTGCCTTGTTTACATGGGCAGACCGCCATTCTGGTTCTCTGCCCAATGATCAGCGGGTGCCAGCTGACATAGAGTCCAAGGTACCAGCAGATCATCTCCCGCTTTGTATAATCACAGCAGAAGCAGGCCGTTGGCGGCACGCATGTGCACCCCTACCCAAAAGTGTCAAATTACGTACTAGGTACGTGATCCGGTGCAGCAGAGCCACCTTTCTGCCTTACATGTAAGTTATACAGTCAGCAAGTGGTTAAACTTTGCCCTTAAAGTATAACTAAAAAGGCAAAACTTTTTATTTTTTAGTTTTAGACAGAGTGGAGATGGATTGGAACCCCTATCAGTTTTTATTGGCGTCTATGCTCCTGTTAGTGAGATTCTCCCTCTCCATTAGTCCTGTTTACCATTATCATTGAAAGTAAAAGAAAAATCCCTAATTTTGGGTTGTCCCCAGAAAAAGTAATAAAGAGCAAACCTTCCAATGGGGACACTAGTTCTGGTTACCTGGTGGACCCCAAGGAATTCCCATAATTTACAGGGATTTCCTCTCACTTCCTGTTTGGCCATGGGACAGGAAGTAAAGGTAAATCTTAGCAATGGGACACAGATGGCGAAACAAAATCTGACACAGAAGTTATACCCTCCATTGTACTATCAGCTAAAGAGATCCAGAGCTGACAGAAGACTCACCTGATCCGTAGGCTCTCTCCATATGGAATAACAGAGAAGGCTGCACAAAAGGATCGCTTTGCACACATCATAACGATCCTGGGGGGAAAAAATAAATAAATAAACTTAGTCTATGGATAATGTCTGTTCAAAACACAACCACCACACACACACACCACGAGAAGACAGGCAAGGTATACAGACAGTTAGTTAGTGTAGGTTAGAAGATATAAACAACTGACTGGTCACTCTGCTGTTCATCTGTCTTGGCTCCATCTAGTGGTCTTCACTGGAAGCCAACAATGATGGAAAAAAAATACAACTCAGCAATGGCATTTTCTCTCTCTCCTACATTGAGGGGCATAGGAAGTCTTTAACCTTCAGGTTAGATAGCAGCCTACAGGAGGCTTTAATCATGGAAACAAAAACAAACTGTAAGCCAGCCCACCTAGGAAGGTGGACACTTTTTTTTTCCCCAGATCTTCTGGGTTAGAGATTGACAACTCATTTTTCACTAGCACCATTTTTTCTTCAATCAAGGCTTTTTTCTGCTTTGCTCAAATGCAGTTTTCCAGCACATTCATCCTCAGCGTAGCTTTTGGAGTACTGCACCAGGTACTGAGTTCCACGTGCAACGCTTTCCAGACTCCGTTCTGGTAAGAGTTACAGTGAGGGGAAAAAAGTATTTGACCCCCTGCCGATTTAGTACGTTTGCCCACTGGCAAAGAAATGATCGGTCTATAATTTTAATGGTAGGTTTATATTAACAGTGAGAGACAGAACAACAAAAATATCCAGAAAATCGTATTACAAAAAGTTAGAAATTAATTTGCATTTTAATGAGTGAAATAAGTATTTGACCCCTTTGCAAAACATGACTTAGTACTTGGTGGCAAAAAAACTTCTTGGCAATCACAGAGGTCAGATGTTCCTTGTTATTGACCACCAGGTTTGCACACATCTCAGGAGGGATTTTTTTCCCATTCCTCTTTGCAGATCCTCTCCAAGTTATTAAGGTTTCGAAGCCAACGTTTGGCAACTCAAACCTTCAGCTCCCTCCATGTATTTTCTATGGGATTAGGGTCTGGAGATTGGCTAGGCCACTCCAGGACCTTAATGTGCTTCTTCTTGAGCTACCTCTTTTGTTGCCTTGGCCATGTATTTTGGGTCATTGTCATGCTAGAATACCCATCCAAGACCCATTTCAATGCCCTGGCTGAGGGAAGAAGGTTCTCACCCAAGATCTGACGGTGCATGGCCCGTACATTGTCCATTTGCGGTGAAGTTGTTGAGTTGAGTTGATGCCAAAGAGCTCGATTTTGGTCTCACCTGACTACACTTTCATCCAGTTCTCTGAATCACTCAGATGTTCATTAGCAAACTTCTGACAGACCTGTACATGTGCTTTCTTGAACAGGTGGACCTTTGCGGGCGCTGCAGGATTTCAGTCCTTCACAAAGTAGTGTGTTACCAATTGTTTTCTCGGTGACTATGTTCCCTGCTGCCTTGAGATCATTGACAAGATTCTCCTGTGTAGTTCTGGGCTGATTACTCACCATCCTCATGATCATTGAAACTCAACGAGGTGAGATCTTGCATGGAGCCCCAGACTGAGTCAGATTGACAGTTATTTTGTGTTTCTTCCATTTGAGATTAATCGCACCAACAGTTGTTGCCCTCTCACCAAGCTGCTTGGCGATGGTCTTGTAGCCCATTCCAGCCTTGTGTAGGTCTACAATCTTGTCCCTGACATCCTTGGACAGATCTTTGGTCTTGGCCATGGCGGAGAGATTGGATTCTGATTGATTGCTTCTGTAGACAGGTGTCTTTTATACAGGTAACAAGCTGAGATTAGGAGCACTCCCTAATCTCGTTGCCTATTTAGAAGACACCTGGGAGCCCGGAATCTTGACGATTGCTAAGGGATCAAATACTTATTTCACCCATTAAAATGTAATTCAATTGATAACTTTTTTGAAATGCGTTTTTTCTGGATATTTTTGTTGTTCTATCTCTCACTGTTAAAATAAACCTACCAATAAAATTATAGACTGATCATTTCTTTGTCAGTAGGCAAACGTACAAAATCAGCAGGGTGATCAAATACGTTTTCCCCTCACTGTAGCTGTGGAGCGCTTTCCAGATCAAAAGCTGCTGGCATTGCCTCAACACTTTCCCTTTCCCTGAAAACACCCTGAGTAGCATGGCTGGGCCAAGCACTGGGACCGAGCACTGACGTCATCCACCACATGGAGCGTTGCACGGCACACTCTTTCCCGCCATACGGCATCAAGGAAGCATCTCCTAGCTGCTGCTCATAAAGAGCCACGTGATACTTTTGATTCCTTCCTGCTGCTTTCCACAGTCACTTTGGCCACCTCCAGCCATCTGATCCTCACCTGCTACCATTTGTCCCGATCTCTTGAGTACGCAAGGCCTTGCTTCTCACCATCACCCTATACACTGTTACCGCAACATGTATATGACTCTAGACACAGGGGACAGTCCCATTGAACCAGATGCCCCTAGCTCACACTCTAACAGGCTGCTTGCAGCACACCTAATGACATTGCTGACCTCTGCAGCATGGAATCAGGTTATCTTCTGCTCCTAAAGTCTGTCCCATCCTCGGATTCTCTTTGTCTCTGTTGGGTGTAGCTGGACCCCATCCCCTTGCAGCTGATGATTTCACCACTGTCATGCAAGAAGACTGTGACCCAAGTCACAGAGTTATTTGTCATCTCCGATTACAGAGGCCGCAAGCATGCTCCTGTGGTCTTAACTGCTTCTGAGCCATCGGCAGCAGTTGCTCTACCTGATTCGGAGTTGTTCCAGTCCTAGACTAAAGAGGTCACCCCTGAGGAGTTGAACTCCACTGCTATTATTCCCAAGGGAGATCATTTCAATTCAAACTGATGCAGATCAACCAGTTGCTTCTACCAGTGCCGTTTCCAGTCTTAGGTCAATTACAGCTACTAAGGCCGCAAAGGCTTTCTCTCTGCACCAGCTTTTCCAACTACTTTTATGGAGAAGCATCCCAATAAGCGGTTTTCTCCTCCAAGCACTTATTTAGCCTTGTATCCTTTTGATTAAAGTGGTAGTAAACCTTTTTTTTTTTTATCTGCCCCAATGTAGTATGCACTGCATAATAGCATTTTATGACAGACTTACCTTTAAAATGAAACCCTCCAGAGCTGCTCTGCCAGCGCCGCCTCCTTCGCTCGGTCTTCCGGTTTGAGCTCTCCAGCTGTTTGAATGGGCGGGCTGCAATGATGTCATCGTCGTAGCATTCACGACACACTCAACATGCCCTGAATGCAGAGCGCACTGCACATGCAAAGTGATATCATTGTGGCGTTTTAAAATAGCTCCTAAAGGCAGAGGCGGTGCTAGACTATTTTGCACCCTAGGCAAGAGCAACTATACTTGTAGCCCCTTGCATTCTCACCTTCTTGCCAAAGTTAGCTCCGTGTGGAGGCTGACCTGGGAGCAAGTTGTATTGCGCACAGCATGGCTTGCGCGGCACCTCATTGGCTGGATACCTCTAATTCACAAATTGCCTGAAGTTTGCAAGAGAAGGCTTTGTCTCCAGCTATCATCATTCAATCCTGCAATGGTATGTGGAAGGTTGGCGCAGTTTGTGGGGGAACAGAGCAGCCATCAGAAATTTTGGGGCACCTTACACAGCTTTTAGGCCTGGGATCCCCGGGCCTTAACCCCTTACATCAGGATCCCCAGAGTTCCTGCTTTTTTAATCAGGGTCCCCAGAGTTCACTCTTACATCAGAAAACCCACTTTTATTAGGATCCCAAAAGTCCCCCTCCTTAAATCAGGGATCCCAGAGTCCTCCTCAAATCAGAGACCCCAGAGTTTCCCCTTCATTAGGATCCCCAAATTCATCCTCCTTACATCATAGGTCCTTAAAGCAACCTTACATCAGGGTCCTCAAAATCCCCTTACATCATGGTCCCTGGAGACCATTCCCTTTCAATAGGGTCCCCAAAGTTAGAAGGGAAGAGCAGAGTGGGGTAAGGAGAGTGAAGAGGTTTAAGAGAAAAGTTGGGGTAGTGGAAGGGGGGTATTGTGAAGACCCCAGCTTACATCAGGATCCATTCCTTCTCATTGCAGAAGTCAGCTACAGGACAGGTGGAAGCTGGAAGGCTGGGCACTGGGACCAGATAGGTTTTGAGGAGGAACTTCTTTCTCCTCCTCTGAATGCTGGGGCCTGGGGGAGGGGCAAGCACGGGATTGGTTGCTAGGACATGGGCACAACAGTTCTCCACTGAGGCCCCTCAGGTCTTCTGGGTCAAAGTGTTATTGCCCCAGTTGCTGTGGCAAAATTGTTCCAGGGGTGTACTCCAATCTGTTCACTATTACAAAGCCCAAATGGGGCGTTTGACATTCTGGGTCTCAAAATGGATTTGTCTGTATTCCAGAAATACTGCATGGAATCTACCAAATCTGTCATAGTCATTCTTCACCAGGGAGACTTTTTGGCTTTTGTGTACATCCAATATGCTAACCAACCTATTCTCATGGTTCCAGTGCTTTAGCAATACCTACAGTCTGGATTTCAGCTGCGACATTCAGATGGTGGGGTCAGAATTTGGAGTAAACATGAAAGCATGGATCCATCCTGCCTTATATCAATGGTTCGTGCTGGTGGTGTAATGGTGTGGGGGATATTTTTTTGGCACATTTTGGGCCCTATTTTAGTACCTATTGGGCACCGTTTAAACGTCACGGCCTACCTGAGTAATGTTGCTGTCCATGTCCATCCATTTATGACTACAGTGTACCCATTTTCTGATGGCTCCTTCCAGCAAGATAATGCACCATGTCACAAAGCTCAAATCATCTCGCCACTGGTTTCTTGAACATGACAATGAGGTCCCTGTACTCCAATGGCCTCCACAGTCACCAGAACTCAATCCAATAGAGCACCTTTGGAATGTGGTGGAACAGGAGATTCACATCATGAATGTGCAGCCGACAAATCTGCAGCAACCACCTGATGCTATCATGTCAATATGGTCCAAAATCTCTGAGGAATGTTTCCAACACCTTGTTGAATGTATGCCATGAAGAATGAAGGCAGTTCTGATGACAAAAAGGGGTCCCAATCCGGTATTAGCAAGGTGGACCTAATAAAGTGGCTGGTGTATGTTTTAGGAGACTTTTAAAAAAGGACATTTATTAGTTATATGTTGATTATGCACATATGACTGTGATATTGGTTGAGATCTAGGAAGTGCGGATGTTAGTTAACTCTGGAAAATAACGCACATACAGTATATGAGAGTGGGTAGAGTGCAAGCTGCTTCCATTATCCGTTTATTTGCAAATTCCGTACATTTCTGGTTGGGATTATCACTGTTTGTAGTGTCCCATAGCAGCTCACAAGGCCTTCAATTTATACATGGACCATGTACTACACTCCTATTATCCCTGTGGTAGAAGACCAGTGATGTACTACACTCCTATTATTCCTGTGGTAGAAGACCAGTGATGTACCATGTACTACACTCCTATTATTCCTGTGGTAGAAGACCAGTGATGTACCATGTACTACACTCCTATTATCCCTGTGGTAGAAGACCAGTGATGTACTACACTCCTATTATTCTTGTGGTAGAACACCAGTGATGTACCATGTACTACACTCCTATTATTCTTGTGGTAGAAGACCAGTGATGTACCATGTACTACACTCCTATTATTCCTGTGGTAGAAGACCAGTGATGTACCATGTACTACACTCCTACTATTCTTGTGGTAGAAGACCGGTGATGTACCATGTACTACACTCCTACTATTCTTGTGGTAGAAGACCAGTGATGTACCATGTACTATACTCCTATGATTCCTGTGGTAGAAGACCAGTGATGTACCATGTACTACACTCCTATTATCGCTGTGGTAGAAGACCAGTGATGTACCATGTACTACACTCCTATTCTTGTGGTAGAAGACCGGTGATGTACCATGTACTACACTCCTATTATTCCTGTGGTAGAAGACCAGTGATGTACCATGTACTACACTCCTACTATTCTTGTGGTAGAAGACCAGTGATGTACCATGTACTACACTCCTATCATAGGAGGAGAGTCTAGACGTAAGATTCATACCTGCTGCTCCGGGTGTCGTACTGCCTCATGCTTTTAATGAAATGTATTTTCCTCAAGTTTCGTGGAGATTCTGGAATATGTTTGGGCCTGTAGAGAAAACACAAAATATGAGGACACCTTCCAAAATAAAAATAAAAAGAAGAAAGTGTCCAGGGAAGGCGGGAAAAACAGCAATGAGAGGACCAGGTAAGGGAGAAGATGGATTGTCCTGCTGTGACTTCAAATGCATAATAGAATAACATTGCTTTCATTGTAGCCATGTCTGGTACCAAGATTTAGTCTGAAAGATTTACTTCAGACTCAAGAATCAGACAGCCCAAATCAGCTTTTTTCATTTTTGGCAAACCCCTGCCAGACCCCAGCCACTTCTTTCATGTTCCAGATGGGCTCCACACTACGGTGGGTGGAGGAGACACCTTGCTGACAAATAAAATAAGCCATTGGATGATCCAACTCACCAAAACGTACTCATACCTGAATCTCTTGCTTCTATTGATCCTATTTTGTGTCCTTCTGGCTCCACCAACATTTTCAAATACTGCTGGTTGCCACGAGTGATCTTTATACAAAGAAAACATGCCAATGGATGCACGGATCATAAATTCCGGTCATGCACCATGCAGGAAATTAGATAACCTTAAGGAAACAAAATCCCTAAACTTTGGATAATCACCAGAACAAGAATAGAGGGGAACTCTTCCAATGGTGACACTAGGTCTAGAGACAACCAGGAATTCCCTCACTTATGAGAAATTTCCTCTCACTTCCTGTTTAAGCTACAGGACAGGAAGTGAAGGGAAATCTCCCCAATGGGACACAGATACAAATAAAAAAAAAAAAACGAGGGGCCATACCCTCTTTCACTGCATCCAAAATAAAAAGAAATCTAAACTTTTGCCTTAGTTCTACTTTAAAGCAGAACTTCTTCGAAGAGCTTAGAAATAAGTAACCAATTAAAAGTAAAACATGTTAGAAAACACAGTGTTCCGCTTTAAGCATGCATTTCAATTAAATTGTTGTGTAGGCATTATGCATTTCTTGCAGCCATAAAATTGAACTTACATTTTCCATAAAGATCATAGCTGTTTACCACAAGCAAAAGCTATAGAAAGAGAATATGTAAGTGAAGAGAACACAAATCCAAGGCTTAAAAAGAAAGGCAGCATGAGATCTGACAAGAAGGTGACCAGCAGAGACAGTAATGTGTTAGTATTCTCTGGAGAGAATATAGATAAAAGTTAGTGTGGTTAGTGGAGAGCGGTCCTCTGTCCAGACTAATACCTTGACACTGGTGTAAATTCTGCCATATCATCTAGACCCTCTAGGGAGCAGCGCTGAGACGGATGACGTCGCCTGCAAGAGGGAGCAATCATTGGGATGACACTGCAGATCAACCAACAACATTCTACATTTCTCACTAGATCAGAGCCTGCCGGAGCTTGTCTACAATTTGCAGTCTATTTTTTTTCCCCCTTCAATGTACCTGGAAAGGGTTTATGTAAACTGATTGACATTTCATATATGAAAGCACTGTATCAAAAATGTTGCCTTTTCTGCTAAATAAAACACATTTTCATCATATTTTAATTCTTTGTTGCAACTGGGTGCTGTTGGTCTCCTCCAGCCTTCCTATCTACATGCACAGCGATGGTTATGTGGCCATTCTAAGGTGGGTTTCCTGATGGTGACAATGGTAGACCATGAACATGCAATGTGTGTTAGTGTAAATTAAGATGTGCGTCTAAATCTACCTTTTCTCTTAAAATGGTTGTAAACAGTTACACCAATTTTACCTACAGGTAAGCCCATAATAAGGCTTACCTGTAGGTACTGGAAATATCTCCTAAACCTACCCGGTCCCTCCGCGGTCCAGCAGTCTTGTGTGCTGGACTGTTCCTGACTCATTACACCCATAAACTGCCTCTGGACACGAGGACAGCAGGAACAGTCCACTGATGGATGTGGGGGGAGCGCCATTTTTTGGAGGATCGAAGGAATGGGTGAATATATAAGCTCTATGTTCACCCCTAGACAAAATGAGCACAGCCCCACTGCATAGAAGCATTTTTTCCCCTGGAGTTCTACTTTAGGTGTGGTGGTGGTGGGAGGTCACAAAAATGTGGCTCAACAGCGCATATTTAACTCCTCCCCCAACCGCACATCTAAGTCAGGCACTTGTAGTTTTTATCTCAAACACGTGGATGGGGTGACAACACAGGAAAACAAATTAGAGACAGGGACAGAGTTCTGTCATGCCGTAACAGGAAGTGCCTGAACAATGACCCTTTATGGCAGGATCGCCAGGAATTATTATATAGAAAGCTGTGCAATTATAACAAAAAATACTTCTGAAATAACATCTTGTTAAAACTTATAAAAGATTTTAGTGATTAAGTTTACATCTACTTTACAAAGCCACTCCAGAACGTCCATTTCTAGGGAGCATCCAGCAAGTTGGAAATACCTCACTTGCACATGTGGCTCAGCAATTTGTCTTCCCAGAACTAAACCTTAAGCTGCGTGCTGGGATAAGGGTCTGGTATGGATCTTGGGGGGGGGGGGCAAAGCGTCTTGGGAGGGGGAACCCTACTCCATTTTTTTTTTTTTTTTATTTGGCGTGGGTTTCCTCCTCAAGATTCATACCAAACTCAAAGATCCTGGTATTGTTGGGATCCCGTTCACTGAAGTCGGACGGAAGTCGGAGGGCAAAGTCGGATACAAACAGTCGTACGACTGTCGTGTCATACCAGTGTGAACCTGACCTAAACTAGAGATTGTCAACTTAAGAGGTATAGAGGACCTCAGCTGCACACTTGACATCACCAAAGAGCCACACATAATGTAATACTACAGAAGGCTGTCTATGGACATGTGACGGTCAGATTCGATAGACATGGTGTGTTTGGAGACTCGAAACATAGTGCAGGGCACAGAGTATGTTACAAGAGACGGACATCACCACTTCCACTATTGACTGCTAAAAGGTCCAAAGGCCACACAAGTACCAGAGGGAAGCATGTGGCCTTTGGGGCAAAGGTTGGCCACAAGGGCCTTGAGCATTGGAACGCAGTGGGGGTTCTCTGGCAACAACAGAGTGCAGAACGAGGAGGCAATCAGGAAGATCTTATAATTAGAGCTGCAAAGGAAAATCCCATTTTGAACACGTGCTGCACCCGTCACTCCTTACCCAGAAGCAAAATGAGATATTATGGGTAGATGTAGACTTGGCAAACCACAGACAGTAACTGAACATGTATCATCAGGGTTTTTAAGGATCCATGATTTTAGGTTTGAGGAAAATTATCTATGGGTCTCCTGCAATGGTCAGCAAAGACACCTGTCTATTCCAATACCAAAAGTTAGCCAGTGGTGGTGAGGTCACAAATTTGTGCTTCCTCATCAAAAATCATGGCTTATGTAAAGCCAGCAAGGTCATTTTATAATGCGGCCTAGAAGTCTATTCAGAGTTCCGCTTGTTTACTGAACAGCCAGAGCGATGGCAACATAATGAGCAAGATGACTAAAATTTAATCGAACATATAAATTCAGTTTAATTGCGCATTCGCTCGAGCTTTATAAAACACGACCTTTATTAGCAATTCCTGGCAAATAGAAGTACTCCTGGTAGAAATCCATTATGGCTTTATTTCATGAAGTGATTGCAAGCGACATTCTTATTATGTTCAGAATGATGAGGCGCAGTTTAAATGGAAGAGAAGTTTGCTCATTTATTAACAGAGCTGCAGAGCTGCACTATACAGCAGATAGAAGATCCAGGAAAGGAAGTATATATTGTTCCCCTATAGGGAAATGTCTCCTCACTTACTGTGCCAAAAACACAACACAAAGTAAGAGGACATTTCTAAAAAGTGACAGCAACTGTGACCAGAAAAGATGTCCCAATTACAGTTTTTCCTATCCGTTTTCATTCTGGGGACGACTAGAATAAAACCAAAGAATTTCCAAGCTCAACTTACCAACCAGCCTGCAAATGTGTGCAACTAAACCCCTGTTTTTAACACATACTGTTAGGCGGGTTAATTCGGTTGGTCGCAGGCTGGTTGGCAAGTTGAGCTTGGAAATTCTTTGGTTTTATTTTACATGTGTTTGCCCTTCCAGTGCTCCTTGCTGTGAAGACCAGTTATAGGTGGGGGCAGTGACCCTTTTTTTGTATCAGGGACTAATAGAACATTTTGAATCTTCTGATCAATTTCTGTTGATAGCCAAAACAGCAAGGAAGAGGGAATCCCTCCAAAAGTGAGAGAAAATCCCTGGTTGTTACACATTAGAAGAGTTCAGCCCTACTCCTGTTCTGGTGACCACCCACAATGTGGGCTTCTTTTTAGGCGAGAGCGGTAAACTGGACAGATAGAGGGGGTGGATCTCCCCAATGGGGGAACAGACAGCAATAAAAACTGACAGGTGTTCTAATCCTTCTCCACTCTATTCAAAACTAAAAATTGATGCTGGGACCCAACATCGATCGAATCCACCTGTGAGAGTGAAATAGAAATTGGCGAGGTTGCTGCATCTAATTAGCCAAAAGAACTGCAGCAGTTTTTAGTATAGACCAGTGGTTCTTAACCTCAGTCCTCAAGTACCGCCAACAGGCCATGTTTTCAGGTTTTCCTTTACTGTGCACAGCTGCTTTAAATCAATATCAATGACATGGTATTAATAAGAGCTATTTTATTGAAGGGAAATTCCCAAAACATGGCCAGTTGGGGGTACTTGAGGACTGATGTTAAGGAACCACTGGTATAGAAGACTCCTCCAGATCCCCGCCAGACTGGACCTGGTGTACGGCACGTGGACTGTGTGCCCAGTATGCCCCAGCAATCCTCGCCCTCTATGGCCGCCCCTGGTGTGGGCCAGCTTACATCATCCATGGTCACACAATGACCAAAGACAAAAGATGTTGGACCTGAAGTGGTGAAGAAGGTGGCAACAGACAAGGTAGAGCACACTCTAGATCAGGGGTCTCAAACTGGCAGATGTTGCGGAGGGCCACCAGTTTGTCACTCCTATGGGAGTCATGCTTGTAACTGTCAGCCTTGCAATGCCTCATGGGAATTGTAGTTCTGCAACAGCTGGGGGGCCACCAGTTTGAGACCCCTGCTCTAGATATTACTGCCCTGGAGGCCAGGTCTCCCACAGTGTACATCAAGGGTGCTCAACCTGCAGCCCTATAGCTGTTGCAAAACTGTAAGTTCCATCATGCCTCTGAATTTGGGATTCATGCTTGTACCTATCAGACTTGCAATGCCTCATGGGACTTGTAGTTCCTCAACAGTTGGAGGACCACAGATTGAGCACCTATGGTGTACAGGCTTCCTATCCATACTCCCATATAAATGGCAGTTGCTTCAGGGTCCTGCTGTAGTTTAAGCTCCACTTTAAAAGGATCTCAGGTTGCTCTGTAAACCTCCATAGAATGTGGCGGCCATAAAATAAATATGATATAAGAGCAGCACTGTCTTTACAATCACCCTATTCAGAAACATGGCAGAAAGTTTAGAAGTCAACATTTTTTTTCTTCTAATTTTGGATAGAATGTTAAAACTGCTGTCAAGTTTTTTTATTTTTTTTGCCATCTGTGTGTGATTAGGGAGATCTTACATTGTACCTTAATGAGACACGGGAGGCATGTGTACCGAGAGCACTGATCTCCTTCTGAAAATACCAGTTTGCTTGGCTGTCTTTGGCAGTGAGCTGCTGAACAGTCAAGTAGGTCATTAATGTGATTTGCACACTTGTTCTAGCCCAGAGACTAAACACAACACAGAAAGAAGATCAGCACAACAGCCAGACCAACAGCATTTTCAGAAGGTGATGTCAGTAATGGAAGCCTCCGTGTGTCTCTTAAATTTAGGTTCTTCCAGTCCTCTCTGTACAAGATGAGCTGGAAAAGCAACCCCCCCCCCCCTCTACATTCCACCCAAAATAAATCACTTGCTGGATGGAGCTGCTATAGACAAGAAAGCCAAGACCGTGGAATGAGACTACAAGGACAGCGAGTTGTACAAAGAAGAAGGGGGAAGGTGACAATGTTTGCTCAGCATATAGAGGACATCATAGACATGGCAGATTATCTCACCAGTACACACGGTGTGTAACCCTTCCAGTGCCGGGTGACCCGCGGACCAGGCTGTGTATACAGCAGGGCTATATATAGAGCCAATTGTCCCAGCCACAGATGACTGGCAGAGTTCAGGGTTGTGCCTCATGAAAAACAGGAATATCTCATCTTAATGTTTTCGGTATAAACTAAACTCATACTCCCTGGCTTCATAACACAAATAACTGACATCAATGAGCCCTCGCCCAACCCCTGGTCCTGTCTATCCGGTTATAAACCCTTATTACAGCTCAGGTCATTCCGGGACTTCTGAAAACTTTCCATACTTGATGTGATTGTAGCCGTATTAGTGCAATTGTGACAGAGAAAATTGAGTACTGTCCGTGATACTTTTTGTTATATTTGCACTAACATACAATTTTTCAGGACAAGCTTTCGGGGTGTGTCCCCTTCTTCAAGGTCCAAGCAGTACGGATTCACAGAATTTATGAATCAGTACTGCACAACAGGAATGAAGTAAGGTGCCAATGTAATAACTCCAAGGTAAATGCACAGCAGTTACTTTATCAGTGTTTGCCCAATGGGCAAAGCAGGAAGACACGACCTGGAAAGAGTAAAATAAGATGGCAGCACCAGGAACAGAGTGGATGTAGGGAGCTCAGATCACTGGAGGAGAGGACACCCAGAGGTAAGCGTGTCATTATAAACAATGCTGGCTGCCCCCACCGTGATTTCATTCTGCTTTATTACAGCCCTCAATTCTGCCTTCTCCGCAGATAAACAAGGTTTACGTGGCCATAACATCCTGCGTTCACCTTTATAGAATAATATGCCCTGTGCACACCGATCGAATAATGCTTTCAGGCATGGCTATGTAAATAGCAATTCACCGTTTCTTAAAAGCACATTTATCTGCAGAGAGGAGACCGCATGCGAATGAGACCACAGACAGAGAGGAACAGTAAGGTACAGTCACTGTGCATCAATGAACAAAGCCTGTATATGAATTCAGTAAGCATGGATAGTCATCAATTCATAGATTTAAAGGAGAAGTGTGGGATTATAAAAAAAATTTAAAAAAAAACCCCACACACACACATTCTTACCTACCTAAGATCAATGCTGCAAGCGGTGCCCTGCTGGCTCTAAGCCCAAGAATTGAGCAATCATGTGACCAACGATTGCTCAGGTCTCAGTCTACACTGAGCAGAGTGGTGCATGTCAGTCACCGCTCTCTGCTCTGCCCTTCAGGCACTCACTGCAGCAGCTGGCTCAGGTTCCCAGCGATGCTCTGAGAGGCGGTGCACTAGCTGCCTGTAAGGCATCTGGGTGGACCATGCCATTATTGTCAGGATCCCCTCAAGAGTCTGACCTGGTTGAGTGATGTCAGCAGACTTTAGTCTACTGTTGACCGATTCTAGGTGACAAGAGAGCACAAGTTTTGGACAAGGTGGAGAGGGTACGGCCCCTTTCACACGAGTGGATAGAATTCAGCTTTCAGCTGCGGATAGATGAAGTTATCCACCGCACCTGAACTCACACAATGCTTTCCTATGGCCCTATTCACACACTGCGTTTAGCGACGGTTTCGTAACATGGGGTTTTGTGCGGTTAGAAAAAAGAAATTTGACTGCTTCCAGGACTGATTTATCGCAGCTATCTGCACAGAACCGCAGTATACTAGGGGTTTGCGCCTTCCCTTCTTCCTTTTTTCAGTTCCACACTGGATACCCCATCCACCGGGCATAGGACTGAGTATATATGTGTCACTGGTTTGGACCACTGGAAGTGTTTGGCTGTTTTTTCTTGGAGAGTGTAAGAACCCCTTGTTTTTATTGCTGTGTCCCTGTTAGGGAGATTTAAACCCCCCCCCTTTTTTTTTTTACTGGTTTGTTTACAGTTATCACCAAAACCCAAATTTTGGGTGTTCCCAACAGGAATAGGACACTGGGAATGGGGACACTAGTTCTGGTGACAACCAAGGATTCCCTCACTTCCTGTTGTGGCTATGGAACAGGAAGTGAAGGAAAATCTCCCCAATAGGACACAGACGGCAAATAAAACTGGACAAGGTTTATAACCCTCCCTTATTCCTGATAAACACGATGACATTATCAGACAAATGATCAATCCATTTTTGTTTTTTGAATGCTAATCTCATATTGAAAATGAAGAGTTTACTAAAGTTACAAAAATTCTCCGACAGAAAAAAATAAATAAAAATGTGCGTTTTTGATGCTTTCCAGTGCTTAGATTGTAAGCTCTAAGGAGCAGGGTCCTCTGAAAAAACGTACTGGACCGCATTTGGTGTGAACTGGCCCTAAACGAAAATCGTACAATCTGGTATGTTATGAGAAAAATGTTTGTGCTTGTCCCATCGGATAATATCAGATGAACTGTGTACTAATGATCAGATTTCTCAAACGATTTTTTGATTGTGTGTATGGGCCTTTACTAGAACTAAAATGAAAAAAAAAGAAAAAGTCACGCACTTATTTTAAACAGCCCCATCCTAAGCAAAGGAGGTGAGATCTCCCAGCAGGAAAGCAGCTGTCTATGGGCACACCGGTTCTATACTAAGCACTTCCTGTAAGGAGATCTGAGCAGATCAGTGCTGATCCAGCTGCAGTTACATGTAGTGACTTCATTCAGGTGAATTCCTAATTCTGTCCAATAGGCTGAAGGTAAACAGGAAGGATTTGTGAAAGCGATCTCTCTAAAGAAACCTTTCTAAAAACAAATCTGACTCCTGCCAGGTCTATCTGCAAACACAGAGGAGTTACAACATCTCTGAAATCAATGAACCCCCTTCACAGCTTTCTTTTATCCTTACATACACAATTTTTATCTTGGTTGTAGCAGATAAAAGCAAATAAATATATATATATATATATATAAAACAAGCTACGGTGGGGTGGCGGTATAATATGAAGGAAGGAACAATCTAGGGGGGGGGGGGTATAATATAAAAGGAACAATCTACAGGGGGGGGAACTAGAGTGTATATATATATATATATAGTCTCACCTGACTCAATGCCAGGCTGCGAGATGGAGTTCATGGTCTATGTACAGTATAGATCATGAGAACATATTGTATGTACAATGTATACAGATTTGGGGTCTCCACCCTGATACGGCCCTGTGTCAGACCCAGGATGGTACTAGGGGATAATATGTGAGGGAAGGTGTGCTAGAACAGTATATGAGATAGATATCTATCTATACACCCTAATAGTACCTGGTCCCCCAATACATATGAGGGGAGGGGGTATTATAACTGACATGTAAAATTATATAACACACACACACTATATATATATATATATATATATATATATATATATATATATATATATATATATATATATATATATATATATATATATATATATATATATATATATATATATATATATATATATATATATATATCACACACACACAGTTGTGCTCTTAGGTTTACATACCCTGGCAGAATTTATGATTTTTGGCCATTTTTTAGAGAATATGAATGATAACACAAAAACTTTTTTCACTTATGGTTAGTGTTTGGTGGAAGCCATTTATTATCAACTGTGTTTACTCTTTTTAAATCATAATAACAGAAACTACCCAAAATGACCCTGATCCAAAGTTTACATTCCCTGGTGATTTTGGCCTGATAACATGCACACAAGTTGACACAAAGGGGTTTGAATGGCTATTAAAGGGAACCATTCTCACCTGTGATCTGTTTGCCTGTAATATGTGTGAGTATAAAAAGTCAATGCGTTTCTGAACTTTTGACAGACCCTTACATCTTTCATCCAGTGCTGCACTGATGTTTCTGGATTCTGAGTCATGGGGAAAGCAAAAGAATTGTCAAAGGATCTGCGGGAAAAGGTAGTTGAACTGTATAAAATAGGAAAGGGAAATAAAAAAGGTAACCAAGAAATTGAGAATACCAGCAGTGTTCAAACTCCAATCAAGAAGTGGAAAATAAGGGGTGCTTTGAAACCAAACCGCGGTCAGGTAGACCAACTAAAATTTCAGCCACAACTGCCGGGAAAATTGTTCGGGATGCAAAGAAAAACCCACAAATAACTTCAGATGAAATACAGGACTCTCTGAAAACATGTGGTGTGGCTGTTTCAAGATGCACAATAAGGAGGCACTTGAAGAAAGATGGGCTGCATGGTCGAGTCACCAGAAGAAAGCTATTACTACGTAAATGCCACAAAGAATCCCGCTTACAATACGCAAAACAGCACAGAGACAAGCCTCAAACCTTCTGGCACAAAGTCATTTGGAGTGATGAGACCAAAATTGAGCTTTTTGGCCACAACCATGAATGCTAATTTGGAGAGGAGTCAACAAGGCCTATGATGAAAGGTACACCATTCCTACTGTGAAACACGGAGGTGGATCACTAATGTTTTGGGGATGTGTGAGCTACAGAGGCACAGGAAATTTGGTCAAAATTGATGGCAAAAAGAATGGAGTATGTTATCAAAAAATACTGGAGGAACATTTGCATTCATCAGCCAGGAAGCTGCGCATGGGACGTACTTGGACATTCCAACATGACAATGATCCAAAACACAAGGCCAAGTCAACCTATCATTGGCTACAGCAGAATAAAGTGAAGGTCCTGGAGTGGCCATCTCAGTCTCCTGACCTCAATATCATTGAGCCACTCTGGGGTGATCTCAAATGTGCAGTTCATGCAAGACAGCCCAAGAATTTACAGGAACTGGGAGGCTTTTTGCCAAGAGAAATGGGCAGCTTTACCATCTGAGAAGATAAAGAGCCTCATCCACAAATACCACAAAAGACTTCAAGCTGTTATTGATGTTAAAGGGGGCGATACACGGTATTAAGAACTGGGGTGTGTAAACTTTTGAGCAGGGACATTTGGGTATTTTCTTTTTTAATTATGATTTAAAAAGAGTAAACATGGTTGATTGATAATAAATGGCATCAGCCAAACACTAACCATGAGTGAAAGAAAAGTTTTTGTGTTGTGGATTCATATTCTCTTAAAAATGGCCAAGAAATCATAAATTCTGCCAGGGTATGTAAACTTATGAGCACAACTAATATACAGTATATACTCGAGTATAAGCCGAGTTTTTCAGCACATTTTTTTTGTGCTGAAGATGCCCCCCATGGCTTATACTCGAGTCCTCGCAGCACTGTCCTCATCTGCAGCCTCATCTCCCGGCGCTGTGATACATTCACTCTATTTGGCGGTCATGCAGTGTGACAAAGCCCCGCCTCCTCCTATAATATACAGTATATGTAGAGGGAGTGGGGTAGATAACATACACCATACATGGGGGAGGGGTTATATACAGATTATGGCGGTATATATACATACACATATATATATATATATATATATATATATATATATATATATATATATATATATATATATATATATATATATACACACACACACACACACACACACACACACACACACAAGGGGATGGGGTATATACAGCATATATACGGGGAGGGATGTATATAGTTTATATAGGGTCGAGGGGGTTATATACTGTATATATAGGGGGAGGATTTATTAACAGGGGGAGGGGGTATAAAAATCATATATGAGGGGGGCTATGTACAGCGGGTAAAATTAAGTATTGAACACGTCACCGTATATTTAGGTAAATATATTTCTAAAGGTGCTATGGACATGAAATTCTTACCACATGTCAGTAACAATCCATACATACAAAGAAACCAAAACAAATAAGTTCAGAAATTAAGTTATGTGTAATAAAATGGAATGACACAGGGAAAAAGTATTGAACACATGAAGAAAGGGAGGTGCAAAAAAAGGCATGGAAAGCCAAGACACCAATTGAAATCTATAATTAATTAGAAAGCAATCCTGCCCCTTGTCAGTGCAAAATAATATCAGCTGGTTCAGTCTCAACTGATGGTCTATAAAAAGATGTCTCATTACCAAAATGTCACATAAGAAACCTCTTGTGATGGGTAAAAGCAAAGAGCTCTCTGAAGACCTTCACAATCTTATTGTTACTTATGTCATTGGTTACAGAAGGATTTGTAAACTTCTGAATGTTCCAGTGAGCACCGTTGGGGCCATATTCCAGAAGTGGAAAGAACATAATTTCACCATAAACCGGCCACGAAAAGGTGCTCCTCGCAAGATTTCTGACAGGGGAATGAAAAGAATTATCAGAAGAGTTGTCTAAAAGCCAAGGTCGACTTGTGAAGAGCTTCAGAAAGACCTGGAATTAGCAGGTACAATAAGTATTACACTCAGCCGCCATGGCCTGTATGCAAGCTCACCACGCAAGACTCCATTGCTGAAGAAAAAGCATGTTGAAGCTTGTTTAAAGTTTGCTGCACAACATTTAGACAAGACTGTAAAATACTGGGAGAATACCGTCTGCTCAGACGAGAGCAAAATGAAACTCTTTGGAAGCCATAATACACACCATGTTTGGAGGTCAAATGGTACTGCACATCACCCCAAAAACACCCCCATACCAACAGTGAAGTTTGGAGGTGGGAACATCATGGTGTGGGGCGGTTTTTCAGCATACGGTACTGGCAAACTATATATCATTGAAGGAATGATGAATGGAAAAATGTACTAAGACATTCTTGATAAAAATCTGCTGCCATCTACCAGGATGATGAAGATGAAACGAGGGTGGAGATTTCAGAAAGATAATAATCCCGAACACAAAGCCAAGGAAACTCAATTGTTTTCAAAGAAATAAAATAAAGCTGCTAGAAGTGCTAGAATTGCCCAGCCAATTACCTGACTTGAATCCAATAATAAATCTATATAAAGAACTAAAGATCAGTCGTAGAAGAGGCCCACAGAACCTTCAAGATTTGAAGACTGTTTGTGTGGAAGAATTAGAGCTGCACAATTAATCGTTAAAAAATCGTGATCTCTATTCACCTCCCCTGAGATCTCTCCTGCAGGTTGCCAATTCTTTCATATAACAAGTGGAGAGACTTTATCTGCTCACTCAGCTGTCAAAAGAAAGCATCTGGGCAGTCTGCCAAGTCTTTTAACTTGAAACATTGTAACTAAGCTTCCTTCTTAGATCAAAGGGATAGAACTTTTGTGTAACTAAATAATCAGGGCAGTCTGCCAAGTTTTCAACAAGTATAAATGTAGGAAGTTTAACCACTTAAAGTCTAAATCTTTTTCTGACACTTCTTTCTTAAAGTGGTGTTCCACCCAAAAAAAAAAAAATACATGAAAATTCCTAAAAAAAAAACAAAAAAAAAAAACATTTGGATTTTTTTTTTAACTCGCCTGTAAATGCCTGTTGCTAGGGGGTCCCTCGTAGTCTGCCTCTTTCAGTGCCTGGGCTGGTGACATCACTTCCCCCTCGGCACAGGAAGGACTCGGCTCTGCTCCCTCCCTCTTGTCAATCACCTGGGACCCATTACAGGCCCCAAGTGACTGAGCGGCCAATGACGGCGCCGCAGTTGCCGCCGAACACAGGGGGAGACTAGCGGGACTTCGATCCCCCGCATCGCTGGACCCAGGGACAGGTAAGTGTCCAATTAAAAGTCAGCAGCTGCTGACTTTTATTTTTTTTTTTTTAATGGGCCCTCCTCTTTAAGTTAAAATCAATATTTTTTGCTAGAAAATTACTTATATAACATATATATTTTAGCAGAGACCCTAGGGAATAAAATGGCAATTGCTGCAATATTTTATGTCACACTGTATTTGCCCAGCAGTCTTTTAGATGCAATTTTTTGGGAAAAAATACACTTCAATGAATAAAAAAATAAAAATAAAAAATGTTACGCAAGAATCGTGATCTATCTTCTAAGCAAAAAAATCGTGATTCTCGTTTTAGCCAGAATCGTGCAGCTCTAGGAAGAATGGGCCAAAATCACACCTGAGCAATGCATGCAAATAGTGTCTCCATACAGGAGGCGTCTTGAAGCTGTGTTAGCGTGTTAATTACCTTTTCCTGGGGGCATTCCATTTTATTACACATAACTTAATTCTGAACATATTTGTTTTGGTGTCTTTGTATGTTTGAATTGTATGGGTTGTTACCGACATGTGGTGAAAATTTCATGCACTTTTAGAAATAGATTTACCTAGAAAAATGGTGACATGTTTAATACTTATTTTACCCGCTGTATATAGGGGGAAGGGGTATATACACAGCATACATAGGGGGAGTGGAGATAGATTATATACAGTGCCTTCAAAAAGTATTCACACCACTTGAATTTTTCCACATTTTGTCATGTTACAACCAAAAACAAATATATTTTATTGGGATTTTATGTGATAGACCAACACAAAGTGGCACATACCGTATTTATCGGCGTATAACACGCACTTTTTTTCCCCTTAAAATCAGGAGGAAATTGTGGGTGCGTGTTATACGCCGATCCCCCGCTGACTGTGAGCGGAGCGAGCGCCAGACGCCCATATACATAGATAGCCGCGTGTACTCGGCTAGGTTCGGCTAGCTCCGCTCACAGTCCCGCCCTATGATGGACACAGGGACTGGGCGTGACTGTGAGCGGAGCTAGCCGAACCTAGCCGAGTACACTCGGCTATCTATGTATATGGGTGGTGCTCGGCTCCTTTCACAGTCACGCCCATCATGGGCGGGACTACGAGAGGAGCCGAGAGCCGCCAAGATACACAGGACCGGCTGTGTATCTCGGCGGCACCATTTTCAAACTGCAGTGACACCAAGGCTGCCAATGACACCAAGGCTGCCAATGACACCAAGGCTGCCAATGACACCAAGGCTGCCAATGACACTGAACAAGCATGCAAATGGACACTGATAAGGCTGCATTGATGGGCTTTAAATGTAAGTTTTTTCCTTAAAATTCCCTCCTAAACTTGGGGTGCGTGTTATACGCCGGCGCGTGTTATACGCCGATAAATACGGCAATTGTGAAGTGGAAGGAAAATGATAAATGATTTCCAATTTTTGTAAATGTGAAAAGTGTGGCGTCCATTTGTATTCAGCCCCCTTTACTCTGATATCCCCAACTAAAATCTAGTGCAGGGATATGCAATTAGCGGACCTCCAGCTGCTGCAGAACTACAAGTCCCATGAGGCATAACAAGACTCTTAACGCCACAAGCATGACACCCAGAGGCAGAGGCATGATGGGACTTGTAATTTTGCAACAGCTGGAGGTCCCCTAATTGCATAGCCCTGATCTAGTGAAACCAATTGCCCTCAGAAGTGTCTTAATTAAGAGTCCACCTGTGTGTAATTTAATCTCAGTATTAATACAGCTGTTCTGTGAAGCCTTCAGAGGTTTGTTGGAGAATCTTAGTGAATAAACAGCATCATGAAGGCCAAGGAACACACCAGACAGGTCAGGGAGTTGTGGTGAAGTGAAAAGCCGGGTTAGGTTATTTAAAAAAATATCCCAAGCTTTGAACATCTCACGGAGCTCTGTTCAATCCATCATCCGAAAATGGAAAGAGTATGGCACAACTACAAACCTACCAAGACATGGCCACCCACCTAAACTGACAGGCCGGGCAAGGAGAGCATTCATCAGAGAAGCAGCCAAGAGGTCCATGATACCTCTGGAGGAGCTGCAGAGATCCACAGCTCAGCTGGGAGAATCTGTCCACAGGACAACTATTAGTCGTGCACTCCACAAATCTGACCTTTAGGCCCCTTTCACACTGGGGCGGTAGGGGGCGTCGGCGGTAAAAGCGCTATTTTTAGCGCTATTTTACCGCGGTATTCGGCCGCTAGCGGTGCGGTTTTAACCCCCCGCTGGCGGCCTGAGAAAGGGTTAAAACCCCTTGTATAGCGCAGCTATAGCCGCGGTATTAGCGCGGTATAGCTGCGCTGTCCCATTGATTTCAATGGGCAGGAGCGGTGAATACACCGCTCCTTCACCGCTCCAAAGATGCGGCTTGCAGGAGATTTTTTCTTCCCCTGCCAGCGCACCGCTTCAGTGTGAAAGCCCTCGCTCGGGCTTTCACACTGAACAAACAGCGGAGGCTGTTTTGGGGCGGTTTGCAGGCGGTATTGTGAAAGGGGCCTTATGGAAGAGTGGCAAGAAGAAAGACATTGGTGAAAGAAATCCATAAGAAGTTCTGTTTGCGAGAAGCCATGTGGAGGACACAGCAAACATGTGGAAGAAGGTGCTCTGGTCAGATGAGACCAAAATTGAACTTTTTGGACTAAAAGCAAAACGCTATGTGTGGCGGAAAACTAACACTGCACATCACCCTGAACACTCCATCCCCACTGTGAAACCTGGTGGTGGCAGCATCATGTTGTGGGGATGCTTTTCTTCAGCAGGGACAGGGAAGCTGGTCAGAGTTGATGGGAAGATGGTTGGAGCCAAATACAGGGCAATCTTAGAAGAAAACCTGTTAGAGTCTGCAAAAGACTTGAGACTGGGGCGGAGGTTCACCTTCCAGCAGGACAACGACCCCAAACATACAGCCAGAGATACAATGGAATGGTTTAGATCAAAGCATATTCATGTGTTAGAATGGCCCGTACACACAGTCGGATTTTCCAACGGAAAATGTGTGATAGGACCTTGTTGTCGGAAATTCCGACTGTGTGTACACAAATCCGACGGACAAACAAAGTGCCACGCATGCTCAGAATAAATAAAGAGATGAAAGCTATTGGCCACTGCCCCTTTTCTAGTCTCGTTGTACGTGCTTGACGTCACCGCGTTCTTGGCGATCGGAAATTCCGACAACTTTGTGCGACTGTGTGTATGCAAAACAAGTTTGAGCCAACATCCGTCGGAAAAAATCCTAGAATTTTGTTGTCGGAATGTCCGAACAAAGTCCGACCGTGTGTACAGGGCATTAGAATGGCCCAGTCAAAGTCCAGACCTAAATCCAATTGAGAATCTGTGGCAAGACTTGAAAAATTGCTGTTCACAGATGCTCTCCATCCAATCTGACAGAGCTTGAGATATTTTACAAAGAAGAATGGGCAAAAATGTCCCTCTCTAGATGTGCAAAGCAGGTAGAGACATCCCCAAAAAGACTTGCAGCTGTAAGGAGGTTCTACAAAGTATTGACTCAGGGGGGCTGAATACAAATGTACCCCACACTTTTCACATATTTATTTGTAAAAAAAATATGAAAACATTTATCATTTTCCTTCCACTTCCCAATTATGTGCCACTTTGTGTTGGTCTATCATATAAAATCCCAATAAAATACATTTACATTTTTGGTTGTAACATAATGTGGAAAATTTCAAGGGGTGTGAATACTTTTTCAACGCACTGTATGGGGGGAGGGGGAGATATATATGGGGCCGGGGGTAATATAACATACAGTGGGAGAGGGGAGTATATATAAAGTATATGGGGGAGGGGAGTGTATACAGGATGGGGAGGGGGTAATTATATATATATATATATATATATATATATATATATATATAATATACAGTATATGAGGAGAGGGGGGTATATATAAAGTATATGTGGGGAGTATATAATATACAATATATGAGGGGGGGTCAATAATATACAGTATATGAGGAGAAGGGTCTATATAATATACAACATATGAGGAGAGGGGGTATATATAAAGTATATGGGGGTGGTGTATATATATAGTATATGGGGGAGGGGGTGGTATATATAAAGTATATGGGTGGTATATATAATGTATATGGGGTGGTATATATGTATATGGGGGGTGGTATATATAAAGTATATGGGTGGTATATATAATGTATATGGGGTGGTATATATGTATATGGGGGGTGGTATATATAAAGTATATGGGTGGTATATATAATGTATATGGGGGGTGGTATATATAAAGTATATGGGGGGGTGGTATATATAAAGTATATGGGGGGGTGGTATATATAATGTATATGGGGGGGTGGTATATATAAAGTATATGGGGGGGTGGTATATATAAAGTATATGGGGGGGTTGTGTATATATAAAGTATATGGGGGGTGGTATATATAATGTATATGGGGGGTATATATAAAGTATATGGGGGGGTGGTATATATAATGTATATGGGGGGGTGGTATATATAATGTATATGGGGGGGTGGTATATATAATGTATATGGGGGGGTGGTATATATAAAGTATATGGGTGGTATATATAATGTATATGGGGGGTGGTATATATAAAGTATATGGGGGGGGTCTCACCTGCTCCTTTCCCCCCCGGCCCCTCCGCTGGTGGTCAGGCTGAGGGTGGGAAGTATCCTGGCGGTGGAGGGGACGGGGGTCTCCGGTAGGACGGTGCGGGGCCCGTTGGTGGGCGGTATCCGGGGGGACGGCTCGGGGTTCTCCCATATCTGAGGCGGACACATCGGCCTCCCGTCCAGGGAGATGTTATTGAGGAAGAAGAGCGCCGCCTGCCTCCTCCGGGAGTCACTGCCCTTCTTCCTCCGCTGGCTCAGTTCCCCGGGACCCGAGACACCGGGAGAGCCGCAGGTCGCCGCGGCCATTCTCCGACTGAGGCCCCGGACCGGGGAACGGCCCGCCCGCCGCAGCGCTCCGCCCACCCGCGTTCCCCATTGGCTGGTGCTAGGGTACCGACACGCAAGCTTCCTGGTGGTTGGCTGAAGCCGCCGCCTATCACATCGGAGACCAAACAGGGCGGGGCGAGAGAGCAGGAAGGTCACATGTCACCCGAGGACACACGTCTGTGGAAGTGATGACGTCACTGGCAGCCTCCCATTGTATACAATGTATCCACTTCTATCCTTCATCGTGGAAATAAAAAGGAAGAGCGCTTCCTGATAGTCATGGCAACCAATCAGCGTCTCCTATAATGAGATGACTGAGGAGCTTTATACTACTGGGAGCAACTACTGATCATCACATACTTTTCTATAGGATTGCTGAGGACACCAGTCACATGACCATCCCCCACCACCATCACCCAGGGGACACTATAGAGGGGGGGGGGGCACATAAAGCAGTGATTGTGACTTTCACCAAACATTCTCTGCTGGAGAATCAATTACTCTCCTTTAAAGATGAAGCTTAGCTACAAAAATCTGTTTTTTGTTTCTTACAGCTTCAGTCACCCAACATACATATAATGAAGGTGGAATGAAATCTGAGCAGGGTGCCCGGTCCTCTTCCTGGCACTCAGCTTCCAGCATTGCAGGGGTTAACAGGTTCAAGTCTTCAGGCTGAACTCAATATAAGAAGCTCCCAACCAATGCCAGCATACATGTAATGAAGGATGTCCCACGTCATTCTCATGTGGAAATGTTCTGAGCAGGGTGCCCGGTCCTCTTGCTGGCACTCAACTTCCAGTATTGCGGGGGTTAAAAGGTAGAGGATTCCAGGCTAAACTCAATATAGGAAGCTCCCAGTGGGGACCCAACATACTTGGAATGAAGGATGTCCCACGTGGAAATCTGTGCCAAGTGCCCGGTCCTCTTCCTGGCACTCAGCTTCCAGCATTGCGGGGGGTTAACAGGTTCAGGTCTCCAGGCTGAACTCAATATAAGAAGCTCCCAGTGAGGACCCGCCCCCCATGCCCCCCATTGAGAAAAGCCTGTGCACAATGGATGTAAGGCGATCTGTGAATGGGGGAGAGTCTAATGAATGACATGATTCTCTTATCTGCCCTCCCCCCTCCTATTCACAGATAATCTTACATGCATTGTGCACAGGGTTTTCTGTATGGGGGCGGGTCCCCACTGGGAGTTTCTTATATTGAGTTCAGCCTGGAGACCTCAACTTGTTAATCCCCGCAATGCCAGCAGGTGAGTGCCAAGAAGAGGACCGGGCACCCTGCTGAGAATATTTCCACATGAGAATGATGTGGGACATTCTTCATTACACATATGTTAGCATTGGTTGTGAGCTTCTTATGTGGAGTTCAGGCTGGAGACCTCAACCTGTTAACTCCTGCAATGCCAGCAGTTGATTGCCAGGAAGAAGACCGGGCACCCAGCACAGATTTACACGTGGGACATCTTTCATTACACGCGTATGGGTCCCCACTGGGAGCTTCTTATCATCGAGTTCAGTCTGGAGACCTCAACCTGTTAACTCCTGCAATGCCAGCAGTTGATTGCCAGGAAGAGGACCGGGCACCCTGCACAGATTTACACGAGGGACATCTTTCATTACACACGTATGGGTCCCCACTGGGAGCTTCTTATCATCGAGTTCAGTCTGGAGACCTCAACCTGTGAACTCCTGCAATGCCAGCAGTTGAGTGCCAGGAAGAGGACCGGGCACCCAGCACAGATTTACACGTGGGACATCTTTCATTACACGCGTATGGGTCCCCACTTGGAGCTTCTTATCATCGAGTTCAGTCTGGAGACCCCAACCTGTTAAAACTCCCATCTATGGCCAGCTTTCGTTTTATTGCTGGCTCGTTTTCAACAAATATACTCGCATACCCAGCAAATTTAGAATTTCACGTTGGCTCTACAGCCTTGCGCCAGGTCCCACGCCACCATCAACGTCATCAGGGGCTGGTCGTCTCCTCTGGTTCCTAGCATATACACAATGACTGTTCCCCAGCTCTAACATGCAATATAATATATACATACATTGTATAATAAATATTACACCATACCACAACTATAAATAAATGTAATATATATGACATATATCCATGTCAAAGGAAAACATCCATAAGCCACACATCACGAAAAAGAGCCATGTGCATGAAGTGAGATGAATGGCAGCCTCAGCCTAGACTCCAGCCAGGCCACGCCCCCCAGCATTTCGCTCCACCCCTTGGAGCCTAATCATAGGGATCACTGTACCCCCCTGTTCCCCATGATTGAGCCAGGCCAAATCCCCAACACATTTCGCTCCGCCCCTTGGAGCTTATTCAAGGGGAACAGGGGGTTACAGTGATCCCCATGATTAATCTCCAAGGGGCGGAGCGAAACACATGGGGGGCGTGGTCTGGCTGGAGTCCAGGCTTCATGATGTGCGGCTTATGGATCTTTTCCTTAGACATTGCTGCAGTCTGGAGGTGGGACAAGCTCCCTGTCCCTGCCTGCACTCACAGCGGTCAAGTTGGAAGTTACCTCTCTACCCGAGCGGCACCTACATTTTGTCTTTTTGGGTCACAGCGATGAAATATATTCAAATATTGAAGCCCTTATACCCTGCACAGTCTAAACTCCCAATACCCAACATATACAGAATGACTGGGCCTCAACCGCACACCTATAAAATATATAACACTTATAATAAAGGTGCATTTTTTTTTCCAATATATGTGTAATTTAATACAGAGATCACAACCCTCAATTCCTCTTTTATTTTAACACCTCTTTTTCTTTTCTCCCACATTTAGATGCAGGGCCAAGCTGTCCAAAAGTCCCAGCAGTGTACTTACTGTAAGGGCACGTGTACACCGTACATGCATGAAAACCGATGGGAAATCCGAGCAGATTTTACTTGCAGAGACATCAGTTTTCATGCACGTTTCAGTCAGTTTTCATGTGCATCAGTTATGTGCCCTATTCGCACCAATGTTGATGCCATGTCAGGTTTTTTTCTGGGCAGAAAACTGCACGTTGTGGTGTAAAACAGGGCACACAGAGAACCATTGTTTTCTTTGAGCCCTTGCAAAACACGTGCAGAAAAACTGACTGCTGTGAACGAGGCCTAACTGTTTTTTTGTTTTTTTATTTAAACCAGGGGTAGGCAACCTTAGAGAGCTGGAGATCCACCTGATCAACACGGGAGAATTCAAAGATCACCGGGGCACAGTGTCTCCTCCTCACACCTGACTTAAACCTCTAATTGCAGGACTGCCGTGTGGCAAATGGGTGCATTGCACGGCAATCATGGGTTTAAATCAGGTGGTGAGAAAGCAACAAATCGCCTCCTCGCCACCTATCAACATACACTCAAATTGCTTTTCAGAGCGCTTCTGCTCGTTCACTCGTAAAGTTAGGGGGTGGAAAAACAGCAGGATATAATAGAAGTCTATGGCTAAGCGCAGGAAAGCTGCAGGTACACTGCACTGCACCCATGGTGTGGGTAAACCGCAGCACATCAGTGTGAAAGCAGCCCTATACTATAATGCCCGGTGTATTGCTTCACACTGACCTGAAGATCTCTCCTTTCCTGCTGCTGGCGCCACTCTGCAGACCGCTAGCCGGGATAAGCGGTGGAGTGCAGTTGGTATCACTCCGCATGGGACAGGAGCCGGCACCTCCAGTGTGGGTAAACTGCAGCACATCAGTGTGAAAGAAGCCCTATACTATAATGCCCGGTGTATTGCTTCACACTGACCTGAAGATCTCTTCTTTCCTGCTGCTGGCGCCACTCTGGAGACCGCTAGCCGGGATAAGAGGTGGAGTGCAGTTGGTATCACTCTGCATGGGACAGGAGCCGGCACCCCATGGTGTGGGTAAACTGCAGCACATCAGTGTGAAAGCAGCCCTATACTTTAATGCCCGGTGTATTGCTTCACACTGACCTGAAGATCTCTTCTTTCCTGCTGCTGGCACCACTCTGGAGACCGCTAGCCGGGATAAGAGGTGGAGTGCAGTTGGTATCACTCCGCATGGGACAGGAGCTGGCACCCCCGTGTGGGTAAACCGCAGTACATCAGTGTGAAAGCAGCCCTATACTATAATGCCCGGTGTATTGCTTCACACTGACCTGAAGATCTCTTCTTTCCTGCTGCTGGCGCCACTCTGGAGACCACTAGCTGGGATAAGAGGTGGAGTGCAGTTGATATCACTCCGCATGGGACCGGAGCCGGTACTACAGAGGAGGCATCGGCTAGTGCGGCTCTCGCTCCCTACTACAGCTCCAACTTTACAAGTAGTCCCTCTGCATTGCACTCTGTTTGATGCTCTGGAATGGAAGGTCAGCAAGCCCAGACTGAGATCTACCAGTCACCTGTCTGAGATCTACAGGTTGCTGACCCCCTGATGTAAACCATGTGAGTAATTAAAAGTTATCCTTCTTTCCTCCACAATGACTCCTTTATATATGAATGTCAACTGCCAAAAGTGTTTACACTGCTCAGAACTTCCTGATAATCTTGTTTAGTTTCAAATCAAACCTTGTGCTTCTCTCTGCTATCAGGAACTCTAGAAGGATCACAGAATTAGGCTGACGAGGGTTTATGAGCTTATGAGCTTTCTGTGTGTTTTTTTTTTAATATAGAATTCTCTGATTATTGGTGGTATTAAAACATTCCTGAAGACTTTTCAGAAGAGATCTGGCATTCTCACAATTTGAACAGAGGGGAATAGGGAAATGCAGAGAAACCACTAACTACAAACATGTTTTGTTTTTTTTTTTATCATTTGCCTAGAGTTAGAAATGATATATTTCCAGTTTATGATTATACTGTATATCTATGCCAGCATGTGACAGATTCCATGCCTATGAAGGCTGCCATTACACAGTATGGTGGTGACAGACAGAGAACGTCGCTCGATAACTTTATGACTTGTAATGATACTGCAATGCATTTCCTTACACCAGGTGAGCAGGTTCAAGGTGATCTATCCAGACACACAAAGAGCCAGCTTCTAAGCAGGAAACTTAAACCGCTAAAACCCAGGATGTTACAGTGCTAAAGTAGGTGTAAATGATATTTTTGAGGTGAACACGCATATATGTAACATTTTTGCTGATGTTACAAAAAATGTTTAATTGTGAAATGCTCTGTGACAACATATACATTTCTCATATTTCTCTTGCCAGAAGGCTCTGATTTGAAGTGGACAGCATCCCCTGAGGAAGCCCAGTTTTAGGGCGAAACATGTTGGGAACCACGCTAATCTACCTGTACCCATAAGGACTGTATGATATGAGTCTATTGTATTGTTTTTATGATATGATACTCTTTTAAATTGTTACTAAAATAAAATGTATACATTTTTGGAATTTCCCTGGATTCACCTACTAGAATGCACCTTAAAAATCCCACAAACTTCCAACTATACTCTTTAGCTGTAAACTATATTTTGCTTGAGTACGATCAACTATAACAAATGTAATTTTTAAATAAAATACGGTTTTCACCTTTTTTTTCATCATTCATTTGTTGCATCTCGGTGCTGCTAAATTCCTGCAGTCACTTCCTGTCTATGTGCATGTATTCCATCACCTGCTTCATGTCATTTTTTTTTAAAAGCAGAACTTTGCTCAGGTTTTTAATTCAATTAAATTAAGTAAGAAATAGACACTTACGAGCATGTGCAGTCTAGCACTGTCATACGCTGCGCCAATTCTTAGCTGGGCTTTAGCTTTCCAGAGTCCTGCCTATAGAAGTGATTTCCTGAAGCTGACATAATTCTTGCCTAGGCAAGGACTGCGGACGTTGGGGCAGGTACCTGTCACAAATAGGTACCCTCTTCTAGAAAAAAAAAACACGCCAAACTGGAGGAAGGGGATGAGTGGTACCTTTTTAAGTAAAGGCCTTCTTGTGAGGAGCCTAAGCTTTTTTTGACCATAGTTATCTTATGGTTTACAGGAATGGACTTAGTTCTGCACTCCTGTGACCCATATTTAGCCCACTGTCGGCTGACATCACAGAGCCCATCCAGAGCCTGTCTGGCAGCCTCTCAGTGTGCTGCTGACATGCTGGCATGCCCTCCACAGCTCCAGTGAGCACTGGAGGGGCAAAGCACAGAGCGGTGACTGAAAGCCACTATGTGCTCAGAGAAGACCCAAGAACTGAGCGATCAGCAGTCTTTGATGGCTCAGTTCTCGGTGTAGAGGTGGCAGGGGACAGATGCAGCATCAGATTGATCTTGCATCCACCCAGTTGATTGTGGATGTTTTTTGTTTTTTTTTAATCCCACACTTCTCTTTTAAAGTGGTTCTAAAGGCTCAAGGTTTTTTTTTTAACTTAATGCATTTTATGCATTAAAGTGTTACTAAACCCAGAACCTGCATTCACTATATCTGGTCTCCCACAGTACACAGAACATGGAAATGCAATTATTTTTAGTAAATGCATACTGATAAATACCTGTCATGGTTATGCAGTAATCTTTCTCTGTCAGCTTACCTGCTCCTTATGTGTTCAGACTAAGAGGCAAGCCCCTCACACCTGGCTGGTTTTATAACCTCTCCTCTAAACAGGGCCCCACCCCAGGCCCTGTCAGGGAACACTATATTAACCTGTGCACTGCAAGCAAGCAGTGCTGATCAACCATTGTGTGTTAGCTTTCGTGTGTAGTTGTTGTGTTTCCTACATCTGATTCCAGTTAGTGACTTTGGCCCGTCCCCGACTATCCCTGTTTGCCTGTGATCCTGAACCTTGGCGTGAACTCTGTTGTCCTTGTTTGCTTGTGGCCCCGACCTTGGCTTATTCCCTTACTATCCCTATCCTCCTGTGGCTTACTGTGGGTGTGAGCTGAGCGACCCTTGGGGTCGCAACCTGGAGCCAGTTGCAGCCCAGTCCATCCTCACCACTAGGGGCTCTAGTGAACACCTGCTGGCTCTTAAACTCCGTGCCCCAGGGAATCTTATGCTCTAACCCCGGTGGGATCTGTTCCAGCGGCCCTGCCTTCCTTACCACCCTGACTCCCATCCGCAGCAGTCAGCCGTAGGGTCCACTACCTTGCGGTGCACTCCTGATCCCAACGGTGTACATCTGTCACCTAGCCTCAAGGTTAACTGACAATACCTTTTCTCATCAGCAGTATATGGAAGCCTTGTGACTTCTATCAGTTCCTAGTAAAGCTTGTAGGAGGAGTTTTTATTCTCCCCTGATCCTCTGTCTGGACAGGGCTGGTTGGCTCTGTGCTGATCACATGCATCCTCCCAAGAAAAAAAAAAATTCTTTAGTAAAACTCACCAAACTGAGCATGTGCAGCCCGTCCCTTGGCTCTGTAAATATCAGGTTATTTTTTGGAGACAGTGGAAGAAGAGGAGGATCAGAGAGACAGGATCAAACAGCCTTTATACACAATGCAAAGGATTAACCCACTTGGGTTCCACAGTGAGTATAACAATCATGCTTTTCTGCATATACAGACTGATTTTACTGTTGTGGGTTTAGTAACACTTTAAGTTAAAAAACCTTCTGGGTGCAGCTCCCCCAGCCCCCCTTATACTTACTTGAGCTCCATCTTTATTCAACGATGTGCATAAGAGCAGTGGCTCTACTGCGTCTCTCCCTCCTCATTGGTTCTACCGGGTCTCTCCCTCCTCATTGGTTCGCACAGCAGCAGGAGCCATTGGCTTCTGCTGCTGTCATTCACAGCCAGTGAGCCATTGGCTTCTGCTGGTGTCAGTCACAGCCAGTGAGCCAATAAGGAGAGAGCGGGGGGCGGCGCTGAGCCGCACTCTGTCGTGGATGGCAGGTACCTTCTGTCAGAATACAATAGTCAGCGGGAGAGATTAATCCATCTGCGCTGTTTAGCATAGATGGAGGTATCTGTTGGATTTCTTTAATTCAGCCCCCTGGCTTAGCTACAGAAATCCATAGTCCTTGAGTCTTCGAAAAAAAAAAAATGAAATGGCAACATTTTTTCTGAGTTTCTAGCATAACTCCCAGGGGACAGCAAGAGGAAGGATAAAAATGTAAAATAGGAATAGCTGATTTGACCGAATGTACTGAAGTAGCCAAGTTGTGTTTAAAGTGCACTTATTATTTAAATACATACCAAACCATTGTAATCAACATAATAAAATACAACATTTGTTTAATTAGAAATTTATTGCATCATTTAATATCTCTTATAATTATAATATACTATACAATCACAGACAATGCTGTCAAACGATTGAAGGTATATAGGAACATGACATGATACTTTGTCCTTTCTGACTGCTGGAAATGAGATGGGCCTCTTACAGGACTAACATTGAAAAAATATGGGCCAAACAAAATAATGCGATTGTATGAATATATACTGTTTATATACACACACCAGGTACTGGGATGTACATCCTGCTGTACCTGATTGTAGCTGGGCTCATATGAAGTGAGTGAGTTATGATGCACTGAGAACCGGGTGCCTTGTGAATCCATCAAATGGGACAAAGTGTACAGACACCATCAGCCAATACAAAGATGAATGACCTTTAGGATTAACAGCCGTGGTTTGGCATATATTAAGTGTATTTTATTAAATACATCACTTTACCAAAATAAATAAAATGGGGATAACGTTATATATGTACAACTGGATATGATTCATTACATCAAACTTAAAGTGAACCTGTTCATTTCTCAAGACGTTCTAAATAACACCCACCAAAACTCCGGCACACTGGCTTCAACCGGAGAATCGGAATGGCTGCTAAATGACCAACTCTATGAGATAATTCTTCCTATGGACACCCACTCTGCCCGGCCCAACCCCTAATATTAGTAACAACTAATAGTTTTCTAAAGGAAAGTGTGCTGCTCATAGCATAGGCATGTTAGGGCATTCAGCCACTGGGTTCCAATAATCGTAACGGGTTTATATAAAAATCAGCAAAGAAAGAAGTGTCTTCATCACAGCCAGTAATCGTCCATGGTTTATATTTATCCAGTAGGTCAGAAAATTAAATAGAGATTGGCTGCTACAGACAACATCCTAGTTTCACCATTGCTCTAGTTGTAGTAAATGAGTCTTTGTATATGGTGGGATTGTGAGAAGTCATATGTGTAGAAGTGCTGTTTCTCATGTCTTTGTATATACACATCTCTAGATTCATCTTTATATAATGGAATCCCATCACTCATGCCGGTCTTTCTCGATCAAGGTCTCTGCAGGCTACATTGTCATCTTGGGAGATGTCATTCTCTGCTGGGTGCTCCAGAACCTTCTTTTGCTTCCTCAAACATTTCTTGGAGGCTATAAAAAAAAACAGAGGAGGGAGGGTGATATATAAAAGTCCAGGCGGTGCCGGTCAGGAGAACCATGGAAATCTCTCTCAGATGCGAAGATTATGAAATTTAAAAAAGTTGCCTGTTCTTCTGTACTGAGTAGCTTCAATACTTTCTTAGTTACTGTCTGAACTAGACAAGCATTATCAGTTTATGGCACAATGGCAACATCATGTTTCCTCTGACTTATAGCTTCACCAGATTTGGAGTGAAGGTTGGTGATGTTACTACTGCTGCTCACTGTTCTGCTTGCTGAGAAGAAAGCTGCACCTGAGGACCTGCTAGAAAGCATCTCCCTGCTTCTGCATTATTCACTTTGTGGATCTGTGCTTCCTCCCCTAATCCTGATGCATCTTGTTTATTTCTCCATCAGGGGCATAACTAGAAATAGCAGGGCCCCATAGCAAAATGTTGTATGGGGCCCCCCCTGCAAACACCCCCCCCCCCCCACAGCTGCCCTAGTGTCAATGCAGTGTGACCTGTGCCACATACAGCGTGACCTGGAAGTTCTAATGAAAGCTATTACATCGGGCAAAACAGCTCTCTGCTGATACGGACAGCTCGCCTCTTCCTTTCCTCTCTCTTCCCCTGGCTGGGAGACTGTGCCAACGGTGCTCTTATCCTCACTGGGCCCCACTCGGCTGCGGGCCCCATAGAGCCCGCATGGGTCGCTATGGTGGAAGTTACGCCCCTGTTCTCCATCATTCATCAGGTGGGCAGCTCTAACATAAGGGAGTGTAGGGGTACCCCCGTTGGGGCTGCTTAGTGATGTGGCCCACCTGCCACCCAGCCGGGATTCAGTTCCAGACACTCCAAGACAATAAACAGTCTGTCAGCTTTGTTTTTGTATTTTATTGAGGGAATTGAACTTGGATGGGGTAGGCGAAATATGGGATGCCCAGTAGAAACAAATGCAAATTTGCTTGGGACAACTAGGTACAGTTCAGTAGGTTTGCTCCATTTCTCCTCCTGCACATCGCTTCCTCTCTAATGTTCCAGGCACAGCTAGCACAATGGGGTTATGCCTGACTCTGAATCAGCCAGACCTTTAGCAACAGCCTTTTGCAGGCAGGGACCGCGGACCCCTATAGTGTAGCAGATAGAAAGTTTGTGGTGCTAGCTGTCCTGTCTCTGGTTACTAAGCCCAGTAACCCATCTTCAGGCCATGCCAGTCCTCCTGGCTTCAGTTGCCCTTCTTCACTGCCCTTGACAACACAGTCCACTCTACTGGTTTTGCACCCATCCCAGACTGCATGCTCCCAGTCCTCTCAGGCGTGCCTCCCTAGTCCTCCTGACTGTGCTTGTCACTCACCAGCCCTCTCCTGGCTGTGAGCAGTTGTCCCCTCTCCTGCTGTCCTCTTTGCTCCTCCTGTGCCTCCTCTCCAAGACGCCTTCATAGTTTCTTGAAAGGCCTCGTCTGCACCCCCCCCCCAGACTGGGGAGCTCCCTCAAAGGCCCCGATAGCCTAGCATTCCATCTTCAAGCTCTGAACAACTCCAACTCCTCCCCAGCTGGGTTGACCCTGGGTATTTAAGGAGGCCTGCCCCCTGCCAATCCAGATTGGGGATTGGTCAGGGCTCATCAGAACACCCCAGGCAGCTCCACCTCTCCTCTCCTCCTCTATTTCTAGTACCTTCTAGAAGGTTCTAGAAAGAAGAGGGAGGTCTTAGTGATGCTAACTGTGAATTATATATATATATATATATATATATATATATATATATATATATATATATACACATAAATATAACGGGGGGCATGGTTACTGTCTTGGGGGGTCTGATTGAGGTAGAAGGAAGTTAATAATCTACCTCCTTCCTCCTCAGATCTTCCAGGATTCTCTCTTCACTCCCCGATTCTCCACCTCTGAGCTGGTGAATCAGGGAGTGTGAATTCTGACACAGATCGCCAGTGAAGCGCTGAGATCCCAGCTTCATAAACTGGCCTTTTCTGTATCAGTCAATGAGGATTCTCAGTGTGCGGAGATCATCGGTGGGAGAACATGTTCAAATATGTTCTCCCCCAACTATCTCTGTTTCATAAACAGTTTATGGACTGTGATCAGTGGCGATCCTCGGGATCACCGCTGTTCACTGCTTCAAAAATGGACACCATTGTGTCCCCATTGCAAAATTTACCCTTTATTCCTATTTTGGTGACAACCCAAAATGAGTGATTTTTTTTTTTTACTTTCTCTCGCTGATGACGGTCACCAGGAAAATTATGGAGGGTGAACTTTTCTAACAGGAGCATAGAGAGCACAAAAAAACTGATAATCATTCTAATCCCAATCTACTCTATCCAAAACCAGAAAACAAGTTTTGCTTTAGTTACACTTTAAAGCAGTAATAAACTCGTTAATTGTAAAAAAAAAAAAAAAATGTGGGTAGTTTATGCCATAATATGCTAGAATGTACAGCATACTTGCACATTATGAAAGACTTAACCTAAAACAAAGCCCCCCAGCGGCGCACTGTCACTGCTGTTGGCGCTGCCATTATCACTCGGTCTTCCTTTCCAGGTTAGTGAATGACCGGGCCTCGATGACGTCAGTCCCGTGCACTCCGTGTACCATCCATTTGGAGCGCAGTGCGCATGCGCCGGTGACGTCACTGACTGCTTCAAGCGTGAATATATCCTAGACGCAAGTTTAGGGGACATTCACTGTACTTACAGGTAAGCCTTATTATAGGTTTACCTGTATGTAAACGTCAGAAAGCGGAGTTTACTACTGCTTTAATGTCCTCTTTTACCCACTTAGTCTAAATAAATTGTTTTAGATAAACCTGCTCTCTAAAACATAACCAAATAATAGGTAACATTTTGTTCTATCTGTGCAATGCAATACAGTATATTGTTTCCCCTGTTATACTGGCTGCTAATAAAACAGCTGTAGTAACACCTTTGCTCTAGTTCTTTGAAAGCTCTACTGCACCCACCTTGAGACAGCCTCTTCTTCCACCGGCTGTGGTTCCTTTCCTTAGAATAATTGCCTCTGGATGTCTCTGCCTGGGAATGCTGGGATTGTTCCATCTCCCCCTGAAAAACAGAATTTAGAATAAAGGTGAGACTTCCAAAGAATTTCAGCAAATTTTGCCAGCTTGAAGCGGTTGTAAACCGCTGGACGTCATAATGTGCAAAGTAATGTCATAATGTGCTAGTATGCATCGTGCACGTTTAGGAGATATTTACACTACATATACAGTGCCTTGCAAGAGTATTCACCCCCTTTGGCATTTTTCGTGTTTTGTTGCCTCACAACCTGGAATTAACATGGATTGTTTGAGGATTTGCATCATTTAATTTACAGAACATGCCCACAACTTTGAAGATGTTTTTTTTTTTTTTTTATTGTGAAGCCAACAACAAATAGGACAAAATAACAGAAAAAGTCAATGTGCAAAACTATTCACCCCCCTTTGTAGAGCCACCTTTTGCAACTATCACAGCTCCAAGTCGCTTTGGATACATCTCTAAGCTTGAGTGTATACGGTATGAGATTGCCACATCTTACCACTGGGATTTTTGCCCATTCCTCCTTGCAAAACTGCTCCAGCTCCTTCAAGTTGGATGGTTTGCGCTTGTGAACAGCAATCTTTAAGTCTGACCACAGATTTTCTATTGGATTGAGGTCTGGGCTTTGACTAGGCCATTCCAACACATTTACATGTTTCCCCTAAACCACTCAAGTGTTGCTTTAGCAGTTTGTTTGGGGTCATTGTCCTGCTGGAAGGTGAACCTCCATCCTAGCCTCAAATCACACACAGAGTGGTACAGGTTTTGCTCAAGAATATCCCTGTATTTAGCACCATCCATCTTTCCCTCAACTCTGACTAGTTTCCCAGTCCTGACTGCTGAAAAACCTCCCCACAGCATGATGCTGCCACCACCATGTTTCACAGTGGGGATGGTGTTCTTTGGGTGATGTGATGTGTTGGGTTTGCGCCAGACATAGCGTTTTCTTTGATGGCCAAAAAGTTCAATTTTAGTGTCATCAGACCAGAGCACCTTCCTCCATACATTTTGGGAGTCTCCCACATGCCTTTTCGCAAGCTCAAAACGTGCTATTTTGTTTTTGCTGAAAGTAATGGCTTTCTTCTGGCCACTCTGCCATAAATCCCAACTCTATGGATCGTACGGCTTATTGTGGTCCTATGTACAGATACTCCAGTCTCTGCTGTGGAACTCTGCAGCTCCTCCAGGGTTACCTTAGGTCTCTGTGCTGCCTCTCTGATTAATGTCCTCCTTGCCCGGTCCGTGAGTTTTGGTGTGCGGCCGTCTCTTGGCAAGTTTGCTGTTGTGCCATGTTCTTTCCATTTGGTTATGATAGATTTGATGGTGCTCCTAGGGATCATCAAAGATTTGGATATTTTTTTCTAACCTAACCATGACTTGTACTTCACAACAACATTGTCCCTTACTTGTTTGGAGAGTTCCTTGGTCTTCATGGCAGTGTTTGGTTAGTGGTGCCTCTTGCTTAGGTGTTGCAGCCTCTGGGGCCTTTCAAAAAGGTGTGTATATGTAATGACAGATCATGTGACACTTAAAAAAAAACATACCTACCTGCCTGCACACAGTCTTCTGTAGAATATACACTGAGCTGCGTTTGCGCAGCTCAGTTTACAATTCGGCACAGTGCCTGTGTGCCAGGATGACTGTACTGCTCAGCTGCACAGGAGTGACGTCATAGCACACCGGCCAATCAAAATGGCCAAATAGTGGCACCAGAAAAAAGCCAGAAGAAAGATTCTGGTGCCGGTGTTCTGCCGAGAAAGTTCCGCTCGGCGGATTAGTTCCCCCCTCTACTGCGCATGCGCAGTAGAAGCCGGCGGAAATAGCCGAAGCGGAACAGCTGAAAATCAGCTGTACACGGCGCCTGTAAGAGGGCCCCTCGCGGGCTCGCTTTGCTCGCCACGCTTCGGGCACGGCCTCGCTGCGCTCGGCACTTTTAGATTCCCCCTCTAGGTCCACTTGGATAGTGGGGAAGGAATCTGGACCCAGAGCGCAGGCGCCGTGTACAGCTGATCGAAGCGTTTGAGCTTCGGCTATCTCCGGCGGCCAACAGTAGTACGTACTGCGCAGGCGCTGCGCCTGCGCAGTACAGGGGGGGAACCTATCCGCCGAAGGAACTTATTCGGCAAGATACCGGCAAGGGACTTCATGGGTGTCAAACTGCTGAAGTAGAGGTAAGTATTTTGCACTTTAATTCAGCTTTAAAGAGATATCCAATATTCTCATTTAAAAGATGCGGTTATGATTTCTTGTAATACAATTTTAATTTAATTCAATTTTAAAACCCACAGCTTACAAAGACCCTGTTGTCAGATCATTCATTTAAACAACATAAATCTACAATGTGCATTTAACATATTTTATTCATATTATTTACCTGTAAAAGCCCCCCTAGACATCCAGAAGCTCCGAGTCTGCTGCTGGGTGTTGTAATCTTGGATGTAATGTCAGCAGCCCCAGGAGACTCAGAGCTGTCACTTTATAGTATCACCTTTGTCCCTAACAGCTACATAATAAGTTACAGTATGCAGGGAGGTGAAGGGGGTGGCAGATGGAGCTGGGTCAGCATAGACAGTAAATAGAAGTCCTCAGGTTTCAGTACTTATACTGCAGTTATACTGCACCTGCAGGCATCATCCCGGTATCATTCTTTTCAGCTGGCGATTCTCTTTCATGCAGAAGTGATCTGAGTAGCTAATTAGCCACTCGATCACTTCTGTGGGTGGCGGAAGGAGGTCTGCCCTGTACAGAGAAAGAGAGGAACTGACATCGTTCCCCTCTCTCTGTAACCCCGGAAACCGGGAGCGACGAGTAGTTTGTCACTTCTGGTTCCGCCCCTTTGTTATCTTGGCCACCAGCGGCCAAGAAAGAAGCCGAACTGTGTCCGATCGGCTGCATGGGAGGCCAGAGGAGAGATAAAGAGGACCTGTCATGGCCCGTGCTGTCACAAGGGATGTTGTTAATTCCTTGATAGCAATAAAGTTAGTACAAAAAAAGAAACTAAAAAAAAAAAAGAAATCTTGTATGAAATAAAAAAAAAACTTAAAGCGCCCCTTACGCGCAAATGCGAACGCATACGTTACTCCCGCACACATATGTAAACGGTGTTCGCACCACACATGTGAGGTAATGTCGCGAACGTCAGAGCAAGAGCAATAATTATAGCACCAGACCTCCTGTGCAACTCTAAACTGGTAACCTGTAAAGACGTTTAAAGCGTCACCTGTGGAGAATTTTAAGCACTGTAGTTTGCCGCCTTTCCACGGGCAGATGCAATTTTAAAGCGTGACATCTTAGGTATCTATTTACTCGTGTAACATCATCTTTCACATTATACAAAAAAAATGGGCTAACTTTAGTGGGGTGTTTTTTTTGTTTGTTTTTTTAATTCATGAAAGTGTTTTTTTACCAAAAGAATTGCGTTTGAAAAAACGCTGCGCAAATACCATGTGACCAAAAAAATTGCAACACCAACCATTTCATTCTATAGGGTCTCTGCTAAAAAAAACTGATATATATAATATTTGGGGGTTCTAGGTAATATTCTATAAAAAAAAAAGTAGATTTTTACATGTAGGGGCGAAGTAGTTATTAGTATTCATTTTTATAGGAACACTACATACCTCACTATCGGATGTATCTAAATCTTCATCCATGTCTCGATGTGGTGAATTCCCATCTCTTGCTCGTCCCTCTTCCTCCTCATCTGTTGGTACAGGACAGTCATGTTATACAGTTCACCCCCAATTTATTTTACTGACTGTCCACATGTACAAAACACATGGCTGCTACGGGTTAAAAGAACATAGAATTAGTGCTAGTTCACACCAGACGCAGTTCCGTTCAGTTCCGTGTGCTTTTTTTCTGCACAAAATGCATGCACAATGTTTTCCATGTATTCCAATGGCTCTAGTTCACACCATCCAGTCAGTTTCCAGTCAGTTTCTGCACCGGAAACTGACTGCATGGTGTGAACTAGAGCCATTGGAATACATGGAAAACACTGTGCATGCATTTTTAGTGCAGAAAAAAGCGCAGGGAACTGGATCTGGTGTGAACTGGCCCTGAATGGGTAAAGTGATGTTGCCTCTTATCTATCATGAGCGGTCAGCAGTGGCAGTCCTTATACTCATAACAGGTATACTTTAAGGGCCAGTTCACACCAGATGCAGTTACGTGTGCTTTTTTCTGCACTAAAAATGCATGCACAGTGTTTTCCATGTATTCCAATGGCTCTAGTTCACACCATGCAGTCAGTTCCCGGTCAGTTTCCGGTGCAGAAACTGATCAGAAACTTACTGGATGGTGTGAACTAGAGCCATTGGAATACATGGAAAACACTGTGCATGCATTTTGTGCAGAAAAAAAGCGCACGGAACTGCATCTGGTGTGAACTGGCACTCAGAGCAAACAGACAGTGTCTGTGTAAGGCTAGGTTCACACTGCTGCGAATTCTATTGCCAATTTGAGCCGTTGCGATCGCTCGAATTCGCAAGTCATTTAAATTTCATAGATTAACATTAGTGCCGTTCACATCGATGCGTTGCGAATATAACCTGCGTGAAAAAAAGGTCCTGTGCGAGTTTGATCCGTGTGCGATGCGAATTCAGCTCTATAGACTGCAAAATTTGCAGTAGAATCACAAGAACACATTTATGCCCCGTACACACGGTCGGACTTTGTTCGGACATTCCGACAACAAAATCCTAGGATTTTTTCAGACGGATGTTGGCTCAAACTTGTCTTGCATACACACGGTCACACAAAGTTGTCGGAAAATCCGATCGTTCTGAACGTGGTGACGTAAAACACGTCTGTCGGGACTATAAACGGGGCAGTGGCCAATAGCTTTCATCCCTTTATTTATTCTGAGCATGCGTGGCACTTTGTCCGTCGGATTTGTGTACACACGATCGGAATTTCCGACAACGGATTTTGTTGTCGGAAAATTTTATCTCCTGCTGTCCAACTTTGTGTGTCGGAAAATCCGATGGAAAATGTGTGATGGAGCCCACACACGGTCGGAATTTCCGACAACAAAGTCCTATCACACATTTTCCGTCGGAAAATCCGACCGTGTGTACGGGGCAATAGAATTCGCAATGCAAATTCGCAACACAATCGGAACAAAATCGCGCTAAATTCGCACTGCAGCAGTGTGAACCTAGCCTAAAGTCCACCCCCCCGTCTACCTGACACTTACCTGTCCAACACTTCCCCCTTCCTCTGCTGCAGCTACTGCCAAAATACCCTGTACTTCCAGAAATGGGGAAGCATGTGACCTCCTCCCATGATACAGTGCTGAGGCCTGCCAGCCAATCACTAGACCTGAGCACTGGCACATGACCAAGAGAATTATGTCACTGCTCCCTCTAAGCTTTAAAAGCAGCAGAGATAAGCCGGTATTAAAGTGTAACTAAACCTAACAATAAGCTTCTCTTAGGATCTATTAAATATACAATTAAAAGTGTTTTGTTAGTAAAAAAAAAAAAAAAATCCAGTAAGCTTGAATAGCAATTTCACAACTTCTTAAATGTAGATAAGGTCAAAACAAAATGGGAACAAATGCTGAAAAGTGGAATGTAAGGCTTTATGCACACCAGGCATTTGCTTTTCTCCTCTGAACACTGGCAGATCCTGGTAACCCACCCGCCTCCAGACCCCGACAACCACAGCCCAGGGTTGTCAGGAAGAGGCCCTTGTCCCCATCAACACAGGGACAAAGGTGCTTTGGGATGGGGGGCGCAAAACACCCCCATTAATTTCCGGATTTCTTCAAGAGAAACTATATATTTTTCTGTGCACCACCCTGTTCTTTCCAGCAACCCTAGAATGCTGAGCAGCCTACAAATACTTTTCATTGATTTGCAGAACTTTTTAAGCGGTCTTCCTTTAGTCACCTGATTCCCGATGTCTCTTGTTTCCCTTTCCTGGTCTTTTCATGATGGGAACCAACTCTCTGGTCACCTCTGTGCCCATGTTGTGTTTCTGAAAGAGAAGAACTTTATTTAAGAATTGGAATCATTTTTTTTTTACAGGTTGTGTTTGCAACTGATTGTCCTAAAACTCCTGGTGACAAAAGTTAGGAAAGACTTTTAAAATGAATTTAGCTTAAAAACTAGAATGTGGCAGGATTCTATATAACAGAGTGGAGCTTAAAGATATGGGGGAGCATTTCACATCCCTCGTGTGACGATGCTTCAGAGTGATTGGCCAAACCCCAAGGCCCTAACACTGTGATGTGGGGAGAGACAGTTGGGAGGCTACGAGGGAGCCTGGACAGGTAAGTCTACTTTGCTGTGGATGGGGTGGTGGTCGGGCTATCAACAGATATCGTTAATTTGCCCTGAATGGGCAGATGACAGTGTCCCTTTGGTATAATTATTTTTGACAGGGGTAACATCATTACTTTCTAAATGTACAATATGTTTTACTGGGTTGACCTCAGTTTTCTTTAAATATAAGTTGGATATTAGAAGACATACCCCGTTGCCTTCTGAATGCAAGTTCCATTTCACAGACTGATATCATCAGTATCCAGGTATACTGTAATTATTATGGGATAATGACTAATCTCCAATGTAAGTTCTGCTCTACAGAGTGACATTGCTACTTTCTGAATATAAGTTATGGTTTACATTGGAGGCAAAAAAAAAATTCAAGGCTTACTTCCTCTCCTTTCATATTTTTGCCCATTTAATGACCACTGAAAGGCATTCCACTATCTCCCTGGAACTATGGTATACTGTATCTCAATGTGAATTTGAGGGTCGGTAACAACTGTCTTAGTTCTGGAGTAGGATGTATATGTAATAGTTCTTATTACAATGTCTTGAACCCCATGTTACTATTTTGCACTATATTGCCTCAATGTATGCTCAAAATCTCAGTAAAAATTATTGAAGAGAAAAGCTAGGCCTGTTTCAGCTTGTAAAACAGCAATGTGAACAGCAAGCTTTGTTGAAGCTATTAAAGTAGCATTCAGCTCCAGTTTCTAAATGTTGAAAACAGATTCTAATGCTGATGGACGCTTTAACACCCCCCCCCCCCCTTTAAACCCCTCTTGTTCTGTTACAAGGTCATATGACGTTGCCCCAGTGTCTCTGCTGCTGCACACCCGTGATCTCGGACACAGAGTAACCCCAATCTCTGTAAAGAGACGATGACGCGGCTCTTTACCTTTGTGATCGGCTGTGTCCAATCACAGCCGATCAGATGTAAACAGGGAAGTGCCGTTTATCGTCTCTCCTCGCCTCACAGTGACAGAGTGTGAAGAGAGGCGATCAGCAGCATCTCCTCGCAGGGGATACCTGTACAGGTTGAATCAGTGTCCTGATGATCAGTGCAGCCCCAGCAGTGCCCATCAGTGACACCAATCAGTGGCCATCAGTGATGCCAGTCAGTGCTGCCTTTCAGTGCCCATGAGTGCCTGCTCATCAGTGCCGACTATCAGTGCCCATCAGTGCTGCCCATCAGTGCAACCCATCAGTGCCATCTATTTGTGCCACCTATCATTGCCCATAAGTGGCTATTAGTGCCCATCAGTGCCACCCATCGTTGCTGCCTATAAGTGCTTATCAGTGCCGCATACCAGTGCCACCTATCAGTGCCCATCAGTGCTGTATAATAGTTATTTCTCATCAGTGCCACCTCATCATTGTCCTTCAGTGCCGCCTCATCAGTGCCCATCAAGTGCAGCCTATCAGTGCCCATCAGTGCCACCTCATCAGCGCACATCAGTGAAGGAGAAAAATTACTTATTTACAAAATGTACTTATTTTTCAAACTTTTCGGTCTTTTTTTGTTTTTTTAGCAAAAAATACAAAAACCCAGCAGTGATTGAATACCACCAAAAAAAATAACTATTTGTGTGAAAAAAAATCCATTTGGGTACAGCGTTGCATGAATTGTCATTCAAAGTGTGACAGCGCTGAAAGATGAAAATTGGCCTGGGCAGGAAGGGGGTGAAAGTGCCCAGTATTGAAGTATTAAACAAGCTGCTAACAGGCTTCATCACTTCTTGGAGCTTATTGAAAGCCTGCTAGCAGCTTGCTTAAAGTGGAAACCAGCACTCCCATTATGATCTTCGTTCAACATTTAGAAACTTGAGTTGAATGGTACTTTAAACACTTCCACAAAGCTTTCTAAAAACTCTGCAAATGCTTTGTTAAAGCTTGCTGTTCACACCGCTCTTATATAAGCTGAAGCCCATGTGAAACAAGCCTTACATTTTATAGCTGTACCCACCATCAGATCCTGCTCTGTGACTCTCTCGCGTTCACTATTAGCCACCAACATGAAATCTTCTGTGCGGACTCCATGTACATGATCGAATACTGATGCCCTGTTCGGAGGTGAATCATTATTTCTGGAAGATAGATTTGCCATATGGCTTTCATAATGGCCCTTTGGTTCTCTGCTGATGTCACTCTGAGAGCTGTAATGCCCTCTCCTGGTATCAGACAGATCAAGTGGCTTATCTATCATGACATCTTCTTCAGAATGGACCCTCTTCTCCGGCTCTGCACACTTTTCCTCTTTATGTGACCAATCCTTCCCTTCCTCCTGGCTGTCTTGATGTCTGTTATTCTTCCTATGTGTGCTTAAGGCTTGTATCAGTGACAGCTCCTTCTCAGCAGGGCTTTCCCTCAATAGATATTTAGGCATGTCGGTTGGTGAACTGGGTGATCTGAGTCCTTGGTTCTGCTTGGCTATTACATATTGAAGCTTGTCTCTTTGGTTGGTTAGACTCATTCTGTTTTTGTATCCTTGCTCCCTCATGTATAACATGGCACCCTGTAGCTCTGCCATTGCAGCTTTTTCCTCCCAGTCATCATCAGAACGCTTCCTCTCCACTGGCGACTCACGATTCTTGGCCATAACATATCCAACTGGCCCGTCACTGGGCATGCCGTGATTGCGCTGTGCAAGGCGCTTTTGTACGAAGTGGTGGCGCAGAAGGTTCAGTTGTTCTTCAGGGATGACATGTTTCAGGGCATCCAGAGGGGAAGGTGCTTCAGGCAAATCTGTTCTGTTTTCCTTTGGATGTCTGCAAATTAGACTAGATCAGTAAGAATGAAATGCTCTTTCCTAATTACTCAAAAACTTCACAATTATGTGCCACTTTGTGTTGGTCTATCACATAAAATCACAATAAAATACATTTATGTTTTTGGTTGTAACATGACAAAATGTGGAAAATTTTAAGGAGTATGAAGACTTTTATCAAGGCACTGTATGTCCACCCTGATGCCGCGTACACATGGTCGGACTTTCTGACAGGAATCTTTTCAGCAGACATTCCGATTGTGTGTAGGCTTCATCTGACTTTTTTTTTTTTAAATTCTGATGGACCTAGAAGTAGAACATGTTTCAAATTTTTCCGATGGAATCAGTTCCTAACGGGAAAACCGCTCGTCTGTATGTTATTCCGACAGACCAAAAACGACGCATGCTCTGAAGCAAGTACGAGACGGCAGCTATTGGCTTCTCGCTATTGAACTTCCTTTTTCTAGTCCCGTCGTACGTGTTGTACGTTACCGCCAGGGCCGTTTTTAAGGCAGGGCAAAAGGGGCAGCTGCCCTGGGCCCTGTCATTGTTGTGGGGCCCAAAGCAGCTGCCTCATACTTGCCAACTATCCTGGTTTAAATTCCCTCATCCCTTAAGGTTTAGTCCTGTGCTGTGTCCCAATATCTCAGTGTGAAGTGCTGCTACTAATGCTGCCCAGCTCTGCCCTATTGTTGTGTAAAGATGACTCACCTTCAGACCCTGTGTTTACATGTAAATTGCTGGCATTCATATGTAAATAGGGGCGGCCAGTGGCATTGATATGTATATCATGCCCCCCTGAGATCATATCCACAGTAATCTCCAGCAACCAATCAACAAGCAGAAATCATGTGCTGTAACCTCTAGCAACTAATCAGTGAGCCGTAATGTGTGCTGTAACCTCTAGCAACCAGTCAGTGAGCAGTAATGATACACTGTAACCTCTGGCAACCAATCGCAATAGCTGCCTGATCTGATTGAGTAAACTGATTCTGAGTCTAGCTGCTATTTATTTTATGTCTCAGAGCAGGTGGAGAGCGAAACTGCATGGGGGGGGCCCAAGAAAAGTTTTGCCCAGGGTCCAATCAATATTAAAGACGGCCCTGGTTACCGCGTTCTAAACGGTCAGACTTTGGTGTGATTGTGTGCACGCAAGACAGCTTCAGCGGAACTCTGTCAGAAAAACCTTCAGAGTTCATTCCGACGGAAAAACCGGTCGTGTGTACGCGGCATAACAATAAACTTGGATAGGCTGGGCCCTTAATCTGCATTCCCAGGCCTAATTTTGAGTTGCAACTGCTGTGTATTTATAAAAAATACCTACAGTATAGGCAAAGGACAAGGAGACACATTTCTCATGAGGATACAGGAAACAATGAGCGGAGGCATGCAGTGAACACAAAGAAGGTAGATATCACTTACACATCATTGGCGGAGCTGTGTCTGTGGATGGGTGACGATGTGCCGCTCTGTCCGCACTTAACTCCTGATCTCATTACAGCGATGGTTCCATGAAGCTGGTTGGAGATTCTCTGCTGGTTATGAGTAGTCAGAAGGACCTTCTGCACCCCAGACATAGTCTACAATAGAACAGACAAGGTTGAACCATATATCTTAAAGGATATTCTCAATAACTTCTTTAGGTGTGTTGGGTTGTGTACTTCCAAGATCTAGCAAGAGCAATTCACTCCACACTTCTAATCAGTTGACATTTCAGATAGCTGGAGGGGTTGGGAAGCACTGCAGAGGATCATACATGCTATTAGATCCAGGGGGTTGAGCATTAGTCCTGCATGGTGCACACACAGTAAAGTTTGACTCATTCTGCATTTTGTTTTGTGCTCCCCCTGGTGGGTAATGACTGATACACTTCATAATCATTCATTCATAGGTGTAAAGCTCACCTTCAAACGAGGTGCCAGAGATAAATGTTGTGATACATCACGTACCAAATCAATATGCCGAGTTTCATTGTTCATCATCTGGACGTTCTTGAGCACGGGTGACAAAGTTAGGACAGTGGGACTTGTTTCTGAAATGAGATAAATGGAATGTCAGTGACTGCATTTTACAATGGATACAGTGACACAGACGCTGATGAACCCAGGGAAAAGCATTTGCGCTTGCCACAGCATCCAACCAGATTTCAACTGCCCTTTTTTTCAAGCAAATCTCATCTCTGTGTGGCTCTAGACTCCATATTGGGGTTACATCTAAAAGGCTAGGCTTATGGTTACAAAACCTTTGCTGAAGGGAAGGCACAGTTCTTCTGAACCCTCCCTTTCAACAGAGGTCACGTGACAATGCCCATGCCTTTGGATATGTGGTCAGCACCAACAGGAACTTTGAGGAAAAATTTCTCTAGAAAAGTTAAAGAGTAACTCCACTTTTGTTGAGAAAAAAACATTCCCCTCTGGGTGATCTATGTACATTTCAGGGATTTTAACAAATTTGTTGCAGATTCCTACCTTTTTTTATTCTCAAGAAATCCTTGTTTGTTTGTCTGTGTCCATGTTGTAAGGTAATCTAATGGGGGGTAGTTTCCTAATTATCAACGAGCTGCTGCACCTGCAGGGCTCTAATGAGGAAAATTGTAGGGTCTGCATTCCTTTAGAAGTGATTTCCTATTGGGATTATCTCACCAAAAATGACATTTTTGTTGCGGGGATGCCTGATACCTGACTTGTATCTTAGTGCAGACTTCTGGGAAAATCAGTGAGCCAATCACACAAGCAGGAAATTATGTTTCTGGGGGGTGTTCTGTGTACACAGAACACCGCCAGGTAGCCATATTGCATTGCATTTTACATAAAATTGCAGCGCTGCAGACTGAAAAAGAAATGTAATTTTTAATAACACTTAATTACAATATGACTTGTGTCATAATTGTACATGCTACATCATTTTTTTTTTTTATTTGCAATTTTTTTTTTTTTTGCAATTTTTTTTTTTTTATTTGCAATTTTTTTCACATGAAAGTGGAGTTACCCTTTAAGTATTCCTGCCCTTCTATTACTTTTCATTTATCTATTCCAGCAATATTGTTACTTAAAAAAAAAAAGATCTTCTTTCCAGTAAATCGCTAATGAAAGAAATATAAAGGGCGTTGATTACTAACCTCCTTCTGAAAATGCTAGTTGCCTGGCTATCAAGCTGATGTACCAACGTTAGTACTTTCTGAATCGCTAATCAAGTGTGCATATCAGAAAAGTTGGAGTTGGAGAAATTAAGCAAGAGGATGAATATTACAACTGGGTAACCAGCATTTTCAGAAGCAAAGGTCACCAATGGCAGCCTCCATGTTTGTCCCACAGTAGGGATTACTTTTAAATCAGTGTGCTCCCTCTAGTGGCTACTATTTGTTGGTGATGACAGAGTAATCATACCTTGAACCAGCTATGATGAGAATGCATATAATGCTACTCAAGTCACACTTAGGGAGGCCCTATGCAGGGTATAACTGACCTTCTGAAGCTTTGTGATCAGAAACATTTTCTTGGGCCTCGCCATCTTTACTTGTCTGGGTTATGTGTTGTTCTGGGTTGTTTTTGGGGTTGGCAGCAGGGACCTCTGAGTGCGGTGATTGTGACGTGGCATTACTTTCAGGGCTACGGCTTCTAGATCTGTTCTTCTCACTGCAAACAAGCACAAGCCATGTGTATTATGAGAGTTTCAGCACACTCTGGTCAGAGTGACATGAGAGCTATAGAAGGAAACCCAAAGAGGAGAGACAAAATGTCAATTCCTACAAATGGCCGCAACCATCCTGAAATAATGAGGATCTATCACTTACTCCAAACGCCTGTGTTTTCTCAGCTCCTCAAGGAGAGACTTGTTTTCTTCCTTTAACAAATTAAATTGATTGGCTGAAATAAAAGCAAATGAAAGTGTGTTAAAGACCACAAAGTAAAAAAAAAAAACATAGAAAAAGATGTCAAAGATGCATTGCATGTGTTATATTAAATGTATGTTTAAAGCTGAACTCCAGGCAAACAGCTAAATCCAGAGATGCAATAAATACATGAAAGCTGTTTTACCCGGTAAGATTATTATTTTTGTCACATAGCACAGCCAACCTGGTGACCTGACTTTTCTCTGCTGCAGTTAAGCTTTACAGCTTGGTCACTTTCCTGCCCCCAACCTGTGTTTGGACAATGAAGACGCATATAGACACCCAGATATCGGGAGACGAAACGCGTAGGGTGGGGCTTGTCTGAATGTGATGACCACAAGCATGCCAAGGTCTGTGCTCACACCCAGGTCATTGCCACTGGAGCCATCATGGCTTTAAAGAGAATACTCCTGTATCTTAGTGTCGGTGGCAACACACTTCTTTGTAAGTGCATGGTTGTGGATTTTATCAATAAATGTCAAAGTTTGCACATGATAGAGATCTCTCTTTATCTTTTTATCTGTTTTGGATGAGCAGTACAAGCGGGTACTGGTATTACCGATCAGGGAGTGAAAGGTTTCTCTGGAGATAGCAGGTTAAAAAGTGGGGTTCCTGTACTTAAACAAATAGCTAAAGCACTATTATACTGGGGCTTGTGCCGCCAGTGTTAAACCTCTGGTGAGTTATTAGATTGTCTAATGGTGGTCAGTACATCACATTAATAGAGTTTTTTCACACACGTGCATGGGACATTTGGAGGTGTAATTTGATGCACTGGACACTTCACTTCCCAGAAATACAGCTGCTGAATTTTATAGCAGCAATAAAGAGCTTCCAGTGGCAGCCAGTGTTATTTATTTGGGGGGGCGGCAAACAGTGCACAGCCAGCCACACTCCCTAGGATGGGTCACCCCCATCATCCCCCCCCGGTCGGTCACCCAGCCGCAACACTTACCCTTACTTCCCTCCGGGCGACCGGCTTTCCCTGTGTCTCCTCTCCTCGCGTCTCCTCCCTTCTCCTCCCAGGGTCCAGCATAGCTTCTCCTTGGGCTTCCCTTTGGGTGGCCGGCTAGCTTCCTGTGCGTCTACTCTCCCCGCGTCTTCTTTCGCCCATTTGGGAAACGGGTCTCAGACCCGCTTCCTGATTGAATGGGAGGAGAATTAGTGTAGGACAATAGCGAATACTGGGTGGGCTCGGAGCGCAGTGCACTGCACCCCGAGCCCACTCTATTTTGAAGCCTATTAGAGCCTCTAGCTCTAATCACGTGCTTCAAAAACAAAACACTCCCCCCATTGGAATCCATGCATCCGGCACCCTGCATGTAGATTAGTGGGCCGGACGCATGGATAGAGGGGGGCGGCGCCCATGAGTCCCCTATGGACGGGCCGCCACTGAGAGCTTCCATGGAGTCATCGGGAGACATTCTTCCTTCAGAGTCTGGAATTTAATGCAAAAACAGGGAATAAAGAAATCTTGTGACACAGAGTTATTCTCCTGTGATCACAACACTCCTTTGGCCACTTTCACACTGGGGCGGTGGGGGCATCGGCGGTAAAGCAGCGCTATTTTTAGCACTGTTTTACCGTCGTTTTTGCGGCGGTATTCGGCCGCTAGCGGTGCGGTTTTAACCCCCGCTGGCGGCTGAAAAAGGGTTAAAACTGCTCGCATAGTGCCGCTATAGCCACGGTATTGCCGCGGTATGGCCGCGCTGCCCTATTGATTTCAATGGGCAGGAGCGGTTTAGGAGCGGTGAATACACCGCTCCTTCACCGCTCCAAAGATGCGGCTTGCAGGAGTTTTTTTCTTCTCCTGCCAGTGCACCGCTTCAGTGTGAAAGCCCTCAGGCTTTCACACTGAACAAACAGTAGAGGCTGTTTTGGGTCGGTTTGCAGCCGGTATTTTTAGCGCAATAACGCCTGCAAACCGCCCCAGTGTGAAAGGGCTCTTAGTGTAAGATATTACTGTACTTTTATTATAGTGCTCCACACAAGACTTCTGTACACACTGCAGCTGGCCATAAATGGATCGAAATTTCCGGTCCCTTCTGAACCCGCCGAATTTCGACTATCTACAAATCATCTTCTATTTAACCACCTTTTTGGATTTTTCTTGCTCGATCTGTGTATTTTAACGGTTGGGAAGTCCCTCCACTGTCAGAGCACAAAATCAATTCACTAAAGGTTACCGCATGCAATATGAAGGTCACATGACTCATCTATTGGAAATATCGCATGAGATAATAAAAGAGTCAATTCATCAAAGTAAAATATTGTATGTGAGGTAAATACCACACATTTGTTAAAATAGTGAGGTAACTACCACAAAAAAAAAAACATTAGATAAATCATTGAAGTCAATTCACTAATAAACACACACATTTGTTATTTATCACCTGGTGTTTGCTGGCGGTATTTTAGAAAAGTACAAAATAACAATTACAACTATACAATGTATCAGTTTGAAAAATGTTCTCCTCTGAGCTCAGGAATGAAAATAAATTGCAACATTTCATCAGAGGCAGACTGTTTTGTGAATGAATGCACTCTACAATGTTTTGATAGTTTCACAATATTGCTGTGTGCCTTCTGGTGCAGCGTTAGCCTTCAAAAAAATAAAATAAATAAAAGCGAAACAAACCACCAAAAATAACTCAAAATTTAGGTGCTAAATGACGCAAAACATAAATATTTAACGCATTTGTAAAATAATGTATGTTTTTTAGTGAATTGACTACTTTTGAGATAAAAAAGGCTGAGTTATTTTAACTGAAAAAAATTAATACAGTATATATCTCTTAGCGAATTGACCCCAAAATGGGTTGGATTCCCCCATCCACATCAAATGTGGAAGGGGGAATCGGGTCAATTTTTTTTTTTTGTTCAACCCGCTGGTTGAATGAAAAAACGGACTCATCTATGGCCAGCGAATGAAGAAAACGGACTCATCCATGGTCAGCGAATGAAGAAAACTGACTCATCTATGGCCAGCGAATGAAGAAAACTGGCGCATCTATGACCAGCGAATGAAGAAAACTGACTGATCTATCACCAGGAAATGAAGAAAACTGACTCATCTATGGCCAGTGAATGAAGAAAACTGACTTATTTATCACCAGGGAATGAAGAAAACTGACTCATCTATGGCCAGCGAATGAAGAAAACTGGCGCATCTATGACCAGCGAATGAAGAAAACTGACTGATCTATCACCAGGAAATGAAGAAAACTGACTCATCTATGGCCAGTGAATGAAGAAAACTGACTTATTTATCACCAGGAAATGAAGAAAACTGACTCATCCATGGCCAGTGAATGAAGAAAACTGACTTATCTATGGCCAGTGAATGAAGAAAACTGACTCATCTATGGCCAGTGAATGAAGAAAACTGACTCATCTATGGCCAGTGAATGAAGAAAACTGACTCATCTATGGCCAGTGAATGAAGAAAACTGACTCATCTATGGCCAGTGAATGAAGAAAACTGACTTATTTATCACCAGGAAATGAAGAAAACTGACTCATCCATGGCCAGTGAATGAAGAAAACTGACTTATCTATGGCCAGTGAATGAAGAAAACTGACTCATCTATGGCCAGTGAATGAAGAAAACTGACTGATCTATCACCAGGAAATGAAGAAAACTGACTCATCTATGGCCAGCGAATGAAGAAAACTGACTCATCTACGGCCAGTGAATGAAGAAAACTGACGCATCTATGGCCAATGAATGAAGAAAACTGACTCATCTATGGCCAGTGAATGAAGAAAACGGACTCATCTATGGCCAGTGAATGAAGAAAACTGACTCATCTATGGCCAGTGAATGAAGAAAACTGACTCATCTATGGCCAGTGAATGAAGAAAACTGACTTATTTATCACCAGGAAATGAAGAAAACTGACTCATCCATGGCCAGTGAATGAAGAAAACTGACTCATCTATGGCCAGTGAATGAAGAAAACTGACTCATCTATGGCCAGTGAATGAAGAAAACTGACTCATCTATGGCCAGGAAATGAAGAAAACTGACTGATCTATCACCAGGAAATGAAGAAAACTGACTCATCTATGGCCAGCGAATGAAGAAAACTGACTCATCTACGGCCAGTGAATGAAGAAAACTGACGCATCTATGGCCAGTGAATGAAGAAAACTGACTCATCTATGGCCAGTGAATGAAGAAAACTGACTCATCTATGGCCAGTGAATGAAGAAAACTGACTTATTTATCACCAGGAAATGAAGAAAACTGACTCATCCATGGCCAGTGAATGAAGAAAACGGACTCATCTATGGCCAGTGAATGAAGAAAACTGACTCATCTATGGCCAGTGAATGAAGAAAACTGACTCATCTATGGCCAGTGAATGAAGAAAACTGACTTATTTATCACCAGGAAATGAAGAAAACTGACTCATCTATGGCCAGTGAATGAAGAAAACGGACTCATCTATGGCCAGTGAATGAAGAAAACTGACTCATCTATGGCCAGTGAATGAAGAAAACTGACTCATCTATGGCCAGTGAATGAAGAAAACTGACTCATCTATGGCCAGTGAATGAGGAACACGGACTTATTTATCACCAGGAAATGAAGAAAACTGACTCATCTATGGCCAGCGAAAGAAGAAAACGGACTCATCTATGGCCAGTGAATGAAGAAAATGGACTCATCTATGGCCAGTGAATGAAGAAAACTGACTCATCTACGGCCAGTGAATGAAGAAAACTGACTCATCTATGGCCAGTGAATGAAGAAAACGGACTCATCTATGGCCAGTGAATGAAGAAAACGGACTCATCTATGGCCAGTGAATGAAGAAAACGGACTCATCCATGGTCAGCGAATGAAGAAAACTGACTCATCTATGGCCAGCGAATGAAGAAAACTGGCGCATCTATGACCAGCGAATGAAGAAAACTGACTGATCTATCACCAGGAAATGAAGAAAACTGACTCATCTATGGCCAGTGAATGAAGAAAACTGACTTATTTATCACCAGGAAATGAAGAAAACTGACTCATCCATGGCCAGTGAATGAAGAAAACTGACTCATCTATGGCCAGTGAATGAAGAAAACTGACTTATTTATCACCAGGAAATGAAGAAAACTGACTCATCCATGGCCAGTGAATGAAGAAAACTGACTTATCTATGGCCAGTGAATGAAGAAAACTGACTCATCTATGGCCAGTGAATGAAGAAAACTGACTCATCTATGGCCAGTGAATGAAGAAAACTGACTCATCTATGGCCAGTGAATGAAGAAAACTGACTCATCTATGGCCAGTGAATGAAGAAAACTGACTTATTTATCACCAGGAAATGAAGAAAACTGACTCATCCATGGCCAGTGAATGAAGAAAACTGACTTATCTATGGCCAGTGAATGAAGAAAACTGACTCATCTATGGCCAGTGAATGAAGAAAACTGACTGATCTATCACCAGGAAATGAAGAAAACTGACTCATCTATGGCCAGCGAATGAAGAAAACTGACTCATCTACGGCCAGTGAATGAAGAAAACTGACGCATCTATGGCCAGTGAATGAAGAAAACTGACTCATCTATGGCCAGTGAATGAAGAAAACGGACTCATCTATGGCCAGTGAATGAAGAAAACTGACTCATCTATGGCCAGTGAATGAAGAAAACTGACTCATCTATGGCCAGTGAATGAAGAAAACTGACTTATTTATCACCAGGAAATGAAGAAAACTGACTCATCCATGGCCAGTGAATGAAGAAAACTGACTCATCTATGGCCAGTGAATGAAGAAAACTGACTCATCTATGGCCAGTGAATGAAGAAAACTGACTCATCTATGGCCAGGAAATGAAGAAAACTGACTGATCTATCACCAGGAAATGAAGAAAACTGACTCATCTATGGCCAGCGAATGAAGAAAACTGACTCATCTACGGCCAGTGAATGAAGAAAACTGACGCATCTATGGCCAGTGAATGAAGAAAACTGACTCATCTATGGCCAGTGAATGAAGAAAACTGACTCATCTATGGCCAGTGAATGAAGAAAACTGACTTATTTATCACCAGGAAATGAAGAAAACTGACTCATCCATGGCCAGTGAATGAAGAAAACGGACTCATCTATGGCCAGTGAATGAAGAAAACTGACTCATCTATGGCCAGTGAATGAAGAAAACTGACTCATCTATGGCCAGTGAATGAAGAAAACTGACTTATTTATCACCAGGAAATGAAGAAAACTGACTCATCTATGGCCAGTGAATGAAGAAAACGGACTCATCTATGGCCAGTGAATGAAGAAAACTGACTCATCTATGGCCAGTGAATGAAGAAAACTGACTCATCTATGGCCAGTGAATGAAGAAAACTGACTCATCTATGGCCAGTGAATGAGGAACACGGACTTATTTATCACCAGGAAATGAAGAAAACTGACTCATCTATGGCCAGCGAAAGAAGAAAACGGACTCATCTATGGCCAGTGAATGAAGAAAATGGACTCATCTATGGCCAGTGAATGAAGAAAACTGACTCATCTACGGCCAGTGAATGAAGAAAACTGACTCATCTATGGCCAGTGAATGAAGAAAACGGACTCATCTATGGCCAGTGAATGAAGAAAACGGACTCATCTATGGCCAGTGAATGAAGAAAACGGACTCATCTATGGCCAGTGAATGAAGAAAATGGACTCATCTATGGCCAGCGAATGTAGAAAATTGATTCATCTATGACCAGCTTTGGACTTGGGCCTCACTTACCAAAGTGCATCAAACAGGAATTCAGGGTAACAAATCAGATGTTGTTTTCAAATTCCTAACTTCCTAAAAAATCAGATATGGAACCTAACTGGCTAGGATAGGCAATGCCATTTTCCTTCCCACTGTTTTTTGTCAGTGATGACCAAAGGACTTAAGGTGTTTTGAGGAACTTCTGAAGTGTTTCAGTTATAGGTTTATAGTGATTGAATTTATATTAATAATGTTAATGCTTTAACAACTATCACGTGACTCTGTTCAAGTATTCTGTTCATGTCACAGTCATTTAGTGATTTGTGGTCCATACTGCACAGTGTCTAAATTCAATGGCTCAGTAGTAAGGTGTCTCTAGGTTCCACCCTAAAGGGTCAGCCCTTTCAAAATAAACATTTGGTAGATACTAGAGAGGTAAAGCTCCTATCTCTCGACTTTTCTATGTCTTGGGAACTCTACTGGGGAGATTTCTGTCTTGGGTCCCCTGGTCTGCCCACTCCACATGACCATTATGAGGGAATCCCTCCATCCCTGCTGGATTTTTATTCTTTTTATATTATGGAGAATGTAACAGGTGGAGTTGGTGTGAGTGGGAACACTTCAAACTCCCATGTGCACAGGAACACAATCGGGATTTATGGCAGGGAGATCTTATTGTTAGAGTAAAGAAATATAAGAAAACAATGGCTCACAAAGATGACCAAAATTCCAGCTATTGCTAAAACAGTCCATTTGAGTGGACTGACACTAAAATGATAGTAACTGTGTCAGTGGGGTACTCAGGGCCCTGTGGGGATACTGTGGCCCTGTGAGTATACCGTACTTACTGAGAGAGGAAATCTGCTGCAGATTGTGGAAGTGACAGTTCTCATATTCTTGCTGCTTCTTCTTGGCCAGTTCTTGGGTCACCGTACACCTGTCACACAGTCCGGCTCTCAACCTAAACAACAAAACAAAAGGAACCATAATTAACTAACTTGCCATGAATAATATTTAAAGCGGAACTAAAGGCAAAAAGTTCAGAAATGTGAACAGACAGGCTTTTTCTTGCAGAGGAGACATGAATGGTCTCCTTCAAAATATAATACAATTACCAACCTGATAGCAGGCCCCTCTAGAATTTACACTTAGCTGCTCATGTGCGGGAGTGACATCATCCCACGCCTGCCAATCAAAACAGCCAAAGGCCAGCACCCTGAAGAAGCTGGGGAGGAGATGCCGACACTTGCAAGGGACCATGCAGGCATTGGACTGTTGGAGCATAGATTATTTGTGCCTTTAGCACTGCTTTAAGTGCATGTATAGCCAAAATGTTTATTTTTTTGTGAGAGTAATAAGGATTAGAATCCTGTCTGGTTTTTATTGCTGTCTGTGTCCCTGGTAGGAAGAGTCACCCCTCTATTTGTCCTGGTGGATATTGTCACCAAAATACAAAGTGAGGGGAAAATCCAAAATTTTACTGCTGTCACCTGAACATGAGCTGAGGGAAAATCTACTAATGGCAGGGGTGTACCTACAGGAATCGCAGGGGTCATATTTGCGACCCAGCCCCATGGTCCAGGGGGCCCATGTGGTCCCCTGTACACCTGGATAGGAGGAGCGGCTGCATATAGAGGAATGGATCCCCTTCCTCTTACAGCCACTGAATACTTGCTTCTCCTCCTCACCCTCCTGCAGGCATTCGGCAGCTGCAGGAGGGAGGGGAATGGCTCCTCAATATGCCACCGCCCCTCCTATCCAGCTTCTTAATGCTCCACTTGAGCCCCCCTTTTCCCCTGGGGTTGCTGTCAGGATGGGTAGAGGGGAAGGGGCCAGTAAATCTGTAATTTACCAGCCCCTTTCTTGTCTGAATGAATAGAGTCAGTGATCCGTACCACACAGTAAACTGTGTTTACTATGTTTCAATTTGTGAATGAACGGGAAGCTCTGTACAGAGTTATTCCTGTCCATTCATTCTCTACAGCTGAGGCTCCAGAGATGGAGATTGAAGGCTGTGTCCTCAATCTCCTTTCTCTGTCTCAAAGGTGAAACATCAGAGGTCTGTTTAGACCCCTGATATATCACCAAAGCCCCCCAACGGGACTCCTAAAAATTGTAAAACATAATAAAAAACAATATCATAAAAAAACAAATAAAAAAAACATAAAATAGTAAAAATAAATAAAAAAAATTAAATAACAAAAGTAAAGACTACTGACACCAGTGGAGGAACTACCAGGGTCGCAAAGCTTGCGTTCGGACTCGGGGGGGAAGGGTCCTGGACGGGGGTCCTTCATGGTTTCTTGCACCGGGGCCCCGAAGGTTCTAGTCATGTCTCTGACTAATGGGGATACCTTTTTCAGTGACAACTGTCTAGGAGGCTGATTTGCTTATTTGGAGACATTTTCTTTCACTCTCTGTTGCATCACTAAGAAAGGAAGTGAAGAGAAATCTCCCCAATGGGACACTGACCACTGACACAAAAATATAATGACCCTTTCCTACGCTATTCAAAATAAGAAAAAACACTTAAGGAGGAAGCTCTGCTCTGTAGTAATTGTTGAATACCTGGGGAATAGGTAATGTTTCTGGAACAATAGAGATGAGCTTTGCTTGGTGGAGTTTTTATTAAACACATCAATTTTTATTAATTAAAACCTGTACTGAAAGTTCTAAGATCGATCTGAGTGTTATGAACCCAAACAACTCCTAGCTAATTTTCTCTACATTCCTGGGGTGACATGAAATGTAGGCAAGACCCGGATCAGACACAGTTCTCACCTGTTTTCAAGAACTTTAATATTTTCATTGAGGATTTTGTGCTGCTCCCGCAGTATGTGATTCTTGGAGAACAGCTCCTCAAGCCTCTGGGTGTCCCTAAAGGTATAGAGAGAAGACAAAAAGATATGACATTGGGAACAGCTAAAACATTTTCCACCTATACAAGTAAAGCCTCGTACACACGATCGGATTGTTGGCCAACAAAACCGTGGACTTTTGTCCGAAGGGCGTTGGCCCAAACTTGTCTTGCATACAAACGTCAGCCAACAAATACAAACGTAGTGACGTACTACGTTGTTTTTCAGCTCTTTAGCGCCACCCTTTGGGCTCCTTCTGCTAACTTCATGTTAGTAGAAGTTTGGTGAGCGTTGATTCGCACTTTTCATTTCGCGCTTTTCAATTTGCGCTGTTCAGTTAGTTTCTGAACGGCCGTTCGTCAACCAAACATGTTGCGGAATCGGAGGAGATAACGTGTTATTTATTATTGGCCTTGGAGTTATTGCTTTGACATTATATTTTTTGGTTGAATAATAATGATTTGATTTGATATATTTTCGATATTTTTGGATGCATAGAATGCACTTTTTGGTTAAGTTCTATTGGCAGATAGCATGTCTAATTTTATTTGTTTTCTTTTTTTAATGCACAATAAAAAATATTGTGTAGAATAATACTTGGCTATGTGTTTTACTTCAAATGACAGTTTGGGAGTAGACAGTTACATTTAAAAAAATACAATGTAAAATTGACAAGGGACACCAACATAGTTGTATCTTTGATCTTAAAAACTACGGGATAATGGTGTCGTGGTAACTTGCCCCAGAAAAAAAAAAAAGCATAATAATATTATTCTTGATATCACTAGAAAAAAAAAGCATTTCAAAATTTGTTTGCAATAACTCCATCAGTATCACCAGCAAAGCAGCTTCATTATTATCCCATTAAAAAAGAAGAGAATTGTGCGCTGCATTTCCAGATTTCGAGATTTCAAAATTTGCCTCGTCACGAATATTAATTCTCCATTACGAACGCTAGTTTACAAAACCGACCTCTTCCGGCTCGTCCTTGCTTCCGAGCATGCGTGTTTGTACTTTGGACTTTTGTCCGACAGACTTGTGTACACACGCTTGAAAAATCCGACAACAGACATTTGTACGCGGAAAATTTTAAAACCTGCCATCCAACATTTGTCCACGGAAAGTCCGACAACAATTGTCCGATGGAGCGTACACACGGTCGGATTTTCCGCCAACAGCCTGTCATCACACATTTCTCTGCAGAAAATCCGATCGTGTGTACGAGGCTTAAAGGTGTCAACAGATATTGTTCTCAATGCAGGAGGAATGGTTATTAGTGGTAGGAAATGCTGATTAGACATTAGGCCGCCAACTATTTCTTTCAGCTTACACTGGCATCCAAGTGCATTTTTCTACCTTGTACAGTATATTGTGAACCACTGCTACAACTTCTACAGCAGAAAAATGGATGGCGGACAAATCATTCCACACCATTCTATCTTTGAATTTTACATACTCCTCTGTAGATTAAGCAGTCCTATCCAACATGCTTCTTGGTGAGGCCGCTGCTTCTCACGACCTGATCAAGGAAAAGGTATTATCTGCCAGATGGATTTAGCGAAAAGACAGCAAGTTGTAGAAGACCAATGAAACAGCTGGCTTCAGCTCTGAGGGTTGTGACTCCTAAATCAGTTTAAAGGGTTAGTTCACCTTTACCAAAAAAGTGCCTGTGCAGGTAAGGGGCGCCTTTAAATTGTGATGTTTACTTTTTTAAAACGTTCTGCACTTGCAAGCTTTCCCCTCCAGCATGGGCACCAGGCCGCTCTGTTCTAATAGCAGAATATAACCTCCTGCGCTCAGGAGTGGTGCTCTAGTTTAACCCTTTCACGCCTAAGCCTATTTCTGACATTTGTTGCTTACAAGTTAAAATACATATTTTTTGCTAGAAAATTACTCAGAACCCACCAAACATTATATACAGTATCTCACAAAAGTGAGTACATCCCTAACATTTTTGTAAATATTTTATTATATCTTTTCATGTTACAACACTGCAATTACACAAGAAATTACACTTTGCTACAATGTGGCAACCTGTGAAGCTCTGGTGAACTCCATGCCAAGAGGGTTAAGGCCGTGCTGGAAAATAATGGTGGCCGCACAAAATATAGACACTTTGGGCTCAATTTGTACATTTTCACTTAGGGGTGTACTCACTTTTGTTGCCAGCGGTTTAGACATTATTGGCTGTGTCCTGTGTGTTGAATTATTTTGAGGGGACAGCAAATTTACACTGTTATACAAGCTGTACACTCACTACTTTACATTGTAGCAAAGTGTCATTTCTTCAGTGTTGTCATATGAAAAGATATAATAAAATATTTACAAAAATGTGAGGGGTGTACTCACTTTTGTGAGATACTGTATATATATATATATATATGTATATATATATTTTTAGCAGAGACCCTAGAGAATAAACTGGTGAATGTTGCAATATTTTATGTCACGCAGTATTTGCACAGCGGCCTTTCAAACGCAATTTTTTGGGAAAAAAAGACACTTTCATGAATTAAAAAAAACTAAACAGTGAAGTTAGCCCAATTTTTTTGTATAATGTGGAAGAAGATGTTACGTCGAGTAAATATATACCGAACATGTCATGCTTTGAAATTGCGCACACTCGTGGAATAGCGACAAACTATGGTACCTTAAAATCTCCATAGGCGCCGCTTTAAAAAAATGGAACGGTTACCAAGTCAGAGTTACAGAGAAGGTCTTTTGCTAGAATTATTTCTCTCACTCTGACGATCACGAAAAAACCTCCTATGTGTGATTTGAACACCTTTTACATATGCGGGCACGACTTCAGTATGCGTTTTCTTTGCTCCGCAAGCACTTAGGGGGCAGGGGCGCTTTAAAACTATTTTTTTTTCTTATTTATTTTTACATTGTCCTTTAAAAAAAAAATTCTGATCACTTTCATTGCTGTCACATGGAATGTAAACATCCCTTGTGACAGTAATAGGTGGTGACAGGTGCTTTTTATGGAGGGATCAGGAGTCTAAAAGACCCCAAATCCCTCTTTGCACTTTAAAGTATTCAGATCGCCAAAAACGGCAATTCTGAATACTGTAATTTTTTTTTAAATCGGCGCCAATGGCAGCTAAGTAAACCGGAAGTGACGTTGTGACGTCGCTTCCGTGTTTTTACATAGGAGACTCCAGTCTCAGCCTAGCCGGCGGACGTGCCGTATCATGGATCGGGTCTCCCGGTGGGATGGGAGGCCCGGGAAGGGCGACGGGAGGAGAGACGTCCCCTCCCACTCCTTTAGAATAACAGCCGAGCGGCTTTTAGCTGCATCGGTTGTTATCACGAAAGAGCCAATCGCCCATTTTAAAAAATGGTACCGGGGTGATGACATGTTTCTTTTTTTGGTTTGTGAATATAATCACCTATTTCCCCTTTCTTAATAAACCATGTGTAAAGATAATGCATTGGGCTGGTGCGCCCTGTTCTTTTTTATGCTCTGTTCTAATAATCAAAGCTATCCCTACCTACCTACTTTATTCATGTGGTACCCTTTAGACCCCATACACACTATTAGATTTTCTACAGATTTTTGTCTTCAGATTTACCAAAACCATGTAGTGCAAGGGCCTGCCTGATTGCATACAAATTGAAACTCTTAAGGTTTGACCTCATATTATATGGTTTTGGTAAACCTGAAGACAAAAATCTGCAGAAAATCCAATAGTGTGTGTGGGGCTTTAAGTAGAAGATCAGAATCTCAGCACACCCTCTGGCCCCTAGATGGCTCTAGGACCCCATACACACTATTAGATTTTCTGCAGATTTTTGTCTTCAGATTTACCAAAACCATATAATATGAGGTCAAACCTTAGGAGTTTCAATTTGTATGCAATCAGGCAGGGCTTTGCACTACATGGTTTTGGTAAATCTGAAGACAAAAATCTGCAGAAAATCTAATAGTGTATATGGGGATTTAGACTCTACTGGTGAACAAGGTACTGTGCTTTATGTGTGCATGTTGAGGAGGAGGCAAATGTAATGTCAAGAACTTGCAAATAGTGTTTCCACCGGTCCGGGATTCACCCGGACAGTCCGGTTTTTGAGTCATGTGTCCGGGTTTCAGTCCACCTGAAACCCGGACACATTATTCAGACAGGAATGTGACTCAGAACAGGGCCTGACAGGAGGGTGAGGGGCAGGGGCGGATTGACAACTCATGGGGCCCCCGGGCAATAGGAGATTATGGGGCCCCCAGGCAATCAGAGATTATGGGCCATACAGTACACACACACACAGTATACAATCACACAGTATACACACACACACAGTATACAATCACACAGTATACACATACATGTACACACAGTATACACAGACATGTTTCTATTGGCTGAGAAGGTACTGGAGAGGTGGGGCAGCTATAATCTCAGGATTTTTATACCAAAAGGATGTAGGTAAGGGACATTTCAGAGACAGATGTAAAAAAAAACACAGATTTTTACATACTGTCCCTTGTTTTACTGAGGCTGGTAACCCTGATGGGGCCCCCTAGTGGCCCAGGGCCCTCGGGCAGTGCCCGAGTGGCTCAATGGTCAGTCCGCCCCTGGTGAGGGGGCACTATTCGCCCGGTATTACTATTTTCTTTGGAGTGCCCAAAGGTCTTCCAGGTCTGTTATAGTCCTGTAGTGTATATTAAAAAAAAAATTGCTGTGTGCTGCTAAAGTGTTCGGTTTTGGCTTGAAGAAAAAGTGGCAACCCTACTTGCAAAGCGTTGCTTCAGGAGTCACAACATCACTGTGAATATTGCTGTAGATAGAAGTAACTAACTATTCCGCATTTGTCATTGGAATGAATAACAAAACCGTGGGGTTGGGCTGTGACCTCTCTGTTCTGCAATTATTATTATTATAGCCCAGGACCAGCACTGTTCTATTGACAGCTGAGATTTATAGCATGATTAGTGCTGTCAATTACCAATGACTCTCACATTGAATGTTTTAAATTATGTAATTAGAGTTTAAAAACCATTTTAAGAACCATTTTGTGGAAGTAAAAGCAGGTAAACAGCTTGTAAGTACATGCAGCAGAGAGCAGTATTGTTGTTTATTACTACAATGACCATCTGTCATCTTGTTTAACTTGCACTCACCTGCATCTCTCCACTGTCAGCTCTGAAAGCTTTGCCTGCATTCCTGCAAAAAAAAAACACAGATAGTCCATAAACTCATCCTTCATCTCCAAGTGCTAGGATCCTGGTGCTAAAAACTGATTTGTAAGATTTGCAGCGTATCTGAGAATGTACAAACCAAAGGCTTTAAAAAACACAATGCATGCTTCAGTCACGGCTCTACTTAGTGCTGGTACTGAAGGGATACAGCTCTAGGATGTATTATACTAGAGAAGGTTTGCAAGTTAAGATTATCTTGCTAGTACCCATAAAAGACAGACTTACTATTATTATTCACAATTTATATAACAGATATATATAACAGTTTACGCAGAGCATTACAATGTAGAGGGGGGACAGCACAATTACAGTACAATACAATACAGAAGGGACAGGAGGGCCTTGCTCGTAGAGCTTACATTCTAAAGGGAGGGGGTGGTGGTACAAAAGGTAAGAGATGCGGGGAATGATTTGATGGGGGTGTTCGGGGACAGTTGTTAGGTGGGTGTGGGATAGGCTTTCCCTGAATAAGTGAGTTTTCAGGGATCTCCTAAAGGTGAACAAGTTAGGGGCTGATGGGATATACCGGGGAAGGGAATTCCAGAGGATGGGAGATGGGAGAAGTCCTGAAGGTGAGCATGAGAGGAGGTAACAAGGGAGCTAGAAAGCAGGAGGTCCTGGGAGGAGCAGAGGGGACGATTTGGGCGATATCTGCAGATGAGGTTGGTGATGTAGCTGGGGGCGATGTTGTGGATGGCCTTGTATGTTGTGGTTAGCATTTTGAATTTTATACGGTGGGGTAGGGGAAGCCAGTGAAAGGATTGGCAAAGGGGGGCAGCAGTCATGGATCGATTAGTGAGGTGTATTAGTCTAGGAACAGCATTCATAATAGACTGAAGGGGGGATAGCCTGCGTAGGGGTAGGCCATTAAGGAGAGAGTAGCAGTAGTCAAGGCGGGAAATAATCAAGGAGTAAATAAGTTGCTTTGTGGTGTCATTAGTCAGGAAGGGTCGACTTCTGGAGATGTTGCGGAGGTCAAGACGGCAGGATTTAGCCAGTGATTGGATATGGGGGCTGAAGGAGAGGTCAGAGTCAAGGATTACACCCAGCACCCTGGCAGTCATGGGGGGGGGGGGGGGGACCGGGAAGGAGGAAATATTACAAGTTAAGTTTTAGAAAGATTGAGTTTGAGAAAGTGGTGTGACATCCGTACCGATATGTCATTCAGTAAGTTTGAGATCTGTGTGGAGATCGAGGGGGTGAGTAGAGGAGTGGAGAGATAGATCATCGGTGTAGTGGTGGTATTGGAAGCCATGAGAGGTTATCAACTGGCCAAGGGAAGAGGTATAGAGCGAGTATAGGAGGGGCCCAAGGACAGAGCCCTAGGGTACCCCAACAGAGAGAGGAAGAGGAGCAGAGGAGATGGAGTTATAAGTGACACTGAAAATGCGCTGAGATAGGTAGGAGGAGAACCAGGATAAAGCAGAATCACAGAGGCCAAGGGAGTGTAGTTTGCTGAAGAGGAGCAGGTGGTCAACTGTGTCAAAGGCAGCAGAGAGGTCTGAGAGTATGAGTATGGAGTAATGGCCATTGGTTTTAGCAGTTAGTAGGTCATTGGTGAGTTTTAGTAAGGCAGTTTCGGTGGAATGTTGTGGACGGAAGCCGGACTGTAGGGGGTCAAGAAGGTTGTTGTCCGTGAGGTAGCGATTCGGTCATGGACAAGGCGTTCGATGAGCTTGGAGGCAAATGGGAGCAGGGAGATGGGTATTAAGTTATTCAAACAGATGGGGTCTAGTGAGGTTTTCTTAAGTTTGGGGGTAACCAGTGCATGTTTCAGCAGGGAAAGAGTATTGCTTTATTCAGCTTTTGCAGTCACATTGAGAGATGATTGCATATGCACACTTAGTTAATTTTCAGACACCCAAACAAACCATGGGGAATCTGTCAGCTGAGTTAGACCTTTCCCAGCTGATCACTTTAATTCCCCTTACATAAAACTAAGCCATAAATATATGCACAGTCTATAAACATGCATGCTTAACCAATAGGTGTGTAGCAACCTCTAGTGTGTGCTAGATGTAGGGCAGGTTTGTTACTCTGGGTTTGTTAATGTGGGTAAAATTAGTTCAGGGCTAGGGCTGAGCTGTGCATCTGGGTCAGGGTTCAGTGAGTCGGGGCTGCATGACTCCTCTTGACAGCTCCTCTAGTGCCTCCCCCTGGTCTAGAAGGTTGTAGAAACTTCCTGAAGTAGTGGGTGGAGGTTAGGAGGAGCTGTATGAAATATTTATGGGGGCCTCAGCCAATCCCCAGTAAAGGGCTGGCAGGGGGCAAGGCATACCCTATAAATAGGCTTGAGCCATGCCAGCAGGGCAGTCCTGTGGAAGATGGCGATATAGTGCTGTGGCAGTTGTCGATGGCCCTCTGGGGTACCCCCTAGTCTGGGGTGGGGGGTGAACTTAGGCTGGGGCTCAGGTGCTGGAAGGATCCTGCCACAACACATGGAGGAAGCCTTTCCTGGAGGTACAGGAGCAAGTGGAAGGACAGTGTGAGTAGAGCAGCCCTACTGCGGACTTACAAGACTGCCACATGTAGTCAGTTCTCCCTGAAGACCATGGTTATTATTATTATTATTATTATACAGGATTTATATAGCGCCACCAGTTTACGTAGCGCTTTACAACTTGAGGGTAGACAGTACAAATACAATACACTTTGATACAGTAGGAATCAGAGGGCCCTGCTCCTTAGAGCTTACAATCTAAGAGGGAAGGTCAAAAGATACAAGAGGTAATAACTGTGGGTGATGTGTTGATTGAGAAGATAAATGTACAGTTGTTAGGTGGGGGCCAGATAGGCTTCTCTGAAGAGATGAGTTTTCAGGGATCTTCTGAAAGTGGATAAAGTAGGAGAAAATCGGACGGATTGGGGTAGAGCATTCCAGAGGATGGGGGAGGCTCTGGAGAAGTCCTGAAGGCGAGCATGGGATGAGGTGACAAGGGAGTTTGAGAGCAGGAGGTCTTGGGAGGAGCGAAGAGAACGATTAGGTTGGTATTTTGTGACTAGGTTAGAGATGTAGCTGGGGGCCAGGTTGTGGATGGCTTTTTAAGTTATAGTTAGTATCTTGAATTTAATTCGGTGACTGAGTGGCAGCCAATGGAGGGATTGGCAGAGGGGTGTAGCAGACGCTGAGCGGTTTGTGTGGTGGATGAGCCTGGCAGCAGCGTTCATGACAGGCTGAAGTGGGGATAGCCTATTTGGAGGTAAACCAATGAGGAGGGAGTTGCAGTAGTCGGGGTGGGAGATGACCATGGAGTGGATTAGAAGCTTTGTGGTGACATTGGTTAGGAAGGGGCGTATCTTGGAGATGTTGCGGAGATTGAGAAGGCAAGCTTTGGATAGTGATAGAATGTGGGGTTGAAAGGTTACCTAGGACCCTGGCGTGGGGAGATGGGTTGATAGTTGAGCCGTTGATATTGACAGGGAAAGCAGGGGAAGTGGCACCTGAGGGAGGAAATATCATGAGCTCGGTTTTGGATAGGTTGAGTTTGAGGAAGTATTGTGACATCCAGGCTGATATGTCTGCTAGTAGGTTGGTAATGCGTGAGGAAACAGATGGAGAGAGCTGGGGGGTGGAGAGATAGATTTGGGTGTCATCAGCGTAGAGATGATATTGAAAGCCATGGGAGGCAATCAACTGACCCAAGGAGGTGGTGTAGATTGAGAAAATGAGAGGTCCAAGAACAGAACCTTGGGGGACCCCAACGGAAAAAGGAAGAGGAGAGGAGGAAGTAGAGTTGTAAGTGACACTGAAGGAGCGGTGTGATAGGTAAGATGAGAACCAGCGAAGAGTACAGTCACGGAGACCAAAGGAGTGGAGTTTTTTGAGGAGGAGGGGGTGGTCCACTGTGTCAAAGGCAGCAGAGAGATCCAGGAGAAGTAGTACAGAATAGTGTCCATTGGCTTTAGCCATTAGTAGGTCATTTGAGAGTTTAAGGAGAGCAGTTTCCATTGAGTGTTGAGGGCGAAAACCGGACTGGAGGGGATCTAGAAGTTTATTCATGGTCAGATGGTCGCTTAGTCGGTTGTAGACCAGTCTTTCAAGAAGTTTGGAGGAGAAGGAGAGTAAGGAGATTGGACGTAAGTTGTTGAGATTGGTGGGATCCAGTGAGGGCTTTTTTAGTATGGGGATGACTAGCGCATGTTTTAGAGAGTTTGGGAAGATGCCACAGGAGAGGGAGAGGTTGAAAATGTGAGTTAGAGAGTGTAGAATCGAGTCAGAGGGTGAGCGTAGCATTTGCGAGGGAACAGGATCCAGAGGGCAAGTGGTTAGATGGGTGCTAGATAAAAGTTTAGCAACCTCAGTAATAGTAGCAGGGTTGAATGAGGGAAGTAATGATTGTATCTGTGGACATGGGGTGTTGCATGGGGGAGGTTTTTGCGCATTGGTGATCTCCTCATGAATTGTATCAATCTTAGTTTTGAAGTGATTGGCAATCTCCTGGGCAGTGAGTGAGTTGGTGGGTGGAGGCAGTGTGCCAAGTCTTCATCCCTTCCCTGGGAGATCTTCTGCAGAGTCAGCCGGGTGGGCTGGTGACAGTCAGTCTGGAGGACTGTGGAGGAAAGTTAGCCTGGAGGGCTAGGAAAAGGGGCAGCTGCAGCCAGGTGGGTTGGCAGTGCCTGAAGAGGTGGTACCGGAACCAGTAGCCACAGGAGGGGAAGTATATGCTGATCACTGTGTTCTGCTACACAACAAGAGACTTTGAGTTCCTGCCTGCAAAGTTCCATTGCTAAATCTGACTGTGCCTGTCAGATACATTTACAGTGATCCAGCTGGAGTCTGCAAGCAAGTGTGTGCAGGAGGAGTGCCAAGGAGTCTGTATACAGACTGTATATTGGAAGATGTCCCTGAAGTTGCTGCTAATGTTCTGCTGAAGTCAAGTGGGCATCCCATAACCTCCCATCCCCATCCAAGTTATTATCACTTAATAAACCACAAAAACAAAGTCACAGACTGTTCTCTGTCTCTGGAGTGCTTGTGAAAATGTGGTGTGCCTGGCTGTGCAGGGTGAGGAATCCCAGTATATCTGTGGCTCCTTAGGGGGTGTGCTACACGTGCATCCAGGCCTATGCATCCAACATTCTGAAGAATGATCTGATGTTAGAAGTTATCAGAATGGGTTCATGAATATAGCTTTAAAGCTAGGGCTTTCCTTTAAGCAGGTCACATGTTCTGGTTCAGGCGGTACATATCCAAATGCCTCTAGTGCAGGAGAACAGGTAAAGGTGGAGGCTTATTTCATATACTTTTACATGTTTATCAAAGGAGTGGTTAATAATTATTCTAACAGCACAATTGCTGCAAGCAAGAAAGAGATTTCAGCTTTTAAACAGTGTTTGTGGTTAAAATAACTGAATGTGATGTCATACACTCACACTTATAAGTGGGAGCTTTAGAGATAGTTAAAAGATAGTCTATCATTGTTTTAAAAGACCCGTAAACTAAAAAAAAAAAAAGGTATTTATTTAGTTTTCACAATATAAGATACACAGAGAAAGAAAACACAATACTGGCGCTTAAGGCACATAAGGGAATACAAATACTTTTCTCGTGCCGGAAAACAGAAAGACCCTCAACTATATGAGAGAGGTGAGTAACACCAACCCGACCCCACCAGGGTGAGTCTGGGTGACCAAAGAGCTCAGGGAGATTAGGATTCCTCCACAAAGGGGTCTGTGACGACATACCCAAAGAGGACTGTGTCAGAATGTCCCCCTCTCCCTCCAAGCCATAAAACCAACATCAACAGGAGAAAATTGTGAGCCCCCAGATCATTTTGACCTATGTAGCCCGTCCTTGAGAGAGGTGGAGAGTCCAAAGAAAGTAGACAAAAGCGCAGTGGAGGGAGTCTGAGGATCAGAGTGTAACCAAGCATGAATGTAGGTGAGTTGGGAAGCAATAAAGTAATTCCTTAGATTTGGGCACGCCAGCCCTCCCATGGCTTTAACCGCCTGCAATGAGGACTTGGCTATAAGAGGTTCATTGCCATTCCAGAGAAAAAAAGAGAGGGTAGATTCCACCTGTACAAAGAACCGATCATCCAGCAAAGACTGACAATTTTGCAAAAAAAAAAATATTTCCAGGCTGCAGAGCCTGGACGATGACATCACCCACAGGCTTACTATGGGGCAGCCGTTGTCGGCTATCCCTCCCCTCCACTGAAGCCCGCACTGGACGTCGGTCATATGACTGGACTGGAGTGGCTCCAGAATAGGTAAATATAGACATCTTTTCTTTTACTTGTAGCTAATTCCTGGGGCCCCTGAGGACTAATGGTGACCTCCAGGGTTAGGGACAGCTGACATCCTTATGTGTAGAGTGGGTTACAAGGCATGATGGGTGTGATGCAAAGTAGATTGATGGGTGCCAGACACTTCTTGAATGCAAAGAGATTTATTGTCTCTTAAACAGAACTGTGGGAGAGAGGGTTGGGGCCAGGACACCCTTAAGTAGATGCAATGTTAATTGACAGACTACGAGACTGCTATAGGCAGACAGCCTTGCAGGGAAAAGTATCCAGCTAGACACCCCATCTGCATGAGTAGGAACGCTGTCTCCTATGGCAACAATCTTGAAATAGTTTCTAACAAAGTTTTTCATGAACTCCTTCACTTCTTCTGCAATCTTCTTCTGTAATCTCCTATTGTAGATCTTCACTCAGCTGAGCTCCCAGTCTATCACTTAGACTTGCTGATCCACTGCCACTGGATCCCCTGAGCTCTTCCAATCTTCTTACTCAGTATCTTCCTCAAGCGTCACCCCCACGTCCCTGCTGGGTCCCTTGCTTGGCACTCACAGATACTCTTCAAGTCAAGTGTCACCCCACTGGCCTGCTTGGTCCCTGGCTTGGCACACAATATCCAGGGATCCAGTGGCCGTAGATCAGCAAGTCTAAGTGATAGACTGGGAGCTCAGTTGAGTGAAGATCTACAATAGGAGATTACAGAAGAAGATTCTGCAAGTGCCACCTCCACTGGCTGGGTCCCTGGCTTGACATATGCTGAAGCTTGGTGAGAATACTGCTCTGGTACCTGCTTCAGCTACTCACAGTGGTCCCCAGTAATAAGGTCCCTTAGTGGCGACAGCTTCCCTTCTACCTCCGACCACGACGGGTTCCACGGCCGGCAGAACCGTTACGTCTGGTTGGACTGCAACCCACAGTCACAACCCAACGCTGTTCTCTTGTTTCTGGATAGGCCCTCAGACAGCCGTCCAGGTGGCACAGAACCCTGATCATCTGACTCCACCCAAATAAATAGGCTCTCCCAGCAGGCCAAGGGATCCAAGAAAATCCCTGCCCATTGGCTCAGACACCCCAATCATTCCTAATCTGTCCTTGCAATGTCCTTGACTTATCTAATGCCACCAGATACCCGACCATCTAGTGACAGAAGAGAGAAGTGCAGAATCTCCAGAATTAGGGTGAAATCAATTGACCTCCTATCAATTGGCCAAGGCAACTATCACTTGGCAAATAAATTTACTAGCAACCCTGCCTAAACATCAGGGTGCTACACACTTTAATTAAAGAGAGCACAGGACAGAAGCACAGGACAGGAGAAAGGCAAGAGGGACATCGACCAGAAATAACAGGTAAATGTATAAGCAGGAGGTGGACCATTTTATTGGTGAGACCAGAACAAATGTACCCACATCACTTAAAAAATGAATATTTTGCCTTGAAATATGTGTTTTATGTTACATTTTTCCTGGAAACTGGCAAAGCAGGCCTGCATCCTAATGTGTTGATCATAACAGCTTATTAGGCTGTTTCCCAATCTGAAGCTCAGTGTGGTTGTATTGAATGAAAACAGCTTGCAATATCGCAATTTGTTTAACTCTATGCCAAATGCATTGTTAAACGTCTGCTCAGGTTCATTGAGTATAAAATATTCAGTGCGGTATCAATTCAGGCCCACGTGACAAACCCGTCTTGCAAGTTTCAACTCAAACAGGTATTTGCACTTCAACTTAAACTGTGTTTGTGTTATAAGAAAAGGTGACATTCAGGGAGGTCCAAAATGCCTGTTAAATTCCATATACCATCAGCTGGTAATAGACTCACAACCTCATTTTACCAGGGGTAATTTAAAAGGTCACTACATGCAAGTCACAAGTTGCCTTGTGTAAAATAGGTTTTAAAAAAAAGGAACCTGACCTGGCCTAAAAGTTTTCTATGATAAACAACAACGTTAAAATACAGGGACCTTGTGCTGCCTTATGTCAGCCTTTGGATACCTGTGTTGCTGTCGAGCCCCCTTAGATCCAAGGCTAGGTCAAACATGGGGTCTCAACTGCAGTCTTAGTGAAGGTTAAGCCTTTGAACCCACCTTCTGTCATTCATATATCAAAGACCAGAACCTTACTAGTTGGTAAAGGTTTTGCCATGTGACATCTGAATGACAGGGGGTGGAATTATGGACATGTCATTCTAGTGATTCTATAGCTGGTGAGAACCTGTGGTGTGGCTTTGTTGCTGCCCAAACCAGTTAGGTGTCATTACATCCATCCGTTTTTTTTCTGACCAGTGAGGGGGTAATCGCCATTAACCACTTGACCTTTCGGTATATTCCCCCCCCCCTTCATGACCAGGCCATTTTATGTGCACTGCGTTAATTTACCTGACAAGTACCCAAATAAAATTTACGTTGTTTTTTTTACCCCACAAATAGAGCTTTATTTTGGTAGTATTGGATCACTTCTGCATTTTTTGTTTGTTGCACTATAAACAAAAAGAGAACAATTTAAAAAAAATATATATATTTTTTACTTTCTGCTATAAAACATATTTAAAGCCAAGAATTTAATTTCCACTTTAAAGGAAGGTGACCCCCTGACATGCCACATTTGGCATGTCATTTTTTTAAGGGGGGGAGCGGAAACCCTCTTTTTAGAGGGATCCAGCACCCACTTCCTCCCGGGGCACCGCGGCGCCGGAAGTCATTTCACCTCTTCCCCCTCCCTCTCGGCAATCATCTGGGATACGTCACAGGTCCCAGAAGAGTTTGAGTAGGGATTGGCTGTCCAAGGAGCAAAGTGCCAAAAGAGGAACGTAAAAAAAAATCCAGATTTAATTTTCTATCTTATATACCGTAATTAAAATCCAAAACATTTCAGGGATTTAAATTTAGGCTTAGCAATTTTTCCAGGATCCCTCCAATTTTATCAGTCCAGCACACACTTTGTTTATTTTATTTATTTCAGGTACTTATATATCGCTGTCAATTTACGCAGCACTTTACATATTCATTGTACATTCACATCAGTCCCTACCCTCAAGGAGCTTACAATCTAAGGTCCCTAACTCACACATACTAGGGACAATTTAGAAAGGAACCAATTAACCTACCAGCATGTCTTTGGAGTGTGGGAGGAAACCGGAGTACCCGGAGGAAACCCACGCAGGCACAGGGAGAACATGCAAACTCCAGGCAGGTAGTGTCGTGATTGGGATCCGAACCAGCGACCCTTCTTACTGCTAGGCGAGAGTGCTACCCACTACACCACTGTGCCACCCAGTTCAAGAGTATCAAGCCCTGATGAAGGAAGACCCTTTGAAACACCCTAATTGTGTTGGCTTTTTTTGGATATAAGAGTTGGTATAAAATAACATTTGGACTTTATATGTTCTGCTTTTACTGCTTTCCTCCTTGCGCCCCCATTACTGTATAGACAGTGTAACATGAGCCAGAAGGTAGACGTTTTTTTTTCTCATAGAGAAGTCATTGCTCCATATGCATTCTGATATTAGGATCCAGGGGGCTCTGTAGGTTCACTGGGATCGATCTGAACACTAGAACAGCTATTTTTAGGCAGCATAATAAGGTAGCTGCACTTTAGTGTGCTTTGTTCTTTTTGTATGTTTTAGATCAGGTCAGGGTTACTATAATAATTTTTCTGGATGAATAGCTGAATTATTTAACCAGGTACCCAAGAAAAAACACAACCATTTTAGCTGGTGCCGCCATACACTGCAATTTTTGAGGTAATATGCATTGTTCAGACTGCAAAGCAAAAATCCCCTGGCACTTTGCTCAAGGTCAGCTATAAACCTAAGACAGCTGGCTGCAAGTTCTGTCCAGATCTCAGATCAATTATACTCCTCTGGGTACTTCTGTCACTTCCCCATGCACTATGATTGATTGTTGCTTTTTCTTATTAATAATTGGGAGGATAAGATACATATCTGCAGAGAATCTCATGCAGGAATTTAAGTAATAACTCTCAAATTATTATAACTGTACAGACTTACTTATGAATAATATTGGCCGCTGTATTTAACGTCGGTTGCTTAGATTGACTCTCTGACTTGATGGTCAGCCCTGTCAAAAGCCAAGAATACTGATAGTACGCAACGTCCTCAATGCTGTGCATAACAGTATTAAATAAAGGAGCCCAGCAATTGTGTCTTCTATCAGAATGTGTTATTTGGTATTGTTTTGCACTCCCAGTAGCTGGGGCACAGCGTGCGTTACTAGTGTGTGGTCAATTAGGTCAGGCAGTTGACCTGTAACTCTTCATACAAGGAAAGGCAGCATATATATTAAGCTGTATTAAGGCTTACCTGTAGGTGCTGGAAATATCTCCTAAACCTCCACGGTTTAGGAGATATTTACAATAAAGCCGTGTGCCGATGTCTACGGCGCATGCGCACTTTAGAAAGGGCAGATTGTGCTGTCTCTAAAGGGGGTCATGCCGTAACTGACGGCTCCCGCGCATGCGCCGGAGTAACGTCACTCGACTCTGGCCAGTCACAGAGCCGGAGTTCGCGGCCCCGGAAGGAAGAGGGGTGAAGGTGGACGCTTGCTGCTAGTGGGGACATTGGTGACATCGCAGGCTTCGGTTTCAGGTAAGTGACACATAATGGGCTACTATACGATGCATACTAGCCCATTATGCTTTACCTTTGCAGGGAAATAAAGAGGAAGTAAAACCCATCAGGGTTTACTTCCTCTTTAAAGTGTTACTAAATCCACAACAGTAAAATCAATCTGTATATGCAGTAAAGCATGCTTGTCATACTCATTGTGGAACCTAAGGGATTAATACTATGCATTGTGTAAAAAGGCTGTGTGATCCTGTCCTCTCTGATCCTCCCCTTCTTCCACTGTCCCCAATCCATCTGCTGATAGTACGGAGCCTTGGAGGCACTCTGCACATGCTCAGTTTGGTATGTATTCCAAGAGAGTTTTTTTCTTTTTTTGGGGGGGAGGGTCAATATGATCAGCACAAAGCAAATTACCACTGTCTAGACAGAGGGTCAGGGGTCATGCAGCCTCAAAGGACAGTCAGAGGAGAATGAAAACTCCTCCTACAAGCTTTAACCAGTGCTCAGCCGGACACTGATAGAAGTCACAAGACTGCTATATACTGCTGATGAGAAAAGGTATCTAGCAGTTTATATTTTAAACTAAAAATAACTGCATTTCCATGTTCTGTGTACTGTGGGAGACTAGATATAGTAAATCTAGGCTCCTAGGATTATGCAGGCTCCTAGGATTATGCAGGCTCCTGGGATTATGCAGGCTCCTGGGATTATGCAGGCTCCTAGCAGAGCCCCACTGGATAGAGTAGGTATAGTGATAGGGATGGGTACCTTATGAGGAGGGAAAGAATTGGTTTCACCTTACAGGGTTTCTCTTCTGCAAGCTTCCTAAAAATGTTTCCCTCTGGCATTTGGATAACCTCAAGGAACAGATGTCCTGCTTCCAGCTATTGTCATCTAACAAACTGCACCCACTGACAGTCAATGTTCAGCTAACAATTTTCTGCCTTGCCCAATTTTTGGAAGATGTTGAGAGAAGTGGCGTCAACAAGGCCACCCATGGCTCAAATTTCAGCAGGTTAATCAGGAACTGGTTGTGCATGGCCAGCTTAAGGATATTTAAAGAGGGGATGGCTGCATATTGAGGAATAGAGATAAATTACATGTAGAGTCTGCTGATGGACAAGTATTAGATGGCTGTACATTGGGGGGGAGAAGAGAGAGAGAGAGAGAGAGAGAGAGAGAGAGAGAGAGAGAGAGAGAGAGAGAGAGAGAGAGAGAGAGAGAGAGAGAGAGAGAGAGAGAGAGAGAGAGAGAGAGAGAGAGAGAGAGAGAGAGAGAGAGAGAGAGAGAGAGAGATTCACTTATTTTTTTTTCTTCTGGTTGTTTCTTTCTCTTCCCTTCCCTGTCTCTTGAATACTTTTTGAAGGGCTGGACGATAAACAAACTAAAAATACTGTTGATGATTCTGATTTATTTGCTTAATGGAAACATTTTTTTTTTTTTTTTTTGTGTAAATTTATGTTATGTTTCCTTCTCTCTCTTTATTTTTTTAATCTGTTATAAAACTTTCAAACATAAAATCTGATTATAAAAAATAAGGGGAATGTACACAGGAAGGGGGGTGTTGCAATGGATGCATACAATGCCTTGGAAAAGTATTCATACCCCTTGCAGTTTTCCACATTTTGTCATGTTACAACCAAAAACGTAAATTTATTTTATTGGAATTTTATGTGATAGACCAACACAAAGTGGCACATAAGTGTGAAGTGGAAGGAAAATGATAAATGGTTTTCAATTTTTTTTACAAATAAATACCTGAAAAGTGTGGCGTGCATTTGTATTCAGCCCCCTTTACTCTGCTATCCCGAACTAAATACTGGAGGAACCAACTGCCTTCAGAAGTTACCTAATTAGTAAATAAAGTCCACCTGTGTGTAATTTCATCTCAGTATAAATACAGCTGATCTGACTCCCTCAGGGGTTTGTTAGAGAAACCTAACTGAACAAACAGCATCACGAACGCCAAGGAACACACCAGACAGGTCAGGGATAACGTTGTGGAGAAGTTTAAAGCAGAGTTAGATTATAAAAAATATCCCAAGCTTTGAACATCTCACAAAGCACTGTTCAATCCATCATCCAAAAATGGAAAATGTATGGCACAACTGCAAACCTACCAAGACATGGCTGTCCACCTAAACTGACAGGCCGGGCAAGGAGAGCAATAATCAGAGAAGCAGCCAAGAGGCCCATGGTAACTCTGGAGGAGCTGCAGAGATCCACAGCTCAGGTGGGAGAATCTGTCCACAGGACAACTATTAGTCGTGCTCTCCACAAATCTGACCTTTATGGAAGAGTGGCAAGAAGAAAGACATCGCTAAAAGAAGTCTATAAGAAGTCCCGTTTACAGTTTGCGAGAAGCCATGTGGGGGACACAGCCAACATGTGGAAGAAGGTGCTCTGGTCAGATGAGACTAAAATTGAACTTTTTGGCCTAAAATCAAAACGATATGTGTGGTGGAAAACTAACACAACACATCAGCCTGAACACACCATTCCCACCGTGAAACATGGTGGTGGCAGCATCATGTTGTGGGGATGCTTTTCTTCAGCAGGGACAGGGACGCTGGTCAGAGTTGATGGGAAGATGGATGGAGCCAAATACAGAGCAAACTTAGAAGAACACCTGTTAGGGTCTGCAAAAGACTTGAGACTGGGGCAGAAGTTCACCTTTCAGCAGGACAACGACCCTAAACATACAGCCAGAGCTACAATGGAATAGTTTAGATAAAAGGATATTCATGTGTTAGAATGGCCCAGTTAAAGTCCAGACCTAAATACAATTGAGAATCTGTGGCGAGACTTGAAAATTGCTGTTCACAGACGCTCTCCATCCAATCTGACAGAACTTGAGCTATTTTACAAAGAAGAAAATGGGCAAAAAGAAGAATGGGCAAAAATGTCACTCTCTATATACGCAAAGCTGGTAGAGACATCCCAAAAAAGACTTGCAGCTGTAATTGCAGTGAAAGGAGGTTCTACAAAGTATTGACTCAGGGGGGCTGAATACAAATGTACTACACACTTTTCACATATTTATTTGTAAAAAATATTAAAAACCATTTATCATTTTCCTTCCACTTCACAATTATGTGCCACTTTGTGTTGGTCTATCACATAAAATCCCAATAAAATACAATTACGTTTTTGGTTGTAACATGACAAAAATGTGGAAAATTTCAAGGGGTATGAATACTTTTTCAAGGCACTGTATAAGGGTGCTGGCAGGGTCTGCTGGTGGATGAGTATGAGAAATACTGCGTGTGGCTGCACATCACAGAGTGTCTATTTGTTTCTATTTAAATGGCAGTAATTCATATTTTCGACTGATTACTCCCTTTTTTTTGAGAATTCACAGCAGATGCTGCTGACCCGCAGTTGCTTTTGCATTCCCATAGACTTGTACGAGGAGAGAAGCAATTCTACAGTAAACAATCCCTGTGGACCCAGGCCCTAACTGTTCCATTGTTTACAAATCAACCCTTACAATTCTCAGTTTTTATAGTTTTATAGAATAAAAGATGTGTGTGTGTACAATAAAGAATGTTCTTTAGGAAAATGCCCAATGACCAAGGCCAACAATCATTGTGGCACATGAACCTTTCCCTACCATGATTTGGCCAGTCGGTTTTTCTTGCCTTGATATGACACAGAATCATAAAGAGTGACTGACTGAGGAGTAGGACAAGTCTGTTCAAGAGCCGTTGTCTTGCGGCCTGTCTGAACGAGACACGAAACAATGCAGTCTTACCACCAGCTCTACTAGTTTAACCAACACAGCCCAATTCACTTGCTCTTTCCCAGGACGTTTTTCTCACGAGTCTTTTCAAAGCATGCCTCGTCCTGTACCTCAGTACATTACACGACAAAGAATAAAGGACCAACAATGCCAAACTGACACTCTATTTTTCCACAAATACACTACATTTGTAAAGCTTCACATTTTTTTTTTTTTACAGATAATAAGATATCTGACAATTTTTTTATATTTGCCATGCAGCCTATTATTCGGGGGGCTTTGTTGGAGCGGGGAATCTGTCCATTAATCCCTGCTGAGCGGATGGCTGGTCCATGTCCACTCTGCTTTTGCAGAACAGACACAACCCGCTGTCCTCTATGGGTGGTCAGATGTAAACAGAACGCCTGTGCATTTACACCCGACCGCCATCTGATCCGATCCACCAGTTCGGGTGTCGGCGGGTGTCAACGGCATAGCTCCCAACTGTCCCATATATCGAAGGACTGTCCCTGATTTGGAACAGTCCTTCTGTCCCTCTTTGCCCCTCATTTGTCCCTCATTTTAGTCAGATCTATATAGTATATAAAATTCTATTTTTATCTTTCAAAAAGTGTTTCCCAGCGTTAAACCTTTCACCCAATTTCTAAATTGCTGCATTTGTACATTTTAAAAGCCAATATAAAGGAATAGTTGCGGTTAAAAAAAAAGTCGTTGCGGATTTAATTAAAGAGGAGCTCCACCTTAAAAAAATTATTAAAAGCCAGCAGCTACAAATACTGCAGCTGCTGACTTTTAATAAACGGACACATACCTGTCCCAGGGTCCAGCGATGTCGGCAGCCGAAGCCGATCAATCGCTCGGCTCCCGGCTGCCTCCACCGCCATCCTCGGTCAGGGAACCGGGAAGTGAAGCATTGTGGCTTCACTGCCCCGGTTCCCTACTGCGCATGCGCGACTCGCACTGGTCCCCGTTGTGTTCTGGGAACTGTGTGTTTCCCAGAACACAACGGGGGGGGGGGGGGGCTGTCATCTGCGGATATTTAAGCCCGGAAGTGGCTGCAGATACCTGTATTAGACAGGTATCTGCACCCCCCTCCCCCCTGAAAGGTGCCAATTGTGACACCGGAGGGGGGGAGGAATCTGATGAGCAGAAGTTCCACTTTAGGGTGGAACTCCGCTTTAACCTTTTTTTTGGTTAATTCTCCTTTAAGGGGGTGTGGCAGGGGGCATGTCCTATGCCTACATAGGTTTGTTAATAGGTGTCCCTCATTCCCATCTCAAAATGTTGGGAGGTATGGTCAACGGACACATGTCCGTTGACGGCCCCTGCTCCATAGAGACTGCAGGGTCCGATCGGGTCCACCAGAAAAACTGACAGGGGGACCGGATCAGTTCTCTAATGTGAAAGGAGTCTTAGCTGACAGTTACAGTAAGTATAGTATACTCAGTGTGCAAATAATTTGAGTTATTGTTGCAATGTTTACCTGTGCTTTGCCCACTGTGACTTACATAGGGCTGAGGACTCTCTCCCCACCGCCACATGACAACGATGAGCATCCGAGCAGCCAATCACTGTGTGCTAGCACCATCATGTGAGAAGAAAGGGAATAAGTCACATGCTTCTTCGCACATGGAGCGGTTGAATAGAGTGGTGTGGAAAAGAAAAAAATGAAAAGGTGAGCAAAAGCAGCTGCTTTGCTCCATATAAAACTTTAAAATCATATTTTTTTATATGAGTTTCAAACACCTAATAAAGTTGTTATTTGTTCAAGACAAAAAAAAATAAAAATTAAAAAATCGAATCATTAAGGGTTTTTGACGAATGCAGCTTGCATTCAGGTTTACATTTACAGGTGTAATCTGCTTGCATTAAAGAGTAACTCTACTTTTGTTGAGAAAAAAACATTCCCCCCTGGGTGATCTATGTACATTGCAAGGATTATAACAACCTTTGTTGCAGATTCCTACCTTTTGTTATTTTGAAGAAATCCATGTGTGTTTGTCTGTTCTTCTGGGCTCAGTGGGTCTAATAAGAGTGGTTTCATAATTATCAGTCAGCAGTGGCAGCTGCAGAGCACTAATGAGGATATCTACTGGGCCTGCATCCCTTTAGACGGGTTCCTATTGAAAGTATCGCTACAAAAATTACATTTTTGTTGCAGGGGATGCCTGAAATCTGACTTGTATTTTAGGCAGACTTCTGGGAAAATCAGTGAGCCAATCACACAAGCAGGAAATGATGTTTCTGGGGAGTGGTCAGTACATTCTTTGTACAGAACTCCTCCAGGTAGCCATATTGCAATGCATTTATAGAAAATTACAGCGGCTGCAGATTGAAAAGGAAAGGTAATTTTTAATAACATTCAATTACAATATGACTTGTATCGTAATTGTACACGCTACTGTATATTATTTTTTCTTTATTTGTTATTTTTTTTCCCCACGAAAGTGGAGTTTCCCTTTAACAGTTTGAGATGCTTCTGAGATCATTCGCAGGTGACTTTAACCCGCAATTGATCTCCTTCTAACCTGCAATTGACCTTCAAAGAGGCATCTACCTACTTCATGCTTTTGCTTTTCCATTGACTTGTGTGGGAAAAATCCACCATTAAGATGAGCAAAATCCCATAGACCAAGGTCCTAAATGTATTTCTTTTAACACAGTTGGTATAATTAACCGAACTGAACTTTAAAAAGGGAGAGGAAGGGCTAGGACAAGGAGCCGGTCAGGCAATGCTGTGTTGCAAAGTTCCGTCAGTTTAATGCCGTTTGGACATTCCGACAACAAAATCCATGGATTTTTTCCGACGGATGTTGGCTCAAACTTGTCTTGCATACACACGGTCACACAAATCTTGTCGGAAATTCCGAATGTCAAGAACGCGGTGACGTACAACACCTACGCCAAGCCGAGAAAAATGAAGTTCAATAGCCAGTGCGGCTCTTCTGCTTGATTCCGAGCATGCATTGCACTTTGTGCTAGCCAGCACTGGCAATTCCAGTATTTCACTACAACAGGAAGTGGATGATTAAATCAGCAAGAAGTAACACCTTACCCAGCACCTCCTTGTCATGGATGTCCTTCAGTTTGTGGAGAGCTTCGCTAAAGTTCTCATTTGCCATGTTGCCGTCAGCAGTAGCCAATATCTGTAGCAATCATTTACTTGTTGTCCCTGAAAAAAATATAAAATAAATAAACAACAATTCTCAGAGTGGTATTTTTTTTTTCATTTTTTTATTTAGTTTTAGCAATAAAAGATATAAAACCGTGACTGCATATAGAAAATGACAACACAGTGACAAGCAGTGGTGGTAAGAAACAAAAAAGAAAAAAAAAAAAAAACAGTAAACAAAACAATAGTGCCTGTGACTAATAGCATACTACACACACTAAGGAGAGTCCAGGATGTAGAAGAGGTAGTATGATGGTACATTCCACACACTAGCTCCTACAATGGAGGATGAAAAGCGTAACTAGTACATTTGAATAATCTAGATTAGGGGTCTGTAAACTTTCTGAAAAAAGGACCTGTTTATTGTCCTTGAAGTGTAATGCCGCGTACACACGGTCGGACTTTTCAGCTACAAAAGTCCGACAGCCTGTCCGACAGACTTTCGACGGACTTGCGGCGGACTTTCTAACGAACAGACTTGCCTACACACGATCACACAAAAGTCCGTCGAATTCTTACGTGATGACGTACACCGGACTAAAATAAGGAAGTTCATAGCCAGTAGCCAATAGCTGCCCTAGCGTGGGTTTTTGTCCGTCGGACTAGCATACAGACGAGCGGATTTTTCGACCGGACTCGAGTCCGTCGGAAAGATTTGAAGCATGTTTCAAATCTAAAGTATGTCGGATTTGAGGCTAAAAAAGTCAGTTGAAAGTCCGGAGAAGCCCACACACGATCGGATTACCAGCCAGCTTTAGTCCGTCAGCGTCCGTTGTACTTTTGTAGACGAAAAGTCCGACCGTGTGTACGCGGCATAAGGGTGACCAGACTGTGGCCAGTGGGTTTAGAAAAAGACTGTGGCCAGTGGGTTTAGAAAAAGAAGTGTAAGGGGGACCAGACTGTGGCCAGTGGGTTTAGAAAATGCCCTGGTGTCATTTAGAGTAAACAGTACCCCATAATTGGTTTTAGTTGAAGGGATAGTGCCCTATTGTTGGTATCAATGGGAGGGATGGTGCCCCATCATTGGTGTCTGTGGGAGGAACGATGCCCCATCATTGGTTTTCTGTGGGAGGAATGATGCCCCATCATTGATGTCTGTGGGAGGAATGGTGCCCCATCATTGGTGTCTGTAGGAGAAATGGTGCCCCTTATTAATGTCTGTAGGAGGAATGGTGCCCCATCATTGGTGTTTGTGGGAGAAACGGTGCCCCATCATTGGTGTCTGTGGGAGGAATATTGCCCCATCATTGGTGTCTGTGGGAGGAATGTTGCCCCATTATTGGTGTCAGTGCATGGCATGGTGCCCCAAGGGCCAGATAAAGGCAAGCAAAGTGCTACCGTTTGGAGACCACTGACCAGTGATCTAGATGATCACAGAATAGCTCATAGCTGAGTTCAAGTAAATGAACAATAAACCACAGAGATTATAAGGAGACCATGGTTAGGCTTCATGTACACTAGCCCACATTTACCACGGCCATGGGAAAACGCAAAACGCTGCAAAATCGCAGAAAACTGTGTAACAATTTTGCCACCAGCAGTCAAAATGTTCCTATCCTGAACGCGATTCTTCCGCATTCAGGAAAGGAAGGTTGAAGCTCACCTAAATCCAGCATCTCCTAAACTCTGCTAAATGTCTATGTGTACATTGACACATAGGCTTTTATGGGGTTGAGTTTAGGAGCTTTGGCAAAAAAATGCCAAAAATCCTAAAGTCGGGTTGAGGGGCTGCCAGTGTAGGCTAGTGTACATGAAGCCTTAATCGGAGACGGTGAGAGGAAACGCAACTCACCCTCCCCACACCTTATCAAACTTACAGTCAGGTCCATAAATATTGGGACATCGACACAACCACAATGGATTTGAAATGAAACGAACAAGATGTGCTTTAACTGCAGACTTTAAGCTTTAATTTGAGGGTATTTACATGCCAATCAGGTGAACGGTGTAGGAATTGCAACAGTTTGTATATGTGCCTCCCACTTTTTAAGGGGCCAAACGTAATGGGACAGATTACCAATCATCCATCAAACTTTCACTTTTTAATACTTGGTTGCAAATCCTTTGCAGACAATTACAGCCTGAAGTCTGGAACGCATAGACATCACCAGACGCTGGGTTTCATCCCTGGTGATGCTCCGCCAGGCCTCTACTGCAACATTCTTCAGTTCCTGCTTGTTCTTGGGGCATTTTCCCTTCAGTTTTGTCTTCAGCAAGTGAAATGCATGCTCAATCGGATTCAGGTCAGGTGATTGACTTGGCCATTGCATAACATTCCACTTCTTTCCCTTAAAAAACTCTTTGGTTGCTTTCGCAGTATGCTCCGGGTCATTGTCCATCTGCACTGTGAAGCGCCGTCCAATGAGTTCTGAAGCATTTTGCTGAATATGAGCAGATAATATTGCCCGAAACACTTCAGAATTCATCCTGCTGCTTTTGTCAGCAGTCACATCATCAATAAATACAAGAGAACCAGTTCCATTGGCAGCCATACATGCCCACGCCATGACACTACCACCACCATGCTTCACTGATGAGGTGGTATGCTTTGGATCATGAGCAGTTCCTTTCCTTCTCCATACTCTTCTCTTCCCATCACTCTGGTACAAGTTGATCTTGGTCTCATCTGTCCATAGGATGTTGTTCCAGAACTGTGAAGGCTTTTTTAGATGTTGTTTGGCAAACTCAAATCTGGCCTTTCTGTTTTTGAGGCTCACCAATGGTTTACATCTTGTGGTGAACCCTCTGTATTCACTCTGGTGAAGTCTTCTCTTGATTGTTGCCTTTGACACACATACACCTACCTCTTAGTGAGTGTTCTTGAACTGGCCAAATGTTGTGAAGGGTGTTTTCTTCACCAGGGAAAGAATTCTTCGGTCATCCACCACAGTTGTTTTCCGTGGTCTTCCGGATCTTTTGGTGTTGCTGAGCTCACCAGTGCGTTCTTTCTTTTTAAGGATGTTCCAAACAGTTGATTTGGCCACACCTAATGTTTTTGCTATCTCTCTGATGGGTTTGTTTTGTTTTTTCAGCCTAATGATGGCTTGCTTCACTGATAGTGACAGCTCTTTGGATCTCATATTGAGAGTTATGAGAGTTAGTGACAGCAACAGATTCCAAATGCAAATAGCACACTTGAAATTAACTCTGGACCTTTTATCTGCTCCTTTTAAATGGGATAATAAAGGAATAACACACACCTGGCCATGGAACAGCTGAGCAGCCAATTGTCCCATTACTTTTGGTCCCTTAAAAAGTGAAAGGCACATATACAAACTGTTGTAATTCCTACACCGTTCACCTGATTTGGATTTAAATACCCTCAAATTAAAGCTGAAAGTCTGCAGTTAAAGCACATCTTGTTCGTTTCATTTCAAATCAATTGTGGTGGTATATAGAGCCAAAAAGATTAGAATAGTGTCAATGTCCCAATATTTATGGACCTGACTGTATGAGGTACACCTCTATTCAAGTAAGTTGCCTTAAAAAAGGGAAGGGCCCTGTTGACCAACACCTTCCAAGCTGCTAATGTTGGAGCTGCAGCCTTTTTCCATGACGGGATAATAAGTTCCCTTGCATTAGAGTGGTCATTTTTTGATGTGGAAAGCAAATAAAAATGTATCGGCATCGCTACCCTATCAGCACTGGAATTGTCAGTTCTGTGCTGACATCTAACAGTGTGGTAAGTGCGCTAAAAAAGTATATTGATCAGCTTAAAGCAAGGGAGGGGTAGACATATCAATTGTGCAGCTATAAAAGGGCCTGGGACTGAGGGACCCATTTATGGTAGATGTAAGTCAGATGGGTGCATGTAGAACTGCAGACCTGGATTTGGTTCAATCAAGCTAGAAATTGATACAAAATAAATCATTTTTTTTTTTTACTTGCCAGTGATTAGATGGGGGAGCCCAAAACTGGCCTTTGTGGGCCCTTTAAAGACAGTTAGCTACAGTTATACAGCTTTGTCTGAGTGGGGTCATCACACGACTGATTTGTTTATCTTGAAAGAAAAGAAAATCCCCCTTCGTTGGGACTTAGGCAGCAACCGCACATAGATAGATTCGAAAATATATTTATTGTGTATACATAAAATCGTTTGATCGTAAAATGATTAATTGGTTTAAAAAGACATATCAGAGAATATACATATTACAAAATCAAAAAAGGAAAAAGACAAAACACACGACAGGTTACATGATTTGCATGACATGGAGCAATGCAGAGCAGGGTGACGCTCAGATGGAGGTTCTCTTTCCCATAGGGAGGTCTAATGTTAAATAGTTCAGAGTGTCCTATATATGGATAAGAAGCCACATTGAGGCTTCGGATAGCATTACTCCTCAAACCCACAGACTTTGTTGGCAATTTGCTACGCATGATTCCCTGTGATCACCAGGCGAAATAAATGGGCAGGCTTTTTCCTTTTGACATTAACGTGTGATACTGGTGTTCTTGGTGGGCACCTATCGACACCCACGCTGGCAGTGCTTCATTCATTATTTTTTCAAGTTGCATGATGGAACATTTTGCATGTAAGACAAAAACTATGACTGCATTTACTCTTACCAAATACCCCTGACGAAGGTGCTTAAACCAGAAACGCGTCGGGTACCGGAGACCACTCTGTACCGGAGAGTAAAATTTATTTTTCCATGTCATGCAAACCATGTAACCTGTCGTGTCTTTTCTCTTTTTTGATTTTGTAATATGTGTATTCTCTGATATGTCTTTTTAAACCAATGATCATTTTATGGTCGAACGATTTCATGTATACACAATAAATATATTTTCTAATCTATCCATGTGTGGTTGTTGCCTACAAAGCCCCAACGAAGGAGGATTTTTTTTTCTTTTCTTGCTATATAACAGGAATGTGGCAACAACACACTTGCCTGACATGGTGAAGTCCTCGCTTTGTTTATCTTTTTCACTAATTTTTAACATTTTATAACCGGAAGGAAAATCTCTGTTGCATTGTGTTTGTGTGCAGCTGACAACGGAATGCAGCGTACTAAGATAAATGACATGAATGGTAGCTGGAAAATCATATAATGATTTATACTGCTGGCTTGTGCCTATTTAGCTCATGTGCAAGTGTAGGCCCAGCCATCTATAAAAGTGGGAGATCTTCTGGGTGAATGGGCAGGGTCGGCAGCAGTACAAGCTGGGATCTTAGGTTGTAGGGTGTGTTTAGCTGACAGTTTTGGAGCTGTATGCAAAGTGTTTCCATTTACTAATTATACAGAAAACGTGTTATTTCAGTTCATGTTGACTGTCTGGTTGAACTTGTGAGCACCGACTTTTAACTCCACCTCATTATAACAAACATGCTTAAAATGTCAGTCTGTATTTATTCACAGTGTCTGTCAGTGGCGGCCCATCCAAAAGGCCCCTCCCTATCCATGCGTCTGGCCCCCTAATCTACATGCGGGCCCCGGACGCAGGGATTTCAATGTTTTTTGTTTTTTTTCTTTGAAGCACGTGGTTAGAGCCAGAGGCTCTAATAGGCTTCAAAAAAGGGTGGGCTCTGGGGCGCAGAGCACTGCGCCCCGAGCACACCCACTTGTGTGACAATAGTTATTTTGTCACACTGATTCTCCTCCCGGCCAATCAGGAAGCGGGTCATGAGACCTGTCACCCGATTTGGCCAAAAGGAGAGGCGATGCGATTGGCCGCCTAGGAAGAGGAGGGAGGAGACATATAGCAAACAGAGGAGAGGAAGGAGTGATGCAGCAGGGTAGGAGGAGATGCAGGGGAAGCCGCCGCGACCCAGATGGGGTAAGCGGTGCGGGGCCAGGTGGCCTGGCGACCGACCGGGGGGGTGTCTGTGGGTGCATTGTTTGCTGCCCCTCCCAAAAAATATATCAACTGCCACTGATGTCTGTTACTAAAACTTTTTTAGTGCTTTTATCCTTGAATCAATGAATCCGCTGTGTGGTGTTAAACTTAAACTGCCCATAGCAATGCGTTGACGGTCATCCAACATGGTAGACTTGGCCAAAATCACTATCTATGTGGTCAGTTACATGTCTATCTGCTTTTGGGGGATAACATGGACCAGCAATTAATTTGCGGGCTTGAAATAACACTCGAGTAATAGGGACATATGTATTTTCTGGTAAAGCAGCCTCGTCCAACATGTTCAATAAACATATCCATAGATCTTCTGCTAAAGTAACCTGAAAAAAGGATCTTATAGTAGTCAGAACCCCTTTCCAGTATCTATGAAGTTTTGGACATCTTCACATCATGTGAATCAAAGTGGTAGGGCCACTGTTACATTTAGTACAATAGAGATTTTCCCTATGATGCCAGGCAAATAGTTTATTCTGGAGATGTTTAGGTGAGCATTGTGCTTCATGTAGTTGATGCCTCCATAGACATTCTATCCAATATTTGTTTTAACATATTAATTCTCCAATTATATCTCCTCCTTGAAAGGTCTCTGGCATTTGCATGGACACAATAAACACCAAAACAAAGGTCCACGCTTCGCAATCGGCAGATTTTCTCCATGTTTTCACACCTGGAGTGAGCATTCATTTCCTAAAGCCCCTCTGTCAAAACTGTGCCAAACTTTATTCTTCCACCGACATGAATGGCCAGTGTTGCAGACATAGCTAAGTGTGGTGACTAATGTTGCCCCGAGATATCTGGGCAGTGAAGGGACACACCTAACAAAGCATGCATGAGAGTAGGGAGTTCTTGGTATTGGTCACAGACATTTAACAGTTTTTCATGCATTTCCGTGGTTTGCTCGCTTGTCGGTTGCAGAATTGAGGTAGTGTATGAACACCCCACAGTTGGCTACGTAGGCACATTTTTAAGTTGCATTCAAGAACTATACTTAAATAAGTGCCATGTCAGTGCCCGTACACATTTATGTCTGACTTGGCTCTGGCTTCATGCCTATTCTGGGTCAGAGTACATTATAAAGCAAGGGTGAAGATGACAGCCCTGGGGTGCTTTTGACACCTTCTAGTGAGGTCTTTGGCTTAAAGCATAAGCTGCATTGACTTGGGAGCTCTGAACACTAGTCTGTGCTTCAGTGCAGAAGATTAAAAGTGGCTAGGCTTAATCAAATGTAATGTAGCGCTTGGTTGCTACTAGTAACTAACATCCACCATGTCACCCTGCTGCCAGACCTCCATCTATCCCTTCTGAGACAATGAACAGTCATTTTGCATTGTTTTTGTTTTGCTTATTGGGGAATATAACTTATTAGGGGGAAAGGAAATATGGGATGCCCATGGAACAATTGCTTTGCCATCATGTTTAAGAATGAGAACAAAAGGTTGAGCCGTAAAGTACTGATGTACACATAATATCTATAAGCGCTTCCCCTGCATAACACTATGCAGACTATTTCTCCTCCTCTGCGTATCTCCTGCAGACTGTTGCTCTTAGGACTTCCACCCTCCTGCACAAACTTCCACTGTAGACCATTACTTTTCCTGTCACATCGTCCTCTTTTGACAAAAGAGACCACTCTGAACAGTCCCAGTTGCTGGCTAGAATTGGCTGCACTGTTACTAGGCCAGAGGTCTGCAGTACCTCTCCCTGGCGGGCTAGTAATTTAATAGCATGTGCTGATTGGTGGACTACTGCTCCCAGGTAGTCTGGCCTGCAAATCCTGCCCCCTCAGGCCGCAGCAATTTGACACTCTCCCCACATTCTCTCCTCTGGCCTCGCACCCAGCTCCCCTGGCATGCCTCATCCAGAACTCCACTGTGGTCCACTCACCAACCTTCTCCTGCCCTGAGTCCATGATGGAGAGTTTTAACTGGACATACGTTCCGGCAGCTTCTCCAGCCCCTCTGTTCCAGAACACTTCATCCATAACCATGTAGAGATGAAGATGAAGCTCCCTTCCAGCTCTCCTGGGCTCCTCCGCTATGCCTCGCCCCCCCCCCCCAGATTGGGATGGGGCCCCTGCTGCTGCCTAGTAGTACCCCATTCTCCATGTCTCCCGGCCGACAACCCCCCCCCCCCCCAGTGGGCTGTTACCCCAGCTTATATGGGAGGCCTGACCCCTGCCAATTCCAGTTGGGGATTGGTCAGGGCTCCTCACATGAGCTGCCTGCCACTCCAGTCCTAGGCCCTGCCCCTCTTCCAGATCATTCTTCCTGGAAGCAGGGGAAGCACCTCAGAATTAAAGCACAGGTGGTCACATCCACTGCTGCACTAACCACTCCATGCCCACCCAGATCAAAACAAGCAGGCCTAGCCTGAAGCCTAGGCCTTCCCAAATTTACCTGCGCTGACAGTTTCCTTTACAAAATCCTCACTCTAGCACCTACCTATGACAGAGGGTGCTACAGTAATATTAATCCACACACAGATAAGGTGACTCTCTACATAATTAATGACCTACTAAAGGTACTTGGTGACATATCTCCTGTAAGCCTCATTGAGCCTAAAATGGCAGCCAAGACAAAATATGAGGCCGTTATTTTTCAAATCTTCAATGAATGTCCCGTGGTATGGGGGGTTCAGGGGCAAAGTAACTAGTATAATTAAGAAACTAAGGGGCGTAGCTCTTTATGATAACCCAGCAGCGCTCCTTAACCCCCATCCCCAAATATCACTATTAAAAAAATGTACATTTATTAAATGCTGCCCGTCTTTACATCGCAATGTGTTGGAACTAAACAAACCCACCTTCCATTAACCTATAGTTTAAAAATATAAAGAACTCAAGTTGAATACATGGTTCTATTGGAATGAGTTTATCTTCTCACAAAAATGCAAAGGCTTGCTGCCCGAAAGGGGAGCACCTTCTGTAGGCCTGATGTGTCTTTATATACACACACACACAGTGGGGGCAGAAAGTATTCAGACCCCCTAAATTTTTCACTCTTTGTTATATTGCAGCCATTTGCTAAAATCATTTAAGTTCATTTCCATTTCATTAAATGAAGTTGTAGAACCATCTCAAGGATGATCAGAAGAAATGGACAACACCTGAGTTAAATATATGAGTGTCACAGCAAAGGGTCTGAATACTTAGGACCATGTGATATTTCTTTTTTTCTTTTTTTAATCTGCAAAAATGTCAACAATTCTGTGTTTTTCTGATGTCAGAAGGATCGTACAACCTTTTAATTGCCAGCTGACATTCTGGGAGAGCCAGGAACGCCGTCATGCTATTAAGAGCATCAGGAATGGGCTCAGGTTTTGCCCAGCACAAATGTTCTTCAGATCATTAATGCATAGCTACTAGAAGGCATCCTGCACACAGATCAATTTTGTAATTCTGCCAGAATAACCACCCGGAAAATAAACAGATTCCCTGCAGCAGAGAACATAGCTGAATCAATGCTGTTGTATATACAAGCGGTGCAGAGACAGTAAATTTGTCCAGTATTAGGGTGTGACCCGTCTGCTTGGTTTCATTAGCAGGAAACCTGATGACTTTTCAAAACCTTGCTGTAGGAAAACACCCAACAGGACACAATGGTGAACAGCCTGTAGGCCATAATCTTTGGAATATGATGCCACAGTTTACCTCCATCATATATCCATAATTATACAACATTAAAGCGCAACTCCTGACACTTCAATACACTTGAAATGCACATATCTGTACTGTTTTAGCTACTAAAATATTTGCCATTCTGCATATGCGGTCTGGTAATACACACATCCCTGCCACATAGGGTTGCCACCTCATCCCTTTAAACCCGAACACATATTAATTACACAGGTTCTGAGGTTCATTCAAAGCAGGTAAGGCACCAATTGAGTTTAATCAGCACCTTAATCAGCCACAGAACCTGTGTAATTAATACGTGTTCGGGTTTAAAGGGGTGAGGTGGCAACCCTACTGCCACCCTATGTAGCCAGGAAGATAAGACCACCCTCAGAGCCTGCAGCTTCCTTTGTCTCGCTCCTGTCCCCAGCCTGCTTAGTGCCATGTGACCCTGCACCTAAGCACCTCCCTCTTCAGCAATGAATGTCTGAAACATGTTAGGATCCCCTGATGAAGTCACGTGACTGTGGCAATACGCGTTGGGACAGACAGGCACCGGAAGTGACGTCAGCGTGCGAGCTCGTTGCTCGTGGTGATTAGATTTTTACTTTACTTTGAAATGTGAGTACCTGAAGCTGTTTTTAAATAATAAAGCGTTTAAAAAACTTTACCACACTATCTGGAAACCCCCCCCTACTTCTTTCCTATGTACCTCATATACACCCACTGAGAGAGGGACACCTTTGCCGTTACTGGCTCCAAGGGAGCGGATACACATTACTATATTGAGAGTGTCACATCAAGCTAAAGAGGATTCTCTGGATGTTCATTTACAAGAAGGCTATACTGTGAATATCTCTAATGATATATATACACGCTGTTACCTTACAGCTGTAAGGTAAGAGGCCACCGTACATCATAGTGTGTCGCACAGAAGAGGACAAGTCACTTTGCGCTTTATATTTATTTGCACAATTTCCTTGCACAGAAGAAAAAAAGTCACTTGGCACATTGCGTTTACTTGCACTTTTTTTGCACAGAAGAGGATAAGTCACCATATATATTACCGTATATACTCGAGTATAAGCTGAGTTTTTCAGCACATTTTTTAGACTGAAAACCCCCCCTCAGCTTATACTCAAGTGAGGGTCTCGAGTGGAGGTGCAGCCTAACTGTGCCCATCTGCAGCTGTACCTTTGATAACTAAAACAGCAGCCACCAAACAGACTGCATGCAAGAGTCACTCACTGTTTTAGTTATCAAAGGTACAGCTGCAAATGGGAACAGTGAGGCTGCAGATGGGCACAATAAGGCTGCAGATGGGCACAGTGAGGCTGCAAATGGACACAGTGAGGCTGCAGATGGGCACAGTGAGGCTGCAGATGGGCACAGTGAGGCTGCAGATGGGCACTGATGATACAGGTGGGCACAGTGAGGCTGCAGATAGGCACAGTGAGGCTGCAAATGGGCACAGTGAGGCTGCAAATGGGCACAGTGAGGCTGCAGATAGGCATTGTTTACCCAGTAGCTGCTGCATTTCCCACCCTAGGCTTATACTCAAGTCAATACGTTTTCCCAGTTTTTTGGGGTAAAATTAGGTGCCTCGGCTTATATTCGGGTCGGCCTATACTCGAGTATATACAGTATATTGTGGAGAGAATCAAGCATTTGGTTTCACTACCCCTCCATATACACTTTCAAGACTATTATCTAAAATTGTTTATGTGAATTGCATCTTGTGCGCATTGTCACTTTTAGCACTCAGCACTTTACGAATAATTTACCTTCACCTTGTATGAATTATGTGGCACATAGTCACTTTTGTATTTACTCATTTATCACTTATTGATTATATCCTATATATAATAGTGTAGCCTTACCTATTGAATACCTATCAATAATTTATTACCTATTAGTTAGCCAATATATATAACAGCGCAGCACTACTTACTCTATACCTATTCCTTTTTGTGGTTATGGATTAACCCTCCCAGTGCTTTGCAGCAGTTAGAAAGTCATTCTGTTGAGTAGGGCGGGAATACGTATTGTGTTTTTTATGTTAGGATGATACACTGTATAACAATTGTAGTGGTTTTGCAATATGCACTCCAAAAGTTAAATATTAAAATGTATATATGTGCAAAACAAAAACAATAAAAGGGTACTGAAAATATTTTGTCAATCTTTAAGCTCATTGCCCGCCAGAAGATTTTACCCCCTTCATTTTTTGTTTTTTTTTGCATTAACAAACAATTTATTTATTTTTTTTGCAAAAAAAAAAAAGATTTTACTTTCTGCTATAAAACATATCCAATAAAAATCTAATTTCTTCATCAATTTAGGCCTATATGTATTCTGCTACATAGTTTTGGTACACAAAATCGCAATGCGCGTATATTAATTGGTTTCTGTAAAAGTTATAGCGTCTACAAACTCTGGTATATATTTTTTTTTTTTACTAGTAAAATAAAAACTTATAGTGAGACTGCGATATGGACAGTCACACAATAGCTGACACTTTGTGGGAACCAGTGACACCGATACAGTGATCAGTGCTAAAAATATGCACTGTCACTGTACTAATGACACTGCCTGGGAATGGGTTAAACATCTAGGGCGATCAAAGGGTTAACTGTGTTCCTAGTCAGTGTTTTAGGCAGGGTTCACACTATTGCGAATTGGATGCAGGGTCCCCGCATACAATAAATTCGCAATAGAAAGAGGATGTGACCAGCTCTCTATGGAGGTTCACATATCTCTGGTGAGCGAATTTGCACAGGGGCCCTGTGCATCTTTTGGTCTGTTTCAGGTCCGAATTCAGCCCAAAATTCGGCCTGAAATCGGACCTAAAATGGTGAACCAGGACGCACAGGACCCCCTGCCGGGAGCTGCATCGGTGTGAGCCAAGCCTAAGTGTACTGTTGGAGGTGCTTTTACTAGGTGCTTTGCAGAGACACAGGATCCATGCCTTCCCTCCTGTCAGAACGGCGATCTGTCTTGTTTACATTGACAGGCCGCCGTTCTGCCTCTGTGCTGGATGATCGGCAGATGTCGGTGGACATCAAGCCCGCGGTACCCGCAGATAAGCTCCCACTATGTATAATCACAGCAGGAGCGGGCCACCGGTGATGCGCATGCATGTCCCCTACCCGGGAGTGTCCTACCTAGTACGTGATCGTGTGATGCTGTACCCAAATAAAATATATATAATTTTTTTCCCCACAAATAGAGCTTTCTTTTGGTGGTATTTGATCACCTCTTTTTGCAAAAAAGGCCGACAATTTTGAAAAAAAAAACAAAAAATCAATATTTTTTTACTTTTCTGTTAGAACGCATATCCAATAACAACATTAAAAAAAAATTCTTCATCAATTTAGGACATAATGTATTCTGCTACATATTTTTGGTAAACTAAAGACCCAATAAGCGTATATTGATTGGTTTGCGCAAAAGTTATAGCGTTTACAAACTATGGGATATTTTTTTTTCTATTTTGTTTACTAGTAATGGCGACGATCCGCAATTTATAGCAGTACTGAGATGAGTGCAGTGGACAGCCGGACACTAACCGACACTTTTGACACTTTTTGGGGACCAGTGACACTAAAACAGTGATCGCTGCTAAAAATATGCACTGTCACTGTACTAATGACACTGGCTGGGAAGGGGTTAACATCAGGGGTGATCAAAGGGTTAACTATGTGCCTAGCTAGTGATTTTGTGTACTGTGGGAGGTGCTTTTACTATGGGAAGGCATGGATCCATGTCCCTGCTTTGCATCCGTTCCTTTCCTCCTGACAGATCGGCGATCTGCCTTGTTTACATAGACAGACCACCATTCTCTCTCTGTACCGAAGGATCGGCGGGTGCCCACGGACAGCGAACAGGAACACAGGATCCATCCCTTCCCTACTGACAGAATGGCGGTCTGCCATGTTTACAAAGGCAGACCACCGTTCTCTCTCTGTACCGAAGGATCAGCGGGTGCCCACGGACAGCGAACAGGAACACAGGATCCATCCCTTCCCTACTGACAGAATGGCGATCTGCCTTGTTTACATAGGCAGACCACCGTACTCTCTCTGTACCGAAGGATCGGCGGGTACCCACGGACAGCGAACAGGAACACAGGATCCATCCCTTCCCTACTGACAGAACGGTGATCTGTCGTGTTTACATAGGCAGACCGCCGTTCTCTCTCTGTACCGGAGGATCGGCGGGTGCCCACGGACAGCGAACAGGAACACAGGATCCATCCCTTCCCTACTGACAGAATGGTGATCTGCCTTGTTTACATAGACAGACCACCGTTCTCTCTCTGTACCGAAGGTTTGGCGGGTGCCCACGGACAGTGAACAGGAACACAGGATCCATCCCTTCCCTACTGACAGAACGGTGATCTGCCGTGTTTACATAGGCAGACCGCCGTTCTCCCTCTGTACCGAAAGATCAGCACGCTGGTGGACATCGAATCCACAGTACCTGACAATCAGCTCCCGCTGTGTATAGTCATGGGCGCCCCCTACTCGGAAGTGTCGGATTACATACTAGGTACGTGATCCTGTGCAGCAGTGCCACTTTGCCGCCGTATATGTAAGTTATACAAGTGGTTAAGCTCAATGTATTGTATGTATTGAGAATCTGTACTTTGTTTTGAGACGTACAGGTGAGTCAGCTACGTCCCCACATCACCTGTTTATATGTGCACGGGAGCAGACATATCTGCTCGTCACATTAACATGTTCTATATGTAGATGGTATATCCCTACTTAGTAATGCATGGCATGGCCACCTTCCTGCTTGCTGCTCTATGGATTACTAGTGAGCTACTCCCATCCTAAGCTCTTATAAGACCATCTAAATACTTCATGCCTAGAAAATTACAGAGCAGCCACTCCCACCATAAGTCAGATTTTTGCTTCCAGCTATTATCTGACAATGCAAAATTTGTGGTAACTACACAGATCAGCTAAATTGTGTTTTATATGTTTGTCTGCAGTTGTCCCTTTCACCTCAATTCTACAAATCTAGAAGACTTCCATATCGTTCCCCTGTGTATTGTGGACCCTCCAGACACTTCCTGTATTTTTTTTTTTCTCCCCATAGCTCTTCTGTTGCACGTTTGCAAACCTGCCAGACCTGAAGAGCAAGAGAATTTCTCAAAAAGCTGCAATGAAATCTCACTACAATATGACAAACGTGACTTTGAAAGAAAAAAAAAATTCTTTAGGTGGATTTCATATTGTGTGAATGAATGGGTGCTGTAACTCAAGATATAGCTATAGAAATTTCTGACTTATATTTCTAGTTTGTTCCATCTGTCTATCTATCTATCTTTTTACAAAACCATTATAGAATATATAAAGCTAAACCTTTTTTATTTTAGTTCTGAATGGAGTGGGGGGGAGTTAGAACTCTTATATTGCTGTCTGTGGGCCCACTGGGAAGTTCCACGCTTTTTGTTTGTACTGGTGACCACTGTCAAAAGAACCAAATGTGAAGGGAAATTTGAAAGTTCAGTTTCATCAGAGCAGGAGGTGGGGACATCTGCTCTGGTGACAACTGTCCCTTCAATTTGAAAAAAAAATCCCCTAATTTCCTGTTGTGCCTCCAGGACAGAAAGTGAAGAGAAATCCCCCCAATGACAGTGAAAAATAAGAACATAGGTTTTAACTATTACCTCAAAGTGTATTCAACTTTCTTGATATGGTGGGACTCGAGTACGGCCCTTAGCATAACGAAGGGGCCACTCATAAAGTTCATTACCTATTCAATGTCAGAGACAGCAGACACACAACAGGGTATAGCCAAAGACTATGGGCTTGATCCAAGAGAGGGTCAGAGACTGCGGCTATGGTACTGGAGATGTTCAGAGGTTGTGGAGATAATTCAGGAGATGTTCAGAGACTGTGGACAGGATACAAGAGATGACCAGGAACTGCAGATGCTACAAGACATGGTCAGAGACTGAAGACAATGATACCAGAAATGGTCAGAGACTGCAAACATGATACAAGAGATGGTCAGAGACGACAGACATATTACAAGAGATGGTCAGAGACTAAAAACAATGATATCAGAAATGGTCAGCGACTGCAGACATGATATAAGAGATGGTCAGAGACTACAAACATATTACAAGAGATTAGGGTTGTCCCGATACCGATACTAGTATCGGTATCGGCACCGATACCGAGCATTTGCCCAAGTACTTGTACTCGGGCAAATGCTCCCGATGCTTCCGCCGATACCTGGAAGACAGCTGTGATCGGCGCGTGGGGGAGTTACAAGATTCTCCCCTAGCGGCTTTCAGCAGCTTTAGTGACATACAGCGGTGATCGGTCACCGCTGACTGTCACTGCATCCTCCTCCATGCCCCCTCTGTTCCTCTGTGCCTCTCCGCTGTCCCCTGCATTCCTCTCTCCTTATCTGTCCCCCTCCGTTCTCCCCCTCCGTTCCTCTCTCCTTATCTGTCCCCCTCCGTTCTCCCCCTCCGTTCCTCTCTCCTTATCTGTCCCCTCCGTTCCTCTCTCCTTATCTGTCCCCCTCCGTTCTCCCCCTCCGCTCCTCTCTCCTTATCTGTCCCCTCCGTTCCTCTCTCCTTATCTGTCCCCTCCGTTCTCCCCCTCCGTTCCTCCGTCCCCCTCCTCCTTCCTTTGTGAATAGACAGAGTCAGCTGACTTTGTCCATTCACATAACTGAAACATTGTAATCTCCTGTGATTACGATGTGTCAGTTTATGAATGGAAAGGAGCCGCTGTCTCCTCTCCATTCATTCTCAGTGCAGCTGAGGCTGCAGAGAAAGGGACTAGGAAATCTCTATCCTCCGTCTCTTTGTCTGTCTCAAGGGGGAGATATCAGAGGTCTGTTAAGACCCCTGATATCTCACCAAAGCCCCCTAAAAGGGCTGATTAAAGAAAAAAAAAAAAAAAACAATAAAGAATAAAAAAATATTATTGTAAAAAATAAAAATTGTAAAAAAAAAACCTAAAAAGCACACACACATACAACGTTCACCCCCCCCCCCCACCCCAAAAAAATAGCAAAAAAAAAAACCTGTCACATGACATTTAAAAAAAAGTATCGGTAATCGGTATCGGCGAGTACTTGAAAAAAAGTATCGGTACTTGTACTCGGTCCTAAAAAAGTGGTATCGGGACAACCCTACAAGAGATGGTCAGGGACTGCAGACATGCTACGGGAGACTATCAGAGACTGAACATGCTATAGGAGTTGTTGGAAACTTGGGAAATGCTTTAGGCAACTGTGAACATGATACAAGAGATGGTCAGAGACTGCAGATATGCTACAAGAGATGGTCAGAGACTGAAGACAATGATATCAGAAATGGTCAGAGACTGCAGACATGATACAAGAGATGATCAGAGACTACAGACATATTACAAGAGATGGTCAGAGACTGCAGATATGCTACAAGAGATGGTCAGAGACTGAAGACAATGATATCAGAAATGGTCAGAGACTGCAGACATGATGCAGGAGACTATCAGAGACTGAACATGCTATAGGAGTTTTTGGAAACTTGGGAAATGCTTCAGGCAACTGTGGATATGATACAAGAGACGGCCAGAGACAGCAGATATGCTACAAGAGATGGTCAGAGACTGAAGACAATTAAATTAGAAATGGTCAGAGACTGAAAACATGATACAACAGATGGTCAGAGACAGCAGACATGATACAAGAGATGGTCAGATACTGTAGACAAGATACAGGAGACCATCAGAGATTGTGAACATGCTATAGAAGTTGCTGGGAACTGGGGAAACGCTTCAGGAGACAGTCATAGACTGGAGACATATTACATGAGACTGCTAGAGATCACTGCTATAATGGGGCAATCGGGTTACATAGATTAGTGTCTGCAGGAGCCCTGAGGGCAACACAGAAATTGCCAAAGGGCCACATATGGCCCCTGGGATGCAGGTTGGGCACCAGGGCCCTGCTCTATCCAAAATAAAATAAGTATTGGCTTTAGAAATTCTTTAACGCCCATTTCTTTAATTCACATTAAACAGACCATGTTCAGAGCTACTGAGAAATGTTCACTATAAGAGGATTTCCAGTTACTGGTAAGAATCTGTGTTATCATATGTGGCAGGCTTCTTTATTATGTTACTTTGATTATGTTGTAATAACGTGAAGAGAATAGAATGTTTATTGTTCTGCTCTTGATCCTGTTGGGTGGCTTCTCCTGCTTGCAGGTCGACTACAAAGCTTCTCTTATAAGGTGGCCAAATCTCCTGCATTTTTGTGCAGTAACATAGGAGTCACAGCACCGTCATCGGGATACGTGCAGTCAAATGCATTGGTTAACCCTTACAGCTGTGTTACATTGTCACTTCCATTGCCCCGAATGACAAAATGAAGAACAACGTACCAAAAATGCACCACAAAGACTTAATTCAGAACATGCGGCTGTGTTGACATAAACAAGTCCCATTGAAGGCAATGGGGGGGATTTATCAAAACTGGAGCAGACAGAATCTAGAGCAGAGATACATGACAATCAATCAGCTTCTACTTCTACTTCCTATTTTCAAAGCATAATTGAACAAACTGAAGATAGCAGCTGAATGGTTGGCATGCCCATCTGCTCCAGTTTTCATAAATTTCCCCCTAATATACTTTGCCTTCCCCAAGCATTTTGGTGTGCTCAGAAGGGCAAGAATATGCATGTAAATACTTCTGCATTCAACATGCCCTTACAGACAGTAACACATACAATGACTGTTATTTTTCTAGCAGGTAAAATCCATTATTGATTTATCCTTTATAGAATGCTGTATGGATATAGGTTCTTGGTAATGTAGCATCCTCCTGGGATTAGGTAAATGTAGTTCTGGCTCACTGTAATAAGTGTAGCTGTGTTTGATTGTTCTGGTCTGTGTTTAAGTGGCTGCAAGATTAACTGCTTCCCCCTGTTTGTCTAGAAATGATCTGGAAGATAGTGGGCAAGAAGAGTCTAGTCAGCAGCTGAATATTTTTGCAGCCCTGGCCAATTCCTGGGGTGAGGTGCCCAGACGGTGGCTGGGAGCGTGTATAAATACTCTGAGGCTGGAAGCAGAGGGTTTTTTTTTCCAAAGGAAGAGATCACAGCTAAGCAATTTCTGCCATGTGCATGCGCTTCATCATGCACTCAGCTGGGCTAGCTGGAGGCGTAATGTGCTGAGAGTTTGTCGAAGCTGATTGAGGGGCTGTTATCTGAGGATCTAGCCTGGTATCACCAGGAGAAAGTGTCTGGGGGATGTTGGAAGGAGGCAACTAATTGTGGTATGAGAGATCCTTTTATGCTAGAGTCAGTGTGTTTAACCACTTCAATACAGGGCAATTTCACCCCCTTCCTGCCCAGACCAATTTTCAGCTTTCAGTGCTGTCGCACTTTGAATGACAATTGCGCAGTCATGCAACACTCTACTCAACAAGCAAAAAAAGACCAACAATTTTGAAAATAAAAAATGTTTTTCTTAGTTTCTGTTATAAAATTTTGCAAATAAGTAATTTTTCTTCTTTACTGATGTGGGCTGATGAGGCTGCACTGATGGGCACTGATAGGTTGCACTGATGAAGTGGCACTGATCTGCACTGATATGCGGCACTAATAGGCGGCACTAATAGAAGGCACTGATGGGCACTGATGGGGCTGCGCTGATGATCAGTGCCCTGATTATCAGTTTAAACAATGTGCTGACAGGATTGCCGGTTATTGGCTCTCCTTTTCTCACGCAGCGCTGGAAGAAGGAAGAGCCGATAAAAGGCAAGTCTGTTTACATGTGATCAGCTGTGATTGGACACAGCTAATCACATTGTAAAGGGCTGCTGTTATTGCCCTTTTACCCAATCTGTGTGACCTTCGGACACAGCGGTCACAGAGCACGTCCAATGTGTGCTGCCGGAGGCTCGCAAGGGGCGGGGCTGGGAGGACATCTATGGATGCCCTCCCAGAACTGAACAACCACGGTGTAGCTGTCTTTTGGCTATAGCGCGATTGGGAATTGGTTAAAGGGGCATTGTGTCTGGTGTCCTGAAGAGCTCAGTCTTTTTTATTCCTAGTGAAAGGACTTTTCTCGGATGTCCAAGAGGAACATTAATCTCCTCATGTTGCTACTACAAAGTTCAGTCCATCATTTACTTGTGCAAGGACCTTGTTACTAAGGGTTGCTGGAGTATCCTACAACTACTCACTATATATATATATATATATATATATATATATATATATATATATATATATATATATATATATAGTTGTGCTCATAAGTTTACATACCCTGGCAGAATTTATGATTTCTTCATTTTTCAGAGAATATGAATGATAACACAAAAACTTTTCTTTCACTCATAGTTAGTGTTTGGCTGAAGCCATTTATTATCAATCAACTGTTTACTCTTTTTGAATCATAATGGCAACAGAAACTAAACAAATGACCCTGATCAAAAGTTTACATACCCCAGTTCTTAATACCGTGTATTGCCCCCTTTAACATCAATGACAGCTTGAAGTCTTTTGTGGTATTTGTGGATGAGGCTCTTTATCTTCTCAGATGGTAAAGCTGCCCATTCCTCTAGGCAAAAAGCCTCCAGTTCCTGTAAATTCTTAGGCTGTTCTTGCATGAACTCCACGTTTGAGATCTCCCCAGAGTGGCTCAATGATATTGAGGTCAGGAGACTAAGATGGCCACTCCAGAACCTTCACTTTATTCTGCTGTAGCCAATGACAGGTTGACTTGGCCTTGTGTTTGGATCATTGTCATGTTGGAATGTCCAAGTACGTCCCATGCGCAGCTTCCTGGCTGATGAATGCAAATGTTCCTCCAGTAATTTTTGATAACATACTGCATTCATCTTGCCACAATTTTGACCAAATTTCCTGTGCCTTTGTAGCTCACACATCCTCAAAACATCAGCGATCTACCTCCGTACCTTTCATCATAGGCCTTGTTGACTCCTCTCCAAATGTAGTGTTTATGGTTGTGGCCAAAAAGCTATATTTTGGTCTCATCACTCCAAATGACTTTGTGCCAGAAGCTTTGAGACTCGTCTCTGTGCTGTTTGGCGTATTGTAATTGGGATACTTTGTGGCATTTACGTAGTAATGGCTTTCCTCTGGCAACTCGACCATGCAGCCCATCTTTCTTCAAGTGCCCCCTTATTGTGCATCTTGAAACAACCACACCACATGTTTTCAGAGAGTCCTGTATTTCACCTGAAGTTATTTGTGGGTTTTTCTTTGCATCCCGAACAATTTTCCTGGCAGTTGTGGCTGAAAGTTTAGTTGGTCTACCTGACCGTGGTTTGGTTTCAACAGAATCCCTCATTTTCCACTTCTTGATTAGTTTGAACACTGCTGATTGACATTCTCAATTCCTTGGATATTTTTTTATATCCCTTTCCTGTTTTATACAGTTCAACTACCTTTTCCCGCAGATCCTTTGACAATTATTTTGCTTTCCCCATGACTCAGAATCCAGAAACGTCAGTGCAGCACTGGATGATAGATGCAAGGGTCTGTCAGGAGTCCAGAAACGCATTGACTTTTATACACACACACTAATTACAAGCAAACAGATCACAGGTGAGGATGGTTACCTTTAATAGCCATTCAAACCCCTTTGTGTCACCTTGTGTGCATGTTATCAGGCCAAAATCACCAGGGTATGTAAACTTTTGATCAGGGTAATTTGGGTAGTTTCTGTTGCCATTATGATTTAAAAAGTGTTAACACATTTGACTGATAATAAATGGCTTCAGCCAAACACTAACCACGAGTAAAAGAAATGTGTTATCACTCATATTCTCTGAAAAATGGCCAAGAAATCATAAATTCTGCCAGGGTATGTAAACCTATGAGAACAAATGTGTATATATATATATATATATATATATATATATATATATATATAGAACCTGGTCAGTTTAATTTTTCTTGTCTGTATGCCAGACAGGACAATGGAGATTTCTCTTTAGTTCCCGTCATAGAGAAGCAACGGAAAGGTTGAGAAAGGCTGCTTTAGACTGTTACACAGATAGGCACATTTATAACAAGATCCAATACATTGGATTGCGGAACTAGTCTTCACGTGAAAATTCTCTTTCTGAACATTAATATTTTGTTTTGAAAAACTCATACAGAAACTGGCCAAATTGCTGAGAGATGTTGTCACCAAAACAAGAATAAAGAATAAAATCTTCCAATGGGAACACTTGTTCCAGTGACAACTAGTTCACTTTGGAGAGAATTCCTCTCACTTCCTGCTGTGTCTACAGGACAGGAAGTGAAGGAAAATCTCCCCAATAGGGCACACATGCTGGAAGAAAACTACTGGTCTTCTAGCCCTTCCTAAAACTCTATCCAAAATGGAAAAAAAGTTTTGGCTTTAGATATAATTTAATCTATAGAGGACACCTAACATCTCACAGAACAGCATTAAAAGTTTCTGGTGGGCCCCAGACACAGTGGAATATTCACTGAAATAATCAATGCGCATAAGCCTTAATTAAAAGTAAAAAAAATTGTTGGGGAGATGAGATTAAACATACAGGATATTGACAATTTAAGCACATGCGGAATACTAACTCTAATGCCGCGTACACACGAGCAGACTTTTCGACCAGACTGGTCCGAAGGACCGAGTCCGGCGGACAATCCGATCGTATGTGGGCTTCATCGGACCTTCAGCAGACTTTTCCAGTCAAAAATCTGACGAACTTTTGATTTGAAACATGCTTCAAATCTTCCCGACTGACTCGAGTCCGGTCGAAAAATCCGCTCGTCTGTATGCAAGTCCGATGGACGAAAACCCACGCTAGGGCAGCTATTGGCTACCGGCTATGAACTTCCTTATTTTAGTCCTGTCGTACGTCATCATGTACAAATCCGTCGGACTTTGGTGTGATCGTGTGTAGGCAAGTCCGTTCACTCAAAAGTCCATCGGAAGTCCGTCAAAAGTCCGTCGAAAGTCCGTCGGAAAGTCCATTGGACCAGTCCGGTCGAAAAGTCCGCCCGTGTGTACGCGGCATCACTCTAACTTTAATAAGGGGTCGGGTCATGTTGGATGCTGGAACATGTGCGTATTGGAGGGAATTCATTAAATAGGCTCGGCATTTATATAAAAAAGCACTCTGAAAACTATCACTGCTCCTGTTCTGTGCTGCCTTGCTCTGTTGCAAATCCTGTAAATCCCCCAATTTTGTACACCTTCCCTGCTGCCACCTTCCCTGCTGCCACCTTCCATGCTGTCACCTTCCCTGCTGCCACCTTCCATGCTGCCACCTTCCCTGCTGCCACCTTCCCTGCTGCCACCTTCCCTGCTGCCACCTTCCATGCTGCCACCTTCCCTGCTGCCACCTTCCATGCTGTCACCTTCCCTGCTGTCACCTTCCCTGCTGTCATCTTCCCTACTGCCACCTTCCCTGCTACCACCTTCCCTGCTGCCACCTTCCATGCTGTCACCTTCCCTGCTGCCACCTTCCATGCTGTCACCTTCCATGCTGCCACCTTCCCTGCTGCCACCTTCCCTGCTGCCACCTTCCATGCTGTCACCTTCCCTGCTGTCACCGTCAGCATGCAGTAAGCTCACCTGGACAGCCCACTTCAGAAAGTCCTCTACAGCTGTGCTGACTGCACCCAGTGCCCATCTACATTGACTCTAAAATCTAACCATAAACTTTGTATCGCGGTCGCACAATCTGATTGGTGAAAGATCTCCCCAGGAACATGAGAATACAGATTGTAATAGCATGTGTGCTTATGCCTAATAGCTCTTAATGAGAGGTCAGCTAGCCACGGGCTGTTTGAAGGAGTTGCATAGTGCTCATAGACATACACTCAAGTCCCAATCTGCCTGTAACCAGCTGAAGTATGCATCTATTTTATGTCAATGGAAAAGAGAAATGTTGCTTTAATAGAGTGTTATACAGCATATAAACAGCAGTTGAATGAAAAAAGAATAGCAGTTATCTCTGGGCCCCCGGATTTACGGGGTTCAGGGGCAGCTGGACTTTCTGCACCCCCTGTAGTTACAGTGTAGGCCCTACAGCTTTTAAGGAAACAAGCTACCAGGACATTTTGGCAATTGTAGTTCCTTGATCACTAGATAGCACTAAGTTACCCTACCTTGATGTGTAGACACTGTCAGGACCGTGACTCCAAAAGGCATAACAAATGGCACTTACGTGTGCCTCCTAGGCTGCTCCTTTAACCCCCGTTGCGGCATCCACATGGAAATTGGGATTTCTGAAAGACAGATAAGAGCCAACAGTCTGTCCGCACAGACACCAAACACACAAATAAAATAAATTTGTCTTTTTTTTTTTCTCTTCCTTTTTTTTTTTTTTTTCTTTTCTTTTTGACAAACCTGTTGGACAGGTTTAAGTTCCTTCATCCTTGCAGCAGGAACGAGGCAAACCATACTGGGAGTAGACAGACCGGTTCTGCTGTTTCCCAACAAAGCTGCAAAACTTGTATGGTGCTGGATCACATAGAGATACGATTGTAGCCAGGAAGGAGCGCAGGAGGTGGAGGCTGTGCTAGGGAGAAAAAAATGTGACACCTATTTGTGTGCATGTAGCAAGGTATCGATTTAAAGGACAATGTGACTTGATTTTTTTTCATGCCTCTTTGCAAGCTCCTGGTCAGATTAAGGGGAACTCCGTCCAGAGCTATGTTTATTTTAGAGGCGAGAGTCTCTAAAGTGTCATTTAGGCACACACTCACTCCTGAGAAATCTATGTGAATTAGGCAGAACTCTGCTTTGCCCGCACACACAAAATACATAAATATAAATGATACATACAGTGCCTTCCAAAAGTATTCACCCCCCCCCCCTGGCTTTTTATCTATTTTGTTACATTACAGCCTTTAGTTCAATGTTTTTTTAATATGAATTATATGTGATGGATCAGAACACAATAGTCTAAGTTGGTGAAGTAAAATTAGAAAAATATATGGATAAAACAATTTTTCAGAAATAAAAAACTGATAAATGGCATGTGCTTATGTATTCACCCCCTTTGTTATGAAGCCCATAAAAAGCTCTGGTGCAACCAATTACCTTCAGAAGTCACATAATTAGTGAAATGATGTCACCTGTGTGCAATCTAAGTGTCACATGATCTGTCATTACATATACACACCTTTTTGAAAGGTCCCAGAGGCTGCAACACCTAAGCAAGAGGCACCACTAACCAAACACTGCCATGAAGACCAGGGAACTCTCCAAACAAGTAAGGGACAATGTTGTTGAGAAGTACAAGTCAGGGTTAGGTTATAAAAAAATATCCAAATCTTTGATGATCCCTAGGAGTACCATCAAATCTATCATAACCAAATGGAAAGAACATGGCACAACAGCAAACCTGGCTAGACGGCCGCACACCAAAACTTACAGGCCGGGCAAGGAGGGCATTAATCAGAGAGGCAACACAGAGACCTAAGGTAACCCTGGAGGAGCTGCAGAGTTCCACAGCAGACACTGGAGTATCTGTACATAGGAGGACAATAAGCCGTACGCTCCATAGAGTTGGGCTTTATGGCAGAGTGGCCAGAAGAAAGCCATTACTTTCAGTAAAAAACAAAATGGCACGTTTTGAGTTTGTGAAAAGGAATTTGGGAGACTCCCAAAATGTATGGAGGAAGGTGCTCTGGTCTGATGAGACTAAAATTAAACTTTTTGGCCATCAAAGAAAACGCTATGTCTGGCGCAAACCCAACACATCACATCACCCAAAGAACACCATCCCCACTGTGAAACATGGTGGTGGCAGCATCACGCTGTGGGGATGTTTTTCAGCAGTCGGGACTGGGAAACTGGTCAGAGTTGAGGGAAAGATGAATGATGCTAAATACAGGGATATTCTTGAGCAAAACCTGTACCACTCTGTGTGTGATTTGAGGCTAGGATGGAGGTTCACCTTCCAGCAGGACAATGACCCCAAACACACTGCTAAAGCAACACTTGAGTGGTTTAAGGGGAAACATGTAAATGTATTGGAATGGCCTAGTCAAAGACCAGACCTCAATCCAGCAGAAAATCTGTGGTCAGCCTTAAAGATTGATGTTCACAAGTGCAAACCATCCAACTTGAAGGAGCTGAAGCAGTTTTGCAAGGAGGAATGGGCAAAAATCCCAGTGGTAAGAAGTGGCAAGCTCATAGAGACTTATCCAAAGCGACTTGTGATAGCCGCAAAAGGTGGCTCTACTTTTTCTGTTATTTTGTCCTATTTGTTCTTTGCTTCACAATAAAAAAAATAATTAAATGATGCAAATCCATAATCCATGCTAATTCCAGGTTGTGAGGCAACAAAATGCCAAGGGGGTTGAATACTTTTGCAGGGCACTGTATATAAAATGCCTTATACATTCTAACGTTTCAGAGGGGAACAGCCCACCTTTGCTTCCAAACCTTTTTTTTTTTCCAAGTATCTTCTGGCCAAAGACATCACAGTTCGCTCCTCCTCTCCCCTGCCAGCAGAGAGTGGATGGTTTTTACAACTACTTTAAATGACACCCACATAAGGAAATACCCTGAGCTCAGGCTGCATGATTTTTCCACTCCAGGAGGTGGGTCAAACAAATTCCTGAGCTCGGAGGAAGTGGGATGCATGATGCCTGTTGCCATTAAACCTGGAAGACTGGTAGCATCTAGTGGCGAAAAGGTATTACTGCAGGGGACAGCTTTGGACTGAATGTGAGTATTGTAGCAAAAGCTGCTTTTTTGTAAATAATCCCTCCCTCCTCCTTCATGTCCTCATATTGCTCACTATGGAGTTGGGATATAAGATGGTGATTGATGGAGACCTCATCTCCCTGTTAATCTCTGCACATACACACAATAGTCACAGGCTGGAGAGGCGTGACACCTGTGATTGGCAGAACAAAGTGAAAGCAATTGTCAATCAACTTAAACTCTGCCTACACCATGTTATTGCAAAAACATTTGCTTTGAAATATATATATATATATATATATATATATATATAGTAACCTGGGGGACAGGTAGCAGGTACAAAAGCTTCCTGGGATAAGCAGGCTTTCAGGCACAGATACCAGAACAAGTGAAGTAGTGACAAACAGTGAAGTGTTTAATGGTGATATTTACAAGTCTATATAGAGGTGCTGTACAGTGTTCAGATGAGAAACAAACAGAACAAAATAGCCAAACAAAAACCTAGCTGTGTCTCGGCTCTAACTATACACTATACAGGCTCCAACTACCAGGCTGAGCAAGCCTACCGCTTGTCAGTTTCCACATAAACTGTTTAACAGCTTTTTACCAACCTTTTTGCTCTCACAGACCAGCGTTGTCTGTGCTTCCCAGGCAGAGAGCAAAAGCTGTCTGAGCTTAAATTGGCCTGGGGGAGAGGACCAAGACCCGAACTGGACCATGGATCAGAGATCCATGAACGTATATGAGAGGAGCCTGGGAGATGTATAAACCCCGAACAGGACTTTTCCTGGCTCTCTGGGACGCTCTGCTACATATCCCCCCCCTTTTCAACCCCAGGGTTGGAACACCTGTAGCCCAACAGGAGTGAACACAGGACAGGGCATCTACATTCCCCATCTCAAAACCTGGCCTGTGTTTTACAGTGAAGGAGTAATCCTGTAGAGCCAAAGACCACTGGTTCACCCATCTATTAGTCTCCTTCTTTTGGGCCATCAATTTCAGGGGAGCATGGTCAGTTATTAACTCAAACTGGCGCCCTAACAAATAGTACCTGAGTGCGTCCACGGCCCACTTTATGACTAAACATTCCTTTTTAATAACTGCATACTTTTTCTCATGGTCATTGAGCTTTCTGCTTAGGTACATCACAGGGTGTTCTTCCTCATTGTATACCTGTGATAGTACTGCCCCGATACCAACATCAGACGCATCCATCTGAACCAAAAAATCTTTGCAGAAATCGGGGGAGTACAGTACTGGCTGTGCACAAAGAGCCTTCTTCAGCGACTTCGAAAGATTCATCTGCTACTGAGGACCATTTCACCATTACAGAGTCTTTCCCTTTCGTAAGGTCTGTCAGTGGGGCAACTATAGTTGCAAAATTTGGGATAAATCTTCTATAATACCCTGCAGTGCCAAGAAAGGCCCTGACCTGCTTCTTGTTTGCAGGACATGGCCACTCCTGGATGGCTTCTATTTTACTCACTTGAGGTTTTATGACACCACGGCCAATAGTGTAGCCCAAATTCTTGGCTTCCTCTAGACCAATGGCACTTTTTTTGGATTTGCCGTAAAACCTTCTTTGAAGAGGGAATCAAGGACAGCCTGGACATGGGGCAAGTGAGACTCCCAGTCAGTTCTATGTACCACTATGTCATCTAGATAGGCTGCTGCATATCGTCGGTGGGGTCTTAGGGTCCTGTCCATGGCCCTCTGAAATGTCGCGGGGGCATTTTGCAACCCAAAAGGCAATTTTTTATATTGAAAGGAACCCTCCAGGGTCACAAATGCAGTCTTCTTGCCAATAGCCTTTTGTCAAGTCCAAAGTGGTCAGATAGGGAGCCTTGCCAAGTCGGTCTATAAGTTCGTCTACTCTGGGCATTGGGTACATGTCAAACTTTGTCACTGCATTAATCTTCCTGAAGTCGTTACAGAACCTCCAAGTGCCATCCGGTTTTGGGACTAACACGATGGGGCTAGACCAGTCACTATTGGGTTCCTCAATGACATCTAGCTCCAACATTCTTTTAACTTCATCGCTGATGTCCTTTCTCCTTGCTTCAGGAATTCGGTACGGTTTGAGCTTGACACGGACCCCAGGTTCAGTAACAATATCGTGCTGAACTGCTGCAGTCATGCCAGGTAACTCTGAAAATTTCTCTCTATTCCTTATCAGTAACTCTCTAGCTTCCTGTTTTTGGGAATATGACAGGGTGTCTAGAATCGTAACCTCAGGGATCAGAAGGGACTCAGTACCCTTAGGCGTCACCGGGAGGGACCTCACAGTTAACGCCAGTCTACCCTTCCAGGGCTTTAAACAGGTTTATGTGGTAAATCTGTTCGGGCTTTCTTTTTCCTGGTTGATATACCTTGTAATTGACCTCCCCAACTCTTTCAATTACTTCAAAGGGACCCTGCCACTTAGCCAGGAACTTGTTCTCAACAGTGGGAACTAACACCAGGACCCTGTCATCAGGTGAGAAAACACGGAGTTGGGCCCCCCTGTTGTATATCCTTTGTTGGGCTGCTTGGGCCTGCAGTAAATGTTATTTGACCATCAACATGATTGCTGCAATCCTCTCCTGCATTTGAGCGATATGCTCAATGACACTTTTATGGGATGTCTGCTCCCCCTCCCAAGTTTCTTTGGCTAAGAGTCCCCGAGGGTGTCTCCCATAAAGCAACTCAAATGGAGAGTACCCCGTAGAGGAGTGGGGAACCTCCCTGATGGCAAACATCAAGTATGGTATCAGGAAGTCCCAGTTTTTCTTATCCTTGTCAACAACTTTTTTTAACATGCTATTTAATGTCTTATTGAAGCGTTCCACCAAGCCATTCGTTTGAGGATGGTACACAGAAGTTCCCAACTGCGTCACCTTAAATAACTTGCACAGCTCCCTAGTTATTTGTGACATAAATGGGGTGCCCTAGTCTGTAAGGACATCTTTAGGGATGCCAACACGACTGAACACCATAAACAGCTCTTTGGCAATGTTTTTAGCAGACGCGGTGCGTAAGGGAACCATGATTACAAGGATATGCTGATGACCCCGGGCAGACTTGGGGAGTGGACCCACAAGGTCCATGGCAATCCTCTCAAAGGGCACTTCAATAATGGGCAAGGGCACTAAAGGACTTCAGAAGTGGGGTAGTGGGGCTGACATCTGACACACAGGACAGGATTGACAATCATTCTCAATATCTTTCTGTAGCCCAGGCCAGTAAAACCTGCGCAACACCGTTTCAGTAGTTTTCTCAACCCCTAAATGGCCTCCTAGCAAGTGCCCATGGGCAAGTTCCAACACCACCCGTCTGTATGGCTTAGGGACCACCAACTGTTCAACCACTTCATCATTCTTTTTACATACATGATACAGTAAATCCTCATTGCTGCTGAAATAAGGAAAACAGGGCCTGTCCCCTGGTTCGAAAAGTACATCATTAATCACTATTACATTTTCCCAGGCCCTGGCAAGGGTGGGGTCTTTTCTCTGCTCGGTACCAAAATTTTCCTTGTGCACATTAAGGTCAGCAAACTCCAACATACGCAGCAGACCGCTGTCCAGCTCTACTGGTTGTGGGGACTTTCTCAGGCTCCTCCAGTTCTCCTGCCATGACTGAGTAAGGAAAACCCAGGGAGCCCTTAGAGGAGTCCCCTGAACCTACATTGTCAGTAGTGGGCAAGAGTTCTGGCTCTGCCACTGAGTCAGCTACTGCGACCGGGTTGGGACGATCCCACAGTTCCCAAAACTTAGGGAAGTCCCTACCAATGATGGCCTCATGCACCAAGTGGGGAACAAGTCCGACCAGATGGGTCCCCGTACCTAAGCCAATTTTAAACTGAACAGTGGCTATAGGATACTCCCGGGTATCACCATGTACACAGATCACAGCAACTTTTTTAGCATGAAAATTCACAGTTTCAACCATCTCAGCTGTAACCAAAGGCACTAGACTTCAGGGCATGCAACAGCCGCAAACATAGACTGCCTTCTAATAGATAGATCACACTGCATTGGTTCATCTGTCAATGGACAGTTTGCTGCAACATGTCCCAGTTCTTGGTAACGAAAACACCTGATGTTTCCTCAGTTTGGTTTGCTGACAGGCAGTGGCTTCCCTTGTTTGGGACGCCAAACTTCAGTCCTGGCACCAAAAATCCTCCCCCCTATTTCCTTGCCATGCTTACCACCCACTTCCCCTGGAACAGTCTTACCGGTTGCCTGGGGAGACCGTGGCTTTGGGTGGAAAGTCTGTGTGGCTGTAGGCGTGGTGACCAGGCTCTCTGCAGCAAAGTACCTTTCAACGAATTCCACCAGGTTGTCCGCCGAGTTAGGGTCTCCTTGACTCACCCACTTCTGCAGGGGAATTGGTAGTGACCTCAGGAACCAGTCCATGACCACACGCTCCACTATTTGTGGCCCAGACAGGGACTCCGGCTGTAGCCATTTCCTCACCAGGTGAATTAGGTCGAACACCTGCAATCTTGGGTGCCTCTCGTCTTGGAAGAACCAGCTGTGGACCCGCTGTGCTCGAACTGCCAAGGTGACACCAAGTTGCACCAGGATTTCCCGCTTGACCTTTCATAGTCTCCCGCTTCTGCTGACTCCAAATCATAGTAGGCCTAGTAGGCCTTCTGTGATAGTAGGCCTTCTGCGATTCTAAAGAAGGTCCTGCCCACTGGGTCTTAGGCCAACCTTCGCTCTCAGCGGTCCGTTCAAACGTTAGCAGAAAGGCCTCTGGATCATCATCTGCAGTCATCTTAGAAAGAAAATTTAAATAAGGCACTAATAAATTAAATACAGCAGCATGATCTCTATACATAAATAGAAGGCATAATGGCAATTAAACATTGTATGTTTAGTATCACTTGAACACCATAGACAGCTGTCATCTAGCATGAGTCACATACTCCTCCATTAACAGGAGTACCAGGTATACCCTATGGCGCATGGCACTGCATGGAGGATCCCCAACACTGTCTTCTGAAATAAGAGAAAACACAGAACGATGAATGAGTGGTGACCTCCATTAGAAAACCTACTTTTGTCGGCACCCTCCTTCACATATTTTGGAGCTGCCCATTGATTGTCCTGTTCTGGCACTCCGTCCAACAGCTGGTCGGCAGCCTTTTCGGGACTACTGTTCCTATGACTCCGAAGTCTTTCTTGCTAGGTCTCTCCCCGGACAAAATACCCTAAGGTGTCCGTTTATGAAGCAGTGATCAGTGGTGATCCCGAGGATCGCCGCTGATCACAGTCCATAAACAGTTTATGAAACAGTGATAAACGGGGGAGAAAATGTTTGAACTTGTTCTCCCGCCGATTATCTCTACACACGGAGAATCCTCATTGAATGACACAGTAACGGCCAGTTTATGAAGCGGTGATCTCACCGCTTCACTGGCGATCTGTGTCAGAATTCACACTCCCCAATTCACCAGCTCAGAGGTGGTGAATCGGGGAGTGAAGAGAGAATCTCAGGGGATCTGAGGGGGAAGGAGGAAGATTTTTAACTTCCTTATGCCTCGTTCAGACCCCCCAACACTGTAAGCATGTCCCCCTGTCATATTTATGTGTATACACATATATACATATAATGTGTATATGTATATATATATATATAATGTGTGTGTATATACATGTATATATAATGTGTGTGTGTGTATACATATGTATATAATGTAGGGGGACTCATTATTTTATTAACATTAATCCATGCCGTCTGTCCGTGTATTGAGCGGTGATGATTTATCACTGCTGTCTCACGAGATTCCAGTATCAGGGGCCGTTCTCCACTGTTGGAAGCATTTGTAGATCTCTTCACTCTTCCAAAGGTGAAGCGATCTACAAAGCTTCACAAACAGGCACACAGAGGAGAAAGATCTTCACTGTGAATGCCGGAGAATGAAGCAGTGAAATCTTTTCACTGCTTCATAAACGGACACCAAAGTCCGTGGGAAGTTGCTTCATCACGTCCTTACGGTTGCACGATACCTCATTGCTCTTAGCTGTAAGCGGTAGTCTCCTCCCTCCCCAGAGGCCCTATACGCTAGATTTAAAGATGTGGAACTGATGGAGAGAATGACTGCTAGATTACAAGATAGAATGGAAGTTCATAATCACGTCTGGGAGTTATGGCATCTCCAGGAGGACCCATTCTGAACCAGTGAACTAGTTACTTTGATGATCTATTTTTCTTATCTCTTCTTCTTTTCCTTCCTTTTTCCTTTACTATCCAAGTATTGCTATAAATGACATTATCACTTTTAGTGACAACTTACTTTATATTGTATTGCTCTGTAACCAAAGTTTTTCAGTTTAGATATATTCTGTAGCGCCATTGACTATGGTTGTTGTATTTTTACTGCTGTTGAAAATCTCTGAAAATCAATAAAAAATGCTATCTGAAAAAAAAGAAAAAGAAAAGAAAACCTACTTTTGTCATGTGATTGGTTGACACAGGCAACCCACAGACACCTCTGCAGAATTTTTTTAATGAATGAACCACTGTATGATTTCAGTGTTTTATGTCTTTAATGTGCTTTATGCTGTGGGCAGCAGGGAAGGAATGAGTAAAGATCTGAGTGTAACAGTGATCCTATTATAATGGGATTACCGCACAGAGTGGCCTGATCATTGAAGGAGGAAATCACTGTATGTCTCACCATCATTGTAAGGAGCTGCTCAAGATCTGTGTGTAAGGTGATATGCCGACACACTTAGCTGTCCACACCCAGCTTGGAAGAACTGGTCCGATATAGTCCTTTCATGACAAAAAAAAACGAGAAAAAAAAAACCCATGTATACCAGTTGCACTCCAAGGACCAGCCGGAAACCCACCCACAGTCATTTCCACCACAATACGTAGACAGACGGCGAAGATGCAGGCAACATCGTCCATACAGTGTGTGATGATTATTGATGAGTGTGAGAAAATAATGAATTATTGTCAAATAATTTGATGAAATAAATGCGTGAATCCCACAGGATCGAAAGACAACACTAGCAGCCGCCAATACCTTACATTTTTAATATTTTGTGTTGATCCGGTAAACTTAGAAAAGAATGACAGAGGTTCTAACCCTTCCCTGCTCTATCCAAAATGGCACATTCAGCCTAGAGCAGGGGTCTCAAACTGGCGGCCCTCCAGCTGTTGTGAAACAACAAGTCCCACGAGGCATTGCAAGGCTGACAGTTACAAGCATGACTGACAGAGGCACGATGGGACTTGTAGTTTAGCAACAGCTGGAGGGCCACCAGTTTGAGACCCCTGGCCTAGAGTTTGACTACACAATATAAAAAAAATTGTGATTTGTGGAAAAAATATTTGATGGTATCTTCAGAAAACTTGAAGACATCTGTATTTTTATCCCTTTGTGTGGTCCTCAGCTTGTTGTAGATGAGTAGCCTTGAGCCAAGCGTAGGTGAGCCTGCATTATTGACCAACATTTTATGTTTATTGTCACCTTTTGCTGCAGTTCTTCTTTCTGACAATTGCTATATTGAACAATGCTTGGCAAGTGTATTTTGAGATTGCCTGTCTGCGGCCTTCTGTCTATAATGGATGCCTGCTGAATATTCCTACTGCCACCTAGTGGATGCTGCCTGAATCACTGACATAGTCTCCTGTTTGATCCAAACATTTAAAGTGTAACCCCACTTTCGTAGGAAAAAATAGCACAAAAAAAAAAAAAAAAAAGTTGCTACACAAGTCATATTGTAATTGAATGTTATTATAAATGATGTACTCAAATAGTCAAAAAGGTAACAGGATTTTAAATATGCCCTTGAGAACTAAATTCACACCAAGTTATATAAAAAAAATAAATCAAACACCTTCCACCCATTGTATAGTAAAATGACGGAGGGCGGCATCCCCCCCCTCGTTCTGGGATGACGTCATACGACGTTGCCCAGTCTCACCGTGGGCACGCAACGTGGCGATCGCGGGCACGCCGTGTCCCAGATCTAGGTAAAGATCCGATGAAGCGGCTCACTGACAGAATGTGGGGAAAGGAGAGCCGTCCAGCTCAGTTAATCAGGGCACTGATCATCGGTGCATCCCCAACAGTGCCTATCTGTGATGCCAGTCAGTGACCCTCTGTGATGCCAATCTGTGCCCATCAGTGATGCCAGTAAGTGCTGCCTTTCAGTGCCCATCAGTGCCACAGCAGGAGTGTGGAATATATAACTTCTTGAACCTGCGCCTTGGTGCCTCAATTCCCTTTTCAGATTTGGTTGGTGAATTGAGGCACCAAGGCGCAGGTTCAAGAAGTTATATATTCCACACTCCTGCTGTCCTGGGATTGGAGTCCTTCTGCATTGATTATTTCAAGCCGGGATATCCGGATAGCCACTTCTGATGAAATATTTGCCTTTTTCCATGCCTGAGGGTCACTCTGTGGCCACTACTGTCTGGTGAGTGCTTTGATATACCACATCGGGTGAAGCACGAATTAGATAGTATTTGTACTCTATCATGTGGTGATTGGATTTATTGAGAAGATTCTCATATTCATAAGAAGATATATTGAACTTTTTTTTGCAGTATATTCACTTTATTGGTTATATATGATTTATTTGCTTTTTACCTTAACCACTAGGCGTCCGCGCTATAGCCGAAAGATGGCTACAGCGCAGGCGCTAATTGCTGGGAGGCTGTCCCTGGACGGCCTCCTGTTTACTTCCGCGTTGCGCGCTCCCGTGGGCGCACATCGAGGAAGTTCTGTGCTGGCCGTGTCCCTTGGACACAGCCAGTCACAGATCACTGAAAACTGCCAATCCTAGCGGCCGTTTTCAGCGCGATCGGTGGTGCCAATGAGAGATGATCTCATATGTAAACATATGAGATCATCTCTCATCGCCGGTGTTCTGCGGCTCTCCCTTCTCACACAGAGACAGCGTGTGAGGCGGTAAGTGGAAAAAAAAAAACAACGAATAAATAAAGTGTCCCCACTGACATCTGTCCCTGCCATCTGTCCCTGCTGTCATGTCCCTGCCATCTGTCCCTGCTGTCATGTCCCTACCATCTGTCCCCACTGCCATCTGTCCCCAGTGCCATCTGTCCCCAGTGCCACGTATAAGTGCCATCTGTCAGTGCCACATAGTGCCATCTGTCATCAGTGCCACCTGTCAGTGTCACGTGCCATCTGTCATCAGTGTCACGTGTCATCAGTCCCACATATCAGTGCCATCTGTCATCAGTGCCACGTATTAGTGCCATCTGTCATCAGTGCCACGTATTAGTGCCATCTGTCATCAGTGCCACATGTCATCAGTGCCACATATTAGTGCCATCTGTCATCAGTGCCATCTGTCATCAGTGCCACGTGTCATCAGTGCCACATATTAGTGCCATTTGTCATCAGTGTCACGTGTCATCAGTGCCACGTATTAGTGCCATCTGTCAGTGCCACCTATTAGTGCCATCTGTTTTCAGTGCCACGTATTAGTGCCATCTGTCATCAGTGCCACGTATCAGTGCCATCTGTCATCAGTGCCACATCAGTGTCACGTATCAATGCCATCTGTCATCAGTACCACGTTAGTGTCACGTGTCATTGTCCTGGTGCTCCAGGGCCTTCAAAAGTGTAATAGGTAGTCAACAAGTTAGATGTGTAATTTATGCTCCTAGAACACCTGATGGAGTTCCCTGCATGTTGGGCCTCTCTAAGTGGCCAGGCTGTGAAAAAGTCCCACACATGTGGTATCGTAATTCTCAGGAGGAGTAGCAGAATGTATTTTGGGGTGTTATTTGTGCTATACACATGCCATTTGAGAGAAATAACCTATTACAATGACCATTTTATGGGGGAAAAAAAAATCTTCATTTTGCAAAGAATTGTGGGAAAAAATGACAACATCAAAAACCTCACCATGCATCTAACTAAATACCTTGGATTGTCTACTTTCAAAAAAGGGATCATTTGGGGGGTATTTGTACTGTCCTGACATGTTAGGGTATCAAGAAATGAGATAGGCCGTCCGTACATCAGGTGTGATCAATTTTTTATGATTTGCACCATAACTTGTAGACGCTTACTTTCACAAAGATCAAATAATATACACTAATTTTGGTTATTTTTACCAAAGATATGTAGCAGTATAAATTGTGGCCAAAATTTATGGAGAAAAATTAATAATTTGCAAAATTTTATCACAGAAACGAAGAAAATGCATTTTTTCAAAATTTTCGGTCTTTTTTCATTTATAGCGCAAAAAATAAAAAGCCCAGAGGTGATCAAATACCACCAAAAGAAAGGTCTATTTGTATTAAAAAAAAGGACACAAAATTCATTTGGGTACAGTATTGTATGACTGAGTAATTGTCATTCAAAGTGTGAGAGCACCGAAAGCTGAAAATTGGTCTGGTCACGAGGGCGGTTTAAGTGCCCAGTTGTCAAGTGGTTAAATAAACGGATGCACTTTATTTACATGATTGAGGTAACACGATATTTATTGTAAGTATTGCACTAGGGATGCGCCCTTTATTGTTTTGTCTACAATCCCTGCAATGTACATAGCTCACCCAGAGGGGAATGTTTTTTTTCCTCAAAAAAAGTTGAGTTACTTTTTAAATGCAACTCCACCTTTTCTAGCAAAGTTAATATTATGGGACAGAAACAAATGTAAGATTTCATATTTCAATGCAAGCAAGTAAAGTTGCCCCAAGGCAACTAATATTAACGTTATCAGAAGGGTATACAGACTTTAAAGTGGTTGTAAACCTCAGTCATGGAATTTGAGCAAAGCACATAAATCTGTAGTGTTCACGTGTCTCTCTCCAAAGCTCTAATGCCCCGTACACACGATCGCACATTCCGTCAACAAAATCCTGGATTTATTTCCAACGGATGTTGGCTCAAACTTGTCTTGCATACACACGGTCGCACAAATCTTGTTGGAAATTCCTAACGTCAAGAACGCGGTGAGGTACAACACATATGACGAGCCGAGAAAAATGAAGTTCAATAGCCAGTGCGGCTAGCTAGCTGCCATAACCCCGGTATCCCCGTTTTCGTGCGGCGGCCGGCTTTCAGATAAAATTGGTTCCTGCGGCGGATTCGCCAGGAGATCACTTTTATCGGTGGCGGGAGAGGGGCGCCCCCCTCCCGCCGCGATCCGGTGCCCTCCGCCGCTTACCGGAGCCGTCGGTAGCGGCAGAGGCGATCGCGTCCTTCCCTGTGGTGTGTCTGGAGACGAGTGAGGCTAAGATGGCGCCTTCTCGTCTCCATGACACTTCTGGGCGGAAGCAACGTCAAAACGTCACTTCCGTCACCGCCTCTTAAAGGCACATTTTTTTCAAATGTCATTTTTTTAAATCACTTTTTTTTTTTTTTATTGCATTTTAGTGTAAATATGAGATCTGAGGTATTTTTGACCCCAGATCTCATATTTAAGAGACCCTGTCATGCTTTTTTCTATTACAAGGGATGTTTACATTCCTTGTAATAGGAATAAAAGTGACACCATTTTTTTTTAAGAACAGTGTAAAAATAAAAAAAATAATGTAAAATAAATTAAAAAATTAAAAAAACATTTTTTAAACCCCCCCCGTCCCGACGAGCTCGCGCGCAGAAGCGAACGCATACGCGAGTAGCGCCCGCATATGAAAACGGTGGTCAAACCACACATGTGAGGTATCGCAGCGACCGGTAGAGGGAGAGCAATAATTCTAGCCCTAGACCTCCTCTGTACCGCAAAACATGCAACCTGTAGAATTTTTTAAACGTCGCCTATGGAGATTTTTGAGGGTAAAAGTTTGACGTCATTTCACGAGCGGGCGCAATTTTCAAGTTGGGCTAACTTTACTGTTGTCTTATTTTTTTATTCAAAAAAGTGAATTTTTTCCAAAAAAAGTGCGCTTTTAAGACCGCGGTGCAAAAAAAAGTATTGCAACGACCACCATTTTATTAAGTCATTTTCTAGCAAAAAAAACTGTTTTAAACATGTAAACACCTAAAATCTAAAACGAGGCTGATCTTTAAGTGGTTAAAGGGTACCTAGATTCATCCTTTAAAAAAAGTGTGAGACAATTTGTGGTAAATGATATAGAACTTGAAGTAAGTAGCTGCTCTTTGTCTGGGCCCACTTTGTCATCCAGTCGATAGTAATGTGTGGATGCAAAGAGGTGCAACCAATGACTGGGCAGCTATTTCTGTGCCTATCCCTGCCCCTGATCACACATGAGGATGATGTCAACCAGAAATCAAAAGCAAGAGTGGGTGGGATAGGGTACTGCTTGACTGCAAAGTCCTGACAGGCACCTGTGAGGATAGAAGAACACCTAGGCACTTTCTCATGCTCTGCTAGATGAGCATTATATGCTAAAGGCATTTTATTTATTTTTTACGAATTGCTTTCCCACAATAAAAAGGAAATATCACTACATTGAAAAAATCTGATTTACGGTAAATCCCACATCCCCAGGGACCAGGTACATGTAGCAATTGGTCCGGTACAGTGCTGTAGTTGCAGAGCAGTGTGATTGGATTGGCTGCCCACTCCCAATCCCCCTTACCCCCCCACCGTCTCAACCACCGACTGTTGCGCCAAGTTGTGCTAACTGGCAGAATAGTTTGTATAACTTCCTCTGCCTTGCAGGAAGTAAATAAAACATCTGAGACAGAACTATGCCTTCATCAGGCTCCTACAAGTAGATTTGGTGGGGAACTCCCTGACAATTCTTGGCTGCACTAAACCCTGCCCCTCCCATTATAGGTGGACCTGATGGAGAACTTGCAGACAATTTTAGATTGAACCAAACTCCACCCCGCCTCTCCCAAAACGACCTAAGGGGCAACTTATAAGAGAGCACTGACTGAGTCCAAATAGTTTATATTACTTCCCTGAGGGGAAGTAATATAAACTGACAATGCCAATGCTTGCCAATGCTTACTGTGGCAGTATAGTTTGTATAACTTCCTTCTCAGTGTCCTTTGTTGCCTGGATGCTTCTGAGGAATTTTATGCAAACTAATCTGCCTTAGGAGAGGAAAACGAGGAGAAGCACAGTAGAGAGGATGTTGACTGCAGTGCTGGCTGTAACTCCCCCCATAGCACTGACACAAATCGGGCTTCTGCCTGGGGTGGAGCTACAGCCAGCACAAGCAGAATGAAAAATAGACTTTTTAACAAGCGGGGGGGGGCACAGTTCAAAATGGAAATAAGTGCTACATGGACCTGTGCCCTTGGGGGATTCACCTAGAATTTTCAGAAGGTAGTGATTTCCCCTTTAACCACTTCAGCTCCGGAAGGTTTTACCCCCTTCCTGACCAGGCCATTTTTTGAAATACGGCACTGCGTTGCTTTAACTGACATTTGCGCTGGTCGTGCAACGCTCTACCCTAATAAATTTGATGTCCTTTTTTCCCCACAAATAGAGCTTTATTTTGATCACAGCTACGGTTTTTATTTTTTGCGCTATAATCAAAAAAAGGCCGACAATTTTGAAAAATATACTTTCCGCTATAAAACATATCCAATAAAAAAAAAAAAAAAAAATCGAATTTCTTCACTCAATTTAGGCCAATATGTATTCTGCTACATGTTTTCATTAAAAAAAATCCCAATAAGTGTATATTGATCAAATCAAAGGGTTACGTGTGCTCCTAGGGAATGCTTGCTAACGCTGTGGGGAATGCTGACACTGCAGAAGAACAGAGATCCGTGTTTCTGCTCAGTAGAAACACTAGATCTTAATTTTCCTCCCTCACAGAACAGCGGTCTACCTTGTTTACTCCTGTAAACGATCGGCAGGTCCCAGACCCGCTTATTGGCTCCCGCTGTATCCAATCACAGCGGGAGCGGGGCTCCGGCGGGGCGCGCCCCAGGGCAGGAAGAAACAATGACGTACAGGTACGTGAATTTGCGCTAAAGGGCCGCCCTGTCGCAGTACAGGGGCAGTCCTTAAGCGGTTAAAGTGTGCTACTGGATTCCTGTTAGACACATTACAACTCCTTGTCATTATGTCTGGCTAATTGTGGAAAGTGGAAACCAAAAGGCCACAGCCCACTTTTCAACATGGAAGCCTAGTTAATATATACATTCTAAAGTGCCCTGTTATTTGGATGTACTACCCCAGACACTGAAGACCTAAGGTTTGTAGATATGCCAGCACCATGGGGTATAAGCTACGGTGCCTTGAAAAAGTATTCATACCCCTTTCCACGTTTTGTCATGTTAAAACAAAAAATGTAAATGTATTTTATTGGGATTTTATGTGATAGACCAACACAAAGTGGCACAAGTTGTGAAATGTAAGGAAAATGATAAATGTTTTTCAAACTTTTTTACAAATCAAAGTGTGGCGTTCATTTGTATTCAGCCCCTCTGAGTCAAAACTTTGTAGAACCAACTTTCACTGCAACTACAGCTGCAAGTCTTTTTGGGGATGTCTCTACCAGCTTTGCACATCTGGAGAGTGACATTTTTGCCCATTCTTCTTTGCAAAATTTCTCAAGCTCTGTCAGATTGGATCTAGAGCGTCCGTAAACAGCAATGTTCAAGTCTTGTCACAGATTCTCAATTGGACTTAGGTCTGGACTTTGATTGGGCCATTCTAACACAGGGCCATTTAGCTGCTGGAAGGTGAACCTCCATGCCAGTCTCAAGTCTTTTGCAGACTCTAACAGGTTTTCTTCTAAGATTGCCCTGTATTTGGCTCCATCCATCTTCCCATCAACTCTGACCAGCTTCCCTGTCCCTGCTGAAGAAAAGCATCCCCACAACATGATGCTGCCACCACCATGTTTCACAGTGGGGATGGTGTGTTCAGGGTGATGTGCAGGGTTAGCTTTCCTCCACATATAGCGTTTTGCTTTTAGGCCAAAAAGTTCAATTTTGGTCTCATCTGACCAGAGCACCTTCTTCCACATGTTTGCTGTGTCCCCCACATGGCTTCTCACAAGCTGCAAACTTATGACTTTCTTTCAACAATGGCTTTCTTCTTGCGACTTTTCCATAAAGGCCGTATTTGCTGTATTTGTCCACGACTAATAGTTGTCCTGTGGAGGCACTGTATATTATGGCATTTTGCTTTCTAATGCCCTGTACACACGATCGGACTTTCCGACAACAAAACCGTGGATTTACGTTTGAAGGATGTTGGCTCCAACTTGTCTTGCATACATACGGTCAACAATTACAAACGTAGTGACATACAAGACGTACAAGATGTACAAGACGTATGCGGAAACTCACATCTAATTCGCATAGGTGTGAACCCGGGCTTAATGTATTTACTGAAGCCATCAGAGCTCCAGTGGTTGTAGTATTGTCCCTCTGCTGACAACTGTTCAATGGCTTTAATTACATTTTGTATTAATAAAATCAAACAAAACAAAAGCTGTGGTATAAAAATAAACACTGTTCATGACAAATGGCGAAATGACAGCAATTGGTCTTATAATTGCATTGAAATCACAAATTTCAATTCATAGGGCAGCAACCTGTTATTATTAATACGTGATGAAACTAGGAGACAAAGTGGGTATTAAAATAAGAGGATAAAGGCTAAAAACATGAAAGCACAGGAGATGTGCTCCAGTTGGTCACGCAAACCCCTGAGATCTGAAACAAAATGTAAGAGGCACTCTTCTGATCCAATAACCCTGGAAAACTCCTTCAAAGTTCCGTCCCGGTGGTACTTCAACCCAGCTAGAATTGCAAAATGCCTCCCTACCTATCCCTCTGCGTGCTTTAGGGGATACTCAGACCTAGGTGACAGGAAACATACAGTATATGGTGGACATGCCCCAAAGTTAAACGGCTGTGGATATGGGTCTATAACATGTTCAATTTGGTCCTACATCTAAATGTGTGAATGGATGTCTGGGAGGCGATCCTGCATAAATCAATTACCAAGTGAGAGCGCACTCTAGTGGACCACATATTTTCGGCTATGAAACAGACAATTGCGAAAGCATGGAAGACGTCGATTCTCAGTTTCAACTAAATGAAAAGTTGGTTGAAAGAGCAAAAGGGTACACACCGCTCCAAGCTGATAAAAGGTCTCAAACACTGCTGTAGAGAGTCGGGTGCCAGACTGGGTCCGCGACCAAAGAATCTATGCAATAAAAAGAATGGCGGAATGAATGAAGATGAAATGAAGAAATTGTAGTTTACTTAGAAATCAATGAATAAAAAAGCATGACACACAACCGACAGGGTACTCATCAGACGCGTTTCACATTAATCGTGAGTACATGATTAATGTGAAACGCGTCTGCTGAGTTTCCTGTCAGTTGTGTGTCATGTTTTTTTATTCATGGATTTTGAACTAAACTACAATTTCTTCATTTTGGATGTGCTGCCATTCTTCTTTTTATTGCATAAGTGAAAAGTTGGATGCATGGCACACAGGTGAATGAATACCTGACGGTGATACTAAATGACACAAATAAATAAATAGATTTATGATAGATACATTGATAAATTCTTGTGCACTTGGCAACCCTGGCTAGATCACTTCCCATCTACACAACAGCTCACATGTTTCCTAGGATTGAAACAAATGTGGCTTATTAATATACCTTTAGTGAGCCTCTGGGGTGGAGATGGACTCCTCCACTTCTCCCCATTCCCTCTCTTCCCCTCCTTCTGCTCTGTCTTAAGCCGGCCATAGAAGGTTCGAATCTTGGATGGGTCTGTTATAGCCGCTAGCAATAATCACTGTTTTCTCCTGGCGGGGATGGCTGCCCCCCGCCGGGAGAACACAATGGCTCCACAGTGTTGATGGGGGGAATCTAACAAATTTCCATGGTTGCAGGAAAGAAATTCACTCCATCTATGGCCGGCCCTACTCTACTTTTCCACTTTCTTATACCTCTTTTTCGACTCTTTCTGCCTCAAAACTGTCTACTTGTCTAGGCTTATTAGCAGTACCTATGTTTGGTCTTATGGATGACTGCATTAAAACACACATTTTTTCTCGCTCCTTAGTTCCCCAGTTGGGGGGGGGGGGTCTTTTAAAAAATAACTGCATGTCGCAATATTGGTCTGCTATTTTATTATCAAACATCCCAATGTTGCTTAGATCAGTCATTCCTCATTTATACATACTGCTTAATGTTTAAAGTATTACTAAACCCACAACAGTGAAATCTGTCTGTATATGCAGAATAGCATGCTTGTTATACTCACTGTGGAACTTAAGGGGTTAATCCTCTGCATAGTGTAAAAAGGCTGTTTTATCCTGTATGCACAGATCCTTCCCTTCTTGCATTGTCTATCCTGGAAGGCCAGCTAACACACAGGCAGTAGCCAACCTGCACATGCTCAGTTGTGTCTTTTATGCTGGAGAGAACATTTCCTTGTTCTCAGAGCTAGCCAGGTCACATGATATTGGCATCACACATGTTGATGTGTATACAGGCTGCAGTGGAAATCTCCTCCTACCTGAACTCTCAGCACTGGAGAAACTGTGCAGTTTATCACTGCCCGTGGTATACAGATCAGCCAAAAAGGTATATAGTGGCATTATTTTAATGTAAAAAGAAGATTTAAAAGCTGTGGGCACTGTGGGGGAGCAGATGAACTATTTTCATGTTACTGGGTTTAGTAACACTTTAATATCTGCAGAGAGAATCTCTCTTTAAATTAGCTTGTTGTCTTTTGCTCACCATCTTCATGACAACTAATCTACTCTTCCGTTGCTCTCTTTGTTTATGTTATAAAGGGAATATGAGAATTGGAAATGTATAGGGTACTGCCAACATCCTTAAATAAATGGAATCAAGCAGAAGAGCCGCACTGGCTATTGAACTTCATTTTTCTCGGCTCGTTGTACGTGTTGTACGTCACCGCGTTCTTGACGTTTGGAATTTCCGACAAGATTTGTGTGACCGTGTGTATGCAAGACAGCTTTGAGGTAACATCCGTCAGAAAAAATCCATGGATTTTGTTGTCGGAATGTCCGACCCTGTGTACGGGGCATTAGTATGAGTGTAGTATTCGGTTTCAATCATTTTTATTTTTTATTTTTTTTAAAAAGTAGGTATAAAATACAAAGCCAAGTAATCCATGGCATAACAATATCAACAAAATACAAGAGGTTAATCGGAATAAGATCTAGCACGATATATGCAGCCGCTACATATCTTCCCTGAGTAAATGTGAATGGATATTCTCAGCCATTAGGAAAATCAGCTTATTAATAGAGTAAGAGCCAATAAACAAGTGATAGCAAAATACAAAGGACTGAGACAGTATGGGTTGTTGCTCATAAAGATCCAATGTATAGAGGCCGCTCTCATTGTGTATCCTCTCTAAGTACCCTAACGCTGGGGTATGAGTGCAGTATTCCTATGTCCGATTGCTTACTCTGGTGCTTTCTTTTTTTGTAAATGTAAGTTTTTTTTCCTGTTTGATTTTTCTGATTGTGCATATACACGGCTGTACCTATTTGTTGCTTTGGTATATACAGAGTTTACAGGTTTTGAAACTCCAGTATTCAGACAATTCCCTTTTGTATACACTGTTTGTTGGATAGTACTTTTCCACTGTATTGGCTTGACAAGTATAATTTGTATGTGCAATTTTTTTCAATAAAAAAAGTGCTTACCATTACACTCCAAATAGTTTTTCACCAGAAATCCCTGCAGATGCCGCCTCCACTGCTAGGGGCTGCACAGACCAGTCATCGGCGAGCAATGCAGACATGTGGATGATTTGCTACTGTTCCTGGCAAGCTCTGCATGCAAATTGTGACAAAAGCGTAAAGAAGAGCTAAAGTAAAATAAGTACATTTACCAGATACAATAAACTTATAAAATGTATCTTCGTTCAGCATGACCATTCATTTTGACAGCAATGTAGAATGATGAGGAGTGTATTGTACGTTGTACTTTCAAACCCCCCAGGTTGATGAGTACCTCCTCCCAGTAGTGGGTTTCTCTGAACTATTTTAAAAGCCCAATAATAGGAAAAGTGTGCTTGTACTTTCACATTTGTCTTTTACAAAAATAATTATGACAAAAAGGGGGGGGGGGAGCTTTGATAACCTGGGAAAGGCCCAGATCTCTAGTGATAAGTTCTATTGGGCAAAACAGTAGTGATTACTAGTCCGACCCCTTGATCTTACCATGCATGATAAGGATTAATGTCTACAGCCCTGGTGCCTAATGTACAGCCCAAGGGTTGCATGTGGTCCCTTGCTACTTGTTGTGACATCTTCAGGCCCCTGCAGTCAGCAATGGTGGTAGAAGTACTGGTTTTCAAAGGGACTGTCATGGCAGTGATCTTCAGCAGTCTCTGGTAACAGGTTTCCAGTCTCTGTTTCCTGAAAGCATGCTCTCGGTCTTCAACCACTCCTGTAGCACATCCACAGTTACTGACCAACTCCTAAAAGATGCCAGCAGTCTCTGAAAGTGTTCCTTAGTGTTACATTTACAGAATATTTTGTGCTGCCCCTTTGGGAGGTCAAGGAGAACAGATGAGGCCCCCTATGTCACTGAGCTCTGCATACAGGCATAGTCATTATATTAACTTCCACTCCTGTCAGAGTTTTGTATCCAGGAGCCTATGCTTTGAGTCCAATAGTTACCTTTTGCTACATTGTCTAAGCCCTAATGAAGGAGGATTTTTGGCCCCCAAAATGTGTTGGCTGCCTTTTGTGTTCCTGTCATACTTGTGATTTTAAAAATGGACTTTTGGTCTCGTGAGATGATCATTTTGGCTCACTTACAGGAGATTTCTCAATCTGGGTGACATTTTTGTCTTTGGAGGTCCCCCAGTCTTGTAAACAGCAGCCAAAGCCAAGCCCTTAGGCTAGGGTGACCAGACATCCCCGGTTTCCGGGGATGTCCAAATCTGTTCCCGGTTTTGTCCCCGGATTGGATTTGAACAGGGGCCCACGCAATTTCAAAGACAGTCAGTGCAGAATAAAAAAAAAACAAAACTGAATTACACCCCCCTGCTCTGCCGCTCCTACTAGCTTAGGGGGGTGTATTTTTATCCATTATCTGTGCCCCTCTCTGATAATCATGTGCTGGTAGGAGTGGAGGAACTATTTCTTCAGTTTCGGGCACATGCTCATTCGGCTCCCGCTCACATGTTCTTCTGCCTTGGCTCAAGTCCCAGCCAGCCGCCTGCCTGCTTATCTCCTTGCCTTTACCGGCGGAGTGATTTTCCTCCGCTCCCCACCCAGTAGTAGTGGGGGCCGGAGAGTGAGACTTGAGAAGCTGTGAGGCGGCTCAGGTGGGCGACGGTGACAACAGGCAGAGAGGCAGCTCAGCTAACAGTGTCCAGCAGCAGGAACAGAGGGGAAGCGGATCCGATCGTGGGGCTGCCAGTGCCTTCAAGGCTTCAACACAGGTGTGCTTTGAGAGTGTCTGTGATTGTGAATAAACTACATTGCACTGTGTCTCTCTGGCATCATGGATGGAATCATAACTCACAGGCAGCAGGACTCGATGTACGCCGGTACCCGCCGATCATTCTGTACACAGGCAAAACAGCGGTCTGCCGATGTAAACATGGAAGGTCACCGTTCTTTCAGTATGAAAGACATTGATCCTGTGTTCCAGGGACAGGGATCTATGCTTGGATGGACTTAGATTTGAAACATGTTTTAAATCTATCCGTCGAACTGGAGTCCGGTCAAAAAGTCCGCTCGTATGTATGCTAGTTCGACGGACAAAAAGCCATGCTAGGGCAGCTATTGGCTACTGGCTATGAACTTCCTTGTTTTAGTTTTCACGTACGAATTCGACGGACTTTGGTGGATTGTGTGTAGGCAAGTCCGTTCATTCAGAAAGTCCGTCGGAAAGTCCGTCGAAAAGTCCGCCGGGCAAAGTCTGCCGTAAAGTCCGCTCGTGTGTACGTGGCATTACATGTATTAAATATAATGTGTGCCCCTTTGTGAGATCAAGGGGCACAAATGAGGTCCCCTATTCCTAATAAGTTGATCACCACTGGTAAACAACTTCCTCACATAGATCATTGCACAATCTGGGAAAAAAAATGGGGATCAGATGAAAGTCATCTTACAGCTACACCTTAAAATAAATTTTGTAAGCAGGATGCAATCAGGTGCCTGTATCCTCAGCAGGTGTGGGAAACAATTCTCGATTATGACCGTCTCTGTATGACACATTTGTGACTTTCTGCACGGTTGCAATCTGTAGCATTAGATTGTTTTTCTTGCTGTCCTTTCTGAGCCACCTAAATGAGGCCTTTATCAAGCCAGAAACACTCCTGAGATAAGACTTCAAACAAAACACAGCCTAAATACACCTCTTGAAAGCCTCAAAAAATGTTGTTTCATAAATGTTTGTTATGTGATTTATAGATAAAGGCTGGGGGCATTGTCCAACTGCATTGTGTTCCCCCTGAATTCTGACCAAGTGGCTTCTCCTATCAGATAAATAGCTAACTTATTACACCATATCAGAATATAATGTCTAATTGTCAGCTAATCTCCATTTGTATACACACCAGCTGGAGTATTTAATTAGCCCTTACCTGGAGAGAGAGGGAACTAGAGAGAAGGATAGAACACTCTAGACTTCACCTGTTACCCACCAGGAGAGAAGCACAGGAGCTGGTGCTGCTGACTTATTTTTGAAGCTGCATGCTTCGGGGCTGCTGTTGTAATCTTTTCTTCACTACTAGGTAATTCACTATTGAAGAACAAATATGTTGTAGGGGATCTGACTCAATGCAGGGACAAACTCACAGTCTCTTTAGGAAAACACCATGTTTAATGCACAGGATATTTCCAAACAGAAGAAAAAAAAAGCCATCTTGCCATCAATCAAACAAAAATAAACTTCTGCTCTGCCGAGCCTTACTGTGTCCGTAGTCTGACCAGTTCTTGGTTTTGTAGTAAGTGTCCTTACAAACGCAAACACTTGTATCCAAAGTCAGGGTTTTAGTAGCCCTGCTCCTAGATGCCTCCTCACATACAGACGCACACTCTTCCTGAGAGCTAGGACCAGCTGCCTTAATCAAGACCTGAAAGGAAAACATTAAACTGCGGTCCACAGACTTGGGAGGTCTGTCCCACCCAGAGCTCTATCAGACTCCCAATAAAACCAGCCCCGGAACAGACTTTACCAACACAGGGTAAAGAACTATCCTTCTTTACCCTGAAGTCTTTGCTGGTATTACCTTAGATTGTAAATCTAAGAATCCGTGGAGGAACATATATCCCATCAATTACTTTTCCTGTCATTTTACCTTGTTTCACAGGCCCCCCGCTACATATCACCCCCCTCTGCTCAATATCGGGGGGGTTGAGCACCTTGGGCAAACAGACTGTAAACTCTGGAGAAGGCATCAGCGTTAGCTTGTTGGCTACCTGGTCTATGTTCTTCTAAAAATTTAAAATTCTGTAGAGACAAGAACCATCTGGTAACTCTTGCATTTTTCTCTTTATTTTGGGCCATCCATTTGAGTGGGGCATGGTCAGTTAGGAGCCTAAACTGTCGCCCTAACAGATAATATTTTAAACTTTCAAGAGCCCATTTGATGGCTAGACATTCCCGTTCTACAACGGCGTACCTTTTTTCAGCAGGGGTCAATTTTCTGCTTAAGAACGCTATGGGGTGTTCCTCCCCATTCAGCACTCAGGATAACACTACACCTAACTCCACTTCTGAAGCATCCGTCTGCACTACTAATTCCTGTGTGATTAAGGCAGGGCTATTACACAGGGCAGTCTTTAGGTTATGGAAAGCTTTCTCAGCTTCTGGGGACCAAGTTACCACTGAGGACTTCCCCCCTTTTGTAAGATCCATAAGGGGAGCAGCCAATGTAGCAAAATTGGGGACAAACCTTCTGTAATAGCCTACTAACCCCAAAAAAGGCCCTGACCTGTTTTTTATTCAGAGGTCTTGGCCAACTTTGGATTGCTTGGATCTTTGTGACTTGGGGTTTTACTATCCCCCTGCCAATAATGTACCCTAGATACTGGGCCTCCTCTAATCCCACAGCACACTTCTTAGGATTGGCTGACAGACCCTCACCATTGAGGGCGTTAATAACAGCCTGTACTTTAGATAAGTATAACTCTAGCCTAAGCCTGCTGAGCCTGTTGCAAGTGGGACTTAACAATGGGCATGACTTTTCCAATCCGGTCTTGCATTTGAGCAATATGTTCCACTAGACTTTTGAGTGGGGTTGCCTCTTGTTCCCAGGTCTCCTTTGCTATATCTAATAGGCCCCTCGGGTGTCTACCATACAGCAACTCGAAAGGGGAAAAGCCGGTGGAGGCTTGGGGTACCTCCTGTATAGCAAACATGAGATCCCAGTTCTTACCATCTGCCACTACTACTCACTTTAACATTCCTTTCGGCGTTTTGTTGAACCTTTCCACTAGACCATCCGTTTGTAGGTGGTACACAGAAGTGAGTAAGTGATAAATTTTAAACAATTTACATAACTCTTTAGTAACCTTCAACATGAAGGGCGTGCCCTGGTCAGTTAGCAGCTCCCGAGGAATACCCACATCTGAATATATAGGAGAAAGCTCTTTAGCAATACTCTTAGCTGAGGGGTTCCTTAACGGGATAGTCTCTGGGTACCGAGTGGCATAGTCCAAGACAACTAGGATATACTGGTGCCCCCTAGCAGACTTAACCAAGGGACCTACAATATCCGTGGCAATCCTGTCAAAGGGCACCTCAATGATGGGTAAAGGTACCAATGGACTCTGGAAACGTGAGACCAGGGCAGTGAGCTGACAAACTGGGCAAGATTCACAGTACACTTTTACCTCTTTGTGTAAACCTGGCCAATAAAACCGTTGCAATACTCTTTCCTTAGTTTTATCCACTCCCAGATGTCCCCCAAGAACATGAGAATGTGCCAGGTCCAGTACCATGCGGTACTAGCAATTTTTCAAGTCTCTCTCCTCGAATTTCAACGACTCTGTATAACAGGTCATTTTCCATATCAAAATGTGGGAATATGGCCTCCTCCCCTGGCTCTTGGGGTACCTCATTTATCACTTTTACCTGTTCCCTTGCCCTAGCTAAAGTGGGGTCCCTAAGCTGGGCCGTGCCAAAGTTTTCCCGGGTCGTGGGCAGGTCCGGCAGGTCTAACTCTGGATGGGGGTCTCGGTGTCACCTGCAAGGACCTCCAAGGGAAAATGGGCAGACTATTTCTCTTCGTTCTGCTCCTCCAATGGTTCTGGGCAGTAGGAATTCGATCTCGCTGGGGGCCTTGCTCCCTTGGCGTTATCCAATAAATCCCAGAAAAAAGGGAAGTCTCATCCAAGGATAGTGTTATACATGAGATTTGGGACTACTATTAGCTGTCGCTGCAACTTTTGGGGGTTCACGAGACTGGCATGCACTAAAGTTACTAAACTGCCAGAATCCACCAAGGCAGTCATTTGGCAACCATCCACTTAAATAACGCAAATTTGTTTCTCAGTGCCACCTGGCTGTTGTGGGGTGTCTCCTGGTGTAGTAACAAAAGAGCTTATCTGGGTCATACTGTAATCCATAGATTCCTGGCTTAGCGGACAACTGGCGGCCAGGTGCCCCGATTCTTGGCAATGCTAGCACATTATAGGACCCCGGTCCTGGCGGGTCTCCCTTTGGTGGTTGAGCCTCTTCACTCCTTGCATCTCAGGAACCTCCATCGCATTTACTTCCCTTTTCCCCCACTTTAGGGCGGGATCACTTTTTCCTGGGTTGGTGGGCTTCTGTCTCTTGGAGAAGGATTCTGTGGGTACTACACCCCGAAGAAAATAGTCAGTACATAAGTACCGCTTCACAAGGGCCACCAATTCATTGGCATCTTTAGGATCAGCTCTCCCGGCAAACCGCTGTTTAGGGGTTGGAAGGGCTCTCACAAAGCGGTCTACTACGACTTTCTCCAAGATTTGGGCTGGGGTGATGACCTCTGGCTGTAACCACAATGGTATGAAGTGAATGGGGTTGTACATCTGGGACCTTGCAGGTTGGTCCACCTTAAATTGCCAAGCATGGACGCGCTGAGCTCTCACAACCATTGTTACGCCAAGGTGGGCCAGAATCTCAGTTTTTTTAGAGTTTCATATGTAGCACTGACCCCCGAAGGAGCTGCTGATTTAAATTCGGTTGTTGCCGTCACCCCTTACCTGTAGTTTCACCAAATCAGGAACCTAGAGTCTATATTGGGCCTTGCGCCCATCAATGTATGCACCAGTCACTTAGTTCTTTTTCCAATGCTTTATTACAAGACAACTTGAAAGAAGTAGCAGTAAAGAGGTTGAAGGGGAGTTGCAGATACCTTTTTGTAGCAGATCATCTACAGACTCTTCAGAATGAAGGACAAAACACAATTTTCTCTCTGTAAATCTTGTATGGCTTGGTAGATCTCTGCCACAGATCTAGTAACCTGCAAGATGTCTGGACAAGCCTCTCTCACAGGCTTAGCAGCCAGCGTACGCCTGGATAAGTCTCTCTCACAAACTTATTAGCCAGACAGTTAGTTACCTTGATTGAATTGTAGAGCAGCTTCTTCACAGTACCAGAACCTTGCTGACCCGGCAGTACTGTAAGGGTAGGTTAGAGATAGATGTGTCCTCCAAGTAAGTCACCAGGCCCTTCTGAGAGACCAGCCTTCATCCTGGCTCTCTCCAGCAAGGGTCCTCCCTTGGATCTCCTCCGCTTGGTTCGGCTTCTTCCTAGCAGGAAAGACAGCCCAAGGACCACTTCTGCGGTAGTAGGCCCCAAACAGGCTTCTGGGCCTACTTGCCCAGCTGCAGTGACATAGCCTCCAGCCCGGAGGGCCACGAGGTAAGAAGAACTCCCAAGCACATGGAATCTGTCCCATAAATACTCTCCCCCAGAAGCACAGCGGCAGGAACCTCCCACTGGGCTGTTTCTGAAAGAATATTCATTAAAGTTTCACTAAGTTGTTATTCGCACACTGTCCCATGGTACTAGTGACACCTACTGGCAACAGTGGGAACTGCACAACCAAGTCAATTCCAGAACAGATCCAATAAACTATATACATTCAATCTGAGCTACAGCTCAGCCAAAAACTAAATTTACCTGCGAGCACCTGGTCAACAGGAGCAGGGCGCTACACATATTGCCGGGCCTCAGCAGCATTTAGATCAAAATAGGCCTTCTATGGGTCCCTGGTCAAAAAGGGGGCAAGAACCGCAGCCCATTGTTCCGGGGGTAGCCCTCTGCCACCCTCTCAAAAACCGTGAGAAAAGCCTCCACATCATCTTCAGCCATCATTTTCTGTAATGCAGCCTGCACACGCTTGCGTAAATCTGCAACATTGTCTTCACGTAGGACTTTGTCAGTCAGGGACTGCACCTGAGCCTGTATGAGCTTATTGAACTCCTTCTGCTCCTGCATGGCCACTTGGGTAGCAGTTATCAACAAGCGGTTAGTTTCTTGTTGGTCTATGCGTGCTTGTACCAGCTGTTTGATTAGTGCCTCCATTCTCTTATCAGTTTACTGGTACCAGTGAATTAATAAAAAAAAAACAAAAAAGAAAAACAAATATTTTCTTAGTTTGTAGGGGATCCGACTCAATGCAGGGACAAACTCACAGTCTCTTTAGGAAAACACCATGTTTAATGCACAGGATATTTCCAAACAGAAGAAAAAAAGCCATCCTGCCATCAATCAAACAAAAATAAACTTCTGTACTACCGAGCCTTACCGTGTCCATAGTCTGACCAGTCCTTGGTTTTTAAGTAAGTGTCCTTACAAATGCAAATACTTGTATCCGGGTTTTAGCAGCCCTGCTCCTAGATGCCTCCTCACATAGAGACACACACTCTTCCTGAGAGCTAGGACCAGCTGCCTTAAAGTGGTTGTAAACCCATTACAACCACTTTAACCTACAGGTAAGCCTAGATTAAGGCTTACCTGTAGGTGCAAGAAATATCTCCCAAACTTAAAAGGTTTAGGAGATATTTGCAGAAATAGCGGCACCGATGCCTATGGCGCATGCGCTGTAGACATCGGGCGCAGGCGCACTGAGCGTGCCGTTTCTAACGGCGATCATGCCGTTAGTGGCATGTGCGGAAGTGACATCATCGTGGCTCCGGCTAGTCACAGCGGTACTGGGAGGATCCATGCTTGATCTTTGGTCACTGTTCCCTTGGTGGATACCCATTGATGTTATACATTGTGACGGACCCCTGCCTGATTGGTCTACATCGGAAAACCGTGTATGCTAATTTTCTTCCCTGGGTGTGTTACACCACAAGCTCTGTTGACTCATCAGGCGTATGCCTAGTTGGGTTCAACTTGTCTGGTAAGCCTCTTTCCTTTTGGTGGTGGATTATCAACAGACAACTAGTTCACAGAGATTTGTCTCGCAAGTCACTTTATATATTAGAGTCACTTTATGGACTTTCATTCTAATATATATATATGCACTGTTGGTTTATGTAAACATCATCATTATTGTTGTTTGTATATTAGAGTAATATTGTATGTATTTTATCATGCTTTATGCACATCAGTAATGGTTTGTTACTAGTTTGATCCCGTCAGGGGAATCTCACCTTCACTTTTAGAGCTGCACTTTACCACTTTCCCATTTGTTCACATATTCACAGATTTTTGTTGTGCTGGCAGCTATTGTTTATTACTTTAAGACAGCACATTTTTTTTTCTTTTATTTTCACCCCATTTCCCAGTGATGTCAAGAGATAATGGTAACAAACTCCAGTGCTCAGTGTTGGTCAGGCAAGGAGTGCAGGAGAATGTATACCCAAAAGAACACTGCAAGGGCTCAAGAAAAAAAATGAAAGGAAAGAAAAAAAAAAAGAAAGAAAGGGGAAAAAAAAAGAAGAAAAAGAAAGGGTGAAATGGACCCGCCAGTGAGATATTCAATGCTATCCCCGCATCCAATTTGCGAAAGCAGGAGGTTTTTACCAGGTCTCTATGGAGCCGGTTCACATATCTCTGCTGCGGCTCCGGTGCGAATTTGTACAGGAGCGCTATGCGTCTTTTGGTCCATTTCAGGTCCGAATTCAGGCTGAAATCGGACCTAAAACGGTGAACAGGGACGCATCGGACCCCTGCTGTGAGCCGCATGTGAAGATAGTGTGAACCCAGCCTTAAACAAGTTCCATTGAAATCAATAGTATGCAACTCGTCGTGTGACTTTTATGTGTCCAAAGTCGCACAAGTGTGAACTTAGCTTTAGGTGACTTGAACTTATCATTGGGTCGTGGTTGATTCCTTCACCTGTGAAGATACACAAAAGGACTGTAGGAAGCATTGCACTCAGTTGTTTGTAGATGTCACACTTTGGACTTTTTCTTATACTCACTTTATGGGACTTTGCATTTGCATTTTCGGAATTTTTTCTTTGAATATTTACACTCATTTGTTTCTGTGTATGCAAAAATGTATGACGTGGAAAGCGCTGCTTTATTACGGGAGAGCGATGAGCTTGGGCATCCTCCAAACTCATTGAACTTTGGAAATTCTTTTGTTTGGATAAGTCAATAAAGCAAATGTTTTGTATGGTGAAGATATCTTGGCTCAAAAAGCAGGTTAAGAGCTGAGTGACCACAGGGTGGAGCAATAACACAGTTAGAAGGGACACATTACTTATCAGCGTTGTCAGATCTATGAGTCTGCAGACACGCACATTGATCTGGCTGTCTATCTTTCCAATGACAGACCAGCACATTAGGACTCATTTCCATCTTTTGCAGTGCTTTAGGTTAAGGCAGCCCATTCAAAATGAAGGATTTGTCAACGCACCAAAACGCAGCGTACTGCAATGCACATTAGTACGCTGTGCTGCAATATACATCCATCAGCAAGGTGCGTTGGGGTGCCATTCATCACACCAATGAATGTAAGGTGCTACAATCTACATTAATAATTATTATTATTATACAGGATTTATATAGCGCTGACAGTTTACGCAGCGCTTTACAACAGTACAAGTACAATACAGTAGGGCAGACAGTACAAGTACTATACAATTCAATACAGGGGGGAATCAGAGGGCCCTGCTCGTTAGAGCTTACAATCTAGGAGGGAGGGTCAAGTTATACAAAAGGGTAATAGCTGCGGGGGATGAGCTAATGGAGAAAATAGTGCAGTTGTTAGATGGAGGCAGGATAGGCTTCTCTGAAGAGGAAAGTTTTCAGGGATCGCCTAAAGGTGGATAAATTTGGAGACAGTCTGACAGATTGGGGTAGGGAATTCCAGAGGATGGGCGAGGCTCGGGAGAAATCCTGGAGGCAGATATGGGAGGAGGTGATGAGGGAGCTAGAGAGCAGGAGGTCTTGGGAGGAACGGAGAAGGCGATTAGGTTGGTATTTTGAGACTAGGTTAGTGATGTAGCTGGGGGCAGAGTTGTGGGTGGCTTTGTAACTTATTGTTAGTATTTTGAATTTAATTTGTTGGGGCGAATGGTAGCCAATGGAGGGATTGGCAGAGAGGGGTAGCAGACACTGAGCGGTTTGTAAGGTGGATGAGTCTGGCAGCAACATTCATGATGGACTGAAGGGGGGATAGTCTATTTACAGGTAAGCCAACGAGGAGGGAGTTGCAGTGGTCGAGGCGAGAGATAACCAGGGAGTGAATCAGGAGCTTTGTTAACAGAAAGATATAAATGGGCCCTAAAAGTTTTAAAGATGGCTCCTTTAAAAAAAAGTAGACAGCCATGCTGGACGTTGGGCTATCCTGGCTTCACGTCCACCAGCATATAGAGTGAATAAGTGGAAAAGTTACAGTTAATTCCCACTTTCTTGAAAAATATAAGCATTTCTAATAAGGGGTAAACGAATTAAAGTTGAAGGGGTGACCCTACACTATCAAATAATTGTACACAGCTGTTTACACAATGCCAACTATCCCTCACTTGAGGGACTGCCCATCTTTTGGAACTAAACCCTCTATCCCTCTTTGACTTGTCCCTACCTTTTTCACCTGATGTATAGATCTAAAAAAAAAAAGAATGCACACTTTAAGGCTGGGTTTACACCTATGCGAATTGTATGTGGATTTCTCCGCATCCAATTCGCATAGCAGGAGAATGTGACTGGCTCCCTATGGAGCCGGTTCACATATTACCATTGTGGCTGCAGAGCGCACTGCACAGAAATGCTGTGCGTCTTTGGCTCCGTTTTAGGGCCGGATTCAGGCAAGGATTCGTCCCTGATTTGTCCCTAAAACGGAGAACGGTCATGCAACACTGTACGCAAATTACATTTATATTATTTCTTTCACTCAACTAGAGCTTTCTTTTGGTAGTATTTGATCATCACTGCGGTTTTTTATTTTGTATTGTATAGACTGAAAATTTGGGAAAGAAACCCTGATATTTTATACTTTCTGTTATAAATTATATCCAATTAAAAGACAAAAAAAAAAACGAATTTCTTCATAAATTTAAGCCAAACATATTCTGCTACATGTCTTTAGTAAAAAAAAATCTTAACCATTTAAGGACCAGGCCTGTTTCTGACACTTGTTGCTTACAAGTTAAATTCAGTATTTTTTGCTAGAAAATGACTTAGAACCCCCAAACATTTTATAGATTTTTTTAGCAAAGACACTGGATAATAAAATGGTGATTGTTGCAATATTTTATATCACACGGTATAGAGGAGGTCTTTTGCTAGAATTATTGCTCTCGTGGCGATTCCTCACATGTGTGATTTGAACACCGCTTACATTTGTGCAACCAATGTTAACGTTTTCTTTGAGAGCGCAGGGACGGGGGTGCTTTTTTTTTTTTTTTTTTTTTACACTGTCCCTTTGTAAACATCCCTTGTGACAGTAATAGGCAGTGACAGGTACTCTTTATGGTTAAAAGACCCCAAATCCCTCCTTTGCACCTAAAAGTATTCAAAACGCCAAAATCAGCGTTTTTGAATACCTTGGATTTTTAAAAATCGCCGCCATTGGCAGCCAAGTAAACCGAAAGTGACGTAGTGACATCGCTTCTGGGTTACTACTTCGGAGACCCGATCAAAGCCGATTCCAGCTTTGTTCCAAAATCCAGACAGCCGGCGGATATCGGAGGGATGGGAGACACGGGCGGAGCTGCTGAGCTGCATCAGTTGTTATCACCAGAAAGCCGACCACCAGCTCTAAAAAATGGTACAGCAGCTGCAGGCTTCACGCTGGTACAACCACTTCCTCAAAGTGATGTCATTTCGTGTGAAGTGGTTAATAAGTGCTTTGCTTGAGTGCTACATTGTCTACAAACTATGGTATATATATATATTTATTTATTTATTTATTTTATTTATTTCAGGTACTTATATAGCGCCGTCAATTTACGCAGCGCTTTACATTGTACATTCACATCAGTCCCTGCCCTCAAGGAGCTTACACTCTAACATAGGCATGCGCGGGGAGTGTGCCGGGTGTGCCTGGGCACACCCTAATCACCCTGCGCGGCGCAGAATCCCCCTGCTGATATTTCACCAAAACCCCCCAAAAGGGGTCCTAAAAAAAAATTGTAAAAAAATAAAGTAATAGAAATAAAAAACAACTGACACTGTCCACTGCCTACTAACACCAACCATGTTTTAATACATTTGGGGTGCACACCCTAATGCAATAGGCTGCGCACACCTATGCCTCTGGCCTTGATCCCTGATTGTCGCTGGCAACCGGAATGATCGTTCCCAATAGCAACAACTTGGTTCCCCATCCGGCTAAACCTCTGCAACTTGGTTGGACTCCAGGCCTGAAGTTCCAACCCTGCGCTGCGTCTCCTACTCCTGGAAAGGCCTCAGGCAGCCTAGCAGCCAAGTACTCCCGGGATAGGTCTCAGGCTTCTGGTCTAGCACTCCGGCGCATTTTAACACACGTCCACCCAGACAGCCGCCCCGGTGGCACAGAACAGCAATCACCTGACTCCGCCCAAATAAATAGGCTCTGCCAGCAGGCCAAGGGGCTAAAGACCACTGCCAATTGGCCAAGACAACCCATCCACTCATAGTCTGGCTTCCCTATGCCCTTGTCAATCCAAAGTCACTGGCAACAGTGCCAACCAGTGACAAAAGAGAGAAGTGCACCAAACCCAGATTTGGGGAAAAGTTAGTGGATCTTCTAACAATTAGCCAGGACACTTACTACCTGACAGACTAAGTTTGTGAGCAACCCTGCCTAAGCACCAGGGTGTTACATATTTATTTAGAAGATCATCCAGTGATATGAAGTAGTGTGTCTAACCACTAAGCCACTAGAAACAAATACATTTAAAGCCTTGAAATATCATTACATTCCACCCGTTGTAGTGAAAGTTGTCTCATCACTCGTGAGCCTCCACCAATCTGTACACTCATCAGAAATCCAGCACAGATATGCCTTCAACTGCTCCACTGGAGCGGACGAGTATCCCAGGCCTTGTTTACCAAATGGATAAAAGGTATCCAGTGAGACTGTATGCTGTATAAAAAAGCTCACCACCGACAACCCAAATGGACAATTGGACAATTCAAGATGGCCACAGCTATAAATTGTAGGAGGGTGTTTTTCAAAGGGATTTCTCAGAAAAAAAAAGCATGGACACACAGATGGATTGGTGAGTTTACTTTGGATATTAGAAGTGAATTAAATAATGTTTTTGGTTTGTTTTGTTCAGATGTAGTGTAGTTCCACTTAAAGGCATGCAGGAAATCCAGGAAATTGTGGAAAGAGACAGCCTGCGGACAGGTAGAACTCACAACATGAAAGAAGATTTTTTAAGTAAGCTTATATAGGATTGTGAAATTTACCTATTTTTTGTATTGATATTACATTCCTGATGTTATAAAATAAAAGAGTATGGTGTGACCAAAAAACTCCTTTAACTGTTTCCCAGCATTATGGTGGTTTTAAATAAAAATAACGAACCTTTAATATACAGTGGGTAAAATAAGTATTAACCCCTTCCTGCCCATGCCAATTTTCAGCTTTCAGCGTTGTCACACTTTGAATGACAATTGTGCGATTATGCAACACTGTACCCAAACTACATTTTTATCATTTTCTTCCCCAAAATAGAGCTTTCTTTTGGTGGTATTTGATCACCACTGTTTTTTTTATTTTTTGCTAAACAAATTAAAAAAGACCCAAATTTTTACCTTGGGTAATGACCTTGGGTAATGATGTTGGATATAGAAACTTGTTTACCTGTGTTAAGCAGGAAATTGCCTCTTTCTTGCCGGAGGGTATACGATATATTATGTACCCCATCTTTGTATCTCATACACCCCATATATCAAACATATCCTTGTTATGTGATATATACCATTTATTGTACCATTTTTGACTCGCCTGTAATTTTGCAATTTTGTTATTTCCTTCTTTCTTAAATAAAAAAAAATAATTAAAAAAAAAAAAAAAAAGACCCAAATTTTTGAAAAAAAAAATAAAGGTTTTTCGTTTGTTATAAAATTTTGTTTTCTCCTTCACTGACAGGCACTGATGAGGGTGCACTGATGGGCACTAATGAGGCGGCACTGATGAGGTGGCACTGATAAGGTGGCACTGATAAGGTGGCACTGATGAGGAGGCACTAATATGCAGCACGGATAGGCAGCACTGATATGCAGCACTGATGGTTACTGATAGGCTGCACTGATATGCAACACTGATAGCACTGATAGATGGCACTAATAGGTGCACTGATGGGCACTGATAGGCGGCAATGATGGGCACTGATGAGGAGGCACTGATTGGTATCTGTGATGGGCACTGACAGGCATAACTAATGGGCACTGATTGGCATCTGATGGGGCACTGATTAGCATCTGTGGGGGCTGCGCTGATAATTAATGCACTGATTATCAGCGCAGACACACCCCCCCCCCGTCATGAGAGCCGCCGATCGGTTCTCCCTGTCAGCGCGAACCAAGGAAAGCAGATTATGGCACTTCCTGGTTACCGCTGTGATTGGTCACAACTGATCACATGGTCAAGAGCTTATGTCATATCTTTACCATCTTTACCACGATCGGAGACGTGTGTCGGAGCGACACACCGCACCACCGATTGCCGCGGCGCGCCCCAGGGGCGTACACGAGTGGCTCTTCCTGCTGGACGTCATATTACGCCTCATTCAGGATAACTGAGCCACTTTGCGATGTCATTCCGCAGTAGGTTGGTAGGGAAGTGGTTAAACACGCCACCATTTTTGTAGGTAAATATATTTCTAAAAGTGCTATTGACATGAATTGCTCACCACATGTCGGTAACAACCCATGCAATCCATACATACAAAAAAAACAAAGCAAATAAGTTCAGAAAGTAAGTTATGTGTAATAAAATGAAATGACACAGGAAAATGTATTGAACACATCAAGAAAGGAAGGTGCAAAAAGGCATGGAAAGCCAAGACACCAGCTGAAATCTATCAGTATTTAGAAAGCAATCCTGCCCTTGTCAGTGTCATTAATATCAGCTGGTTCAGTCTCAACTGATGGCCTATAAAAAGGTGTCTCATTACCAAGGTGTCACACATGAAACATCTCATTATGGGTAAAAGCAAAGAGCTCTCTCAAGATCTTCGCAACCTTATTGTTGCAAAACATACTGACGGCATTGGTTACAGAAAGATCTCTAAACTTCATGTTTAGAATGTTCCAGTGAGCATTGGTGGGGCCATAATCCAGAAGATTCCCTAGCAGGATTTCTGACAGAGGCATGAAAAGAATTATCAGAAGAGTTGTCCAAAAGCCAAGGACCACTTGTGGAGAGCTTCAGAAAGACCTGGAATTAGCAGGTAGAATTGTTTCAAAGAAAACAATAAGTAATGCACTCAACGGCCATTGCCTGTATGCACGCTCATCACTCAAGACTCCATTGCTGAAGAAAAAGCATGTTGAAGCTCGTTTAAAGTTTGCTTCACAACATTTAGACAAGCCTGTGAAATACAGGGAGAATATAGTCTGGTCAGATGAGACCAAAACTGAACTGTTTGAATGTCATACTACACACCATGTTTGGAGGTCAAATGGTACTGCACATCACCCCAAAAACACCCCCCTACCAACAGTGAAGTTTGGAGGTGGGAACATCATGGTGTGGGGCTGTTTTTTAGCATATGGTACTGGCAAACTTCATGTCGTTGAAGGAAGGATGACTGAAAAAATGTACCAAGACATTCTTGATGAAAATCTGCTGCCATCTACCAGGATGATGAAAATGAAATGGGGGTGGATATTTCGGCAAGACAATGATCCCAAACACAAAGCAAAGGAAACTCTCAACTGGTTTCAAATAAAGAAAATAAAGCTGCTAGAATGGCCCAGCACCCAGCCAATCACCTGACGTGAATCCAATAGAAAATCTATGGAATGAACTAAAGAACAGAGTTCATAGAAGAGGCCCACGGAACCTTCAAGATTTGAAGACTTTGTGTGGAAGAATGGGCCAAAATCACACTTGAGCAATGCATGCGGCTAAGTTCTCCATACAGGAGCCTGCATCTTGAAACTGTCATTACCAACAAAGGATTTTGTACAAAGTATTAATTAAGTTTCAGTTAGCGTGTTTAATACTTTTTCCCTGTGTCATTCTATCTTATTACACATAACTTCATTTCTGAACTTATTTGTTTTGGTTTCTTTGTATGTATGGATTGCATGGGTTGTTACCGACATGTGGTGAAAATTTCCTATCAATAGAAATACAGTATCTCACAAAACTGATTTTTGTAAATATTTTATTATAACTTTTCATGTGACAACACTGAAGAAATGACACTTTGCTACAATGTAAAGTAGTGAGTGTACAGCTTATATAACAGTGTAAATTTGCTGTCCCCTCAAAATAACTCAGGACACAGCCATTATTGTCTAAACCGCTGGCAACAAAAGTGAGCACACCTCTAAGTGAAAATGCCAAATTGGGCCCAAAGTGTCAATATTTTGTGTGGCCACCATTATTTTCCAGCACTGCCTTAACCCTCTTGGGCATGGAGTTCATCAGAGCTTCACAGGTTGCCACTGGAGTCCTCTTCCACTCCTCCATGACGACATCACAGAGCTGGTGGATGTTAGAGACCTTGCGTTCCTCCACCCTCCGTTTGAGGATGCCCCAGAGATGCTCAATAGGGTTTAGGTCTGGAGACATGCTTGGCCAGTCCAATACCTTTACCCTCAGCTTCTTTAGCAAGGCAGTGGTCGTCTTGGAGGTGTGTTTGGGGTCATATTCGTGTTGGAATACTGCCCTGTGGTCCAGTCTCCAAAGGGAGGGGATCATGCTCTGCTTAAGTATGTCACAGTACATGTTGGCATTCATAGTTCGATAAACTGTTTCTCCCTCAATAAACTGTAGCTCCCCAGTGCCAGCAGCACTCATGCAGCCCCAGCCCATGACACCCCCACCACCATGCTTGACTGTAGGCAAGACACACTTGACTTTGTACTCCTCACCTGGTTGCCACCACACACGCTTGACACCATCTGAACCAAATAAGTTTATCTTGGTCTCATCAGACCACAGGACATGGTTCCAGTAATCCATGTCCTTAGTTTGCTTGTCTTCAGCAAACTGTTTGCGGGCTTTCTTGTGCATCATCTTTAGAAGAGGCTTCCTTCTGGGATGACAGCCATGCAGACCAATTTAATGCAGTGTGTGGCGTATGGTCTGAGCACTGACAGGCTCACCCCCCCACTGCCCCCCACCCCTTCAACCTCTGCAGCAATGCTGGCAGCACTAAAACATCTATTTTCCAAAGACAACCTCTGGATATGACGCTGAGCATGTGCACTCTACTTCTTTGGTCCACCATGACAAGGCCTGTTCTGAGTGGAACCTGTCCTGTTAAACCGCTGCATGGTCTTGGCTACCGTGCTCTTTATATAGAGACCATTCTTTTTTTCAGCTCTTCACAGAGTTCTTTGCCATGAGGTGCCATGTTGAACTTCCAGTTACCAGTATGAGAGCAATAACACCAAATTTAACACACCTGCTCCTCATTCCCACCTGAGACCTTGTAACACTAATGAGTCACATGACACCGGGGAGGGAAAATGGCTAATTGGGCCCAATTTGAAAATTTTCACTCAGGGGTGTACTCACTTTTGTTGCCAGCGGTTTAGACATTAATTGGTGTGCTGAGTTATTTTGAGGGAACATCAAATTTACACTGTTATACAAGTTGTACACTCACTACTTCACATTGTAACAGAGTGTAATTTCTTCAGTCTTGTCACATGAAAAGATATACCGGTAATAAAATATTTACAAAAATGTGAGGGGTGTACTCACTTTTGTGAGATACTGTATATTTACTAGGGATGAGCTCGCGGTTTGAGTCGATTCGAACATCGAGTGTTCGTTTGAACTAAGGTGAACCGAACATATGGGGTGTTTGCGGGAAATTTGAGTGCCGCAGAGTGCCCAATAATGCACTGCGAGATCGCAGTGCATTGCTGTATAATTGGCACCTGACCTGCTTGCTTTGCCCAATCACAGTGCGCTCTGCTGAGAGAGCCATAATTGGCCAAAGACAGGGTGCTTTTGGCCAATCATGGCTCAGGGGGACTAGGTTCACGCCCCACACTATATAAGGCTGCCATGTGTGGACGGAGATAGTTTGAGCTAGATTAGGCAGGCAGGTTAGATAGTGGCAGTGTATTTGATATATATATACAGTCTAATATATATGTGTATATACTCTGCATTTAGCATAGACTAGATATTCAGTGTAGACTCTATATTCAAGTCAGTGCAGGCAGTGTATTTGATATATATATATATACAGTCTATATACAACCCTTGCCTGGTGGTTGTGGGGTTCTGCAGGCGGGGGGCTTATCAGAATCTGGAAGCCCCCTTTAACAAGGGGGTTCCCAGATTCTGCCCCCCACCTATGTGAATGGGTATGGGGTACATTGTACCCCTACCCATTCACGAAAAAAGTGTCAGAAAAGTAAAAACGACAGCAGACAGTTTTTGACAATTCCTTTATCAAAAGAAAAAGTCCCGCGATGTCCATCCATCTTTAATCACGGCACCAGCGGTACAGAGAAAAAAACCTGAAAAACCCCGCCTCCATGGGATGCTTCCCGCCGACTGCAGCCTTTTCGCGGTGACAGCTGTTGTATAGCCAAGGGCGGGGCCACCCGGTGACGTAATGTGTCCCCTTCTGACGTCATGTAACGCAAAGTTTTTCCTTTTGTTTTCTCAGGACCATTGGAGCCATGATTGAAGATGGATGGACATCGCAGGACACCCCATACGCATTCACATAGGGGGGCCAGATCTGGGGGCCCCCTTGTTAAGGGGAGGTTCCAGATTCCAATAAGCCCCCCACCCCCAGAACCACCGGGCAAGGGTTGTGAGGATGAGGCCCTTGTCCCCATCAACATGGGGGTAATGTGCTTTGGGGGGAACCCCCATGTTGAGGGCATGTGGCCTGGTACGGTTCTGGAGGGGGGGGGCTCTCTTGCCCCCCCCTTTTCTGTGGCCTGCCAGGTTGCATGCTCGGATAAGGGTCTGGTATCGATTTTGGGGGGACCCCCACGCCATTTTTTTTTTTGGTGTGGAGTTCCCCTTAATACCTATACCAGACCCGAAGGGCCTGATAATAGACGGGGGGGGGGGACACATGCTGTTTTTTTTCAAAGATTTTTTATGTATATTCCCGGGATCCAACAATACATTACAGCCACAAGCAATTTTGAATGACATTTTTTCCTTTAGAAATGTAATTTTGCTGCGATACTGTTATAAACATGGGAAAGAGGCGCTACTTTACAGGCAGATTAAGGGGACCCCCAGTAATGACATTTAAGGAAATATTTCATTATAAGCATTATTAAAATCACTGCTCCTGAAAAAACGGCCGTTTTAAACTTTTTTTTTTTTTGCATTGATACATATTCCCTGGGGCAGGACCTACCTAATATTTACCTAGAAAAATGGTGACGTGTTCAATACTTATTTTACCCGCTATGTATGGGTATATTCCCTATTCTGTACCCCACTCCTAATAATGTTTCTTAGTTATACCTACTGGACGCCTCCTTTGCTGCCCCTATCCTTTGAAACTCCCTTCAGTATGACTTCAGGTAATCATCAAGCCTCCATATGTTTAACTGCATTTTCATAGCTCAGAGTGGTAAATAATCAGCCAGATCAGAAGTAAAAGCAGCACACATTACACATTGTTCGGCACACAGTTAACCCCTTGATTGCTCCTAGATGTTAACCCCTTCCCAGTCAGTGTCATTAGTCCAGTGTCAGTATACAGTATTAACACTGATCACTGTATTAGTTTCACTAGCGACATCAGTCGCCTAGCAGTAAGAAGGGTCGCTGGTTCGAATCCCAACCATGACACTACCTGCCTGGAGTTTGCATGTTCTCCCTGTGCCTGCGCGGGTTTCCTCCCACACTCCAAAGTCCCGCTGGTAGGTTAGTTGGATCCTGTCTAAATTGTCCCTAGTATGTATGAATGTGTGTTAGGGACCTTAGAGTGCATAGGTGTGCACAGCCTATTGCATTAGGGTGTACACCCCAAATGTATTAAAACATGGTTGGTGTTAGTGGACAGTGTCAGTCGTTTTTTATTTCTATCATTTTTTTTTTTTACAATTTTTTTTAGGACCCCTACTGGGGGGTTTTGTTGAAATATCAGCAGGGGGAATCTGCGTCGCGCAGGGTGTTTAGGGTGTGCCCAGGCACACCCGGCACACCCCCTGCACACGCCTATGGCCAGAGGTAAAAGGGAAGCAGTCGCCACTAAGGGACCATCCCTCCTGTTATCAGATGACAGTTTTTGGAAGCCTGAAAGAAGTACCAGAGCAGCCTTTTTCACTAACCGGGGCTGGTGAAGAAGTGGGAAAGCTTCAGCAATTGTCAAGCCAGGGACCCAGCAGGTTAGCGGGGGTGACACTCGAGGAGTATACAGCGGGTTAGCTATGGAAGAGCTCAGAGGATCCAGTGACGTCTGGGATCTTGAAGTATAGTGAGAGACTGGGGGCTCAGTGAGTGAATATCTACAGTGGGACACTGTAGATGTAAGAGATGATCAATACCGAGTTACTGTGAGTTACGTGTAAGGATCTCTATTGACTGTTGCAAGTTCAGTTGCCAAAGGAGACAGCAGTTCTACAAATACAGTGGCCATATCCATCTGGAAGGCCCTTAACCTGTATCTGCCTAATAATTTGTCTTGGAGGCTGGCAATTACAATTGTATCTGCCTAAGGGTGTCCTGGCCCTAACCCCCTCTCCCCCAGTTCTTGTTAAGAGACAATAAATCTCTTCTGTTCGCATCCAAAAAGTGACTAGAGCCCAATTATTCCATCTTGCATTACACTCACTATGCCTAGTAACCCACTCTACAAGGAAGGATGTCAGCTCTCCCTGATTCTGGAGGTCACCATTAGGCTTCTAGGGGTCAGGGCCAGCGCTACAAATACACTCAAGTCACGTCACAGACTATTTTTTTACAGCATAATTTTGGGACTTTAATATTTGTTTTGCAATTATGTATTTACACTTATATGTTGCTTATTGTTATTTAGCGCTGCACACCATCAATATTATTGGACATTTTGGAGAATTGTATGATCACTCTTGTGTGCTGGCAGCTGCAACTTGTATAGCGCTCACTTCTTATTTTCATTTTGGAAATTTATATATGATTTCAAATTGAAAACATACACTAACGCCTCCAACATGCACATTCTCTGTTCAGAGCACTGGGCAATCACCCTTTTTTTATCCCAAGGTAACATAACCTGTAGGCAAAAGAGATTTTTCATTGGTTGCTTCTGACAGTCTCCCGTACCATTATTCATAGCAAGACTGTTACAGAGCTGCATCAGAAGCATTTGTAATTGTATACATCCTGTTTGTTGCCTGGTATTTTTTGGACTTATCCCAGAATTCAGCTCCATTTACTCCAACACTCGCTCACATTTCGCATTTCCAGGCAAGGGAGATTCGTGTAATTCCTGCGGTCTCAAAAAATAAACAAGATGTTTAAACATTTTTCTTTCCTTTGCTCCTTTTTATTTTATTCTGTCACTCTAAAGGTCCGGCATTTCGGTGACGTGTGTTTTCTTTGAAGCTCGGAGCTTGTCTTTATTTTTGTTGGAAGAAGATCAGAAATTTGCTCATAGTCCATGATTTGGTAATATCATGTACACCAATTCTTGTGAGGGCTTTAGGACACCCACATGCATCATGTTCATCACAAGTGATGCTCAGATCAGGCATGACAACTGGGCTGTACTGGGGATAAAAGATTGGGGCACAGAACACTGATATTATAGATCTGAGTAGATCAGCTGCTGCTTTTGAAGGTGTCTATATGATCCTGAATGCAAGTTCAGTATGGATGGCTTTGATTGCAAAATTTCTAGTAGTCAGACGAATTGTTATAAAGTGGTCATAGACAAAAGAGAAAGATCTGCCATTTGTGTCTAAATACCCATCCTGTGGATGCTTCCTTTAAAATGTCTGCAGTTCTCAGCTCTGCCCACTTGCTGTGACTATTACTGGAGAAATGAGAATTCTGGAATAAGAGCTAAACTGAAAATTTCAGCACAGAAATCTAGGTAATGGGACCCCTGAGAGATAGCAGCTTAGGTCCTGTGAACTCAAGACGACAAAACAGGAGCAGGTGACGCTTGTTTTCGAAAGTGCTGGGGCTGAAAGAGTATACCTGAGCTGAATAGTGTGCATACGGCATTCTGCTGGACCCTTGCAGTACCATTAAACGTGGCCTCTTCTGCTCTGCAGGGTGGCACGGAGGAAGCTGAATCAAAAATTTGAAAACACAACCATGTAACTTGGTTATGTAGAACAATGTCAAACCTATACCTTCTCCTATGGAAATACAAGGCATGGAGTGTAGGCACAGGACAGTTTTTACCACAGCTCTTGATGTTGGAGATGGGTTTTACTGCATGTTGGTACCAGGTCACGGCTCTCAGAATTGCCCCACCAAGGGATGAGTAGGGACAGGGTGGCTTTGATGTGAAGATGGTACACCAGGAAATGACTAGAGAAGAAATTGGGTCCAGGCAAAGATTGGTCAGGTTCAAGCGTAGGTTGTGGGCAGCTAGCAGGCATGAGAGTAGTCAGGTAAGTTCTTGTCAGAAAAGAAACTGGCAATCGGTAGTATAGTATACCTCTTTTGCACAAAGCGGGTTGGCTGGCAAGAAGACACAGCACCAGCCACATTCAGGGCTGATACTTAAACAACCATCTGGGTCAAAGGAAAGGCATCATTTTAGGAAGCATGGGAGCCCTGATAGAGTTTCTGCGAGCACCATTGGAAGTACTGGCAGAGTTTCTGTGAGTGCCACTGGAAGTACTGAAAGAGATTCTACAAGTGCCACTGGAAGTACTAGCAGGAATTCTGGTATTACTGGCAGGGATTCTGTAAGCATCGTTAGAAGTACTGGTGGGAAATCTGTAAGCATCCTTAGAAGTACTGGTGGGGATACTGTAGGTATCCTTAGAAGTACTGGTGGGGGATTCTGTAAGTCCTGGCAAAAGTCCTAGTGGATCCAAGGGTGCAACACTCTCATGCTCTGTCAACCCTGCACTACCTGAAGCTCCCTTAAAATTTCTCAATTTCATTGTAGTAGAGATGAGTCACCATACAATGCTTAGTGCTGACAGATTATAGTATCAGCTGGTGATACTGTCACTTAAGCCATTTTTTAGCACAAATGTCCACTTTAAGCAGTCCACTGACATGAATTTTTGACAAAGAGAACTGGATCCCTTGTTTGGGTTAAATATCCCAGCTGAACATACGTTGAAGAATGTTTTGTGGAGGACAGCTCTCTAGAGTGCCATGGTTATAGTCCAAAAATGGTTTATTATTCATCAAGCTTTGTTCAGAACAACCAACATTGATCTAGCATCCTTCAACAGACCTTCAACACAAGCAGACTCGGTGCCTCTGACTTCATTCCATAACAGTATGTCCATTCTCTATCCAGGACCCCCTGATGAAGGGGATTCTGTAGAGCCCTTGAAACACAGCTCCTCTGTACAAACAATTTCTGGACTATGAAAATAGTCTTTCCAAGTTTCTTCAACACAACACTGACATGAGATGACTGTATTGGGTGATGATCTATGTGTCTATGTTGGCAGGCAAGCCATCAGAGGAAATATCAAATGGCCAAGTTAGAAACTTGTCCTAAGTCTGGTAGTGGCAGTACCCGCTTGCACTGGTCTCTTTCATCCTTCTCCCCACCCCACTGACGTAAACTTGAGCCAACCTGGCACATTTATGGAGGCCTCTGCTGCCCCTGAAGGAGGTCTGTGCGCCATCTGTAAACACAATCTGACCACTTTCTAAGGCTTATGGGAAATCTTAAAAGCTAGCTGTGGATGGATCCTTTTTTAATAAGCTTAATATCCTTTTATTTATTCTGTAACACCGTCTTGCTCAGAAGAGAAAAGAAATATGTTGCATTCTTTATTATAGTTTAAAATAACTTCTTCAAAGGCTCAGTAATGTGTGTCTATATATTAAACATTTTGTCTGTAGGCTCCCAGTGATGTGGACAAATTAAGTGGTTTGGATGGCGTCTCAGCAGCTCAGATACACCCCCAGGAATTTTGTAAAAAAAAAATGTCTACATTGACAAATTCTTTTAAAATCAATAGAAATATTCATCCCTATTGGTGACAGGAGGCATAGAGACATATGCAGTGTTTATCATCGATCACTGCTAGACATCAGCTACATTCTGACATCTATACAAACTGGTTAATTTCCAGAGTGTTAAGGGCAATGTGTACAGCTCAGTTTACTAGAATCAAATCAGTGAAAGATGCTGCACTTTACACATTGCCCTCTATACCTTATTGAGAGAACTGCAGTGAAAAGCTGGGCCATAGCTGGATCGAAATTCAGTCAATTTAACAGGGACCAGCTGAATTAAATCCATGTGTGGGTGTCCCTGTTAGACAGAAGTTGATCATTAGATCAACATTTGTCCAACGGGAATGTTGGAAAACTTTTGTCAATCAGTGACCGCAGCCAGAGTCAGAATTCCACTCTCAATACAATGTCTCAACAGAAGAGATTCCTTCATCCACCTTGCTTGTGTGAATGGAGGAATCCCTTTTTTTTCCCTTTAATCCATTCCGTTGACTGATGGCCATCTGTTTCCACAGCTTCCTGGCTGTTGCCCTTCCCGGCAGTTCAGCTGAAGATCCTGCTAGTCTCATCAAGGTCCCAGCTGTGCATAGCTGGGGGGTACTATTCTGCTGCAAGTCCTAGAGAGCTAAAAGAGGGGTTTCATCGATTATCCAGTCTAGACGCTCACTGAAGAGGCTGTCTGTCTAAGTCTGGAGAGAGACATCCAAGTCCCAGGGACACTTGTGAGTTCAGACCTGAGAGAGCGATCCTAGTGACTGTTGCTGCTGTTAACCCCTGGTGCACTAATATTAAAGGAGAAGTCCAGCCAAAGTTTGTTTGGCTGGGCTTCTTCTATGGATCACAGGAGTGCAATTCGTTTTGCACTCCTGTGACCCGTTTTTAGCAGAGAGCGGACCGCATCATCCCAACAATGGAAGTCTGGATCCGCCAGGTGCCTGGACTGACACCCGGCTCAGCCTCTCAGCGAGCCACTGAGAGGCTGGGATGGCCCGCTTCGCCACCTCCAGTGAGCGCGGAGTGAGATGAGCAGAGAGCTGTGACTGACCGTCTGCAGCTCTCTGCTCACAGAGCTGTGAAAACCGAGCGATCAACAGTGTTCGATCACTTAGTTTTCAGTGCAGAGGCACCAGGGGCAGATGCAGCATCAGACCGATGCTGCATCCACCTAGGTAAGTATAAATCTGAAAAAAAAAAAAAATATCCTTACTTCTCTTTTAAGGCTTGCCTGGCCTGGCTTATGGTGTTCCAGTGCTGTCCACTTCATGTCCTACTACTCAAGGGACAATTCCTGAGAAGTAGCTACAAAGTGAAGAGTGTCCTCGCAATAAGCTTGAGAAAAGGCAACCCCTAGACTGTTTATTTGAGCCAAAGAAGTGAATGTTGCTTGACTGCTGCTACGCAAAGGGAAAAGAACCTGGGACACAAATCAGCGGCTCCTGCTAGGGTAGCGCTACACAAGCAAATCATGTTTGGCAATAAAACCACTCACCTTTTTTCCTGTTTCTTGCTGCTTGGATCTTACCAGATTTCCCTATATTTCCCGACAAGGTCAGCAGACACGGGGTACTCTGCATATACTGTAGAGTTATATTTAGGAAAGCACCTCATCATCCGCTAAGTTAGCTTAAGTGGATCTCCACCCAATAGGGCACCGCTTGTTTGCACCCTCCTCCCCCCTCCACTGCCACATTTGGCACTTTTTTTTTGACGGGGGGTGGTTACCTGGTTTTGATAGGTACACGCTCCCACTTCCTGCTCAGATCGTCATAGCTATCTATGATGATGTCCGGCCCCTTCACCCCGCCACCTTCTGGGACACACACAGGTCCCAGAAGAATGTGGGACCATTCAGAAAGTGCAGCATGTTTCGTGCATGAGCAGTAGGAAACCGGCTGTGAAGCCAGAATGCAGCAGCTACAGTATTTTTAGCTGCTGACTTTTAATGTTTTTGGGGGAGACTGGAGCTCCTCTTTAGGCTAACTCACAGGGAACGGACACATCTAAAGTGAGGTGGGGATTTCCTTCTTTAACAACACTGATACTTCCATTGGTGTGTGCAGCCTATTGCATTAGGGTGTGCATCCCCAAAACTCAAACACACATGCCTTTGTCTGCTGCCTCAGCTGCCCTGGACATGGAATCAATGGGAAGTTCTCTGTGCTGAGCAGCTTAGTACTATAGTACAGTTTACTATGCTTCTGTCCTGAATGGACACAGTGAGCGAGTGTGTTTACTATGTTCATTTGGAAAAGGAAAGGCTGGTAAATGACATATTTACTAGCCCCTTCCCCCACTCTCCATACTGAAACATCCCCCGCAGCAGCCGGTGGGAGAGGAGGGATGCAAGCAGCACTGCGGGGTGGAGGGGGGGGGGAAGCCCGGGTAGTAGGGAATCAGCACAGCATGTAGTGATTAGGGTGTGCCCAGGCACCCCTGGCACATCCCCTGCACACGCCTATGGATACTTCACAGATATTTCTGTTTTCTCCTTCTCTCAACACTTTTCCTTTTGCACGTTTCCAGACACTTTCCTGCAGGTATTTTAAAACTTTTTTCTCTCTCTCTCTCTCTCTCTATATATATACATATATATACATTTACATACACAGAGCGGGTAAAATAAGTATTGAACACGCCACCATTTTTCTAGGTAAATATATTTCTAAAGGTGCGACTGACATGACATTTTCACCACATGTCAGTGAAACCCATATAAGGAAACCAAAACAAAAAAGTTCCGAAATGAAGTTATGTGTAATAAAATGGAATGACACAGGGAAAAAGTATTGAACACGCTTACTGAAATGTATTTAATACTTGGTACAAAATCTTTTGTTGGTAATGACAGCTTCAAGACGCCTCCTGTATGGAGAAACTAGTCACAAGCATTGCTCAGGTGTGATTTTGGCCCATTCTTCCAAACAAGCAATCTTCAAATCTTGAAGGTTCTGTTGGCCTCTTGTATGACTCTAACCTTTAGTTCTTTCCATAGATTTTCTATTGGATTCAAGCCAGGAGATTGGCTGGGCCATTCTAGCAGCTTTGGAAAGGGAAGTATTTCCCATGAATCCCCTATAGCGGAGGGCTCATGGGAGATGGGGATTTAAATGTGCCTAGAAAGTGGTAATTACTCAAAACTAGTCCATATAAAATCAATACATTTTATTTGTACAAAACCTTAAAAACAAGAAAGATACAAATCCTCTGAGAAATATATTATATTTTACACATTGACATACCGTACATAAATCCACAAAGGGATGGATCTGGATCGACACGTTTCACCGAGGATGAGAGCTTCTTCAGGATACATTTTTCAAATATTTTTAAAGCTAATAGCTTATTAAAGAAAAGAGACAACGTAATAGGTGTAAGATACACACATCCTATACAGTCTAAAGTGAACTACGATCCACAACGGGTATACAAGGAAATACCGGGTCAGAGTATAAATGAGACAAGAAAAAAAGGGGGGGGGTGTAAATCCACAACAGGTATACAATGAAGTACAGGGTCAGAGTATAAATGAGACAAGGAAAAAGGGGGAAGTGTGTAAAACCTTGCTAGGGAGGGTCCCCAAAAGAGGCTGAAAGACAGCCAAAATGATAAAGACCAGCCAATCCAAAGACAAAAGGGATCTATCATGGGCAGGAAAGAAGCCCAAGCAGAACCCTCTGCCATTGTGTCTGGAAGCCCATGCTGGGGGGTTTTGCTTGGCCTTCTTTATGATAGACCTTGTTTGTCTTTGGATTGGCTGGTCTTTATCATTTTGGCTGTCTTTCAGCCTTTTTTGGGGACCCTCCTTAGCAAGGGTGCTAAGGTTTTACACACTTCCCCCTTTTTCCTTGTCTCATTTATACTCTGACCCTGTACTTCATTGTATACCTGTTGTGGATTGTAGCACACTTTAGACTGTATAGGGTGTGTGTATCTTACACCAATTACGTTGTCTCTTTTCTTTAATAAGTTATTAGCTTTGAAAATATTTGAAAAGTGGATCCTGAAGAAACCCTCATCCCGGGCGATCCAGATCCATCCCTATGTGAATTTATGTACTGTATGTCAATGTGTAAAATATAATATGTTTCTCACAGGATTTGTACTTTTCTTGTTTTTAGGGTTTTGTACAAATAAAATATATTGATTTTTATATGGACTAGCTTTGAGTAATTACCATTATTTAGACACATTAAATCCCCCATCTCCCAGGAGCCCCCAAGCTATAGGGGATTTGTGGAAAATACTTCCCTTTCCATAGTGTTTACATAGGGGATTGTGCCAAAATTGTGTAAACAGGCTCCTACACCCAATATTTTCCCATTCCAGCAGCTTTATTTTCTTTTTTTGAAACCAATTGAGATTTTCCTTGGCTTGTTTTTGGGATCATTGTCTTGCTGAAATGTCCACCCTCCTTTCATCTTAATCATCCTGGTATATGGCAGAAGATTTTTATCAAGAATGTCTTGGTACATTTTTCTATTCAGCCTCCCTTCAATAATATGAACTTTTCCAGTACCATATGCTGAAAAACAGCCCCACACCATGATGTTCCCACCTCCAAACTTCACTATTGGTATGGGGGTGTTTTTGGGGTGATGTGCAGTGCCATTTGACCTCCAAACATGGTGTGTGTTATGGAATCCAAAGAGTTCCATTTTGGTTTCATCTAAGCAGATTGTATTCTCCCAGTATTTCACAGGCTTGTCTAAATGTTGTGCAACAAACTTTTAATGAGCTTCAACATGCTTTTTCTTCAGCAATGGAGTCTTGCATGGTGAGCGTGCATACAGGCTATGGCGGCTGAGTGCATTACTTACTAATTTCAGGTCTTTCTGAAGCTCTCCACAAGTGGTCCTTGGCTCTTGGACAACTCTTCTGATAATTCTTTTCAGCCCTCTGTCAGAAATTTTGTGAGGAGCACCTGGTCGTGGACGGTTTATGGTGAAATTACGTTCTTTCCACTTCTAGATTATGGCCCCAACAGTGGAACATTAAGAAGTTTAGAAATCCTTCTGTAACCAATGCCATCAGTATGTTTTGCAACAATAAGGTTGCGAAGGTCTTGAGAGAGCTCTTTGCTTTTACCATCATGAGAGGTTTCTTGTGTGACATTTTGGTAATGAGACACCTTTTTATAGGCCATCAGTTGAGACTGAACCAGCTGATATTAATTTGCACTGTCAAGGGGCAGGATTGCTTTCTAATGATAGATTTCAGCTGGTACCTTGGCTTTCCATGCCTTTTGCACCTCCCTTTCTTCATGTGTTCAATACTTTTTCCCTGTGTCATTCCATTTTATAACACATAACTTAAAGTGGATGTAAACCCTCACATATACCCAGTAAAGTGAACTGCCTCAGATGATACACAGAGATGAAACAAATCTCCCAAAAGGTTTTACATGTATATCTGCTGTCTTCATGTATTATGAATTCTATTGGTGTACTTTGTATAATACTTTTAAATGATTGTTGTCTGTTGGCAATACTTACCATTCTTTATCTAAATAAAAGTGGCACAGAGTTGCCTTTTATATACTTCTATACTTTTTTCTGCCTAAAAAGTCCAAGGGAGCGGCTCCTAAGGCACTAGTTGCATGTTCTCTATGTTTATATCTGCTGTCTTCAGCTTGCTATATTCTTTAGAAAATGCACATAGAGATTTTTTCTTCCTGTTCAGCACTGGGAGTGGAATCTTGGCATACACTGTGTGACAGCTGATTGGAGGAAAGGCACACCCCCCCAATCCACATAGGCAGAGGAAGGAAGGAATGTGCAGAACTGTGCTGTGAATAGAACAGCTGTCTGCTAATCTATTTATAGCACCCACCCAACAAAATTTCAGGCTGGTTTTATCTCAGTTGTCTGAGAACTTGCCAGAAGTTATCATGCTGATAACAGAAGAACTGAGCAGCAGAAAGACATGGGACTCAGGGCTTTGGAGAGAGATAAGAAAACACTACAGATATATGTGCATAGGTCAAATTTCATGAATCAGGTTTACATCCACTTTAATTTCTGAACGTATTTGTTTGGCTTTGTTTGTATGTATAGATTGCATTTGTTGTTACCAACATGAGGTGAAAATTTAATGTCAATAGCACCTTTAGAAAAATGGTGACTTGTTCAATACTTATTTTACCTGCTGTACTATATATATATATATATATATATATATATATATATATATATATATATATATATATATATATATGTAGCGCTTACCCCCGAAGGAGCGGCTGAATATTGTTCTATATGTAATTCACGCTTACTGCTCAACCCTCACAGCCCATAGATTTAAAAGTCACAGTCCTTAATGCTTTTTCTCAATGCTTTATTCATAAACATAAACTGGGATGGGAGAAGGACTTTCTTTGAGATGCTCTTCTTTGTCACTTTTCCATGAGTCATACAAGAGAAACTGTGTATAATTGCGGACAATTAAGAAATCATTTCTCAATGATTTCTTCTATCAGGGACGATGGAAGTAGATTTAATAGAGAATGAGTTGATAAAGAGTCACTCTGAATAACTTCTTCATCAGGATAACTTTTAGTGAACGATCCATATCTCTACATGTGTACTTGCAGCTTCACCGCTACCCTTTTACCACTACTTCCCACCGACATGGTACTTCCAGGTTTAGCTAAATGAGAGCAAATCTGAATAACTCCTCCCGCTTGACTGATTGGAATCCCGGGGCAATGCTGAACTCAAAGTCATAAGCCATCACTGCCCATCTCACTGACTTGTGCACCAAGAACCCTCAGTCTCTGGCAGTACCTTTCCCTTGGGCTTTCACTCACGTGATCGATAGTCCATGTGCCACTCATAAACGATCAATCGCCCAGTTTCCTTCCACTTTGTTGCTACTTCATCCGCAATGTTTCTCAGTTCCCTTTATCTCTTTGTGGCCTGTTCCCCTCCCCACAGGGGTGGCCTACGACATCCATGACTACACGCGGCAAGATGTCATCTGTTCCTCCATGAGCACGGAACCTCCACCCTTCTCGCTAGGGCGAAGCTCTGTCGGCTCTCCCGAGGGGAAACCCTCCAATTCACCCTATGAGAGCCAGGCTGGCTCTCCCGCTCCTCAGAGCCGGGCTGGACTTGGCCCCAGACTCAGGCTCAGACTCCCAACTCCCGGGCAACACGTGACCCCCCTTTTTATATGAGAGTCCCGGGATTACCAAACAAATGAATGATTGGCCGAGACCAACACATAAACACCTGTCACTCAAATAGAGAAATCAAACAATACAGGCCTGCTGCAAATAGCATCAGCCTGTCTAAATTTACCTAATATAGAAAGGTAACAAGAAAGGTCACCTACCTAAAAGTAGGTGCCCGCTACATACACCCCCCCACTTGAATCATAACTGTCCCCAGTTGTAAGGGATACATTTACAAAGTGACTTTTTTTTTAATTTCAAGAAAGAAAGAGCATCTCATTAAATCAAGGAGAACGGGGAAATAGGGAATAAACATTAACCACTTGACCACTGGGCACTTAAACACCCTTAATAACCAGACCAATTTTCAGCTTTCGGTGCTCTCACATTTTGAATGACAATTACTCAGTCATGCAACACTGTACCTATATGAATTTTTTGTCATTTTGTCACACAAATAGAGCTTTCTTTTGGTGGTATTTAATCACTGCTGGGTTCTTTATTTTTTGCGCTATAAAAGAAAAAAGACCGAACATTTTGTAAAAAAAATGCATTTTTCTTTGTTTCTGTTTTGCAAATTAGTACATTTTCTTCATATATTTTGGCCATATATTTTGATTTTTTTTTAATTTATTTTTTTTTCACAAAATTGTCATATTAGCAGGTTATTTTTCACACACAGCATATGCATACCACAAATTACACCCCAAAACACATTCTGCTAATACTCCCGAGTATGGCGATACCACATGTGTGAGACTTTTACACAGCATGGCCACATACAGAGGCCCAACATGCACGGAGCACCTTCAGGCGTTCTGGAGCACCCAGGCCAAATCTCCTACATGTAAAAATCATAATTTATTTGCTAGAAAATTACATAGAACCCCAAAACATTATATATATATTTTTTTTAGCAAAGACCCTAGAGAATACAATGGTGGTTGTTGCAACTTTTTATCTTGCACGGTATTTGCGCAGCAATTTTTCAAACGCTTTTTTTTGGAAAAAAAACAGTTATGTGCTTTAAAAAAAAAAAAAACAGTAAAGTTAGCCCAATGTTTTTGCATAACATGAAAGATGAAGTTATGCTGAGTAAATAGATACCTAACATGTCACCCTTCAAAATTGCACACGCTCGTGGAATGGCGCCAAACTTCGCTACTTAAAAATCCCTATAGGCGATGCTTTAAAATTTTTTACTGGTTACATGTTTTGAGTTACAGAGGAGGTCTAGGACCAAAATTATTGCTCTCGCTCTACCGATCGCAGCGATACCTCACGTGTGGTTTGAACCCCATTTTCATATGTGGGCGGGACTTACGTTTGCGTTCGCTTCTGCATGCGAGCACACGGGGACACAGGGGAAAAAAAAAAAATTTTTTTTTATTGTTCATTTTACTTTATTTATATTAGTTTGACGCTTTTGTCCAAAAAATTTATTTTTTGATCACTTTTATTCCTATTACAAGGAATGTAAACATCCTTGTAATAGGAATGTGGCATGACAGGTCCTCTTTACAGTGAGATATGGAGTCAATAAGACCCCACATCTCACCTCTAGGCTGGGAAGCCTGAAATAAAAAAAATAAAAAAACAATCCTGGCTTTAATCGTAGCGGTGAGTCGGTAGAAGCACCTGAGGGCGGCGGGATTGGGGATGTCCCCTCTTGCCTCCCGTAAGAACGATCAAGCAGTGGAACAGCTGCTATGATTGTTCTTATGGTGTAGAGAATCGCCTGCAGAAAAAGCTGATATCTGAATGATGCCTGTAGCTGCGGGCATCCTTCAGATATCCTTGCACAAAGTCAAGGACGTCGTATGACGGCCGGCGGGCGGAAGTGGTTAAAACGCATTTTTTTTTTAACACAAAGTTGTCCATTTATACAGTATTTCTAACACATAGCATGTACATACCAAAAATGACACCCCAAAATAGATTCTCCTACTCCTCCTGAGTACAGCGATACCACATGTGTGAGACTTGCACAGCCTGGCCACATACAGAGGCCGAGTACAGCCAAGTATGGCTGAGCATGGCTGGGTATGTCTGAGCATGGCAGAGTATGGCTGAGCATGGCTGGGTATGGTAAAGTATGGCAGAGTATTGCAGAGTATGGCTGGGTATTGCAGAGTATGGCAGGGTATGGCAGATTATTGCGAGGTATTGCGGAGTATTGCGGAGTATTGAGGGGTATTGCAGAGTATTGCAGAGTATTGCGGAGTATTGCAGAGTATTGCGGGGCATTGCAGGGTATTGCAGGGTATTGCAGGGTATTGCAGAGTATTGCGGGGTATTGCAGAGTATTGCAGGGTTTTGCAGAGTATTGCAGAGTATTGCGGGGTATTGCAGAGTATTGCGGGGTATTGCAGAGTATTGCGGGGTATTGCAGGGTATCGCAGAGTATTGCGGGGTATTGCAGGGAATTGCGGGGTATTGCAGGGTATCACAGACTATTGCGGGGTATTGCAGAGTATTGCGGGGTATTGCAGGGTATTGCGGGGTATTGCAGGGTATCGCAGAGTATTGCAGAGTATTGCGGGGTATTGCAGAGTATTGCGGGGTATTGCAGGGTATTGTGGGGTATTGCAGAGTATTGCGGGGTATTGCAGGGTATTGCAGAGTATTGCAGAGTATTGCAGGGTATTGCAGAGTATTGCAGAGTATTGCTGGGTATTGCAGGGTATTGTGGGGTATTGCAGACTATTGTGAGGTATTGCACAGGGAATTGCAGAGTAGTACAGGGTAATGCTGAGCATGGAGCGATGGCTGAGCATGGATGGATGGATGGATGGCTGTGACTGCACTGACACTGTCACTGAGCAGCGCTGTGGGCACTACAGATCCAGCCCACAGCGCTGCTACCATCCGATCTCTCCCCCCTCTGTGTACCGATCGGTACACAGAGGGGAGGGAGGAACCGGCGTCATTACATGACGCCGGTTTGTTTACATGTGATCACTCCGTCATTTGACGGAGCGATCACATGGTAAGCGGCCGTTTACCGTGATCCGTGATACGCCCGATCCTCCGGACCCGGCGATCACGAATGTTCCCGTGTGCGCGCCCCAGGGGGCGCGTGGGAGCGGTTTTCTGGGATCATGTCATATGACGTGATCCCAGAGTTATCCAACCGCCCTGCAGCCGTCATTTGGTTATGGACCGGTTGGTAACTGGTTAAACAGGGTTAACATACCTGTTACAGTATACAATATTGACATTCAGTAAGAAATATTTGCATGGCCTAACTGTAGATCCCTACATTTAACACTCACTACAGGTGGAACCAAAGCACTGCTCCCGTGGGAGGAATACTTTGATTACTACAGGCCTTCTTCTGTGGAATGGACAGCCGTCACATCTTCCAATATACCTAAAGGAAAAAAAACCCACACAATAATTTCTAACTACTACACAAGCATTACCACGCAGAGGGGGTTATAATCCTCTACCGGGTAATTTAAGCAATATATATTTCTTTATGGCATGTTTGTCCCCATTGAGATAATCGCTCCCTCAAAAGGACTCCAACAGTACTCCTGCAAAGCGCATCCCAATAGACATGCTCGGCAGACAAATCCATTTGCCCGTTGGCCAAAATAACTTTCTGTTTGGCTCTCAAACAAGAGTCCTTGAAGAAGTACTTATGCTACAAAGGGATTCAAGCAGAGACAACGCACCCTAGTGTCCTTAACTTTGTCCTTGTTAGGCACCATGAATGCGAGTCTCCTGCCTAACAGTTCAATTGGGGAAAACCCACCCTAACCCATCTGCCATCCTGCAGTCAATCTGGGTAAAAGACACATGCTTGTAAATACAATCCTTTACAAATAATATCTCGGGTCAGGCAACCTCTTGCGACTATCTCCCGGTCCTCTCACCGAGACAGAGTAACTGCGTGTGTTTTGTCCAGCTTTTACCACCAACACTCTGTCCTTGTGGATCGCTCTTCCAAGCTTCCACTCTCGATGAATGTCTTTGAACCGAACCCAAACCTCACTGTCAGGTTTCCTTTTTTTGGCTTGGGAACATGAAGGTAGTCCCACACAAGTTCATCCTCCCATGATTCCCGGGAACTTTCCACAATGTCCATAACTTGTTCAGGGACATATGGAAAATCAAAACCCCATTCTTGCTCCACCTTTTGCTGCACCTCTCTCTGAAATCTAGAGAGTCTAGGCAAGTCTTTAGCCTTTCCTCGGCCAGGCAGGACACACGCGTCAGCAGCTTTACTGACCCATTTCTGAAATGTAGCTGGCCTGCTAGGAACAATGGTACTCGTCACTTTAAATGGAGGTGTTGAAACTTTAACTAAACCAGACACTCCTGTAGAAGCCTCCACTGAAGTTGAACGCTCAATAAAACATTCCTCCTCACTTGAATCACACTCTTCAGGGGATGACCATTCAAATAGATCGCTCATAGATCCATATTTCTATAAGATCTGCGGTGATCCCCAATATACAACCTGATCTTCACCAATCCTATCCGGCTCACCCGAGGGATCCCCCTCCTGTGGTTTAGGCTCCTTCCACACAGGTAAATCAAAAGGCTCACTGCTGACTGGCTCCTCAGGGGTTACCTCCGAAGACTGGGTAACAACTTCAACAGTCCCGAATCCCAAGCCAATCACAGGCTTTGTCAGTAGATCCTACCTGATCTTCTGATGGCTCTGATTCAGCCGAATCAGACGGGAGCTCCTCCACTGCTGCTGCGGGCGACACATGACCCTCTCCGGCCTTCCGTATCACCCATTCCCGCGGCAGAGTCACGTTTTCTCTTTGACAAAACAGTACTTGACCTCCTGTTGGACGGGTCCCAATCTTGTCAACTGGATCCCGCAATGTCCACACTGAGCCCAGGCGACAACTCCAACCGTAGGCCTCCGACATCCAGGACATAGCATACAGAGTTTCTCTACTCCGTCAATCACTCCCAGCGCCAATCCTCCGGTCAGCTCCAACCGAACACCGGTGTCAACCAGAACCCGGTCTTGCACATCAGACAGCAGCTGCACAGCAAACACTTTCCTCTATCTTACTCTGGCGCGTGGCACGCTGAGACACTGAAACTTTTTTCCTCTGGGGTGTGGATTCAACCCCCACTTGTTGGTTCAGCGCGTGAGGAACTGTAACTGTATATTTTCAAAGCCCTTCCCAGCATTTCCTGGCAGCAGGTACTGTTATACTGCAGGCTATCTTGGCAACAATCACTGAAATGCAGGTTTTCATTGCTATGGGAGATGGTTAGCGGCAAACGTGAAACAGATATCCCGGACGACGCCCCCACATGTAGCGCTTACCCCCGAAGGAGCGGCTGAATATTGTTATATCTGTAATTCACGCTAACTGCTCAACCCTCGCAGCCCATAGATTTAAAAGTCACAGTCCTTAATGCTTTTTCTCAATGCTTTATTCATAAACATAAACTGGGATGGGAGAAGGACTTTCTTTGAGATGCTCTTCTGTTACATTGTCACTTTTCCATGAGTCATACAAGAGAAACTGTGCATAATTGTGGACAATTAAGAAATCATTTCTCAATTATTTCTTCTATCATGGAAGTAGATTTAATAGAGAATGAGTTGATAAAGAGTCACTCTGAATAACTTCTTCATCAGGATAACTTTTAGAGAACGATCCATATCTCTACATGTGTACTTGCAGCTTCACCGCTACTCTTTTACCACTACTTCCCACCGACATGGTACTTCCAGGTTTAGCTAAAGGAGAGCAAATCTGAATAACTCCTCCTGCTTGACTGATTGGAATCCCGGGGCAATGCTGAACTCAAAGTCATAGGCCATCACTGCCCATCTCACTGACTTGTGCACCAACAACCCTCAGTCTCTGGCAGTACCTTTCCCTTGGGCTTTCACTCACGTGATCGATAGTCCATGTGCCACTCATAAACGATCAATCGCCCCGTTTCCTTCGGCATTGTTGCTACTTCATCCGCAATGTTTCTCAGTTCCCTTTATCTCTTTGTGGCCTGTTCCCCTCCCCGCAGGGGTGGCCTACGACAACCTTGACTACACGCGGCAAGGTGTCATTGGTTCCTCCATGAGGACCAGACCTCCAACCTTCTCGCTAGGGCGAAGCTCCGTTGGCTCCCTGGAGGGGAAACCCTCCAATTTCCCCTTCTCAGAGCTGGTCTGGACTGGGCCCCAGACTCAGGCTCAGACTCCCAACTCCTGGGCAACACGTGACCCCCCTTTTTATATGAGAGTCCCGGCATTACCAAACAAAATAATGATTGACCAAGACCAACACATAAACACATGTCACTCAAATAGAGAAATCAAACAATACAGGCCTGCTGCAAATAGCATCAGCCTGTCTAAATTTACCTAATATAGAAAGCTAACAAGAAAGGTCACTTACCTAAAAGTAGGTGCCCGCTACATATATATATATATATATAAAATAAGCCAGGTATGTGGAGTAATATAATTTCATATTTTATATGCTATTTCCTCTTGGGCATTATGAATAGAAAAATGAAGAAAATCAGAAGCCAAAAGTAATTGTTTTCTAGAGCGGTCATTTGTTACTTTTATTTTTTCAACCTTCCTTGAAAAAAGTGACAGCTGCCATCTGATTGGCTGCTCTGGGCAGTAGAAACTCTTTTTTTTTTTTGTTTCCTCCTGTTAAGTGTTCAGCAGCATCTCCAGGCTGTCTGACATGTTAAATGTTTTAATACATTTGGCAGCTCTTGTTTTATTGCTAGCTTGTTCTTGCTGATATAAACACAACACAGAAATGTTCGGTGGCAATTCTCCCAGACCGATTAGCCGTGCCTGGAAATGATACTCCGCAGAGATCCTTGATCCGCTGGAATTTATATGAGTCTTAATGGGGTCTGCAAGGCTTTGTCACTCTAGGTATCTCCAATTCATCTTATACTGCAATATCAGAGGCTGGGGGCAACTAAAGAGTACCTGTCACAATTCAGCTTATACAAGACTCTGAATGGTCAGTCTTAAATAATTATAATTGCAAAGGCTTACTTACTAAATGTTTCCTTTTTTTTTTTTTTTTTACCTGTAAATGAAATGTTTAAATGTCCCTCCTTATTTAGTTTTTTAGCATGCTCTTAAGAGTCGGGGGTCAAAGGCCACTTAACTTCTGTCTGTAGGTCAAATAGTACAATCGGTATTCTTGCTCTATGATCTATGAATCTCAGTGATGGGATTTTAAAGGCAATTCAAAATTAATTTGAAGGAATTTCTTATTAGAAAAGTACATTAAAAATAGAATTTAATTAAAGTACAAATTTTTTTTAAAAAGATTGATCAAAACAAAAACACATATATCATACAAAAAATTATAAAATCATAAATGGTAGTTAACAGTTATGGCAACTTTAAAATCCCATCACTGAGGTTCAGCCTTTTTCTACATATTTAGGGATGTTGGCAATCTTTTTGCATCTTTATTTGGGAGTTACCTTTTCTTTAAAAGTCTAAAATACTAAACTCAAATCAGTGAAAAACATGGGGTGGGTGCAGCGCTAAATGTGTAAATGAAAAAAACTGAATCGAATATTATTTCAAAATATTCAGTAATGGTGAAAAGTTATGTAAATGGAAAACTGAGGCAGAATCCCTATAGTTCAAAACAGGGAAACAGACAAAAGCGATCCAATGAATCAAATCATATGGAAAAGTACAGCAAAAATTAATCAAATATTAATAAATAATAATGAATCAAGTATTATTTCAAAATATTCAGTAGTGGTGAAAAACTATGTGAGTGGAAAACTAAGGAAGAGTCCCTATAGCTCAAAACAGTGAAACTGATAAAAGCAATCCAGTGAATCAAATCATGTAAAAAAATATAGCAAAAGTGAATCATATAAACCACAAATGTAAAAGATATGATGTCGTGAACTTAAAACCCAAAAAACAGTGATCACAAAAAATTAAACAGAATATCACTCATATGACAAATACAATAGTGAAAATCTCGGAGCAAAGGAAAGAATCCACAAATAAAGTCCCAAATTAATGTGACAGTGAATAAAGGGTATCCATACAGGTGTAGAAACACATAATAAATATGATGCCGTGAAGAAAAAAAGGGAGATGAGGGCCCTTCCTCCAGACAGGCCAGACACCCAGGGTGAGTATGTAGTCTCCTTACCCGCAGGGATGGCCGTAATGATGGTCTCACCAAGCTCAGAGAATTGGGTCTCCCAAAAACCTATATGGATGTCCCGGTCTGCTGGATCCTTAACACTCAGAAACATAAGCAAAGAATTTCGCCCATAGTGCAGTATGTATAAATGATTTATTGGAATCAAAAAAAGTTGCACTTACAAGATGAAGCTGATAATAGTGCTTTTGTATAATCAAAAATTAACGGCGTCTCCTCGGGCTTCCTCCGCCTGTTGTTCGATGTCCCATCAATACAAAATCTCCGAAGAGACAAAACGTGGGGTGGGCCTGTGATCCTGACGTCATCATGTTTTGTCTCTTCTGAGATTTTGTATTGATGGGCATGTGCAAGAAAAGAAAATTCCTGGAAAGAAAAGAAGGTTCCCAGCCACAAAATTATTTTCTGTAGCAACATGGAGGTGAAATTGAAGGCTTGGTTGGTCGAATTTCGAAATCAATGGTGGCATCAATGGTGGCATCATCAGATCACAAAACGCACAAAATTTTTGGTTTTCAAAAGAAAATTCATTTGAAATACGACCATGTGTGGCCAGCCTTATGGCGGACGAAAAATACCGCTTCCGACGCGATTGTACGATAATCGGATCATTATTACAGAGCTTTCGAGAGCCGATCACGACAGTTAATCGATATTATTTGATCAGACATGCATGAAAATTTTCCTCGTACGATACCAGATCGTACTATTTTCGTCAGTACAGTTGTCGTTGGAAAATACAAATACACAATTTGTTTTTCGGATCGTGTGTACGGGGCATTAGAGAGTGCTCCTAATCTCAGCTCGTTACCTGTGTAGAAGACACCTGGCAGCCGGAAATCTTGCTGATTGATAGGGGATCAAATACATTACGAAAGTATTTCACTCATTAAAATGCAAATCAATTTATAACTTTTTTGAAATGCCTTTTTCCTGATATTTTTTTGTTTTTCTGTTTCTCGGTATTAAAATAAACCTACCATTGAAATTATAGACTGATCATTTTTTTGTCAGTGGGCAAACGTACAAAATCAGCAGGGGATCAAACGCTTTGTTCCCTCACTGTAAGTAAGAAGCAGAACAAGTTTATAAACATATATTAACCACTTTACGCCCGTGCTATAAGCAAAAGACAGCTACAGTGCCGGGAGGGCATCCATAGACGTCCTCCCGGGTTCGCGCTGCTATTGCACCCCCTGCAGCGTGCAGGCGACGCACTGTGTGATCGTCGAGTCCTTCGGATTCAGCTGAACACAGAGCAGGATAAAGGGCCAAGCACAATGGCCCTTTACCACGGGGATCAGCTGTCAGCCAATGACAGCTAATCACGGAAGTAAACAGAAGTCGGCTATTGGCTTTTTTTCTTCTCACGATCAGTGTAAGGAGAAAAGAAGAAAGACGGTAACCAGCTTCTTTTACAGGGACATTGGTCCCAATCTGTGCCCTCCAGTGCTGATAATCAGTACCAACCAGTGCCACCTATCAGTGCCCACCAGTGCTGCTAATCAGTGCCCACCAGTGCCACCTATCAGTGCTGCCTATCAGTGGAGCCTACCAGTGCCCATCAGAGCCCCCCATCAGTGCCACCTCATCAGTGCCACCTTATTAGTGCCCATCAGTGCCACCTATCAGTGCCACCTATCTGTGCAGCCTCATCAGTGTCCACCAGTGCCGCTTCATCAGTGCCCACCAGTGCCGCCTCATCAGTGCCCACCAGTGCTGCCTCATCAGTGCCACCTTATCAGTGCAACTTTATCATTATCCATCAGTGCAGCCTATCAGTGCCCATCAGTGAAGGAGAAAAATTACCTGCTTGCAAAATTTTATAACGAACTATGAAGAATGTTTGTTTTTGTCTTCTTTTCAAAATTTTCATTTCTTTAGCAAGAAATAAAAATCCCAAGTGGTGATTAAATACCACCAAAAAAAAAAGCTCTATTTGTGTGTAAACTGATAAAAATTTTGTTTGGGTACAGTGTTGCATGACCGCGCAATTGTCATTCAAAGAGTGACAGCACTGAAAGCTGAAAATTGTCCTGGGCAGGAAGGGGGTGTAAGTGCCCAATAAGCAAGTGGTTAATATAAGCAGTTTAGCTAAAAAAAAAATATGTAAAAATTTAATATAATGCTAATCTTATTTTTTAATTTTTAAATGCCTAATTATTTGTGCTACTTTATATCAAATTCCCATAATGCTCAGAAGCTGAGATTTAAAAGCAGATTGACTGTTGGTGTGCCAGAATTGGCTTGCTGAAATGGCAAGGAGGAATGGAAAGCAGAAACAGTCTGGGGGTTGTTTGAGCAGCACACCGAGTTTGTATGTGTCAGGAGGCGGGGCACAGACCACAAAGAAAAATTGCAAGGATAGAAAATGGCATCCCACTCCTAAGACTGGCCATATACTAGCAGATTTTTGAACAAATGATCGTATTTCATATAAATTCATAGTACATTCGTCGTCTTGACAAATGTCATCCGAAGGTACTTCAACATTACATTTTCATTTAAAGTGGTTCTAAAGACAGAAGGTTTTTTTTTATCTTAATGCATTCTATGCATTAAGATAAAAAACCTTCAGTGTACAGCAGCCCCACTCAGCCCCCTAATACTTACCTGAGCTCCATCTCGACCCAGCGATGTTGCACAAGAGCCTTGGCTGTTCAGGGCTCTCCCTCCTGATCGGCTGAGACACAGCAGCGGGCGCCATTGGCTCCCACTGCTGTCAATCAAAGTTAGTGAGCCAATGAGGAGAGAGAGGGGGCGGGTAAGCTGCTTGCTGTGGAGGCACTCCGCAGGAGTGAGGGGGCAGGAGCTCCAGCCAGGGATCTGAGAAGAGGATGATCTGGGCTGCTCTGTGCAAAACCAACTGCACAGAGGCCAGGTAAGTATAACATGTTTGTCATTTTTGAACAAAAACAAGACTTTAATATCACTTTAGCATTTGATTCTTGAACAAATGCACTTTACTGAATGAAAACCACGTACACTTTTAAAAATTCTTTTCGCTCTAGAAAAATTTTCAACCCTGCTCCTTAGAATTTGCCTGTCACTGTGGTTGAAATCGAATGTCAAAATGACCCCAGTAATGATGGGAAAATCAAATGAACATTCTTAAAAATCTACTAGTGTATAGCCACCTTAAATTGATTGTAAATATTTGCTTTTTTTAAAGAACAAACTAACAAACTTATCATACTTACCTGCTCCTCTTCTAAGGTCCCTCACCGGCGCTCCCCCCCCCCCCCGCGAAGTGCCCCCATAGCAAGCCAATTGCTATAGGGGCACTCATGCGTGCTTGCTCCCAAGCCAGCTCTGTGCGTCCATAGACACACAAAGCACGGATCAGCCCCACCCCCCACTCATTCCTCACTGGCTGTGATTGCCAGCAATAGGAGTCAATGGCTCCCACTGCTGTGTCTGAACCAATGAGGAGGGTGAGAGCCTTTGCACTAGTGCTGGAACAAGATGGGGCTCAGGTAAGTTTAAATGGGGGCTGAGGGGGGAGATGCATGGAGAAGGTTTTTTACATTAATGCAGATAATGCATTATGGTAAAAAAAAAACTTCGCGTTTAGAACCACTTTAAAGCGGAACTTCCTGGCTGCATTTGTTCTTTCCCCCGTCTCTCTTCTGTGCCACCATCTTGCAAGGTCTGCACATACACAGATGTAAAGCCGGTTTCTCCCAGCTGTTTGGAACTTGGAAGAGCCAGGAGATGCATCTGCACACGCCCAGTGGCTTTTCTGCCCATGCAGATGAATGCTGCCCTTCTCAAATGTATGGATACCCTAGTTACTTGTGGCATTTGTGCGCATTCACCGAAAGCTTGGCACGTGCACAGATACACAGCACATTGCCTCCTTGGACAGCTGTGACAAAGCAATCTCAGGCTGCAGCAGGGCCTGGCCTAGGCCAGAAAGCAGGAAGTGCTGTCTCAGCACAAAATAACACCTAAAGCATACCTCCCAACATTTTGAGATGAGAATGAGGGACACCTACTAACAAATGTATGTAGGCATAGGACACGCCCCTGCCACGCCCCCTTAAAGAAGAATTAACCCCAAAAAAAGGTTAATTAAATCCACAAGTGCTTTTTTTTAACCACTACTGTTCCTTTATACTGGCATTTAAAATGTACAAATGCAGCAATTTAGAAATTGGATGAAAGGTTTAGCACTGGGAAACACTTTTTGAAAGATAAAAAGTGCCTTTTATATACAACTATATGGATCAGAGCAAAATGAGGGACAAAGGAGGAGGAATGAGAGACAGAGGGACATTGCTCGAAATCAGGGACAGTCCCTCGAAATCAGGGACAGTCCCTCGAAATCAGGGACAGTTGGAAGGTATAACTAAAGGTTTCAAATTATTATACTTTTTTTAACATTTTTATAAGAAGGAAGGGGGAGGACCAAAAAGAAAAAATGTTGCTAAAGGGAATTAAGTTCTTCTTTAAGGCTGCAGAAGTTATTTATCATTGGGAAATATTATAAAACTGAAGACTGATTGTCCTGGCTGGGGAAAAAAAATTATAGGTGGTCACTGACTAGTATAACTGCAAAGATATTTTTTCATGACCAGGGTTATCCTTTAAGCCACACTTGAAGCAGCCATGTAATGCTGAGCTGGGCGCTCGCTCAACAGCACCACAACAAAAGTGTCTTAACTGATGAAGCTGACAGTGACAGACCATATAAAAGAGCCAGTCCCTGGGCAACAGCTCACACACACGTCGTAAAAGATAGATTGGTCTAAGAAAATACTAATATTTAAATTTTCTGAGTGATGCTTTTTTTTAAAAATATGGAAAGGCACAAATTTTACTGTTTCTGGAGAAATAAAAATGTTAAATGGCAATAGTGAGAGTCAAGTAATGAGGTTATTAGATACCAGATCTAAGGAGGATTTTGGGCAAACCATTTTCAATAAAATGAAGGTTCTTCTGTAAGTGTAATATGCTCGGTTTTAATGACAGAACAAGGAAAGCTTTATTTTTTCTCTCGTTCGGTTGGCTTTTTAAAGGAAATCTGTACTGGGAGATACATGAAAAGCCATTGCTGACTCCTTTTTAAGAATGCTAGTTGCCTGACTGTCCCCGACTACAACATTTGAAGAATGTCAGTTAGGAAAGTCAGTGAAGTAAAAATTTGTGACTTGCATACTTATTCGGAGCAAGTCGATATTGAACCCATTGGATCAACATGATAGGGTAATCATAAACAGTGCTTTGATCCATTGAAATGGTGGCATTGATGAGTTTTCGTATAAATGGGACCATGGGGGTTGCTAGGTCCATGCACCAAGGGTACAAGCTCTGGGTCTGTTTGCCTGGTTCCCCAGGTCAGTAACACTCATAGTCTGCAGCTATGCAGGAGTTGGATTAATGTGAATGCATAACAGGAAGGGGGGCCGACATATGGCACAATGGCATGACGTCACCGGCCACCCCTCCGGCAATTTGTGAATTTTGGCGCCAATCACCGCTATATTAACAGGTATTGGCCCCACAGCTCCTTAGACAGTGAAGTTGTCCTGCAGGTAGGTTTCAGCTCACAGAGCAGTCACTGGATCCCCTTCTATGCAAGACTTTTTATTGACAAGCTCTTACTTATCCTTAGACGTCCTTATGTGCCAAACTGGGGCATTTCTAGTATATGCCATTACTGTGGAGATTTTGATTTTGGCTATGGCGGTGACATGGAACTGGTAATAGGAATGCTAATTTGGCAGGTAATTTTATAAAGAGAGTCTAACTATGTACCCTATCAATGATATGACAAGGGTCCTTACATTTGACGCCCTTCTGTTTAGATGGGCATCAATATGACCTTTGATGTAAGGATATATGCTCTCCTGTTTGGCATAAGACTGTATCTATTCATACCAGTTGAACTTTCTATGAGTAAATATATTCAGACAGGATATGGTCTCTTGTCTTTTTCTGCTCAACTCTGGCCTCTTTTATGTTTAGTTATCATTGTTTTTTTTGAATATAGGTTCTGGTATACCTCCAATTAACATGTATCACCACAACATATGCCAGCTACATATTGACACCTGCCATTTGATCACCGTTTCTTTGCCAGACTCCCTAAACGTTGTGTAAGTGGCACAGATGATAATGAATAATGAGATATGTTATGGCATTGTTATATGTGCTTATTGTATATGTTTTTTCAGTTAGGCCAACTTTCTTTGCTGCCAAGCTATTAATGGTCCCGAGGAAGCTATTGATGTGAAACACGTCAACCTCTTTGTTATCCAGCAAAGTCAACCATTAATTAAGAATATATATGGCCTGTACTGCTTTAAAGGGAATTGTTCCCGTGAGGTTGAAATACAATTTGATCAGTTGAATGATGGGTTGCATGATCATATAAATACAGGTGTACCACCATTAGGGTGTCCAAGGGTGCTTCAGGTCTTTCAAAATCCTTGCAACGCCCCAAAACCCCAAAAGGGGACTGTGCTAATAGAATGTGTGGGTTTCATCATTGTGTGTCATCTCTTGTGTACATGGGTGCTACCAACACAGGGTAAATCACTAAACATAGCAAAAGAGCAGGTCCTCCTGATATACGCTGGACAGATGTTGATTGACTTTGACCACTCCACAAAGTGGCCAAAATCACATGGGTGTACATGGGTACTACCACCAGAGGGTGAAACACTAGACATGGCAAAAGAGCAAGTCCTCCTGATATGTGCTGAATGGATGATTATTGACTTTGGCCCCTCCCCAAAGTGGCCAAAATCACATACAGTAAGAGTACATGAGTGCTACCACCACAGGGTCAAACACTAGACATGGCAAAAGAGCAAGTCCTCCTGATATGTTCTGAATGGATGATTATTGACTTTGGCCCCTCCCCAAATTGGCCATAATCACATACAGTAAGAGTACATGAGTGCTACCACCACAGGGTCAAACACTAGACATGGCAAAAGAGCAAGTCCTCCTGATATGTTCTAAATGGATGATTATTGACTTTGGCCCCTCCCCAAATTGGCCAAAATCACATACAGTAAGAGTACATGGGTGCTACCACCACAGGGTCAAACACTAGACATGGCAAAAGGGCAAGTCCTCCTGATATAGGCGGAATGGATGTTGATTGACGTTGGCCACTCCCAAATTCCCATCTAAACGAACCCTACCGCAAGCGATCACCTGTGTCTCTTTTAATTTATCTAAGGTAAATCGGTCTTAACGATATCTTTAAGCACATACCAAGTGGATTCCTTGTGTGGTCCACTTCTATATTCTGCCTGTTGCCTGAGCATAAATGGCGATAACACTTAATAAACATTGTTTTATCATGCTCAGTGTTTGACAACCAGCTAAAAAACAGCTGCCCAATACACACAGGAAATGGAGCAGAAAAGGGATAGTTTTGATCGAACATCAAAGACCTGCAATAGCTATCGCCATGATAGAAATTTCTTTGGAGATTGCCGGGATGAAACATTCTGTTGCAATGAGATTAATGCAAACAATAAAACAGAGTTTCTTTTTCAGGTTATATAAATATTTGGAAGGATTCAAATGATGTTTGGGCAGAACAGTTTTGTATCCAAGTGAATATTTGAAGCAGCAAAAAACAGATACCAACAATAGTAGTTTGTGTTTGGTAGGTGAGCAAACTAGGCATTCGTCTAAAGTGCCACTGTTCAGTGGGGCAGACAAGGGAGGGAGCAAAAAGTGCAGAGCACCATGCTGAGATTCCAACACTTCCTCCCTCATACCAGCTATTATTTTAAAGGGGGTAATTCATCTTTATCAAAAAACTACCTGTGCTGGTAAGGGGCACCTGTATATATAAAAACAAACCTTGCAGCTCTCACCAAATCAGAACATTACCCTTGCTATAGGTGTAGGACATTTATGTACCTCCTGAAGCCTGCTGAAAAACTCCCAGAGATAGCATAAACTCGTCCTGCCTTGTTGCTAGGACACTCCCAGCTGTTACTGTTCACCTCTACCATTACAAGAGCAAGCTCTCAAACCTCTGCACATGTATGGGCCACTATCTCATCCATCGCAGCATTGTTAAGCTCAGAGCAAGAGGGAGAGAGAGTGCAATCATGAATCAGCTGGTGGTGTCTTAGCAATGTCCTAGAGACAAGACAGGAGAGAATGCCATCTCTGGGAGGTTTTGGCCAGAATTTAGGAAGTACATAATTAACTTATATCTATAGCAAAGGCATTATTTAAATTCAGCACAGTTTGTTTATATTTAGAGGCACCCCTTACCTGCATGGGCAGTTTTTTGTAGACATGTGCATGACAAAAAAATGTAATTTGTTTTGTTTCGATTCATTAATCTAGTTATTTAGTTTTGTTAAATTCGGTTGATTCGTTCAATTCATATTCGGGATTCGTATTCTTTGAATTTACCGGGTTTTTTTTTTCGATTCAAAACATTCGAATCGATAAATTTAGAATCAGTCGAACCGAAAACTTTTAGATTTTTTTTTTTTTTTAATTTCAATGTGGCAAAGTGAACAAACAAAAGAAAAATCTTCATCAAATGATTACAATGACTCTTTAAATCACCTTTGGCTTAACTGAAACAGCATTATTTCTAAATGGTACTCCAATAATACACACAGTCTTTGATTTCAGCAATATGTGTACAGTTAGAATTCGACTGAAGTTCGATGTAAAATTCGATTCGAATTTTAGTCCAAATTCCTGAAATTCAGACGAATTTTGTTTCGTTATTTCGGAGCATTCGGTAAAATTTGTTTATATTGTAATTCGGGTATTGGGATATATCTGAATCTCAGAAAAACGAAAACTCGTCTGAGTATTAATTCGGAACGAAATAAACCGCACACGTCTAGTTTTTTGGTAAAGGTGAACTAACCCTTTAATGTTTTTAAAGGAATATATAGCTTTTTTTACTTTTTTTTTTTTTGCATTCATAGGTAGTGATAATTAAGCATTTCAATTCAAATCCACAAATTTTGCTGAGTCAAGTAGTACATTTAGCTGTGAAGAGGCGGAAATTTGATATGCTAATCAGAATCCACCCAGCTGATGCTCTCTCCTCTCCCTGCTCACATTTCTCAGTATGAAGTTTCAATTAGACAGAGATAGTCCGAAAGCAAGCAGTCACTGCTTGGCTTTCAACGAGAAAATATGTACTGAAAGAAATATTTAGGTTTCCAGTGCTGACCTTCTACTTAAAATGCAGACTGCCTGGCTGTACTAGCTTATTACTTTTGGACCGGGAACTAATATGCTTATAAGGAAAGTCAGACTATTGTCATTCCAATGTTAATCTAAATAAAATAAATGTAGGTTAAACTTCCAACAGGGCAGGATCTATACTACCTGACCCCAGGCCAGCTATCTTGTGGCATGCCCTTCCTTCTGCAGCTGACTACCTATCCTTTCTATTACGGTTTTCCTGATACCATTTTTTTAAGACCAAGTACAAGTACCGATACTTTTTTTCAAGTACTCACTGATACCGATTACCAATACTTTTTTTTAATGTCATGTAGCACTAATGGGCACTGATAGGTGGCACACACTAATGGGCACTGATAGGTGGCACGCACTGATGGCTGGCACTGATAGATGGCGCTGACTGATGAACACTAGTAGGTGGCACTGATTATGCAGCACTGATGAGCACTGATAGGTGACACACACTGATGGGCACTGATAGGTGGCACACACTGATGGCTGGCACTGACTGATGGCTGGCAGTGGCACTGGCTGGATGGGCACTGATGGATGGCACTAACAGATGTCACTGATGAGCACTGATTGATGGCTGGCACTTATGGGCACGAGAGGATTTATTTTTCTATGCTGCCTCTGCAACGCCCATCTTGGTACACCTTACACTCAGCCTCAATAAAGCAGCAGCGGACATCTTGTTACACCCAGCCCGAACTATATGGGCTGGGTGTAACAAGATGTCCGCTGCTGGCATACTGTGGCCGAGTGCAGGGTTTACCAAGATGGGCGCTACTGCACTACCTGCTTGAGGACTCGGAGGACTCGATTTCCGCTCTGCTCTCCGCTCGCTGACTTCCTGTCTCTCCCATCCCAGGTATCGGCTAAGGCATCGGGAGCATTTGTGCGAGTACAAGTACTCGCGCAAATGCTCGGTATCGGGACAACCCTACTTTCTATCACAATAACAAGGACATCATAGACAAATTTTGACATACTAAAAGAAAGGAAAAAAAGGTTTGGAGAAATGCAAACACTGAGATTACTGACCACAGAGAAGAATCGCTAGTAGAAAATCTGTGTGTAGACCACTTAAATACCGAAGACAAATTTTTAGCTGACAATCATATATTTTTTTCCATATTAGAGACAGGAGGAAAAAAACTTAAGGAAATAATTCTACCAGTGAAATCTGTAGTGTATTTATACTGCATTTATCAGTGAAAGCTTGTACAAAGGTGGAGTTGCTAGAGAAGGATGGGGACAGTTGATGGCATCTGGACAGAGTGACTGGCACCAACTGAAATAGCGGATGATCTCAGGCAATTTGTTTGGGAATAACAATTGGGCTGAGCTGTTGTTGCTGCATCCTTAAATACCAGTAGCAGCAGCCACTATCAGCTTTCCCATGTCAAGTTGAGGTTACACACCAGAACTTTCCTTGTTCCGTGTGGCACCACATCACACAGCACTGGTGTTGTTTTTTCCAAGACACAAGGGGAAGGCTTGTAACAGGCTCCTTCAGCTCCCACCGTTCCCAGCTAGTAGGATAGGGCTGCTGGACTATGGAGGAGCCAGTCTGACTGCTGCAGGATCTGCAGGCTGAACTCAGATAAGCTCCCCTGACATAAATTACTTTAGACTTTGACAGGGGGACACTGACCAGAGCTGCTGAGGGAGAGCCAGGCCCACTCAGATACTTTACAAGAGACGTCACGTGGGAAGGAGAGAGAGGCTCTTGTGGATTTGGTTGGTGGGGGCTGTTCTGTCACCTCAGGCCTGGTCCATAGTGTCCAAAGAAAAACTTCTCACTTGTATATAACCAACCAAATGCTCTAATTTTTTTCTATACTTTACTAGATAGAGGAAAGGAAGAAACATTTTAAGAAATGTATCTAAAGCCTAAACATTTTCTTTGTTTTGTATAGAGTAGGGAAGGGTAAGCAACTATGTTGGGTTTTTATTGCTTCCTGTGTTCTCTCTGTTTGGACCAATTGTACCAGGGCTGAAAGTGGGCAGAAATCTAAAAAATTTAGTTGTCACCAAAATAGAAGTTGGGGAGAAACCAGTGGGGACACTTGCTTGGGTGACAACTGACTAAAGCCTCATACACACGATAAGAATATCGGATGAATGATCTCCGTTTTTTTGCATGCTAGTCTCATATCAAAAATCAAGAGGTTACTAAACTTACGAAAATTCTCACACCACAGAATACAACTTCAGAAGTGATGTAATGTGTTGTATTGTAATGTATTATTTTGTTTACGAGCATGTGTGGTCTTGCTATTCCAATTTTTTCGAACTAATACTGTACTGATCAAAACAAAAAACGTACGATCTGGTATCGTACGAGAATTTTTTTTCATGTTTGTCCCTTTGGATAATTTCGCATGAACTGTCGTGACTGGCTCTCGAAAGCTGTGTACTAATGATGAAAAGACATGCTGGTAGGTTAATTGGATCCTGTCTAAATTATCCCTAATATGTATGAATGTGAGTTAGGAACCTTAGATTGTAAGCTCCTTCAGGGTAGGGACTGATGTGAATGTACAATGGATATGTAAAGCGCTGCGTAAATTGACGGCGCTATATAAGTACCTGAAATAAATTATCGTATGATTGCTTTGAAAGCGGTACTAGGCTTAAGAGAGGATTTTCTCTCGCTTTGGAGAGATTTTCTCTACATTGTTTTGTCTACAGTACAGAACACGAACAGGAACAGGAAGTAAAGGGAAATTTCCTCAATGGTACGTGGATGGAAAATAATCAACAGGGGTTTCTGCTTACTCTAAACCAGGGATCTTCAAACTACGGCCCTCCAGCTGTTGCAGAACTACACATCCCATGAGGCATTGTAAAACTCTGACATTCACAGACATGACTAGGCATGATGGGAATTGTAGTTCCTGAACACCTGGAGGGCCACAGTTTGAAGACCCCTGCTCTAAACAAACAAAAAAAAGAGCAATTTACAAAGTTTAGTAAATAAACTTGTCCTGTTTTAATGAAGAGAAACCCCCCCATATACAGCTAAAGACAGCAATTAAAAACAATAGTGCTTTTCTCCACTTTAATTAAAAAGTAAACATTTTGTATGGAGTTAGTTAGGCCATACACGTTGCGAAATTTGCACGATTCTCCCATCAACACAGACAGTGCTGACAGGGGAATCAGCAATTGTCTTCTCCCAGCGGGGGGCAGGCGAGGAAAGACAATAATTATTGCTAGCGGCTATAGCAGCCACTAGCGATAATCACAAGAGAATCCAGCAGGCCAGTTGTACCCAAGTTTTTTTTTTTTGTCATATTTCAAAAAAATTATTTGAGAAAGTAAACAAGGCATGTTTAGAATGTACATACACATACTACAGGTAGTATGCAGAATACACAATAATATCGAATACCATTTGCAACAGGTTCATGTTGAAGAGGGTTTGAATCCCCCAGTGGAACAGGAGGGGTGTCCCCTCCAGGGTCAATAGACTGTTATGTTGTAACCAGTGTTAATTTTGGCAGCAAATTTGGATTTAGTTTTAGTCTTAGGACTAGAATGGCATTTTAGTTTTAGTCCCATTTTAGTCTTCTGCAATTGTTTAAGTTTTAGTCGTATTTAGTCGACTAAATCTCCAGGACATTTTAGTCGACTAAAAGTCATTTTAGTTATCTAAAATCGAATGGGTGTAGTTAAATTGTGATGCATTAGTTAACATTTCTCTACAATTTCCAATCTAATATTTTATTTATGGTATTGAGGTATGAACATGCACTACAGACCAGTGTTAATTTTGATGTCAAATTTCAGTTTTAGTCTTAGTCTTTTGACTAAAATGGCATTTTAGTTTTAGTTCCATTTTAGTCTTTTGACTAAAATGGCATTTTGGTTTTAGTCGTATTTTAATCATCTCAATTGTTTTAGTTTTAGTCGTATTTTAGTCAACTAAAATAGTATTAAGTTAGTCGATTAAAATGTTTTAGTCGACAAAATAAACACTGGTTGTAACTTAGTCCTGGAATAGAATCCCGTAGCAAGGAAACCTCGGGAAAAGTTCTAGGGTCAATAGGAAGCTACCCAATTTATCAGAGAATTGAAAAAAGCAGGTAGGAAAGAATAAGAAGAGGATGGGGGGGGGGGGAGAAGGGTGGAGCGGGAAAAAAAAAAGGAGGTGGGGGGGTTGGGTTTGTAAATATATAAACTAGAGTCTGGTTGTCAAGATACTTGGAGGGATCTTCAAACATCAGGAGTCAGGTTGTACCCAAGTTGATCGATCAACTTGGTTCATTCAGCTTGCCCATTAACGTTTCCAATGTCGGCTGGTTCCTGCTGAACCAGCTGAGATACGAACCATGTATGGCCAGCCTAAACTGGCTATAGTGAGCTCAGATTTTTGCCTAGTTCCTACTAAATCAGCTGAAATTTGAGCTATGGTTGGCCCTGTTGGCAGGTCCCACCAACTCGCTCTACAGAAGTTGATTTTCAAACGACTTTTGTCGAAAGCGGCTTGTCTGAACATTTTGGTCCAAACATCACTTGCATCCAGTCATATGCAAGAGCTGTTCAGGTATTGAGCAGCCAGTGGAGTAGAGGGCTGAATGAGAGAAACTGGAAGCTTATATGGCCAGCTCTACACTTCTAAACTACATTACAATGAGCTTTTTAAACAGGCCTTGTGATGTAAGTGTCTGAAAGCAAACATGGCTCTCAGTGTTAGCTATAGTAATGCTAAAGGTTTTATCTAAAGCGTGTTTCCTTTTATGCATCTAGAGGCTTATGAAGTATATAATGTCCCAACAGGAAATGTTTAGGTTTTGCGTGCTGTCAGGAGGGAACCGTATAGAATGACATATGCAATAAAAGTGTCTTAGGCTTCGGTTACATGGGGTGTAGTAAAGCGTATGCCCGTACGAGGGCAGTGTTTGCCCCCACAGGGATGCACATGGGTTTCATGCATTTCAGTGCAGGCAGTCCCATTCATGTCAGCAGCTTCATGGGCACAACCCCGGCTGTCAATTTGAGTGCACAGCCTCAAACAAAGACAGTGTGAGGAACTAGTACCAATAAAGCCGAGCTCCAGTCTCCTAAGCAATTTTTTGATAAAAGTAACCCTGTGATTCCTAGTACTTGTACTGTATTATTTGGATATTAGCATAAGAGTCCTCATACTTGTTACTTGTAAATGTGTAATTTCTTACTTGATCTCGGAAGCAGGCAGTGGCCATCAAGGATGTGGGCATCTGAAGCCCGCTCACGTGTATTTCTGGGATTCGGTGCAGCTGGCTACCCAGCTTGCACCTCCCGATCCCGCGCCTGCACAGTGAAGCCACTGAGCGTCTCACTCTCGTCCCGACAGGCTGCCATAGCAATGCATCGGCGAAAGTTCCTGCTCCATTGCTAGAGCAACCTGTCAGTCATGACATCCCGGTCCTCCTGTGCATGTCATTTCTGGTCTGGAAATAATGTGAGGTTTCGTCACTAGGTGATTCGCAAAGACTCCTGGGATACATGATGCCGCTATCCCAGGAGCCCTTGCAAATCGCCTAGTGACGTAATCGCCTGGGCGGCAGAAGCCAGAGGTGCTGCAAAAGAAAAGTAGTAAAAAGGTATTTACAAGGAAAAAAAAAAAATGTATTGCCATTTTTTATAGCATTCAGGAAGGGCATAACTGTACTTTCAAAAAACGGGTGGAACTCCGCTTTATTATGCAAGAATTATAGGCAACAAAATAAGCAATAAATTATGTTTGAAAACTTTATTATCCCACTGCCCTGCATTGTAGTATTAGAACAAAGGTTGCAAAGGTAAAATAACTCTTGAAGATTAATAATTTGGGAGAAGAAAAATTTGGTTAGTTTATGGAGGGAAGTAGCATGTTTAAAACAAGCATGCAGACCAGGAGCTCTGACTTCAGCCTGACTTTATTTGGTGCATGCTTGTTACAGGTCAGTGGCTCAGAACGTGCTGAAGTCAGGCAATTTGCATTTTTATATGGATGTCAGTAATGGTAATTTTTGGTCTCATAGCGCAGGTTTTCATTTAATTTCTACATTTGTGCCGCCATTGTTGCATAATATACAATGCAAAATCAGTTATCTATTGACCTTTTCTGTTTTAGGTCCCACTATAGCAGTAAGTTTCCTGGAATTGGGAGCTATGGATACTGCAGATAATTATGAACAATGACCACATACATCCTGAATGTTATATAAAATGATAATATTATGGTGCAATCTAATTGTTGAGCCATTGTGTGTCAAAGTTCTGGAGACCTGCACTGGAACAAAGGATTGCTAAGGTTTTCCATCATGTGGACCTCTTGGTCCATGTTTCGGTATTCTTCTGAATTTTGGACATGGACTGAGGGCGAACCACCTATCTCCACCCTACAGCCATGTATCTCTCCTGGATACCTCCTTTCTGCCTTCCCATCCTGCCTTCTACCAACTGAAGTGTTCCCATTGTCTATGGAATGAGTTGTGATCCAACAATCGATTATTCTTTGTAAGCATAAAACTTGGCTATTACAATCATTCTATGTTTCTACTATATGTACATGTATCCTGACCCCAATCAGGATGTTGAGTATATCTCAAATACGATATGGTTTGATTTACTTAGTATTTTGTTGCGTTATGTTAAATGTACAAAAGAACATAAGTCCCCAATAAACCTATTGTAACTGTTATGAACGTACTTCATGTCTACGATTTGTAATTGTATATCTTTCATTTTATTTTGAAATTTTAATATGGTCTTGTTTCCATAAAATAAGATTGACTTAAAAAAGATGCTTTCCAATATGCACATTATATCCACTCTGGAATTGAAAATGTGCTGATGTTTCACACATTCCTGCTTCATGCTAGGTTTTAACCCTGACCTTACTTAGCAGTAGCTATTTTAATGTGTTATTTTATTCATATAAGAGGTACACCTTATCTTCTCAGAGCTCCTGGAATTTAATACAAGCAAACCTCAGATCCTCCTCCACTATGAGTTCTTTTCATGCTCGTAGCCCAATCATCTTAACACTTCCTCCCTTCCTTCTCTCCACATTACCCAAACTTAATTACATGCTTACCACCGAGAAATATGCTAGGCACAGCTGATCAGACATTGTGTTTAGTAAAAACATTAGATTCAGCGTATGGTTACTCATCCAAAGATCAAAGGAAAGAAGAGCAGAAACATCCGTGCAGAAACATTTTAGATCTATGACAATAACAAAAGATTGCACACTGAAAGAACTGTTTCATGAAGACAGCTGGACTTTACTTATTAAAGTGTCTGGTAAACTATGGTCATTGCCTTTATCAGCCAAAGAGATTGACCCATTTATTCTCCACTAGTCATTTTCAAGGGGTTTGGCTCAAGCTGAAAGCTATGGGTCAACACAGGGAGCTTGCACTTGTTTTATGTGTCACTTTCATGTATATGTGATCATTGTGATCATACTGTTGTTGTCTGTGGAGCGCTTTAGGTAGACAACATGGCTACCAGCTAAATCTGAACACTGCAAATTTAATGAGCCTGTACAAGCACAATGGAACAAAGGAACACAAAAGGTCATGAATTTGATTAACTACTGTAGATATGTATACATTGTATGTTGATTATTTTTTTTTAACAAGCAAGTATGTTGATTATTTTATCTCTTTGCCTTATAAAAAAAAAAATTCTGAAAAGCAGAGCTCCACTTTAAAAGCCATTTACATTAGTAAAAGACTATAGTTAAAGATAAAAATATTTTATGTGTACTGTGCCTAAGTCGGCCATAGATGGATTGAAATTCGGCCAGTTCAGCGAAAACTGGCCTAAATGTGACCCATGTATCGCTGTTCATTAGATCGAGAGAAGTCGATCTAATGATTGGCTTGTCTCAAACAGGAATGTTGGAAAATTTGCATTTGATCAATCGGCTGCAGTGCTGATGAATGTATTCTGATAGCAGAGGAGTCCCCTCTGTCAGAATACAATAGCACAACACGGAGGATTTCCCCATCCACCGAGCTTGTGTGGATGGGGAAATCTGATTTTTTCTTTTTTTCTTTTTTTTTTTGATCAGCCCACTGGCTGATCAAAAAAGATGATCCATTTATGGCCAGCTTTATACCTTTACTTTGCACTCTTCAAAAATACTGGTGAATTGCAGAACATTTCTCAGTTTAAATTTATTATCTGTCTCTCAAAATATTGTGCCCAGGTAGGGGTTGCACTTTTTTTCTTTTTATTGTATCCATTATCCTGTTACCAGTGATAGAAATAGTGATTTCAACAGTCTGTTTTAATGCGTATTAATGCTTTCTTGAATAACTTTTAGGCATCATGCACACTGGACGTTTGTGGATGTTTTTACAGCTGCTGTTTTTGGCTTCAGATGTTTTTTTCTACAGTCAATAAACTCTCCAGCATGTTATTCTTTGTGTCCATGCACACATAGGCTGTTATCAACTGTTTTTGGCTCCAAAAACTCCAAAACTAGTGGGTTATGAGAGGCTATTTTCAGCTGTAATAACGCTCTAACATCAAAAAACACAGGTAAGTGCCAATAAACGCTCAATAACGCGGCTTGCCAGTGTTTAATATTTTTGATCCATTGAAAAAAGAAAACGATATCGCTGAAAAACGCAAAAAAAAAGAAAAAAAAAAAAAGGTAAAAATGTTATTGCAAAAACATTGAAAAACTCACTGCAAAGCTGCAAAGCTACTGGCGTTTTTATAACATTAATATAATGTCCAGTGTGCATGAGGCATTAATATTCTCATATATATAGATATATATATATTTGCTTATATTTTAATTAAACTGAATTCTTCTTCTCTTGATAATATTTTCATTCATTATCTAGCTGACTTGTATGCAATACTATTGCAAAATACAGAGTAGTAATGATTTTACAGAACTGCAGCTTTTCAGACCTTTGTAACCAACTTATACTACTTTATACAGGAAACTATTTGTGAATTAGCATAAAGATCTGACCCTTGTGGTATACAATGCAATTACAAATAAACTGAAGATAAAATTATTTTCTAGTAACTTAAAGAAGAACTGCAGTCTGCTCACATAATTTGTAATAAAAACATCTTTGCCATTCTGGAGCTTCCCTTCAAGCACTTTGCATATTATTGTACATATACTGTGATTCTGTACTTGCCAAATATGCTGCAGAAGTAAATTTCCCTCCACTGAGTCTGGCTGCATCCATTTTAACTGTGGGCAGCTGAAGCTGCTGCCTGTTCACTTCCTGGATTTACACAGAGGCAAACCTCCAGCCCTGCAGCTCTCATTCGCCCTCTTATGACTCATCCCCCTTCCCTTACTGGCAAACTCACACGAGAGTGAGAGAGAGAGTTGTGCATGATGTCATAAGCCTAGGCTTTTTACCAGACAAGAAGCGGGAAGTGGGCTGTATAAGGTATTTACTGGCAGAATAAAAAATGTTTTACTATCCAAAGTTAAAACAAAAAGGGCAGAAGATTTAATAGATGGAAAGTTAAAAAAATTACTGAAGGTCCGCTTCAATTTCTCCCCACTTTCTGAGATGAGAAAGAAGGACACCTTTTAGCCAAAAGTACGTGGCCAAAGGACACACTTCTGACACACCCCAAGTTATGTAGCACAGAAAGAATAAATACACAAAATCTGTTACAGCTAAAAAGGCTTTCTCCAACACTACTTTTCCCTTATACTGGATTTTCAAAGTAGAAATACAATAATATAGATGTTTGTTGAAACACTGAATGCACTATAACACTTTTGATGGTTGAATATTACCATTTTTACAGAAGTCTTTGGATAAGACCAAAAAGAGGGACAACTTAGGAGGAAAGAGCTACAGGGGGATTTGGTTTGAAAAGAGGGACAGTCCCTCCAAATTAGGGGCGGTTGGGAGATATGCAAAGGGAAAACAATTTAATAATATCTCTTTGTATTAATAAAGTAATCTGAATCTAAATAGGAAGCTGATTTAAGTATTTGTTAATTTTTTTTAAAAAAGTCCTACAACTGCCCTGTAATATTTTTATGATATGAATGTTATTTTTACCTCATTAAATCAAAATTATTATTATTATTTTTTATCCAATTTATATGTTTTTATGTAAACATTCAAATGCAAAAGAATCATTGACAATTCTTACTGCTATAGACAGTCTACATTGCAAAATTTGGTCCCTGGAATAATTAAAAAAAAAAAAATACATTCTTTGCCTAGTAACATAACATTTATTATCCATCTATTACTGAACTGGGATTTTGGGTTAAACAGCATTGATGAAAAGCATTTACATCACAGCATCAGCATTTTAGTTTTAAACATTTGTCACAGATAGGTATATGGACTTTTATTGTCCCTAGAGACAGTAAACCTAAATAACACCAGCTTAGCTGGAAAATGCTGTAAGAAGTGATTTTAATATATCTGTATCTACGGCATATACACATAATAGCTACATCTATCATTTAATATAAAGTCTTTTTTGCTAGTAAGTATTAGTAAATGAATTAAAGAAATGACTAGTGAGCAGTATAAAACAGATTTGCAATCTTTTTAAATATTATTGATATTATGACAGGATCCCTTGTGATACTTTTGAAGGTTCTATATCTGATTCGTAAATATTAGGGTTCTGGAATAAGATACATTTTGCTTTATCAGTTTAAATGATATTTTTAAAGTAGCCAAATTACATTTGAAGTAATACTGTTTGACAGTATTTAAAAGCTGAATGTAAATAATTTACAAACTGCACTAGAACTTTTTTTATAAATACTTGTGCTAAGCATACATGGATAAACCAGGTCAAATAAATATTGTTCTATATTTATAGCAGTGTATCACCAACGCTCTCTGCAAACTACAACAGAAAGAAAAAAAAAATGAAGTGGTATTTTGAAATAATATTTTTAAAACAGCAATTCTGATATACTAAGCTATTCCATTGCATGGAAAATATTGTTGGTCTTATGATATTTTATGTGATATACTTACTACATAAAAGTATATTTTACTAATGTCCGTTTGACTTGTTTTGTTCCTGTATATTTAGAATAAAATAAAGAATTTATAAAGAAAAAACAATAATAATAATACATTTATTTTGTCTCACTAAAAATGTGATCTCAAAAAAAATAAAAGTAAAACATGCAAATACATAAAAGTTCAAATGCACATTACGTAATATACATACACATAGAAACATTTAACATTATAATCTGACTATTGCCTATGGTTACAACACTATCTACTTAAGTAATTTATTACATTCATTTATGTAAATGCTTCTAGTCTTGTGAATTAGTACTTTAAAATTAAAATTAAAATTACCTACATGAAACTACATTACATTCACAAAACTATGAAAATACATGCAAAAAAGGAATGTTTTGTTGCATTTTATTATACTATTAATATTATTATTAATACTACTACTACTATGTACTTGATGTATTTAAATTCCATGCTGTGTAACTCAGTATTAGTAAAATAATAGGTCATATATTAATTAAATGAGCTCATTGCTTTGACTGACTAATTCACAATTATAGTTTTACAGGATGAAGAAAAAACATTTTTTTTTAAATTATTATTTAATGTATTTATTATTTGATTATTTCAAACCAATGATTGAATAAACTACACGTACACATATTTAGCAGGCACTGGCAACAAATGTACACATTAATGTGAGCACCAATACTACACCGCAGGGGTAATTCTAGCTGTAATAAAGGAGAAGAAAGTACCATAAAGATTTAAAGTTTTATAAAGCATTGCAAGTCATGTGCTTGTTTACAAGAACATACCATTAATCACTAAATCATTTTGTGGCTTTTTAGATTTTTTTTTTTTTTTTTTTTTATAAATTGTCCACTGCAAAAATAATTGGGAGTGTTTTAGTTCTACAGAGTTTTGGCATTGTACTTTCACTAGCTCTTCTTGGCCTTTTACATAGAGTGTAGAGATAACAGCCCCTGTGTGTGGGATTCTCCGAATCTTCCTGCCAATCACTGGATCCTCCTCCTGCCCTCTCTGGCGTCTTCAGGCTTTCTTTCAAAAATCTCCTAATTTATCATGGAGCTGCACAGACACTGCTTGGACCACTGGGGTCTAGAAGCTGTCAGCAGAGGCACCTTATCTATCCAAAATGTTTAGCTAACCCTTTGTCATACAGGCCTCCGAACAATGGACCTGTAATCTGTGAAACAACATCAAATCCGAAAGCAATCACTTCAAGAGACTGTCTATATAGCCTGAACTTAAAAATTCTCCAATATAAACAAAAAGGAACAGACTTTTCAGATGCTAAACAACAAATCTGGAGATAATCAATGTGAGCAATAGCATTTTGACCTCTCTAAATATATATTTGGCCAGAGTTACATGGATTGATATTTGCCAGTTATGAGATCAAAGTATCATTTGCAACTATTATACTGTTAAAGGGTTAAAGGCCAATTTAATTTAAAAAAAAAAAAAAAACATCTTTAATTTTTCTTGTTTGCTGGCAAGTTGAATCACATGCTGGTTTCTTAACCACTTTCCGACCGCAATACTACGTTACAGTTTGCAATTGGTTTACCGGGATTATGGCTGAACATATCAGCCATAACCCCCCGGTATCGATCTTTTGCAGCCGGCGGCCGGCTTTCTCATTAAAGCAGAGTTCCACCCAAAAGTGGAATTTCCGCTCATTAGTCTCTTCTCCCCCTCCGGTGCCACATTTGGCACCTTTGGGGGGGGGGGGGACAGCATCTTTGACAGGTATCCTGATCCTACTTCTGGGAGTCCGGGCCTCGGCCGTGACATCACCACGGGGCTCCCTCCTCCTCTCCCTGTCGCTGGGCCAGTAGGAGAGAGGAGCGGGGCCTCGTGCATGCACAGTAGGGTTCCTGGCATGAAGCCGTAAGGCTACACTGTCGGGTACCCTTACCCGCAATGGTGGCTGCAGCACCCGACAGATGATGGAAACATCAGCTGCGGTGCCGACATCGCTGGACTCCAGGCAGTGCCGGGACAAGGCCATCTGGTGCCCAGGGCGATGATGGCAAACTACGCCCCCCCCCCCCCCATAAAGAAAGAGTAAGTGTCCTTTCAAAACCAGAAAACACTTAAAACGGGTCGGCAAATGGTTAAAGTGTAAGTTCACCTTTCTCGGCAGGACACCGGCAGCTCTCTATGGTCCTGCACTGACCACACTACACTTATACTGACACCAGCCCTATATTTTATTTATACTAACTCTAACTGCGTGTCTTATCTCTCTGGCTGGCTGCTTCCTCTCTCCCCACTCCCTCACCTGCAGCTTGTAGCTTCCATCAGTCCGGAGGAGAGGGGGAGCCTGGAGGAGGTGATTTTTTCTTGGGCGGAACACCGCTTTAAACTGTTCTGGGCGGCTCATGAGCCGCTGGAATGGTTTCCGAAGCAGTGGGAGGGGACGCCCCCCACTGCTCGCCAGTGTTTCTTGAGCTTACTGTTACCGCAAGTTCGCCACAAGAAACGATCCATCCGTGCGGCCAGCTGCTCCCATAGACAATCAAAGAGTGGATACTCTTTGATCGCCTCTATGGTATTGGAGGACCAGAGCGACGTCATGACATCACTTCCAGTCCAGGCTGGAAGTTTTTTTGTTTTTTTTTTATCTTTTGCTTTTAAAGGTAAAAAAGAAATTTGGGGACTTTTTGACCCCAGATCTCTCCAGAGGACCTGGTTACATTCCTTGTAATAGGAATAAAAGTGATCGAAAAAATAGAAATAAAATAAAAGGGACAGTGTAAAAGTAAAAAAAAAAAAAAAAAAAAAGTAAAATAAATAAAAAAGTAAAATGAATAATTTTTTTTTTTTTTTTTAAAGTGCCCCCATCCTGTCATGGTCACAAGCAGAAACGAACGCGTAATTAAGTCGCGCATGCATATGTAAACGGTATTCACACCATACATGTGAGGTATCACTGCGAATGCTAGAGTGAGAGCAATAATTATAGCACTAGACCTCCTCTGTAACTCTAAACATGTAACCTGTAAAGGTGCTTAAAGCGTCGCCTATGGAGATTTTTAAGTACCGTTGTTTGTCCCCATTCCATGAGCGTGCGCAATTTTAAAGCGTGTTAGCTATCTATTTACTCTGTGTCACATCATCTTTCACATTATACAAAAAATTTGGGTAAATATTGAGTTTTTTAAAAAATGTATTCAAGTGTATTTTTTCCGGAAAAAATTGCATTTGCAAACCCGCTGCCCAAATACTGTGTGACATAAAAATCGCAACAATCGCCATTTTATTCCCTAGCGTCTCTGCTTAAAAAAAAATATACATGTGTGTATATATATATATATATATATATATATATATATATATATATATACATATATATATACATATATATATATAATATTTGGGGGTTATAAGTAATTTTCTAGCAAGCCTGGTCGACTTGGAGAAGCCAATGAAGGGATCTTGTATCCAGAATTTCCCACTTTTGACTAATCAAATGTATGCAACAACATTCTCCTATTCATGGGTATTACAAAGCCAAAGCATGTGACATGCTCACCCAAAGTTTGCTACATAATTTAAAATAAATATATGGAACGTCCACCTCCAAGAACGAGACACAGTGGGATGCCCACAGGCTGAACTAAGTTTTGTTTAACTAGCATGCTGAATCAGATGAATATATTGCACAATGGTTTTATAGGGCCTTCCATGAATGATGTTATTTTGGGCATTTTTTTTTTTTTTGTTTACCTGTTTTTCTACCTGTAAACTTGAAAACTCAATAAGCACTATTGAAAGAGAACTGACAGATATTGTACAACTGATTGTCCAACAGGACTGTGTGCATGATCCGGGTTTTGCAGGTAGGGAGCTCACATGAACGCCGTCAGCGGCTCGCTCCCGCTGTGATCACACACAGTGGAAGCCCAGCGGCGGGTACTGCAGCCTTGATTTCCCCCAGCACCCGCTGATGATTCAGCAGAGAGGCAGAATGGTGGTCTGACCATGTAAACAAGGCGGATTGCCATTCTGTCAGTAGGGAAGGCATAGATCCTGTGTCTCTGCCAAGCAGGTACATGGATCCATGCCTTCTACCTAGTAAAAGCACCTCCCACAGTTTAGAGAAACACTGGTTAGGAACACATTTAACCCTTTTAACGTCCCCGATGTTAACCCCTTCCCAGCCAGTGTCATTAATACAGTGACATGGCTTTTTTTTTAACACTGATCACTTTATTAGCGACACTGGTCCCCAAAAAGTGTCTGTTAGTGTCCAAACTGTCCGCCGCAAAATCACAGTCCCGTTATAAGTCGCTGATCGCCGCCAGTACTAGTAAAAAAATAAATAAAAATAACTTTTGCGCAAACTAATCAATACACGTTTAATGGGATTTTCTTTTTAAATATTTAGCAGAATACATATTGGCTTAAATATTTGAAGAAATTTAATTATTTTTTTTTATTGGATATGTTTTATAGCAGAAAGTAAAAAAATATTGTTTTTTTTTTTTTTTTCAATTGCCGGTCTTATTTTGTTTATAGCAAAAAATAAAAACACAGTGGTGATCAAATACCACCAAAAGATAGCTTTATTTGTGGGAAAAGAAGGACATCAATTTTATTTTGGTACAGTGTTGCACGAACGAGCAATTGTCAGTTAAAGTAACGCAGTGCCATATCGCCAAAAATGGCCTGGTCATAAAGAGGGGTAAATCTTCTGGAGGTCAAGTGGTTAAGGAGATAGAAAAGGAAAGGTCATTTTTAATAACATTCAATTACAATATGACTTGTGTTGCAATTGTATACGCTATATTATTTTTTCTTTATTTGCTATTTTTTTCCTCCATGAAAGTGGAGTTACCCTTTTAAAGCAGGGGTCTCAAACTGGCAGCCCTCCCCTCCTGCTGTTGCAAAACTACAAGTCCCATCATGTCTCTGTCTGTGGGAGTCATGCTTGTAACTGTCAGCATTGCAATGCCTCATGGGACTTGTAGTTTTGCAACAGCTGGAGGTGCCGCCAGTTTGAGACACCTGCTTTAAAGAATATGTCCAAGCATCATTGTTTTGGATAAGGTGAGGAATGGTTAGCACCCCTGTCAGGTCTCTGCTGCTATCCAGGGCTCTGTTTGGAAGATTTAGCTGCAAGTCTTGCTGACAACATTTTATTGCAGAGGAAGTAAGGGTAACTCTCCTACCCCCTTCCTGACCAAAGCACTTTTTGCGATACAGCACTGCGTCGGTTTAACTGACAATTGCGCGGTCCTGCGACGTTGAACCCAAACAAAATTGACGTCCTTTTTTTCCCACAAATAGAGCTTTCTTTCGGTGGTATTTGATCACCTCTGCGGTTTTTATTTTTTGCGCTTTATACAAAAAAAGAGCAACAAAAAACAAACAAAAAAAGCAATATTTTTTACATTTTGCTATAATAAATATCCCCAAAAAATATATAAAAAAATTTCTTTCTCAGTTTAGGCCGATATGTATTCTTCTACATATTTTTGGTAAAAAAAATCGCAATAAGCGTATATTGATTGGTTTGCGCAAAAGTTATAGCGTCTACAAAATAATGCATAGATTTATGGCATTTTTATTATTCATTTTTTTTTTTTTTAGTAATGGCGGCGATCTGCGATTTTTATCGTGACTGCGACATTACGGCAGACACATCGGGCACTTATGACACTATTTTGGGACCATTGTCATTTATACAGCGATCAGTGATTACTGTGTAAATGACACTGGCAGGGAAGGGGTTAAACACGGGGGGGCGATCAAGGGGTTAAGTGTGTCCTAGGGAGTGATTCTAACTGTAGGGGGATGGGTGCACTGCAACATGACAGAGATCACTGCTCCCGATGACTAGGAGCAGTAGATCTCTGTCATGTTTCCAGGCAGAACAGGGAAATGCCTTGTTCTGCCGCTCCTTGACACGATCGCGGGCCCCCGGTGGACATCGAGTCTGCGGGACCCGCAGCCACAGTCATTGAGTACGCGGCAGGCGTGCGCGCTCCCACAATGCCGCGATTTAAAGGTAACGTACCTGTACGCCCATTCACCCAGCTGTACCATTGTGCTGTAAAATAATATGATGTTTTAGCTGTGCATCAGACATGAAAAAAAGCTTTGTTGCTGCAAGATGGACATAGCAAGGAGTCTAAAGCCGGGTACAGACGTACCCAAAGTCAGCCGGTTCAGCAGGGCACAGAGGGAGATATGCGGGCATCAGCATCTCTTGTATTGATGCGAGGATCTGTCAATGTTTTTTGTGTTTTGGACCCAAAAAATATGCAAACCACATCCAAAACGCAACCAAAGTCGCACTACATTTTTGCACTGCAAATTGCACTAAAACTGCACCACAGCAGTGTAAACGAAGCCTTAGACCTGTCATAAGTGAGGTTTTAGTTTTACCCTGATGATCTTTCCCTACCCACATTTGTGTGCTCCAGCTCCTCCCGTTATATTCTCTATAAAGTAAATTTAAAAAATCCAGCAGGGATAGTGGGGGGGGGGGGGGGGGGGGCACCGTAATGGGCACAGCAGGTGTGCAGATCTGAAAACTCAGTGCAGATTCTACCCAAGAGATATAAGAGAATTTTAGGCAGTCTGATTCTCCAATTTCTACCATAAGCTGACCCTTCAAAGTAGAGGTGAACTCAAACTGACTGATACTTAGTTTGCATATACTTTAAAATTAAGAATTATGTGTATTTGAACATGTTTTTTCAGATCATGAAAACTGACTTACGTACTGTAACTAAAGCCATTGTGAGGTCAGATGCATTCTACACACAGATGACCTTGTGGTGACTTCCAGTGCCACCATAGAGGATGTAATCACTTGAACATCTAGTGCACTTCTAAGCTGCCAATCTCATTGAAATGTCAATTTCCTTATGTAAACATTTCTGCTAAACAATATAATGTACTCTGACTGTAGCTAAAACAGAATTTCCTATTAGGAGAGGGTAGCCATGTCTGACACAATTAAGGATGTTAAGACAGATACAAATATAAACCAGGAATTACAAAAATCATTTAGCAATTTGTAGCGATTTTAGCATGATGTCAGCGTAGAAATTATCTGGATTAATGACATCACACTGACTGCCATACTGCCTATTTAGTGATATTTCACATTGATCATATATTACTGCTCTTTCAGTAAAAGTCTATCAGTGTACTGATAGACTTAGGCTGGCCACACACGGTGCAAATTTCTTTTTGCAATCACGGGTTGCAGAAAAGAAATTTGCACAATTCCCCCATCAACACAGACAGTTATTATAATCCCTCCTGCCGAGCTATTGTCTGCTCAGACAGTGATTATCGCTAGCAGCTATAGCAGCCACTAGCGATAGTCGCAAGAGAATCTGGCAGGCTGGTTGTACCCAAGTTGATTGATCGATCAACCCGGTACATTCAGCCTGCCCAATAACGGTTCGAAGCTCAGCTGGTTCCTGCTGAACCGGCTGAGATTCGAACCATGTATGAGATTCGAACCATGTATTCGAACCATGTATGGCATGCCTAAAACTGGGGAGTGCAAAATCTGGTGCAGCTGTGCATGGTAGCCAATCAGCTTCTAACTTCAACGTGTTCAATTAAGCTTTGGCAATAAAGCCTGGAAGCTGATTGGTTTATAAGCAGAGCTGCACCAGATTTTGCACTCTCCATTTATAGTAAATCACCCCCACAGTCTCTGGAATTTATCATGGGGATATCAGTACTAGTTTCCACCATGTAATGTATCACTACCAATACATTGTACACGAGATTAGTGAAATTTTATTGTTCATATGTAAAAGGCCCAATGTAAGGCCCAAAATTTGGTATTTTTATTTTAAAACAGCTGTGGTTACATTACTTGCCTCCTCTCTGGTGTTGTCCCCCACATTATTCCCTTCCTGTCACTACATGTCTTGGGCAGGAAGACTGAGGACATTCTCTAAGTGTAGGTCATCATGGACTGGCCTGCCCATGGATGCAACACCAACACCACAACGCCCTGCACTCACATACCATGGTGCAAAGAGCAGGGCTGATGTCATCACATCAGTGCCACTTTCTGCATCATTGAAGATCATCCACAGTCGGAGAATATTGAAATTTAAAAAAAAAAGACTTGCTGGGGGGGCTGAGGAGAAAGGGGAAGACCAAAGCTGGGCTTTTACTCATAACCACCAACGCAGCCATAATCCCTGTCCTCCAGCCCAACCCCTGTACCCAATCCCTAGCCATTAGTCTGAACCCCTACCATTTACACAACCGAAACCCTAGAACCCACGCCAGAAGAATAAAATAAAAAATGTAATAAAGTTGCCTGGCTGTTATGTTGATCCCTGGTGGGAGATTTAGTAAAACTGGGTGCACACAGAATCTGGTGCAGCTGTGCCTAGTAACCAATCAGCTTCCAGGTTTTATTGTCAAAGCTTCATTTAACAAGATGAAGTTAGAAGCTGATTGGTTACCTGATTCTGTGTGCACCAGTTCTAGTAAATCGCCCCACTGGCATCACTAGTTAAAGGGGTTGTAAACCCTCGTTTTTTTTTAAAACAAACATGTCATATTTACCTCCACTGTGCACAGAGTGGCCCCGATCCACCTCTTTTGGGGTCCCTCAGCAGCGCTGGTGGCTCCTCCCCACATCGAGTGTCCACGTTGGAGAAGCGCTCTACTTGGTGGAAACCCGTGTGGGCACGCTCCCGAGTCCTTTCACACAGAATGCAGGACTTGCCCCCCCCCCCAGCGTTGCGTCATTGGATTTAATTGACAACAGCGGAAGCCAATGGCTGCGCTGCTATCAATCTATTCAATCAGGACACGAGACACCAGGTAGAGCTGGTGTGCTCGTTCCTGGCCTGAGAAGGATTGGGGTCAGGTAAGTAAAGGGGGAGCTATAGCCACGAGCAGTGATCTTTGTATTGGAGAAAGCTCCCCGTGCTTCCCGGCATTAGAAGACAATGGCGCTGCATGGGGGATTCTTCTATAAACAATGACTGTGTTGTTGGGGGAATCGAGGGTCGAAGGAAAGAAAATTACATAATGTATGGCCTGCCTTACACAGCCATAAACCCAACACAGATATTATATTGCGTAGTTTGCGCTAAAACATGAATGGAACTAAACATATTTATGTCATAATATTCTGATGACAGAAAACATGTCATTGACAAATATAATCTGTTAAGAAATCAATGCTGAAAAAAAAGTGCTGAAATGTGCCATGGGAATACAAAAGATACCATGTGGGAAATATCTGCAAACATCTACTCTACGTGCTACAACCTACAACAAGACTATAAAACAAATAAAATGTCTATAGATTGAGTAAAGAGGGAAGTTGTATTTTGCAGAGTTGCAGAAAAGAGCTATTAGTGGTAGACTGGAAGGTGATAGGATAGGGGACAAGACCCCAGACAGGGAAGTCCTGTGTCCTTGTGACCTACACTTTTCAGGACAATCTGAACCCCCACTGTGTCTCCACTGGAGTGGATGCCGCTGGGACTGTGCTGGTTATAAACTCATTAAGTTAATGTGTTGAAACAATCAGGGCTTAATTGAGGTCTGAGACACTTAACACAACACACTAATGACTCCGGGGTGGATGCCAGGAAAACTTTCTGTGTGTCATTCCCAGAAGCTCAGAGTAAAGAATGACAGTCCCCCATGATGGAATGCATACAGTTAAATTTAACATGATCGGCTAATATAAAAAAAAAAAAGGGAAATCGTTTTCAGAGCATACATTACCCTTTTTAGTAAAACATATCAGAAATTAATATTTACAGCAATTTTAGTTTACTATATACGTAACCATCCAGCATCATCTGCCTCACTGGATTGCTGCTGAAAGATATCAAACAGAGCCCTTATATATCAACTTTTTTTAAAATTTATATGGAATGGCAATATTGGATAGTATAGCAATTTATAAAGCTGGCATGATACAGCCAGCAAACAAAATAAAACACTAAATTCATCTGATTAGGTCCAGAGTGCTGCTTGATAAATATGTGTTGAATGAGCCAATACCTTTCATTTTCCTGCAGGACTAGAACAAAAAGCACTGGATTGTAGATTTGGAAATTATCTTTTTTATTGGAATAGATAAAAAATTAACAAAGGAAACCTGAACTATGGAAGCTGTGCCCAAAAAAAGGCAAGCAGAAGACAAGGAACTAATCACCAGCAGGTATAGTTACCTAGTTACGTTGAATAAAGACACCAGGCCATCCAGGTAGGTAGTGTCATGGATGGGATTCGAACTAGTGACTCTTTTTACTGCTAGGCAAGAGTACTACCCACTACACCACTGTGCCACCCATTGCTGCAGCACGAGCTTGGGTTTGTTCTAAACCCATAAGGAAGCTGTCAGTACCGGCTCCACAGCTGTGTATACACAGGAGGGCAGGAATGCTCATAACATCGTTGACTTAATATGGCTACGTTGGCCAGCACTGACAGCTTCCTTTTGTGTTGGTGGAACATGGGCTCAGACTCAATCCAAACTCATTCCTAGTCACCAGTATTGCCTATAGACTCATTGCAGCTTGTCTTCCTCACGTTACTGACTTACATGCCTTGTTCTCCACTGTGTCTGTGTGTGGAGGTGGCCATCTTGATAGAGGAAGGGATTTGCTTCCTCGTGTCAGAACTGATGACAGGTGGGGCAGCAGGAGAGGCTCAAAGCACAGGTCAGCAAAAACAGATAAAGCAGAAGCAGGGAGATTCTTGCTCTGTTCTGACAGTTTCCTCTCCAGCAAGGAGAACATTGAGCAGAACAGTAGGGACATCACCAAATCAAATTTTAAATTCAGGTGCAGCAGTGCTTTAGATACTCCCTTGCTGCAAATATAGATCTACGAAGCTTTCCGACAGGAGTGAAACTTTCAGGGCACTGCTTAACATTTTAGATGTTCCCTATCAGAGAGAAAATCTTCAAGAGTATCTACCAAACTTGTCTTACTATACCATAGTTGCCAACATTGTAAAAAAAAATTTAGGGACACTCTTTTGCATGTAGGCGGAGCCTTGCTATAAATAGGGGCGGGGCATTTGTTTATAGGCGTGACATAGTAAAATGCAGCGCGGTTTACACTAAATAGTGGGCATGGCTTAAATGGGCGTGGCTCGAAAGGGGGTGTGGTTAGAGTCTGAGATGAATGAGGGATGGAGAAAGAAAGAAAGAAAGAAAGAAAGAAAGAAAGAAAGAAAGAAAGAAAGAAAGAAAGAAAGAAAGAAAGAAAGAAAGAAAGAAAGAAAGAAAGAAAGAAAGGACAGCAGGCCTAGATCCTACACCACAATAGAAATATGTGTATTCCAGAAAGTTTAACAAATCAGCAGATAAAGATACTCCAAACACCTGGGATTAGCGCTTCAATCATCCCGGCACCATGGTTGTTATGGTGTCAGGGTGATTGAAGCGCATTATTTCTATTATTACATTGTAATATAAAATGAAATCATTCAACTTACCATAATGCAGAATCAGTGGAAGCCCCGAGCGTGTCACCTGCCACGTTGCCTGCCACCAGATGCCATCAGGTGCCCCCAGCAGAGTCCGTCCTTGGATCAGGTGCCCCCAGCAGAGTCCGTACTTGCTTCAGGTGCCCCCAGCAGAGTCCGTCCTTGCATCAGGTGCCCCAGCAGAGTCCGTCCTTGCATCAGGTGCCCCCAGCAGAGTCCGTCCTTGCATCAGGTGCCCCCAGCAGAGTTCGTTCTTGCATCAGGTGCCCCCAGCAGAGTCTGTCCTTGCATCAGGTGCCCCCAGCAGAGTCTGTCCCTGCATCAGGTGCCCCCAACAGAGTCTGTCCTTACATCAGGTGCCCCCCAGCAGAGTCCGTCCTTGCATCAGGTGCCCCCAGCAGCAGTGGCGTAGCATGGGTTGTCAGCAACCAGTGCAATGCAAGAAATTTGCGCCCCCTAACCTATGGACTTTGAGCACTCCCCGAGTCCCTTCTCTTCCTACAATAGTACTTACCAGTCTGCTTCCTACACTGACCTACCTATCCACTACACTGACCTACATGATTCCTAGACTGACCATTACACTTACCTACCTGTCCACTGCACTGACCTACATGATTCCTATACTGACCAGTACATTGACCTACCTGTCCACTACACACTGTCCACTACATTGACTACTACACTACACTGATTACCACTACACTACACTGATTACTACACTACGCTATTCACTACACAGCCCACTACACTACAATATCCAGCAGAGCCGTGTCCAGAAGATGGTACCTGCAGTGCGTGAGGATGTGGGACCTAGGCCAAGCTGGGGGTCTGAGGAGTCTTCCAAACGGAGCCTTGTGAAAGGGGGGAGCAAGGACCATCAGTGTCCCCAGCCAGCTGAGCCCCGGTCCTTCCGTGCCCCCCCCTCGTCGGACACACGGGGCGGAGGGTTGGCGGCCGGGGGGGGGGGGTGTGGAGGCTGATCACTTCCTTGTGTTCAGTTGAGAGCGGAGAGGGGTCACCAATCCCTGCAGCCAATAGGCTTCAGTGTACAATAGAATTTTCTATTTGTACACTGAAGAGAGAAGACGGCCCTCTGCACTAAACACAAGGGGAAACAACACTCGTGGTGGCGGTAGTTTTTGTGTAGCCGCTGCCCTTTTTAGCCAAAAACATTCCCGATTTTCAAAAAGCAAAATCCCGGGAAAATAATCGGGACAAGCTTAAATCGGGATGAGGGTCCCAAAATCAGGATTGTCCCGGGAAAATCGGGACTGTTGGCAACTATGCTATACTATATCTATTGTCACCTTTAATAAGTCCACTGTAACTTTAGCATCTCAAAGTGGAACAATAGGGTTGAATTTGGGTGAGTCTATCTGCTCAAATCTAGCAACCTATGACATTTGGAGAACTTCTGATATTGCAAATGAGCTTTCTATGAAGACCACTGGCTTTACTGTCACACCATACATACAGTGAGGGAAAAAAGTATTTCATCCCTGCTGATTTTGTACATTTGCCCACTGACAAAGAAATGATCAATCTATAATTTTAATGGTAGGTTTATTTTAACAGTGCGAGACAGAATAACAACAAAAAAATCCAGAAAAACGCATTTCAAGAAAGTTATAAGTTGATTTGCATTTAATTAATGAGTGAAAAAAGTATTTGACCCCTTCGCAAAACATGACTTAGTACTTGATGGCAAAACCCTTGTTGGCAATCACAGAGGTCAGACGTTTCTTGAAGTTGGTAGTTGACCACCAGTTTTGCACACATCTCAGGAGGGATTTTTTCCCACTCCTCTTTGCAGATCCTCTTCAAGTCATTAAGGTTTCGAGGCTGGCGCTTGGTAACTTAAACCTTTAGCTCCCTCCACATATTTTCTATGGGATTAAGGTCTGGAGACTGGCTAGGCCACTCCAGGACCTTAATATGCTTCTTCTTGAGCCACTCCTTTGTTGCCTTGGCCATGTGTTTTGGGTCATTGTCATGCTGGAATACCCATCCAATACAGAATTTCCTGCCCTGGCTGAGGGAAGGAGGTTCTCACCCAAGATTTGACGGTACATGGCCCTGTCCATCGTTGATGTGGTGAAGTTGTCCTGACCCCTTAGCAGAAAAACACCCCCAAAGCATAATGTTTCCACCTCCATGTTTGACGGTGAGGATGGTGTTCTTGGGGTCATAGGCAGCAGTCCTCCTCCTCCAAACACGGCGAGTTGAGTTGATGCCAAAGAGCTTGATTTTGGTCTTATCTGACCACAGCACTTTCAACCAATTCCCCTCTGAATCATTCCGATGTCCATTGGCAAACTTCAGACGGACCTGTACATGTGCGTTCTTGAGCAGAGGGAACTTGCGAGTGCTGCAGGATTTCAGTCCTTCACGGCGTAGTGTGTTACCAATTGTTTTCTTGGTGACTTGCTGCCTTGAGATCATTGACAAGATTCTCCCGTGTAGTTCTGGGCTGATTCCTCACCGTTCTCATGATTATTGAAACTCCACCAGGTGAGATCTTGCATGGAGCCCCAGACTGAGGGAGAATAATCGCACCAACTGTTGTCACCCTCTCACCAAGCGATGGTCTAGTAGCCCATTCCAGCCTTGTGTAGGTCTACATCTTGTCCCTGACATCCTTGGACAGCTCTTTGGTCTTGGCCATGGTGGAGAGTTTGGAATTTGATTGATTGCTTCTGTGGACAGGTGTCTTTTATACAGGTAACACGCTGAGATTAGAAGCACTCCCTTTAAGAGAGTGCTCCTAATCTCAGCTCGTTACCTGTATAGAAGACACCTGGGAGCCAGAAATGTTGCTCATTGATAGGGGATTGAAAAAGTTTTTCACTTTTTAAAATGCAAATCAATTTTATAACTTATTTTTTGAAATGCGTTTTTCTAAATATTTTTGTTGCACTGTTAAAATAAACCTACCATAAAAATTATAGACTTTTATAATGACAAAGATCATTTCTTTGTCAGTGGGCAAACGTACAAAATCAGCAGGGGGATCAAATACTTTTTTCCCTTACTGTACATGTATACAGGAGAGTGGCTATCCTGATGTCTCTTCTATTACTGAATATTGAATTTTGCCCAGCTGTTGTACTGTCTTAAAACGCTCGAGGTAGCTGTGAGTTTTAGGCTTGGTATGTTTCAGATCTTTCAAAGCTATTTGACCTGCCTTGACCCTGTTTCCACAGTTTCCAAATATCTTCACATATTACACAACTAAGTAAAGAATTATGGGGATAATATTTTCCGCAAATACATTTGATGCATTTTTTTGGGGGGTGTCAAATGTATTTATCAACGTAGCCTCCTAAAGCTTGTTTATATACATATTTTACCAGTTGAAACATTGCATGTGAGAAGGCAATAAAGATATCTAAATATTTGGTTTTATTGGGTATCCATTAACATTATAATAATCTTCACTAGATCCCAGCAGCTTATTATGTAGAGGAAGAGGATGAAAAGGAACTGAACTCCGAAAAAGGCAGACAGAGGAGGTAAAGCCTAGTACACACGATCAGAAAATCGGAGGAAAAATACCACTTTCGAAGCGATCGTACGATAATCTGATTGTTAGTACAGAGCTTTCGAGAGACGATCACAACAATTCATGCAAAATTATCCGAAGGGACAAACACAAAAATTTTAATTTTACGATACCAAAACTTACGATATTCATTTCATAAATACAATATTTATCCTATAAAAATCAGAAGAACAAGACCACGAATGCTCAGAAACGACAGAATACATAACAATACAATACAACACATTACATCACTTCTGAAGTTGTATTCTGTCACACGAGAATGTTCTTAATTTAAGTAACCTCTTCATTTTTGATATAAGATTAGCATGCAAAAAAAAGACCATTCGTCCGATATTCTCATTGTGTGTATGAGGCTTAAAGGGGTTGTTAAGGTAGAAGGCTTTTTATCTTATAAAACCCTTTGTGTGCAGCAGCCCCCCCCAGCTCACCCTAATACATACCTAAGCCCTTCTCTATCCAGCGATGTTGCAGGAGTGCCTCTTCTGTCCGGGACTCTCCCTCCTGATTGGCTGAGACACAGCAGCGGCGCCATTGGTTCCTGATGCTGTCAATTAAAGTCAGTTAGCCATTCAGGAGAGAGAGGGGGTGGGACAGAGCCGTGGCTCCATGTCTGAATGGATACACGGAGCTGCAGCTCAGATCGGGTGCCCCCATAGCAAGCTGCTTGCTGTGGGGGCACTCAGCAGGAGGGAGGGGCCAAGAAAGCCGGCGAGGGACCCGAGAAGAGGAGGATCTGGGCTGTTCTGTGGAAAAACACTGCACAGAGGAGGTAAGTATAACATGTTTATTACGTTTAAAGAAATAAAAGAGACTTTTCAATCACTTGAAGGGTAGTATGGCCTGAGCACTCCTTGCAGTTGATCTTTCCCCCATTACAGACTTCCCATGCCTTGTTCTGCACCGGGTCTCTGTGCGGAGACGGCCATCTTGTTAAAGGCAGGGTTTTACTTCCTTATATCAGAACTTTCAGCAAGGAGAGCCATGAGCAGCACAGTAGTCACCAAATCTCACTCCAAATATCCCGAGACCAGCAGTTAGAGGAAGAAGTGCCTTAGGCTAGCCATACATTAGTAGAATTTTGTTCTGAATTTTTAATTTTAAGAACATTCGTTCAATTTTGTAATCGTTAGTAGGGTCCAATCGACATTCATCAACTGCAGTGACAAGAAAATTCAAAGAAGCTGGATGCAATTTTTTTCTCAAACAGATGTTTTGTCCAAGAAAATCCATTCATTCCAAAATTGTTTTTTAAAAGCAAATGAAAATTAGAAGTAATTTTGAGCAATATTCATCAAGCCATTGAATGAATCGAGAATGTTTGAACGAATGTTTGTATGAATGTTCCTTTGAAAATCTACTAGTGTATGGCCAGCTTTAGATCTCACGCTGCATATATGAGGCTGAAGCACAAGAGTACCTTGGTACCCTCACATATGAAAAAGTTTGCTGCTAGAAGAAATTTAGGCAAAAAAGGAAATCTTTCAGGGTACTACTTGGGCATAATTAACATTAATAACGATTATATAAACCTAACATGTCATATTCCTAATATGTGCCATGTACTTGTATGATAAAGTATCCTGTTCTCTTTGTATTGCTTCTTTTTGTGTGAAATTCCTGGGGCTCCTGCCAGTCCCTCTGCTTTCCTATTAAAAATTGACCACACTAAGCATGAAAGCACTGCATGGTCTAGTTCTGCTAGGAACTCAGTTTGCCCTCCTCCAATGATCAGACTTATCCTGTCACACCCCCCTCCCTGCACAGCCATTCACTGGGAAGAACAGTGTTCTGCTATTTCTCCTCCCCCAGCTCTTTGAGTTCCTTATGCAGCTGAGAACAGAGGGTATGTGATCACCTATAAAAAAGGGGAAAAAGGTATTTAAATGTTTTTTTAATTTTTATGAATACGCAAATATTTTGCCTTTTATTTCTATTTTAAACTGAGTGGACTGTTTTACTAGGTGAGGGTTTACATATACTTTAAATGTTTCCTAAAAAATAGCACATCTTCACTTTTTGAGATAAGGTCCAGTTTAAAGCCCAACAACAGCCACAACCTTTTTTCATTGTTTTAAGTAGGAAAGAGTTAGATTTGTTTGAAACACTGTCTGTGTCACCATAGAGAAGATCTGACATATTTCCTGTCCAGACACCTGTCACCCAGACATGAAGTGGGGAAAACTCCCTCATAAGCAAATGGGTAGCAATTAAATCCCATCAGATGTTAATATGTTGGCATGTTCAAATGTTTTAATACCAGTACATACAATTTTTTTTTCTTTGCTTCCCTGACTCGTTGTTCTGCCCTCAGGAGCAAGAAATCCTGACACTCTTGGCATAGTGGAGCAAGAGATTCACCCCATGTCCCATTGCCCCAGGCCTTTCACTGGTGGCGGCTGGTGCTTAATATTTTGGGGAAGGCGGCAAACAAACCTGCCCCCCCCCACTCGCACAACCGCTACCCCCCTCCAACCTCCGCGGGAGACATACGGGAAGGCAGCGATCAGACGGGAAGGCAGTGATCAGTCCGTTGGTTTCTTTATTTTATTTTAATATTTTTTCAAATTGCTACAATAATTCAATATTTTTTATGTGGTTCATAGCACATTTTTCTGTTTCCTCACATTGTGTTGTTATTTGAGTTTAAATTTTGATCACTTTATATTTTTCAATTATGATCTGTATTTAGCGCGGTTCTTTTATACATTTTATCTATTTAATTCTTTACCTGAGAATTAGAACTGCAGCTTGGAGGTGTAGGGAAGCGCAGTAATTTCGTATTATATTCAGTGATCAGTCCGGCCTTACCTTAGGAGGCTGCTATTTGCTCCAGGCTCCCGGCCAAACAGGCGTTGCTTCTCCTCCAGAACAGGAAGTGGGTCCTGAGACCCAATTGGCTGGGAATCCTAAGACTCCCTGGCCAATCGGGTCTCAGGACCCAATTCTTGATTGGCCAGGAGGAGAAGCAGGACGACGTTAGCTAATATTAATTCGCTAATGTCACACAAGTGGGTGGCCTCAGTGCGCCCCAAGCCCACCCTTTTTTAAGCCAATTAGAACCTCAGGCTCTAATTACGTGCTTAAAAAAACCCCCATTGAAATCCATGCGTCTGGCGCCCTACATGTAGATTAGGGGCAGGGCGCATGGATTAGAGGGGCAGCACCCCTGCGTCCCTAATGGAGCAGCCTCCACTGCCTTTAAGACTAAAACTGGACTCAGATGGGGTTGTCTTTCCTTGCTTATGCCAGCTGAATGGAGTGGCAAGGGAACAGCAAGGTTAGCATAATCTGCTGGGGGGGCATTAAAGTGAATGTTGTGTTCTGCCTGTGTTAGGGTTGAGCGAATCTGCCTGGGTTTGGTTTTTGAACAATTTTACAAATCTTGTTTGAGTTTCCCAATTGAACTTTATGGAGGTCAGTCATGTTATTGAACATGAATTTGCAGGGCTAATAATAAAACTAACGGCAAACACAAGGCATGGGAAACAAGACACTGACAGGAAGGTCATGTACCAATGCCAAATTTAGAGATAAATAAATAAAAAAAATAAAAAAATAAAAGAAACTATCTTTCCCTGTACAGAAATGTCAGTGCTGCCCTATGCACACACGACCGGACTTTCCATCAGAATAGACTCCAACGGTCTTTCCGATGGAGTTCCGACGGAGTTCTGCTGAAACGGACTTGCCTACGCACAATCACACCAAAGTCCGATCGTTTAGAACACGATGACATACGATGGGATTATAAAAAGGAAGTTCAATAGCCAGTAGCCAATAGCTGCCCTTGCGTCGTTTTTGGTCCGTCGGAATAGCATACAGACGAGCGCTTTTCCCGATAGGAACTGATTCGGTCAGAAAGATTTGAAACATGTTCTATTTCTAGGTCCATCAGAATTTTAGAAAGAAAAAATCCGATTAAGCCCACACACGACCGGAATGTCCGACAGAATGATTCCGTCGGACCTTTTCTGCCGGAAAGTCCACTCGTGTGTACGCGGCATAACAGTTCCAAAACACATGCCGTGGCTGGGTTATTCATAGCTTTAAAAAATTGTCTCTGATGGCTCAGTTTACTAGTGGCAAAGGCGATGCGCTGCATTGTAGTCTGTTCCTTTTTTAGATGGCGTACCTGCAAAGTTTACTAAAAGCTTGTGATTCATGAACTTCACAAATCCCAGGGATTCGCCACAAACGTGTGGTAGTAGTGAACCTAAACCTCATCCCTCATGGCCAAACAAACCCATATTTAAACAAAACTGAAAAAATATTTACATATGTACTGTTCAGCCATGACCAAACCCTTAAATACCCTGAACTACATGAGTGTCGTACCAAGCATTGTTGATTCCTGATAGCTCCAGCCTTACAGAGGCCTGAAAATCTTTACTGACTAATGCAGCTTAGTGTAGGTATGTTGTGGGAGAATAAATAACCAATTCCTCTCCGCTCCCCCCAAGACCTCCTGCTCTCTAGCTCCCTCATCACTTCCTCCCATGTTTGCCTCCAGGACTTCTCCAGAGCCTCTTTCATCCTCTGGAACTCCTTACCCCAATCTGTCCAACTATTTCCTACTCTAGTCACCTTTAGGTGATCCCTTAAAACCCTTCTCTTCAGAGAAGCCTATCCTACCTCCACCCACAGTGCTGTGAAAAAGTATTTGCCCACTTCCTGTTTTTTTTCTTGTCACACTTAAAAGATTCTGATTATCAAACAAATTTTATTATTACACAAAAATAACCCGAGTAAATACAAAATGCAGTTTTTAAATTACAGTTTTTAAAATTTTCATTTTTAAGGGAAAAAAGCTGTCCAAACCTGCCTGGCCCTATGTGAAAAAGTAATTTCCCCCTAAACCTAATAACTGGTAAGCCATCCTTGGCCGCAACAACTGCAATCAAGCATTTGCGATAACTGGCAATGAGTCAGGAATTTTGCCCCACTCTTCTTTGCAGAATTGTGTTATTTTAGCCACATTGGAGGGTTTTCGAGCATGAACGGCCTGTTTAAAGTCATGCCACAGTATCTCAATCGGATTTAAGTCTGAACTTTGACTAGGCCACTCCAAAACCTCAATTTTGGTTTTGTTTTTTTAACTATTCATAGGTGTACTTTCTGGTGTGTTTTGGATCATTGTCCTGCTGCATAACCCAAGTGCATTTGAGCTTGAGGTAACGAACTGATGGCCGGACATTCTCCTTTAGGATTTTCTGGTGGAGCGCAGAATTCCTGGTTCCATAAATTATGGCAAGTCGTCCAGGTCCTGAAGCTGCAAAGCAGTCCCAGATCATCACACTACCACCACCATGTTTTACTGTTGGTATGATGTTATTTTTATGAAATGCTGTGTTAGTTTTACGCTAGATTTAATGGGACTCACACCTTCCAAAAGTTCAGCTTTTGTCTCATCAGTCTAGAGAATATTTGCCCAAAAGTCTTGGGGATAATCAAGATGGTTTTTGGCAAATGTGAGACAAGCCTTTGTTTTTTTTTTTTTTTGGTCAGCAGTGGCTTTCGTCTTTGAACTATCCTATAGATGCCATTTTTGCTCAGTCTCTTTCTTATTGTTGAATCATGAACACTGACCTTAACTGGGGCAAGTGAGGCCTGCAGTTCTTTAGATGTTGTTCTGGGTTCTTTTATGACCTCCTGTCCTTGTTGTGCTCTTGGGAGTAATTATAGTAGGCCGTCCACTCCTGGGGAGGTACACCACTGCTCCAAGTGTTCTCCATTTGTGGATAATGGCTCTCACCGTGGTTTGCTGGAGTCCCAGAGCCTTAGAAATGGTTTTGTAACCCTTTCCAGACTGATAATAACTGATAATTACTTTGTAGACAACAGGAGGTGGTCTGAGTTGCTCTAGAATATCATGCACCTCATCCCGATTGTTGAAAATAGTGAAGAAGCAGGATTGGCATTTTTGTGGTGCTTGAAATAATTATTGCATATAAAGATTATATAAAATAATTTCTTTATTGGTACAAAAAAGGAGAGAAGAACAAAAAGTTAAATTAAAAACAATTATAGAGCATATACATAATGCATGTAATGGGTCACTGGTGTCCCAATAAAAGAAGGTGGTCACAGGTAGATGTTATGTCCCAACATGTTTTGCCAGTAATGGCTTCCTCAGGGGATAGTTTGGGACCACCACAAATAGCCCATCTCTAGCACAAAGTACAAAGCACATTGGCGCCCTTCAACCCATTTGTTCTATGGTATTGAGCATAGTGAGTATTTCTTGTGCCTCGCTCTTTGCCTGTATATTGAACCCTTTGGTCCTTGTCCAATATTTATATATATATTAATTTTTCAGTTATTCAGTTTATTATACAAATAATAGCCATACACAAATGTAAAAAAGAAAACAACATTTGTCATGAATTCAAGAGAATACATAGCAACTACCTCGACCAAACCCTGAACCAGGAGATGGACAAATTGGGGGAACCCCCTCAAGGAAAAGAGGGGGTTTAGATGTCAAAAGCTCCCCAGTCGGGGATAGTGCAAAGGAGACTGTGCACAGCCGCAGGTGGTAGATAAAGACCCAGCTAAAATATACGAGGACAAACCAAAAATTAATATATATATAAATATTGGACAAGGACCAAAGGGTTCAATATACAGGCAAAGAGCGAGGCCCAAGAAATACTCACTATGCTCAATACCATAGAACAAATGGGTTGAAGGGCGCCAATGTGCTTTGTACTTTGTGCTAGAGCTGGGATATTTGTGGTCGTTCCAAACTATCCCCTGAGGAAGCCATCACTGGCGAAACATGTTGGGACATAACATCTACCTGTGACCACCTTCTTTTATTGGGACACCAGCGACCCATTTCATGCATTATGTATATGCTCTATATTTGTTTTTAATTAAACTTTTTGTTCTTCTCTCCTTTTTTTACCAATAAAGAAATTATTTTATATAATCTTTATATGCAATAATTATTTCAAGCACTGCAATAATCCCAATCCTCCTCCTTCACTATGATAATTACTTTGTTACTCATCTGTTCTTGAATTACTTTAGATCCCGATATGATGTGTTGCTTTTTGAGATTTTTAGTGTGCTTCACTTTGTCAGACAGCTTCTATTTTAGTGATTTCTTGATTCAACCGGTCTGGCAGTAATCAGGCCTGGGTGTGGCAAGTAAATTGAAGCCCTCGTTCACACTGAACGCGGCTTTGAAATCGTGCGAGTTCATCGGAATTGACACGATTTCAAAGCCACGTTTCAGTTCGACTTCGGGGGCTACTTGAAAGACATCTGGGTGGATTCATGCACAGATGTCTATTGAAATCGCCCCCGAAGCCGCCAAAAGTAGTGCAGGAACTACTTTTGGAAATTGGTGCGGCGCCACAAAGTCAGCGTGGCACCGATTGGGACGCTCCTATTGCTGGCAACATGTGAACAGGGGCTTAAAAAAAAATGTGGTTATTTGCAGTTCATTTACGATTTAGCAAAGGGGGTGGGGGGCGCAATTACTTTTTCACAGGCAGGTTTGGATAGCTTTTTTCCCTTAATAAATGAAATCATAATTTAAAAACTGCATTTTGTATTTACTCGGGTTATCTTTGTGTGATATTAAAATTTGTTTGATGATCTGAAAAATGTAAGTGTAACAAATATGCAAAAAAACAAAAATCAGGAAGAGGGCAAATACTTTTTTTACAGCACTGTAAAACTTTTATTTTCTTCTCATCCCCCACAGTTATTACCTTTTTATCACTAGCCCTCCCCTTTAGATTGTAAGCTCTCATGAGCAGGGCCATCCTGTATTGAATTGTATTGTAACTGTACTGTCTGCTTTCATTTTGTAAAGCGCTGCGCAAACTGTTGGCGCTATATAAATCCTGTATAATAATAATAATATATTCAGCTTGGTCTGTGCTAACAGCTATCTTCCACATCACAGAAAACTGGGTAATGTCCTAGTAAAGAACAAAGCAAGCACTTGGGGGTTTATTAATGAAACCTCACTTAGACCAGACTGCACTTTGGTTTACTGGCAGCTATTGCTATTTCGTTAACAAAACCTTTGATCTCTGCCATACTCTGTATTGGGGTAATAATACAGATGCTCACAGAAAAGTCTGTTAAACTTTTATGCCCTTCTGGTTAACCTTTACATTACTGTGAACGCTGCAATTTAGTTTCATCATGAATAAAATATATAATTTTACTATTAAAATTTCCATAATTCAGTTTGATTTTTTTTTTACTATCAATTTATTGTAACATTTTATAAGTGTTGTGCATTTAGACGCATATGCACAGCATTATGCCCTGTACACATGATCGGAAATTCGGCCAGCAAAAGACCGATGAGAGTTTTTGGTCGGAAAATGCGACCGTGTGTATGCGCCATCAGACTTTTGCTGGCAGAATTCCAGCCAGCAAAAGATTGGGAGCATGTTCTCAATTTTTCGGTCGGGAAAAGTTCCTATCCGAAAATGATCGCCCCCTAGTGTTAACCCCTTCCCTGCCAGTGACATTATTACAGCAATCAATGCATTTTCATAGCACTGATCGCTGTAAAAATGCCAATGGTCCCAAAAATGTGTCAAAATTGTCCATGTCCACCATAATGTTGCTGTCTCGATAAATCGATAGATCGCCACCATTACTAGTAAAAAAAAAAAATTAATAATAAAAATGCCATAAACTATCCCCTATTTTGTAGACACTATAACTTTTGTACAAACCAATCAATATACGCTTATTGCAATTTTTTTTACCAAAAATATGTAGAAGAATACATATCGGCTTAAACTGAGGAAAAAAATATTTTTTTTATATATATATTTTTGGGAGATGTTTATTATAGCAAAAGTAAAATATATTGCGTTTTTTTCAAAATTGTCGCTCATTTTTTTGTTTATAGCGCAAAAAATAAAAACCGCAGAGGTGATCAAATACCACCAAAAGAAAGCTCTATTTGTGGGAAAAAAAGGACATCAATTTTGTTTGGGTGCAACGTCGCACGACTGAGCAATTGTCAGTTAAAGTGATGCAGTGCTGAATCGCAACAAGTGCTCTGGTCAGGAAGGGGGTAAAATCTTCCGGGGCTGAAGCGGTTAAACTCTCATTTTTTTCTGCCTGGAAACTCCCCTCCATGTTAGCCAATGTGTCCATGCACACTATGGCTTTTTCAGGAGTTTACAGGCATATGCTCCTACATGCAGAAAACCCCCCCACCAAACTCGTGGTTTTGAGAGGAGCTTTCGAACAGAAAAGAGTGCACAGAAACGCATGAAAAAGCTAAAAACACAAGCTTCTTCAAGCTTTTAGGCAGAGAAATCAAAGCTCAAATGCCTATAAAAGCAGCGTTTTTTTAGCTGCAGTGTGCCTGAGTCCTAAGGCTGATTTTACCAAAGATTTAGAGGTAAGAGTTTAATTATCCAATCATATAAATATAAATGCATATTTATTTATTTAATTGGCACATCATTTTATAACTGAAGTGAATTGTTCCTTCATTTTACCTCTTTTGGTACCTAAGCCCCCATTTGTGCAGGGAAAGGATTATTGGGGATTGTAGTTCTGGGGGTGTGATTATGGACCGACCTCTCAGCACATGCCCCTGCGGGAATTTTAGAAGACTTTTCATGATGCCACTAAAAGAACAAGGTCAAAGAAAAATGCTGATAACTGCTTTATGCAAAGTGTATGCCCAAGCACACACTTTAATTTTTTTCTGTAATATTTCAATTTCTACACGTTTATAAACTAATCTTTAGTTGTATTTTTATTAACTTGTGGAAAACCTTCATATAATAAAAAAACTTAAATACAGGATGCTTTCACAATACTGGTCTTGGGTAATTCTGGGTTTCCTATAAGAAAAGCCAGCAGTAGAATCACACTTTCAAACTATGTCTTTCTGTAATTGACACTCCATACAGAGCCTTATAAACTAGTTACATGGGGGGGGAGTATGTCCCTCCTCTGACTGATTCAACTGTGTGTTCTGAATAAAGCCGAACATTAGGGAATCGATGGACACTGTGTACCCTGAACAATATAACAATTATGAACTGGAAAAAAATAGGTCAGCACACCCTTGAACTCTGCCTGCTGACTGCAGTGGGGGGCTGTAAAAACCACTGTAAACAAATTATTTGAATATACATAATAATATCTTCTTTTATCATCAGAATCTGAAATATACGTTTTTAAATGTAACAAAAAGTATGCGTAGGCAGACTTTAGAGAATACATCCTTATCGATGCAAATAAATAGGAATCTCCAGGACAAAGGAATTCTGAGTTATTTGTCTGAATATATTTTAATGGACCGCTATGGTGAAAAATGTTGTCTATTGGCAACTGGGCAAGGGTTAATACCTGTAATTATAATATTCTATATATGAATTATTTTTAAAAGAGAAGTATGGATTTTGAAAAAACAAACATACATACTCACCTATGCTGCATCTGTCCCCTACCGCCTCTAAGACCAAGAACCGAGCAATCAAAGACCATTGATCGTCCCGCGATCGGTCTTCACTGAGCAGAATGATGGTGACTGTCAGTCACTGGCCCTGTGCTCTGCCCCTCCAGCGCTCACTGGAGTGCTGAGCTGTGGAGGGGGCAGGAGTGGCTGGTTCAGGCTCTCAGTGGTGCTCTGAGAGGTCAGCCAGTTGCCAGTCAGAGTCTTGACTGGCTGAGGGAGGTCAGCCGAGAGCAGATTTTAGCACGTTGTCGGTTGAATCTTGGTCACAGGAGTGCAGAACTAAGTGTGCATTCCTGTGACCTACAGGAGAAGTATGACCAAAAGAGCTTTGGCCATACTTCTCATGCGAGTCGGGACCCTTCGGGGTAAGGCCGCGCTAGATTAAGATTCCTCTCAACTCAACTCCTATAATCAAACATAACTTTATTTATAGTTTTCCCCAAATAACATGTACAGTAAGTGCAACACTTACTAAATGAGATCACAGTACTCCCCAGAGCAGTACAGATCTTCAATGTTAAAGTTAGGTACACACTGTCCTAAAAATTGGCCGGTTCAGCAGGAACTGGGCAACTTTCAGTCAGTGTGTACAGCAGTCTGTCCGACAGAAGGCGATCTAATCACTAGGTTTTGTCGAAGAAACATGCTGGAAAATCAGCATCTGAGCAGCGCTGGCAGCCAATAGCTGTGAGTGCTAATCAGTGTATTCTGGCGGGGGGAGTGCTCTGTCAGAATACTACAGCACAGTGGGGAAGATTTTCACACCAACACTGCTTGTGTTGGTACGGCAATCTGTCCATTCTTTTTTTTTAAATTTAAAGCCAAGATAGTGAATGATTCACTATCTTGGCTCTGAGGAAGAGGGTTTCCCCTCGAAAACGCATCAGCCTAACTACAGATGTCTCCTGTTCTTACCATATTGGTAGGATGCAGGGGTTCTGAAGGAGACTGGTTCCACTTGCTTAGACATGCATACTTTAATCATGCTTTTGTGAGTATACCAATTGTTATTTTATGTTCAAATAAAATTGAATGCGCTAGGTCGGTGTCCCCCTCTCTTGTTGTTAATTTTTTGTTTTCAGGAATGCCTCACTTCAGTCTTTAGACACCAGGGACCTCATTTGGACAACACTAACAGTCCTCCCCTAGCCTATTTTTTAGTATTTTATCCCCTCTAATATCTATAGAAGGGGTCTTGTAGTGCTTCCACATAGTTGCTGGTCATTGACACTGTAGAGTGTGAGCTTGTAGCAGGGATAGGAGTACTTACATGTCCAACTGACTTCACATGGAAGGGGATAAAATAGAAACACCCATCAGAAGACCTTCCAATCCTCTAGCAGAACAGTATGATCCTGCATTTAAAGCTGGCCATAGTAGAATTTGGTTTGCAATGTTTAATTTATTGGGGTTAAATCAGCATTTGTTTTCGACCATAATGATGAGAAACTTCTAAGGCTTCATGTACACACTGGCTACTATGACCTCCGGCGTGGGGGTTTGCGTTTTCCTGTGGCTGGAGTCAAAACTTTCCTATCCTGAATGCGATTCCTCCGCGTTCAGGAGAGGGAGGTTAAGGGAGGTTGAAGCTTCTCTAACCGCAGCAGCTCCTAAGCTCTGGTAAAGCTCTGACACATAGGGGTTGATTTACTAAAGGCAAATAGACTGTGCACTTTGCAAAGTGCAGCTGCCCTCTGCAAGTGCAGTTGCTTCAGAGCTTAATAAATGAGGTAAGGCTTCACTTTGCAAAGAGTACCCAATCACGTGCAAGGAAAATAAAAAAACTGCATATTTGCTTGCACATGATTGGATGATGGAAGTCAGCAGAGCTTCTGCTCATTTCGGCTCTTGCAGAGTGCAACTGCACTTTGCAAAGTGCACAGTCTATTTGCCTTTAGTAAATCAACCCCATAGGCTTTTATGGAGTTGAGTTTAGGAGCTTTGGCAAAAAAAAAAAAAAGCCAAAGGCTCCTAAACTCAAGTTTAGGAGCTGCTAGTGTACATGGTGCCTTAGGAGCAGGATGAAAACAAATCTTGAATGAATACACACATTTTTAACAGTGGTTTTTGTTTGGGAAAGTCCATTCATTCCAAATTGTTAAAAGCAAACAACATTTTAGTACTTTCAAATGACATTTATCAAGTCATCAAATGTACGAATATTCATACAAACAAAAAAATCTACTAGGGTATGGCCAGATTTAGACTGTGCTGCATTTCCTTAGTAAAGAGTTCCTGACAACCAGGACCCTTCTGCCAAAGGGAGGGACAACCTGAAAAGCAGGGTTTTATTACTGGCAAGAAAAAGTTGATAGAGCACAATAAAATAGCAACCAAGATCCTGATTACACAAGTTACCTGTTAGATGAGAAAATTGAGGACCGCTAAATATAAAGAATAACAATATACGTTGTACATGCAAAAAAAGTACAGGTAATAGAGTCTAGTCTAAAAAGGGACAGAACAAAAAAAGAGCACATGTAATGAAAAGCATTTTGCGGTAGCTGTACTTTAATAAAGTATTACATATGAGAGTTTAATGACTCATAAGGTTGGAGAAGCCAGCAAAAGATTGTTGTTTGGCTACTGCACTTTGCATATTGTTCATTGTCTTAATAAATAAGATGTTTCAGTAGAACGTCCTTGATTATGTTTGTAGAAAGAATGCACATTTGGCAGTGAATCAGCTGTGACTGCAGGTAATATAGAGTGCCACGTTTCCAGTTATGGTGTCCTTTGTTATTACAGAAGACCTTGAACGTAGCAGAGCCTCTATCTGCAGATACAAACACTGCTGGCAATAAACTGCTCCAAGATAAGATGATAGCAGATGTCTACAGTTTCTAAATGTCCCTTGAATTCCAGAGGCATACCTGGACATTGGAGATTCGGCACCAGGAAAGGTTCACGGATTTTAACAACGGTCACCAAGAATGTTTAATTTGTATTCCCAGTGTCAATATTCTGCATAATATCCTGCTAGGTGGCACTATCATTCATCCTCCATGTTGAACAGTTGGCTGACCCTCTAGCTAAATCCCAATATCAATATCAAGCCAGTGTGGTCTCTTGTTCAACACTACCCTCTCTACAAGCCTACTCAACATTACAGTAATAGAGGGAGGTTGTTCAGCACAGAATCAAGTGATGACAGGCTTCAGACCCCCCAGAAAGCTGGTAAGAACTTTGCTGCAATGGAGTACATTCAATTTTACAATTCTCAGAGTTATGGTAAACTGCGTAGGTTACAATATTGTTTAATCGTGGTTAAGTTATCATAAAATTCACTTGTGTATTTCCAGTGTCGATGACTACTAACCACACAAATGTGCTTTTCTAGCTGTGGAAGTCCATTTACACAATGACAGGCAAACATGTACAGTATACACAGTGAGGGAGATTTACTGAAACTGGAGAGTGCAAAATCTGGTTAAGCTCTGCATAGAAACCAATCAGCTTCCAGGTTTTACTGTCAAAGCCTAATTGAACAAGCTGCGGTTAGAAGCTGATTGGCTATCATGTACAGCTGCACCAGTTTCATTGCGCTCCAATTTTTGTAAATCTCCACCAGGGTGTGTTGTAAGATGTGTGCATGCACCAGATCTGCACATATTTTATTTCTGCTGGATGGTCCTGAGTATTCCTGATATTCTATCCTGGATTCTGACCTGTCCTTATTTGAACTAGATTGTTAGGTGAATATGCTTCTAGTTAACCCAGTGGTTTCATTCATTCTGATTAGCTATTTCTTCCTTTCGTTGACTGGGTTTCAGTCTTCTATGTTCTTCAGATCAATTGTCTTAGTTTACATACTCCTCTCTCTGGACTGATTCTTGTCTTCAATCAGGGCCCACCTTCAGTTCTACCTGGTGTCTGTAACCTAGGCTATCACTGGAGAGGCATACCTGAAAGCTGTCATGTGCAGCCTAGGTCAGTAATTCAATAAGTTAGGAGCAAAGACCAGCCACCTGTAAGACTAAGCACATCGGGAAGGCCACATCTGCTGAAGATACTGAAGATCTGCCCAGACCTGTTAATCTTGTTGACCTGCCTTGTTGACCTGCTATCCAGCTACCTAAGTTCCCTTAGGTACTTACCCCAGGATCATCTTTGCCGTCTTCGCTGAACTTCTGCCTTTGCACACTTTTGAAGTGTATTTATGAATGCAAGGGTTGCGGAATTCTCCAGCCACCTCAGATATGTGTGCTGATATAGAGCTGGCAGCAGTTACTAAGTTTATACAGGTGTATTTAAAATAGTAATGCCTATTTTCTAATTCAATTTAGTAAATATGTTCTAATGGTACTGTAGTGGTTTCACTGTTTTCTGAGACATTATGGTAACTATCTTAGAACTAGATCTTCACTGGAAAAATATGATTGGAAATTATTTTATTAATGCTGGCAACTATAGCTACCTATTCTATATTGGAGGTGCTTACATGGAGTTGCTGAAACAGCCATTGTTTTATTCTGGTCACATTACTGTATTGTATATTTTTATTTCTAGATGGGATAGTGACAGTTTATTGTGCCTGGTTGTCCAGTGTCTGCTTTCTGAGGCTCCAGCCTACATCCTGTACTGGCCCATCATCTTCAGTCTCCATCCTGGTGTGGAATGTAGCCAGTGTCTCTGGCTACGTCTGGATGGAATGACTTGTCCACAATCTGCTTCTGAAGATAAGCTTCTTGAAATAACAAAACAGGGGGGGTCCAAAGAAATAAACAGGTAGTTTATGCACAAGAAAAATATGGCTACTGTGTTGCAATGTGGTAGTGAACCTTACCCCATTCAACTTTATTACCTAAAGACAGGTCCCTAATGGCAAGGTTCAGCAGGCATCTTCCTGTATCTTATATGAAAATGTTTGAGGGTCTGCTTAATCCGAACAACTTTGGTTCTTTATTAAAGAAAAAATATAAAACAAAAATGCTAATGCAGGTCCCCTAAATGTAAAACAATTCCAAAATGGCTTATGTCTTATGGCTTCCAGGGTGACTATCTTCATTTGAAGGTTCTTTTCCATACAAAAATATACTCGTAAACTATTATCCTTACAAAATTGGATATAATGAGCCTTATTAGCCTACAGTTGAGCTTTAAATGAGTCTGAACTGAATGGTAGACTCTTATTGAAGGAACAACAGTAAAGGACAATCACTGTGTTGCAAATTATGCAGATCTTGGATCTATGCATGGTCCAAGGTGTTAACACCATTAGTAAGAAACAACATTATTATATTAATAGAATTGGTTGCATTATCAGGATCACATCTAAAGACTGTATATTCTGCAGTACAGGACTGTTTGCTAACATGGCTAAAATAATCACTATGTATGGCATAGTCAGAAGTCAAAAAGAAATGATCAGGGTTGACAATGTAGAAAAAGATAATAAAGTTATGTGGTCTCAAAATAGCAGCTTCCTCTGACTGTAGCAACCACCAAGAAAAACACATTAAAGTGGAGCTCCAGGCTCCTTTCGGAGCTCCGCAAAACCAACGGTGTCTTCACCCAAGCCGATTTTTCAATCGGCTCTTGGGTGCTGCCGTCACTATCTCCGGTAAGGGAAACCAGCAGTGAAGCCTTGCGGCTTCAAAGCTGGTTCCCTATTGTGCATGTGGGAAGCACACTGCGCTTTGTGAATGGCCCGGCAGCGGGGGGAAGGAGGAAGGGGGCTAGACTTCCCAATGAGTTTGCCACAGCAAAGTCAGCCAGAAGTGGGAATGGGTATCTGTCAAAACCAGGTACCCACTCCCCCCGAAAGGTGCCAAATGTGGCAGCGTAGGGGGTTGGAGGACGAGGCAAATAAGCAGAGCTTTCCCTTTTGGGTGGAGGTACTTTCTTGTAACCTACTTTAGTTACAAGAATATCAGCAAAAATTTGATTACTAGGGGTAACGCCAAGATTTTTCACATATACCGTTTGCTATGGATTAGACCATATACAGTAAATGCAATGGAAAACACAATTGTATTTTTCCAAAGCAGCCTTTTTCAAACAGGGTTGACGTAGTGCAGGGCTGTCCAACCTGTGGCCCAAGACAGATATGAATGTGGCCCAACACAAAATCGTAAACTTACTTGTTGATTTTTTTTTGGGGGGGACATTTTTAGTAAAAATGTGTTTACACTTAGCGAACACATGCAGCCAAAGAAAAATTTGACAGTATCTCTTTACTGGACTTTTATAAGTTTTATCTTCCCAGAGAAAAATCTCCCACTCTTCACAATCACGCCTTATTCATGTCATCAGTTTTCAGTGGTACCTATATTTGTTTTAAGCTATCCTTACTGTTAGTGTATTTTATGTGTGGCCCGAGACAATACCTCTTCTGACAATGTGGCCCAAAAAGGTCAAAAGGTCCGACCCCCCCTGATGTAGTGCCTACATAATTCTATCAGCAGAATCACGCAAGTTAAGCCAGCAGCCTGGAACCAGTGAAGCCTCTTCTCTCAGGTAGTAATCACTGATACCAGAGATATCTTTGGCTGACTAGAGGGGTGGCATTTCTTCCAATGATTATCAATGGAAGGTGGCACTACAATAAACCTCAGAGTAAGAGGCATTTTTTTCCACTGACCACCGGTGATACTATGGAGTGGCCAACAACATAAGGAGACACTTTCCCACCGATCACCAAAGTAAAGGGGCACTACTATTTATACAGTCTTTTCTGGACATTTTTATTAGCTTAATTTAATGATTGTTAACAAAACTAATTTTATAACGCGGGTGTTAAAAATCGATGCACTCTATATGTCAGATAGGCAACGTTCCAAATTCTTTATACTTTTATAACTTACTTGTCATGTTGATGTATCTGAGATGTAGATATAGCAGGGGTTCCGTGAGACCTGAAAATAACTAAAAGGGTTCCCCCTGTGGTCAAAAGGCTGCTCAGAGGTGATAACTGCATTCTTTTACCTTGAGCAGACATTATTGCATGATGCAGCACACAGAAGCAGCATCTCACACACAGGATATTGCTGGTACCACAGGAAAACAACACAGGGAAGTTATATATATAGTAGCATCAAGTTATTCTGGGATAGAGACTGCACAGAGTTTTCCAGAAGAGGATAGTACAATTGACCAAAAACATCCTATTATCAATATTCCATTTACCAGTGTAGGAAACAAGACCCACCCCTTGCTACACATCAAGCAAATGGAAAGTATTAGGGTATAAAGGAATGATACGGAAAATAATATTTTTACTGCCTGCAGAGAGAGCTGCTTTATAGGAGAAATGGTTGAAGTTAATTAAACTAGATAAAAAGGAAGCCCTCAAAATCTAATTTTGCAGCATAAAAACAATTGCAACTAGGTCTGCTATACACATTCATTAGAGATTTGTGTCTATTCCCCTTCTTTAGATATTGGCCATTTTGCTTGCTAAAGTGGCAATGCTGACATCCGTTTTACTCATTTATATGATGTCTGATTTTTAACAACAGGTCCACTTTAGTGGTTGCCATTACTACGCGATTGTGGTTGTGTGAACAACATATGGAATATTTTTAACTAAGGAAGTTGATTTTTTTCTATTAAAAAAAACACATGTATTTTATTTGAATTAAAATGTCATCTTTAATTTATTACAAAAGTTGCTTTTAAGGGTGAAAAATGAATAAGAATAATGGCAGGAGAGCAAGATGTACCGAGGTTAGGCTTTGCATTGCTACAGTCAATCTGCCCATCGCTATTACGCAAAAGTCATCTGTGGATGCTGCTTTAAAAGCAGCCAATGTATCAGCTCATTGAATATGTCAACAAATGTTCCAAAGAATGTATTACCCATTACTACAGTAAATTAATTATAACTGTGAATGTGCCTACCACTGCCTGATGTTGTGTAGAATCCCTCAGCATCCAGAAAGTTGCAGTTCCAGACTGGAGTGTCAATGCAACTCATGGGCTAAGGTTAAAGGGAACTACTCATAACATGAATGCTTTAGATACCATTTTGTACCCTCTTAGACAGATGATACATGCTAGGTTTGACATGATCCTTTGGCTTTGTTGGTTTGTACAGGTCGTCCTATCCCTATCAGCCAGCTACATACATGTTCTGTGTCATTCATCTAGGCTCCATTCACACTAATGCGTTTTTTGATGTATTTTGCAGAAATGCAGGGAATTTTTTTAACATGAGTTCCTATGGAACACGTTCACATTAATGCATTTTTGTGCCTCTGCATTTTTGGAAGGAGTCAGGGACTTTATTCCCGCAAAATGCAGCGTTTTGCGTGTAATAGACTTCAATGGACCCGCATCCAAAATGCAAGTCCTGCGTTTTTACCGCAATTTGGACGCGATTTGTGTTTTTTTTTTTTGTAGCTGTACATTCACTGTATATAATTGGTTGTTAAGGAGGGGGTCGGGAAGCTGGCCGCTGCATCCTTAACAACAGATGAGTCATCAGCTGTCAGTGGGCTTCCCCGCTGACTCTAAAAAAAAAGAATTGCTGGCAAAACCCCCCCCCAAAATCCATACCAGACCCTTATCCGAGCATGCAGCCTGACAGGTCAGGAAAGGGAGGGGAGGAGTGAGCGCCCCCCACCCCAAAGCACCTTGCCCCAATGTTGATGGGGACAAGGGCCTCTTCCCGACAACCCTTTCCCGGTGGTTGTCAGGGTCTGCAGGTGGGGGGCCTTATCAGAATCTGGAAGCCTCCTTTAACAAGGGGACCCCCCAGATCCTGGCCTCCCCACCTATGTGAATGAGTATGGGGTACATTGTACCCCTACGCATTCACCAAAAAAAAGTAGTGTAGTGTGAAAAAAATCCGCTTTTCTTCTTTCTCCCGTCTTCTTTGTCTGGTGTTCTTCTGCCTCTCCCGCCGCTCCCGCTGATGACCCTCCTCCGATGGTGTGTCCCGCTGATCTGTCCGCGCCAATGTCAAGCCTTTCTTAGATAACGATAGGGGCATGGCCATCGGATGTCGTCATCTGGAGGCCTACCCCCTTGTGACGTCACAAACCCCTCATGCCCCAGGCGGTGATGTCACAAGGGGGTGGGGCCTCCAGATGACATCATCCAATGGCTATGCCCCCGTCGTTCTCTAAGACATGCTTGACATCAGCGCGGACAGATCAGCAGGACGCAGCATCGGAGGACGTTTGTCAGCGGAAGCGGCGGCAGAGGACGAAGCACCCCAGACAACGAAGACAGGAGAAAGAAGAGCGGAAGAAGAAGCCCGGAGGAGGAAGATGTGGGAGAAGATGGAGGAAGAAAAAGGAAGAAGAAGACATTTTTAATAAAAGACTTGTCAAAAACTGTCTACTGTATTTTTTCACACTACACTACTTTTTTTGGTGAATGGGTAGGGGCACGATGTACCCCATACTTCCATTCACGGAGGTGCTGGCCTGAGGATCATCCACAGAGACTCCACCACTGCCCCCCTTTTCCAGCAGCCAGCCAGCGGCTTACCATCTTCTTTGGGACACAGCTCATCTCCCCACAGACCCTCCAGTGACCCGGACCCCATTATACTTACATGCCTGTTTACCTCATTGTTTTGTGAGTAGCCATTTGGCTGTTTTTTTTTTTACTATATTAAATGGAATTTTAATACTACACTTAGTCTGGCGCACCTTGTCTTTGCTTTGGGTCCTTGTCATGATGAAAGAGGAAGTTCCTCTTCATGTTCAGCTTTCTAGCAGAAGCCTGAAGGTTTTGTGCCAATATTGACTGGTATTTGGAACTGTTCATCATTCCCTCTACCCTGACTAAGGCCCCTGTTTCAGCTGAAAAAAAAACAGCCCCAAAGCATGATGCTGCCACCACCATGCTTCAGGGTGGGTATGGTGTTATTTTGGTGATGTGCAGTGGTGTTTTTGCGCCAAACATATCTTTTGGAATTATGGCCAAAAAGTTCAACCTTGGTTTCATCAGACCAGGACACATTTTCCCACATGCTTTTCGGAGACTTTAGATATGTTTTTGCAAAATTTTTCTGGACTTGGATGTTTTTCTTTGTAAGAAAAGGCTTCCATCTGGCCACTCTACCCCATAGTCCAGACATATGAAAAAGATGGGAGATTGTTGTCACATGTACCACACAGTCGGGAACTTGCCAGATATTCCTGCAACTCCTTTAATGTTGCTGTAGGTCTCTTGGCAGCCTCCCTGACCAGTTTTCTTCTCGTCTTTTCATCAATTTTGGAGGGACGTCCAGTTCTTGGTAATGTCACTGTTGTGCCATATTTTCTCCACTTGATGACTGTCTTCACTGTGTTCCATGGTATATCTAATGCCTTGGATTTTTTTTGTACCCTTCTCCTTACTAATACTTTTTAACAATGAGATCCCTCTGGTGCTTTGGAAGAAAATGTCAAGAAAGACCTACTAGAACAGCTGAACTTTATTTGGGGTTAATCAGAGGCACTTTAAATGATGGCGGGTGTGTACTGACTCCTATTTATTATGAGTTTGAATGTGATTGCTTAATTCTAAACACCGCTACATCACCAGTTATAAGTGGGTGTGCACACTTATGCAACCACATGATTTTATTTTTTTATTTTTACTTTGTCCTCCTAAAAGTAAGAGTTGTTTTCAATTGAGTTGTACAGCCTATAGGTCACATTAAAGGTGGAAAAATGTCTGAAATTATTTATCTTTGTCTCATTTTTTTACATCACAGAAACCTGACAGTTTAACAGGGGTGTGTAGACTTTTTATATCCAATATATATATATATATATATATATATATATATATATATATATATATACACACACACAGTATATATATTTAATTATTTTATATGACAGTGATAATATGACATGACACTATCTATTTAAATACTTTCCAGAAACATATGAATTAATTCTCTAACAAAATAATAGTTAAATTTGTAATACATTCCATACGGCTAAGGACCTTAAAAAAATAAAACGTCTTAATTGCCCTGTATATTGCCTGTAAGAGTTTGACCTCGGGAAGCTCTGACACTAACAGCAATACACATACAGGAAACTCTTCAGCTGCCCATTCTGGTGAAGGTGAAATTGTTTGTGAAGGATTGTATTAAATCTTTCAACAGTTTGCTTTAGAGGAAACGCACTGAGCATGCACATTCCCTGCCGCTCAAAAATACTCTTCAACACGCAAGGGGAAATGCCCATTTATCAGCTGAGACAAGTGTTGGCTAATAAAAGCTTGTCTCTAATTAATGGCGGACTTGTAATGTCCCTGCCCACTTCCATATAATACAGAGCCGCTCGCGATGCCGCCCTTAATATAGCTACGCCATAAATTCTCCTCTGCCTCCTGATGCCAGGAATAGCTGTACAGCGCCAGGACCATTACTCGCGACTGCAGGAAGAATGGTGGGAATTATTAAATCCGAGAACGTTTAGTACAATGGGGTCTGGGCTACGCTGAATGGTCGAATGAGATGGAAAACATGCATTAACTCATTATGCGCCAAACCAATTCTAGTTTCAGAAGGATTACTTCAGCCTTCGATACAGCCCTACAGCTTTCCAAAGAACTCCTATTAACCGCTGGTTTGATCCTGCCATTACTGGGCCGAAAAGTCTGTTTACCTATTGTATTTTTGTTTACTACATCAGAAGAAGTGAGACTCTATGGCCTGGAATGGGAAAGACACTCAAGCTGAGTGATTCCATCAATTAAGCCTTCAAGAGGTTTAGTGTGCAATCTGACCCACCAGAATCCACACTTTACTGAAATATTATTATTGTTATTATATGAGTTTTATATTGCCAACAGTTTGCACAGTGCTTTACAATATGAAAGACAGTGCAGTTACAATACAATAAAATACATGAGAGTTAAGAAGGCCATGCTCATAAGAGTTTACAATCTAATAGTGTGGGGCAAAGTGGTACAAAAGGTTATAATTGTGGGGGATGAGGTGATGGAAGTGATAAAAGATTAGTTGGATGCATGATAGGCTTCCTTGAAGAGATGAGTTTTCAGAGATCGCCTAAAGGCAGCCAGAGTAGGAGATAGCCGGACAGATTGAGGTCGAGCGTTCCAGAGGATGGGAGAGGCTCCGGAGAAGTCCTGGAGATGAGCATGGGAGGAGGAGACAAGGGAGCTTGAGAGCAGGAGGTCTCGAGAGGAGCAGTGAGGACAGTTTAAGTGATATTTGAAGACAAGCTCGGTGATTTAAATATCAACTTATCTCTAAAGGAGAAGTAAAGCTTTTTTGTCCATACTTCTCCTGGGGTTTACAGGAGTGCACTTAGTTCTGCACTCCTGTGTCCAGATTCAGTCAGCTAAAGCTCGCTGTCGGCTGACCTCACAAAGCCAGTCCAGGTTCTGCAGGGATCCCGACAATAATTTCAGGATCCGCCCAGATGGCTGACCAGCAGCTAGCTAAGCCTGTCAGGCCACTGAGAGCCTAAACTAACCGCTCCCACCCCCTGCACAGCCTGATGCTTCAGTGAACGCTGGAGGGGAAAAGCAAAGAGCCGATGACTGACTTTCACCGGTTCTCTGCTCACTGACCGAGAACTTAGTAATCAGCTATCTTTGATCACTCAGTTCTCGGTGTAGAGCTAGTGGGGGACAGCTGCAGCATCGACCTAGGTGAGTATGATTTTTTTTCTTTGGAACCCATACTTCTCTTTTAAAGGAAAAAATTAATACAATTTAAAATAGCATCTATAAATGCTACACAAGCCATTTTTTAATATATGTTATTAGAAAATTACTGTTTAATTACAGTATTGATCAGCTACAATCATCATTTCCCTTTCAACTGCAAAACATAAACATATGTCCTCGGCCATGCCCAGTGCACACGTTTATAGGAATGTGAGGGTATTCAGACTGCCTCTGAATTTTGAACTGCTTTCTAATAGCCTGCCTTATAGCTTTACACAGCAGCAGGGAAAACACTTACCCAAAGCACTGCGAGAAGATTCCATCAGGAAAGTGGGTAGCGGGTTTCTCTCAGCATGTAGATAAAAACACTCTGAAAAAGAAACAAATGGGTAAAGATCTACAAATCAATTCCCTGTGCTCTATTTGTTTCAAAATGCTGCAGAAGCTTAACCATCCATGCCCTTTAAAGCTGAACCCCAAGGAAAAAGCTAAACACACAGATGAGATACATACTGTAAATGGGGAATCATTTTAGTTGCATACGGATCTTCTGTGATCCAGACACCCCTGATCATTCTGCATAAGCTGCAACAGCTCATCTTTGTCTAGAAAACACATCCAACTAGTTAGTTGGACAATGAAGAAGCAGCAGGACAATCAAAAGGTCAACCTTTTGCTTATTACCTTTTTCAGCATATTCCCTTCTATATGCCCTGTATGCAAAAGAGCATTATGCCCCGTACACACGGTCGGATTTTCCGATGGAAAATGTCCGATCGGAGCGTGTTGTCGGAAATTCCGACCGTGTGTGGGCTCCATCGGACATTTTCTATCGGATTTTCCGACACACAAAGTTGGAGAGCAGGAGATAAAATTTTCCGACAACAAAATCCATTGTCGGAAATTCCGATCGTGTGTACACAAATCCGACGGACAAAGTGCCACGCATGCTCAGAATAAATAAAGAGATGAAAGCTATTGGCCACTGCCCCGTTTATAGTCCCGACGTACGTGTTTTACGTCACCGCGTTTAGAACGATCGGATTTTCCGACAACTTTGTGCGACCGTGTGTAGACAAAACAAGTTTGAGCCAACATCCGTCTGAAAAAATCCTAGGATTTTGTTGTCGGAATGTCCCAACAAAGTCCGACCGTGTGTACGCCCTATTAAAGTGGTTGTAAAGGCAGACTTTTTTTTATCTTAATGCATTCTATGTATTAAGAAAAAAAAGCCTTCTGTGTGCGGCAGCCCCCCTAATACTTACCTGAGGTCCCTCTCTGTCCAGCGATGTCCACGAGTGTCTCAGCCCTCCAAGATTCTCCCTCCTGATTGGCTGAGACACAGCAGAGGCGTCACTGGCTGCCGCTGCTGTCAATCAAAGTCAGCGAGCCAATCAGGGGAGAGAGGGGACAGGGCCAGGTCGGGGCTCTGTGTCTGAATGGACACAAGGAGCTGAATGGACACAAGTGGGGCAATAAGGTGTGATGCAGTGCACGTTTGCTTGCAAGCAACATGCTGACCACAGAAGCAAGTAAGAGGGTGAGCTCATCAATGTGCTGCTGCTCCTTTGTTATCCAATCGCAGGCTGGGGACAGGGAAATGACCAGGCTGCACTGCTTTTCTTCAGAAAAATATTATGCTGTCTACACAGTTATAGGGCGTACACACGGTCGGACTTTGTTCGGACATTCCGACAACAAAATCCTAGGATTTTTTCCGTCGGATGTTGGCTCAAACTTGTTTTGTCTACACACGGTCGCACAAAGTTGTCGGAAAATCCGATCGTTCTAAACGCGGTGACGTAAAACACGTACGTCGGGACTATAAACGGGGCAGTGGCCAATAGCTTTCATCTCTTTATTTATTCTGAGCATGTGTGGCACTTTGTCCGTCGGATTTGTGTACACACGATCGGAATTTCCGACAACGGATTTTGTTGTCGGAAAATTTTATCTCCTGCTCTCCAACTTTGTGTGTCGGAAAATCCAAAGGAAAATGTCCGATGGAGCCCACACACGGTCGGAATTTCCGACAACACGCTCCGATCGAACATTTTCCATCGGAAAATCCGACCGTGTGTACGGGGTATTACACTAGTAAAATTGAATTTGAAATCATGTGTTTTAAGAACACTTGTTTGCTTTCAGTTCAGTTTCAGAGACAGTGATGAGAAAATTCAAAGCAGGAGCAGGGTAGAATTTTTTTCTTGAACAGCCAAATTTCTAACAGCATCTCCAGAAATCAAAATATCATCAACAAGTTAATTTATCGCAGTAATTCAATTTAAAAAGTAAAACTCATACATTATATAGATTATTACACACAGAGTGATATATTTCAAGCATTTCTTTCTTTTAATTTTTATGATTATGGCTTACAGCTAGTGAAAACCCAAAATTCAGTATCTCAGAAAAATAGAATATTACATAAGACCAATAAAAACAGGATTTATGATACAGAAATGTTGGCCTACTGAAAAGTCTGTCCATGTACAGTATAGTATGCCCTCAGCACTTGGTTGGGGCTCCTTTTGCATGAAGTACTGCATCAATGTGGCGTGGAGGTGATCAGCCTGTGCCAGAGTCTGGAGTAAATCGTTTACTTTATTTTTTTTTTTTTTTTAAGCATTGCTTTGAAAGCACAAATATATGTCAAGATTGTTCAAGAGATACAGTGGCTTGCGAAAGTATTCGGCCCCCTTGAACTTTTCAACCTTTTGCCACATTTCAGGCTTCAAACATAAAGATATAAAATTTTTATTTTTTGTGAAGAATCACCAACAAGTGGGACACAATTGTGAAGTGGAACGAAATCTTTTGGATTTTTGAAACTTTTTTTACTAATAAAAAAATGAAAAGTGGGGCGTGCAAAATTATTCGGCCCCCTTGCGTTAATACTTTGTAGAGCCACCTTTTGCTGCGATTACAGCTGCAAGTCGCTTGGGGTATGTCTCTATCAGTTTTGCACATCGAGAGACTGAAATTCTTGCCCATTCTTCCTTGCAAAACAGCTCGAGCTCAGTGAGGTTGGATGGAGAGCGTTTGTGAACAGCAGTTTTCAGCTCTTTCCACAGATTCTCGATTGGATTCAGGTCTGGACTTTGACTTGGCCATTCTAACACCTGGATACGTTTATTTGTGAACCATTCCTTTGTAGATTTTGCTGTATGTTTGGGATCATTGTCTTGTTGGAAGATAAATCTCCGTCCCAGTTTCAGGTCTTTTGCAGACTCCAACAGGTTTTCATCCAGAATGGTCCTGTATTTGGCTGCATCCATCTTCCCCTCAATTTTAACCATCTTCCCTGTCCCTGCTGAAGAAAAGCAGGCCCAAACCATGATGCTGCCACCACCATGTTTCACGGTGGGGATGGTGTGTTGAGTGTGATGAGCTGTGTTGCTTTTACGCCAAAACATATCGTTTTGCATTGTGGCCAAAAAGTTCGATTTTGGTTTCATCGGACCAGAGCACCTTCTTCCACATGTATGGTGTGTCTCCCAGGTGGCTTGTGGCAAACTTTAGACGGGACTTTTTATGGATATCTTTGAGAAATGGCTTTCTTCTTGCCACTCTTCCATAAAGGCCAGATTTGTGCAGTGTACGACTGATTGTTGTCCTATGGACAGACTCTCCCACCTCAGCTATAGTTCTCTGCAGTTCATCCAGAGTGATCATGGGCCTCTTGGCTGCATCTCTGATCAGTCTTCTCCTTGTCTGAGCTGAAAGTTTAGAGGGACAGCCAGGTCTTGGTAGATTTGCAGTGGTCTGATACTCCTTCCATTTCAAAATGATCGCTTGCACAGTGCTCCTTGGGATGTTTAAAGCTTGGGAAATCTTTTTGTATCCAAATCCGGCTTTAAACTTCTCCACAACAGTATTATGGACCTGCCTGGTGTGTTCGTTGGTCTTCATGATGCTCTCTGCGCTTTCAACAGAACCCTGAGATTATCACAGAGCAGGTGCATTTATACAGAGACTTGATTACACACAGGTGGATTCTATTTATCACCATCAGTCATTTAGGACAACATTGGATCATTCAGAGATCCTCGCTGAACTTCTGGAGTGAATTTGCTGCACTGAAAGTAAAGGGGCCGAATAATTTTGCACGCACCACTTTTCAGTTTTTTAATTGCTAAAAAAGTTTAAAATATCCAATAGAATTCGTTCCACTTCACAATTGTGCCCCACTTGTTGGTGATTCTTCACAAAAAATAAAAATGTTATATCTTTATGTTTGAAGCCTGAAATGTGGCAAAAGGTTGAAAAGTTCAAGGGGGCCGAATACTTTTGCAAGGCACTGTACCTAAATGCACCAATGTGCACCTTTCAAATATTTGTTTCAATATGGAGGTGCAAAATATAAGTGGATTGAGAACCCCAATTATGGAGCCTAGTAACACTATTTACAATGAGTGGGCAGTATTGTAGGCCTAATGTTTTTTTTAGAATGTGCAGCAGAACCTGTCTGGTGATTCAGCTCATAAATGGCTGATTATACGTATAAATTACAGATAGACTTGTGGAAAAGGTTTTCTGTTTACCCTGAATAAACACTCAGATGGTGCTGCTAAGCCCAAAGCTTCTTCCATCACCTGGTGATTCTCATGTATGGCCAAATTCATGATGTTTTCAAGCCACAACTATGGTGCAATGTGCGGAGCTTGGCAAGATGAATTGCTGGAAGCTGAACACATTCATTTAACTCCAGTGAATAGGACTGGTGACAGTGTCAGAAAATAACCTGGAAGATTAATGGCAATCGGAAGCTGTCACCTCATCTTCCTCTGAGAGGAGAAATGAATAATATTTACTGGGAATAGCGGCAAGGAACATTGTAGCTACACAAAAAAAACAACACTATGTTCCGATATTTGGGCTAAAAATAAATACTAGTTGGTACAAGCAGTGGAGGATTAAGGTGGTCATGGGCCCCTAGGCTACTTTTTGTGTGACCACTTTACCAGAAAATAAATTATTTAGTGCCATGTGTAAAAGGGTAGACCTATATTACACGCCTCAAGTGCAACTCTCAGGTCTACAGCCCAAACACATTCAGACATGAGCCTACTATAAACAGCAATGCCACAGAAAAAAAGCATTCAAAATACACCTGCAAACTGGTAACAGATTTTACCTTTCTAAACCAACAGTTAGGCCAAAAACGTCTGCAGCAGCTTCTGTTTAACTGAGGCAAAATCACAACTTCCTGACAGAGATCAATCGCTGTGTAATATTCCAATAAAGTAAAAGCCATACAAATACCATAAAAAGCAGCAGCAGCACATAAAAGCAAGCAATAATCAACAGCAGAACAATCATACGTTCCAAGGGCAGGAAGTGTCAGCATCCATCGGCGCAGCCTGTCCATCGGACACCACAGCAATCCAGGAAACGGACCAGACTCACTCCCAGGATATCCGGCAGCTTTTGCCAACATGCTTGTTCACTATGTACCTTTGTGAGTACCTTTTTACAGTTTTATTAAACTCCATGTTTTTTACTGCACTTAGAGTGGCGCCTTTGTTTCATTTTCAGAGTGCATATAACACGCACCCTAACATTAAGAGGGAAGTTTCAGGAAAAAAATTCCCACAGCCCCCTGCACAGTACACAGCCCCCCTGCACAGTACACAGCCCCCTTTCCCTGCAAAGTACACAGACCCCTTTCGCTGCACAGTACACAGCCCCCCTGCACAGTACACAGCCCCCCTGCACAGTACACAGACCCCCTGCACAGTACACAGACCCCTTTCCCTGCACAGTACACAGCCCTCTGCACATAACACAGCCTCCTTTCCCTGCACAGTACACAGATCCCTTTCCCTGCACAGTACACAGACCCCCTGCACAGTACACAGCCCCCCTGCACAGTACACAGCCCCCTGCACAGTACACAGACCCCTTTCCCTGCACAGTACACAGCCCTCTGCACAGTACACAGACCCCCTTTCCCTGCAAAGTACACAGACCCCTTTCGCTGCACAGTACACAGCCCCCCTGCACAGTACACAGCCCCCATGCACAGTACACAGCCCCCCTGCACAGTACACAGCCCCCCTGCACAGTACACAGACCCCTTTCCCTGCACAGTACACAGCCCTCTGCACATAACACAGCCCCCTTTCCCTGCACAGTACACAGACCCCTTTCCCTGCACAGTACACAGACCCCCTGCACAGTACACAGCCCCCCTGCACAGTACACAGCCCCCTGCACAGTACACAGACCCCTTTCCCTGCACAGTACACAGCCCTCTGCACAGTACACAGACCACCTGCACATAACACAGCCTCCTTTCCCTGCACAGTACACAGACCCCCTGCACATAACACAGCCCCCTTTCCCTGCACAGTACACAGCCCCCTTTCCCTGCACAGTACACAGACATCTACATAGTACACAGACCCCTTTAACTGCATATCACACAGGCCTCTTTCATTATAAAGCCCCCCTGCACTCCCAGGAGACCCCCAGTCTCCTGGGAAAGAATACTCTAAAGTTGAGAAAACATCACTGCCAGCCCTTTCTCATACACCGCTCCTCCTGTGTCACTCATTGTAAATCAAAGCTTCTAAATACCTCAATTAACGCCGTTCTTCGTTACCTGGTCATGTGACTGCTCTCCTCTGCTGTTTCATTGACGGCAATCAAAGGCTACACTCGCGAAAGAGGTGGAGCGGGAGGAGGAGAGTGGCCAGACAGAGCAGCTTTAATTGAGGTATTAAGAGACTTCCATTTACATTGAGAGTGACACACGAGGAGCTGTGCATGAGAAAGGGCTGGCAGTAATGTTTTCTCAACTTTAAAGTATGCTGGCAGCGCTGTCCCAGGGCCAGGAGAGGCGGTACAGCTGGCCTGACACCCCCCCCCCCAATGGGTGGCACCCAGGGCGGACCGCCCGATCCCCGCCCCCTGTTGGTAAAAAAAAATTATCGGCGTATTTGTATAACACGCAGGCATGGTTTTTATATTCTACATATACATAAATATATATAAATTAATAAAAATATCATGGCCAATCGGGGGCCCTTGCACACCTGGGGCCCTAGGCTGCAGCCTAGACCAGCCTGTGCATTAATCCTCCCCTGGGTACAAGACATACACATGTACAGAGCAGAAGTCGTATTGACGATGCTACTTTATATAGTCCAAACCTAAGACGCATTTTAGACAAGTTTTCTTCCTCAGTCTCGATGGTAAATCGTTGAAAGCCCTTAACCTGGAATTGGGGACATCAGTGACCAGAGACATTTCATACCTCCTGGCCTAACTGCATTGTTACCAGACCATTATTATCTCTTGGGATACATGTAAATAATTGGTGCAGATATACAGTGCATGCGGAAAGTATTCACAGCACTTCAATTTTTCCACTTTTTGTTATGTTACAGCCTTATTCCAAAATGGATTAAATTCATTATTTTCCTCAAAATACTACAAACAATACCCCATACTGACAACGTGAAAGAAGTTTGTTTGAAATCTTTGTTCATTTATTGAAACTTGAAAAAATTTTAAAAATCCCATGTACATAAGTGTTGATAGCCTTTGCCATGACACTCAAAATTGAGCTCAGGTGCCTCCTGTTTCCACTGATCATTCTTGAGATGTTTCTACAACTTGATTAGAGTCCACCTGTGGTAAATTCAGTTGTTTGGAAATGATTTGGAAAGGCACACACCTGTCTATATAAGGTCCCACAGTTAACAGTGCATGTCAGAGCACAAACCAAGCCATGAAGCCCAAGGAATTGTCTGTAGACCTCTGAGACAGGATTGTATCGAGGCAGAGATCTAGGGAAGGGTACAGAAAATTTTTTGCAACATTAAAGGTCCCAAGGAGCACAATGGCCTCGATCATCAATAAATGAAAGAAGTTTGGGACCACCAGGACTCTTCCTAAGGCAGGCCGCACGGCCAAAATGAGCGATCGGAGGAGAAGGGCCTTAGTCAGGGAGGTGACCAAGAACCTGATGGTCACTCTGACAAAGCTCCAGCATTTCTCTGTAGAGATAGGGGAACCTTCCAGAAGAACAGCCATCTGTTCAGCACTCCACCAATCAGGCCTGTATGGTGGAGTGGCCAGAAGGAAGCCACTCCTCGTTAAAAGGCACATGACAGTTTGCCAAAAGACACCTGAAGGACTCTCAGACCACAAAGCCACGTACACATGAGCGGAATGTCCGACAGAAAAAGTCCTACGTAATCTTTTCATTGTCTATTCCGATCGTGTGTATGCCTCATCAGACTTTTTTTTCTCAAAAATTCTGACGGACCTAGAAATGGAACATGTTCTAAATATTTCCGACGGAACCAATTCATTTCGGGAAAACCGCTTGTCTGTATGCTGTTCCGGTGTTCTGCCGAGAAAGTTCCCCTCGGCGGATAAGGACCCCCCTCTACTGCGTAGGCGCTGCGCCTGCGCAGTAGGAGCCGGCGGAAATAGCCGAAGCCGAATAGTTGGAAATCAGCTGTACACGGCGCCTGTAATAGGGCCCCTTGCGGGCTCGCTTTGCTCGCCGCGCTTCGGGCACAGCCTCGCTTCGCTCGGCTCCTTTTTATTCTCCCTCTAGGTCCACTTGGATGGTGGGGTTTGAACCTGGACCTAGGGCGCAGGCGCCGTGTAGAGCTGATTGGAGATTTTCAGCTTTGGCTATCTTCGGCGGCTCATAGTAGTTTTTACTGCGCAGGCGCTGCGCCTGCGCAGTACAGGGGGGGGTCCTTATCTGCCGGGGGAACTTTCTCTGCAAGACAACAGCAGGCCAAATACGACGCATGCTCTGAAATAAGTACGAGATGGAAGCTATTGGCTCCTGGCTATTGAACTTCCTTTTTCTAGTCACGTCATACGTGTTGTACGTCACCACGTTCTGGACGGTCGGACTTTGGTTTGACCGTGTGTAGGCAAGATCGCTTGAATGGAATTCCGTCGGAGTTCTGTTGGAGAAACCTTCGGAGTTTATTCCGACGGCAAAACCGGCATAAGAAACAAAATTCTCTGGTCTGATGAAACAAAGATTGAACTCTTTGGCCTGAATGGCAAGGGTCATAACTGGGGGAAACCAGGCACAGCTGATCATCTTTCTGGTATCAGGGAATCCCTGCTTAAAAGTACTATATCTACAACTCATGATACATTAGTGTGATAGTCAGTGGGAAGAATTACCCCCTTACAGATAGCTAAAAAGATTAATGGTGTCAGTGGGAACTTATCTGAGAGACAAAAATTGCTCATTGCTCAAAGAAGCCCTAGGAACCTCTGGAGGAACCCTAGTGGAGAAGCCCTGGTCTACAGGGAACCCAGGTGGGTCAAACAATAAGCAGTGAATTAGTCCAGGGACCCCATATTACATGCAGGAACCGGCCAAAATTCAAACTGTTATTGGGCAGGTTGAATGTACCAAGTTGATCGATTGATCAACTTGGGTGCAACCAGCCAGTCAGATTCTCTTGCAATTATCGCTAGTGGCCGCTACAGCCACTAGCAATAATCACTGTCTTCTCCCAGCGGGGATGACTTCCCCTGGCCGACCCCGCCCCCCCATGTTTGGAGAAGACAATTGTTAGGCAGGAGGGGTTCCCCTATCAGCATCGTCTATGTTGCAGGGGCAGATCCGGAGTCTAGTCTCGGGAGGGACACTGCCAGAAAATATATTTTTTTGCAGGCAATTTATCGGGGAATTGGCTGGTGTTGGCGCTTCAATCATCCTGGCACCATGGTTGTTATGGTGTCAGGATGATTGAAGTGCATGATTTCTATTGTTACATTGTAATATAAAATAAAACAGTTCAACTCACCCTAATGCAGAATCAGTGGGAGCCCCGAGTGTGTCACTTGCCACGTCGCCTGCCACCAGATGCTGATTGTCACGTCACCTGCCACCAGATGCTGATTGTCACTTGCCACGTCACCTGCCACAAGTTGTGGATTGTCCCTTGCCACGTCACCTGTCACAAGTTGCGGATTGTCACTTGCCTGCTACAAGGTGTGACTTGTCATTTCCCACGTCACCTGCCACACATTGCAGATTGTCACTTGCCATGTCACCTGCCACCAGATGCAGATTGTCACTTGCCATATCACCTGCCACAAGTTGTGGATTGTCACTTGCCACTTCACCTGCCACAAGTTGTGGATTGTCACTTGCTACGTTACTTGCCTGCACTTACCATGTCACCTTGCCACCAGATGCAGATTGTCACTTGCTGTGTCACTTGCCTGCTACACGGTGCAGATTCTCACTTGCTGTGTCCCAGAGTAAAGGCAGGCAGCAGAGAGATGATGTAATCTCTCTGCTGCCCAAGGCTGCACAGTGAGGGCAGGAGAGCGGTGATGCAGGACGGGCAGTAAGAGATGATGTCATCTCAAAAGCTGACTGATCCGCCGGCCCTCTGACTGATCTGCTGGTTTAATTGCCGGCCCTCTAACTGATCCGCCCGCTCACCCACTGACTGATCCACCCGCCTGCCTGTCACTAATTTCTCGGGGGGGGGATGGGGCAATTGCCCCGTTGCCCCCCCAGATCCTCCCTTGCTGTGTTGATGAGGGAATTGTGCGAATTTCTAAAAGAAATTTGCACCGTGTATAGCCGGCTTTAGGTGAACTTTTAGTCTTATAGCAGCCATACATTTGCAGCTTTGGGTCATAACAAAATGATAACAGGCCTTAGCTGTCACCAGGTGTGAACAAGGTACAATGCTAACTTCATTCTGCAGTAATGGGAACAAAACGGGAGAACTGGTTGCTATGGCCAACATGTACTGTACTTCTATATAACTACAAGGCCCTGGAAATGCAAATACTATATAATTGCAAATTCAACCAAATTGTTAAGCGTTATGGAATATGTTATGGCTAAAGAGAGTTGTAGTTTTTTCATAACATTGGTATTAGTTTTTAAGTTTAAGCAGATCTAAACCCAATCACTAAAATGTCATGAAACATGTTAATTTAATTTCAAAAGTTGTCATCAATCTTTTTGAAAGCGGCAGCTTTTACAAAAATAATCCCTGTGAATCCTGCAATAAAAGTTCTTGTTCAGACACATGTCCTGTTATAGGGAGAGAATGCTCTGTCTCTAACTTGTCATCCTGCATTGTCCCCCTTTCACATGCGCCCGGATGTAGACAAGAGGCGGTTGTACCAACGCACAGTGTTGTCATTATCAGGAAGCCGATCCAGAGCAATCATTTGCAGCCAAACCTGACCTGCAGACAGGAAGTGGCGAAGATCAGCAGCACTGAGATGCAAAAATAAATGTGCAATTGGTATTTTATGTAAAAAAAGGACAAAACATGACAATTGTTTATTATTGTAAACCATATGTCACTGACTTAGGGGCTGAGGAATAGGTTGTCCCTAGCTTGATAAAGGGCTAGACCTGTCTCTCTCAACCTTTTCAACACAGGAACCCTTGAAATAACTTTCTGATCTCAGGGAACCCCTGCTAAAAATTACTGTATCTACAACTCATGATACATTAGCGTGATGGTCAGTGGGAAGAACTCTCCTTACATTTGTGGTCATTGGGAAGAATCCATCCCTCCCCCCCCTTTCAGATAGCTAAAATGTTCATTGTCATCAGTGTGAACTTGTACGAGAGGCAGAAATTGCTCATTGCTTAAGGAACCTCTGGCAACCCCTGGAGAAACCCTAGTTGAGAAACCAGGGCTAGACATAGTCTAAAACATTGAAGTAAATGAAAAAGTGATTTCGCGCAGAACACTAACAATAATATCTGGTCACCAATATATAATAAAAGATACATGCATAAACATATAATAAAATCCTAAATAACTGTATGTGCAATATTCCGTGAGAGATCCCGGTGATCCCAAAAAGGTCATAAAGAAGAGATCATATCAACACTAAATAATATGGTAACATATGAAATAAACCACAAACGTGGGAATGGCAAAATTCATAAGAATAAATAATAATAGTGACGTGTAAAATCAACCACAGACGTAAAAATGACAATGGCCCTGAGGAAGTCACGAGGTCACGTGACATAACGCGTAGGATCCATGCCAACCAACGCTACCGGAAGTCATTACCCTGTGATCCGGTTGTTTACGTTGCGGACCGGAAGTTTCGTTTAAGGTGACGGCGCTACGCCGTTTTGCACTGTGCTTTTTTCATTGCCCTGTACAGTGCATTTTATCAGAAATCCAGCCAGCAAAAGATTGAGAGCAGGTTCTGTATTTTTCAGTCGGAAAAAGTTCCTATCCGAAAACGCATTCGTCTGCATGCAATTCGGACGCGCAAAAAAACACACATGCTCGGAAACAATTTTACGCATGCTCGGAAGCACTGAACTTAATTTTCTCGTCTCGTCGTAGTGTTGTACGTCACCGCGTTCTTGACGGTCGAAAGTTCAGAGAACTTTTGCGTGACCGTGTGTATGCAAGGCAAGCTTGAGCGGAATTCCGTCAGAAAAACCATGCAAGTTTTTTCTGACGGAAATTCCGCTCATGTGTGTGTGCGCATTACAGGCAGAAAAAAAACACACCAAACTCGTGTTTTTTAGAAGGAGCTTTTGAGCAGAAAAGATGCTTAAGTGCCCAAAAATGCATGAAAAAGCTCAACGAAGCGCGGAAACACACAAAATTGGAAAAATAAGCTGAGGGGACGGTTTGTGAAAAAAATGCTCAAAAAAGCTCAAAGAAGCTCAAAAAAATTTTGCAAAAGAGCACAAAAAAAGCACAAGCGTCTTCAAGCTGAAATAAAAGCTCAAATGCCTGTAAAAGCAGCTTTTTGTTTTTGAGCTGCAGTGTACATGAGCCCTTATGGTTTAGATCTACTTTCATATTTACTGACAAAATCTAAAATGCAACCAAGCATGTTGATTATAATTTAAATAACACATCACAACTAGCAACGTGTATAATAAACAAGGACAGCACAGTGCAAGTAAAGTTTCCATATGTCAGCTCAGCAGCAAAGTGCCTAGAAGTTATCTCCACATATCGCATTCTATGCAATGCCAATGATTGTACTTGTAGTGGGCAAGGCAAAAAATCCTTGCTTTGCAAGCTTCGCTAAACAAGTCTGCCTGCAACATTACAATCTGAGCTCTACTCCCCCTTGTGTCCTTGGCCCATGCAGAGGATGCAACAGCGAAAAGACAGTCACAATGGAGGAAACCTGCAATGCAGAGCAGGGAAGTGACGCTTTGCTAGAAACCTATTTCTTAAAAACACATCACTTGCAGAACTGTGAATTCTTTTATCCTTCCAGCTTGTCTCATGATACAGAGGACGACTTAGCCGAGAGCTTCGGAAATCCAAGCCATTCCTGCACTGCAGCCCAGATACAAATGGCAAGAGTGTAGTTTGCATGAATCTTGATATTCAAGAACAAATATGTAAACACTTGAGGAGATTATCAGATGTTGGAAATCAATGTGATTGGGGGGGGGGGGATATTTGTAATATAAAATGTTAACCAGTGAACTCCTTGTATATGTATGTATATATATATGACTGCTGTATCAATATCAATAAGATAATAAAACGTTTAATACATTGATACAGCACTAAGCAAAAATCTCAATTGCAATAGTCATGAATAAATAATTAATAACAATAAAATGTGAATACATATATATAAATAGTGAATAAATAATTAATAACAATAAAATGTGAATACATATATATAAATAGTGAATAAATAATTAATAGAAAAATGAAAGCTGACTTTCCAGCAGTCCCATAAGAGGGCAATGCGGAATATTCAGTCCTGCTCCAGGCACACATCCCTCTCACTCTTCCCAGCGATCGCTGGCTGCTCCATAAATTTCCCTTTCAGACATAAAGGAAAAAGGGAAGCAGCTCTCCATTAGAAACATTGTGCGTATTTATTCAAATATTCAGTGCACAAACCGCTGCATTTATCCTACAAGCGCTAACATGTTTCACTCCATCCGGAGCTTATTCATAGAGCGGGGATCATGGGGTGAGAAAGCCCTTAAGGAGTAACTCCAATTTCGTAGAGGAAAAAAATAGCAAATAAAAAGAAATAAAATAACATACAATTACAACACAAGCCATATTGTAATTGAATGTTATTAGAAATGACCTTACCTTTTCAATCTGCAGCTCTGTAATTTTCTGTTAAATGCAATGCAATATGGCTACCTGGAGGTGTTCTGTACACAGAATGTATACAGAACGCCCCCCAGAAATGTAATTTCCTGCTTGTGTGATTGACTTTCTGACTAGAAGAAGGAAGTTCAATAGCCAGTAGCCAATAGATTCCGTCTCGTACTTGCTTCAAAGCATGTGTCCTTTTTGGTCCGTCGGAACAGCATACATACGAGCGGTTTCCCGATAGGAATTGGTTCCGTCGGAAATATTTAGAACATGTTCTATTTCTAGGTCCGTCTGAATTTTCAAAAAAAAAAAAAAGTCTGATGAGGCCTACACACGATCGGAATAGACGATGAAAAGCTTCCGTCTGACTTTTTCTGTCGGACATTCCGCTTGTGTGTACGCGGCTTTACAGTATGTGCATTAAATATATAAAGAAAAAAAATTTCACACAAAGCTTTTAATGGAGAATGGCTTCGCCTTTTTTTCTTTTTGTCTGAAAGTGACATTTACAGAGGTAATTCTGGTGCCTCCATTTGCCTAACATGGCAGCTAAATTAGAACAATGAGCTGCACAGATACAGTTGCTCCCTGCAAGGTACAAACTGGACTCGCTGCCAATGGCAGTAACAGACCAGAGAGACGAAGTATGATATTTTCTACCAGAAAAAGTGACGACTTTATGCATAGCAGAATTGTGTTGCCCCAAAATGTTGCCTGCCCTGAGATCTGGTGACCATGGTCAGATCAAGAAAGATCATACTGTATATCTATAGTCAACTTCTTAACAAGAAGACTTGCTGCTCCAGGTGAGGTTTTGACAGCCTGATGATCTGGACAGGTGCCCGCCTTGGCTCACCTCCACATATAATCAAAAGAAGAAATGGCCATTTCTTCTTTTGATTATAGTCAACTTCTGCAAACACCTCTTCACAAAAAAAAAAGAAATAAATTGAAATGGATATTCCTAAATGACTATTAGCATTCCCCTGAGATAAAAGTGGCTGTAAAGGTTGAAGGTTTTTTTTTATTTTTTACTTTCCTGCATTCTGTGCAGGAAGGTAAAAACCATCAGTATGCAGCTCCCCCCTCAGCCCCCCCATACTGCCCAATCCAGCAAGCTTTCTCCCTCCTGATTGGCTGAGAAGCAGGAGCCATTGGCTCCCGCTGCTGTCAATCACAGCCAGTAAGGCAGGAGCAGCGGGTGGGGCTGAGCCTCACTCTCTGTGTCTTATGGTCACAGAGGGCCGACTCGGGAGCGAGCACACACGAGTGCCCCCACAGTAAGCAGCTTGCTATGGGGGCACTCGGCAAGGGGGAGGGGCTCAGAGCGCGGGTGGGGGACTCGAGAAGTATAATAAACATGTTATACTTACCTGCTCTGTGCAGTGGTTTTGCACCGAACAGGTAAGTATAACATGTTTGTTATTTTTTTATAGATATAAAAAATGTTTCCTTTACAATCACTTTAATCCAGGGTGTTGCTACAATGTATGAACATGAACGCTTGCCTGATATTGTTATGCCTGTTCATGTTCTGTTTGTTCTAAACAATGATCAGATGGTCAGGGCTCCACAAATGTCAAATATCTCACTTTCTGCATGGGTGTGGAAAGGCTTTTCTCCCCTTGATGAAGCGCACAAGCAGAACTTGCGAGCCTGGTACATGCATTGTACAATAGAGTTTGCAAGGGAAATGATCCTGAATAACAAGTCTTGCATTTAGTAACGGTGTCATTTGTAACAGTTTTGCATTAGGTACAATGGCACTTTATCGTAGAACTTAAATGAAAATGATCTTTTTGTTCTGGATAGTGTGGAGAAGGGTCAGAAACAGTTCTTGCTGGCGGGTGTTCCGCTTTAAGGCGGACCTTCACTCAAAAGTAAAAGTGCTGCTTATTCTTCTACCAACCCAGTGCCCTAACACCTTTCTTTTTTTTTTGACAGGTACCCGCTCCTACTTCCTTAATTGTCTCCTAGGCAGAATGATTTGCACTTAGGCATGCCCACTACCAGCACCCCGCAGCCCCCCAGGGACACATCACACATCCCAGGAGACTGTAAGGCCTTGTGCATGCGCAATGGGGAGCCAGCTGTGATTCTTCAGAAAAGCTCCCATATCCAAAATAGTGAAGTCGGGAACCTGTAGCGGTAAGAAGAACCAACTAAGACAATATTGGACCCTCAAATACTGGTAAGTACCTTATTAACTAACTACTTAAGGACCAGGCCTAATTTTCAGACTTGGTGTTTACGAGTTAAAATCATTTTTTTTTTTTTTAAAGAAATTTACTTAGAACCCCCAAACATTATATATATTTTTTTCAGACACCCTAGAGAAGAAAATGGCGGTCGTTGCAATACTTTATGTCACACCTTATTTGCGCACCTGTCTTACAAGCTCAATTATTTTTTAATTAAAAAATAAGACAACAGTAAGGTAGCCCAATTTTTTTAAAATATTGTGAAATATAATGTTACGCCAAGTAAATTAATACCCAACATGCCACGCATTAAAATTGCGCCTGCTCGTGGAATGGCGACAAACTTTGACCCTCACAAATCTCCATAGACGACGTTTAAAAATTTTTACAGGTTACCAGTTTTGAGTTACAGAGGAGGTCTAGTACTAGAATTATTGCTCTTGCTCTAACGATCGTGGTGATATGGTGATATGTGTGGTTTGAACACCGTTTTCATATGCTGGAGCAACTTATGTATGCTTTCGCTTCTGTGCGCGAGCTCGGCGTGATGGGGCACTTTAAATTTTTTTTTTTCTTATTTATTTTACTTTTTATTTTTTAACCCGTTTCAGACCCGCACTATAGCCGAATGACAGCTACAGCGCGGACCTACTTTGCCGGGAGGACGTCAAACGTCTTCCCGTGCTTGAGCGGCTTGCCCTGCAGGGCGCACGCGGCGTGCTCTGTGATCAGTGAGTCTATGACTCGATTCCGACCCCTTACCATGTGCTTAGCTGTCAGCCAATGACAACTGATCGTGTGATGTAAACAGAGCCGGTAATCGGCTATTTCTGGCTAAAAAAATGCCGATCACCGGCGGCTGTCAGAGGGACATCGGTCTCGATCAAGGAGAGCAGCCGCCAGCTCATCTGTACCCACCCGTGCTATCTGCCAGTACCACCTACCAGTGCACAATAGTGTTGCCTACCAGTGCCCACAGTGCCACCCATCAGTGCCCACAGTGCCACCTATAAATGTCACCAATCAGTGCATCATTAACAGTGCTGCCCATCAGTGTCACCTACCAGTGCCCACCAGTGTCACCTACCAGTGCCCATCAGTGCCACCTATCAGTGCCATCTATCAGTGGTACCTATCAGTAATACCCATCAGTGCCCTTCAGGGCCACACATCAGGGACCATCAGTGCCATCTTATCAGTGCCGCCTTATCTGTGCCCATCAGTACCGCCTTATCTGTGCCCATCAGTGCCGCCTTATCTGTGCCCATCAGTGCTGCCTTATCAGTGTCTATAAGTGCCTCCTTATCTGTGCCTATCAGTGCAGCCTATCAGTGCCCACCAGAGCAGCCTATCAGTGCCGCCTCATCAGCGCATATCAATGAAGGAGAAAAATTACCTGTTTCTAAAATTTTATAACAAACTATGAAACATGATTTTTTTTTTCTTCAAAAATTTCCATCTTTTTGTTGTCTTTTTTTGTTTGTTTAGCAAAAAATAAAAACCCCAGCAGTGATTAAATACCACCAAAAGAAAGCTATATCTGTGTGAAAAAAATGATAAAAATTTCATTTGGGTATAGTGTTGTATGACCGCACAATTGTCATTCAAAGAGTGAAAGCGCTGAAAACTGAAAATTGGTCTGGGCAGGAGGGGCGTTTATGTGCCCAGTAAGCAAGTGGTTAATTTTACATTGTCCATTGAATTTTTTTTTGGGTCACTTTTATTCCTATTACAAGGAATATAAACATTCCATTCCTTGTAATAGAAGAAAAAGCATGACAGGACCTCTTAAATGTGAAATCTGTGGTCAAAAAGACCTCAGATCTCACTTTTACACTTAAATGTAGTAAAAAAAAAAAAAAGTTTTTTTTTTCCAATAAAAAAAAATTCCCCTTTAAGACCATTGGGCGGAAGTGATGTTTTACGTCGCTTCAGTCATCCAATGGTATGGAGCCAAGTGGGGGCCATCTTTCCCTCACTCGGCATCCAGCTTCAGAGGGGAAAGGACCCAATTGTCTCTGCTGCTACCGACAGCTCAGGTAAGCGGCGGGGACCACCAGGGAGCGGCAGGAGGGGAACCTCTCCCACCACCGATAAAAGTGATCTCGCGGTGAATCTGCCACAGAGACCACTTTTATCTGAAAGCGGATCGCCCGCTGTTTAATACGATACCGGAGTTATGGCAGTCATCTGCAATGGTTTTCCATGGTAAACAGCCACCGCATAATGATGGCGGGCAGTCTACAAGTGCTTAATAATAATCAGTTACAGTTATTTGTAGCTGCTGACTTTTAATTTAATTTAAACAAAAAAAAAAATTAAGTTACTCTTTAACCGCCTCCTGCCTGACCTATAGTAAAAAACAGATGGGTGGGAGCACTGTTATTCCAGCAGGACTCGTGTGCCTCGGTGCAATTTGTGATCCGCAGTGTCCAACGGTACACAGATCGTTGTACCGGGCCACTGTGTGCGGCCCTGGTACCATGTGATCACAGTGAAAAATCACAGTGATCACATGTCAGTTCTCAACAATGGCTTTCATTCATAGCCATTGTGTGTACTATTGTGATCTCTGCGATTGGTCATAGTGATCACACAGTACAGGGGCCAATCACAGCAGACCTGTACCATGTGATAGCTGTGGTGAATCACAACTATTACAATAGTATTCAATGGCACATGAATGGATGCCATTCATAAAAATGATTGCTTATATACGGTGATCATTAATGTAATAAGCAATCATAGTGTTAAAAAAGAACATTTGATCACCTCCCTAGAGCAATACAGTGTCACTATGGCGATACTGTACTGGTTTGGTCACAGTATGTTAAAAAAAAAAAAAAAGTTGTAAATATATATATATATATATATATATATATATATATATATATCAGGTAATGAGCAAATATGGCTGTCCCATGTATAATTACAAAATAAAAAATAGAAGCAATCTTTTTAAAGTCTCAGGGAGTTTAAAGAGGCTGTGAAGGTTTGTGTTTTTCACCTTAATGCATCCTATGCATTAAGGTGAAAAAAACACCTCGCTGTCACGGGCCCCCAAGCCCCCCCCCCCCCCGTTTTACTTACCTGAGCCCGTTCATCTTCTGTGCGTGTCCCCTGGCGTCCTCTTCTCCACTGAGTCTGGCTGTTGATTGGATAGATTGATAGCAGCGCAGCCATTGGCTCGCGCTGCTGTCAATCACATCCAAGACGCGGCCACTGGGGGGGCGGGACCCAGTCATACACTTGGCGTCTATGGACACCAAGTGTATGACACGGGAGCGTGCCCGCAAACTAACCACCCTCGGGAAAGAGCTTCCCAGAGGGGGTTAGCTTTAGAGGGGAGGAGCCGAGACAGCCGCCGTGGCACCCCAGAACAGCAGAATCGGGGCCACTCTATGCAAAACGAACTGCACAGTGGTGGTAAGTATAACATGTTTGTTATTTAAAAAAAAAAAAATCAAACTTATACAACCCTTTTAAGAGGCAACAGAATGTGATTGGAGGAGAAGCGGTTTAACCTTAAGCTGCACAGAGGTTTTTCCACTGTCAGGGCGATAAGGATTTGGAATTCTTTTCCACAATTGGTGGTGTCAGCGGGGAGTATGGATATTTTTAAAAGACTCTTGGACGTGCACCTTAACCACCTCCAGCCCAATCACGTCATATGATGTCATTGACTTTGAGTGGGGATATCTGAATGATGCCTGCCTATCCATCTTTTCTGCCAGAGATTCTGTGCACCGTAAGAACAACTAGAGCGGCAGTTCAGCTGCTTTATCATTCTTACAGGCGGCGGGACGGGATCCCCCCCCCGCTGCCCTCCAGTGCTTCTCTGGGTTCGCCCGTACGATCGTACGATCTGCAAACCAGAGAAAGAATCCGCCACCACCAGATGTTAATCATAGAGATTTCCGGTGACCAGATGGTCCCGAGTCATCTCTATGACCTTCGGAGGCCCGTTATGACGTCACGTATGGCCAGCGGAAGTAAACAAAGCCGAGAACTCGGCTGGAAAGAAAGAGATCATTCATTTTTTTGTATATATCCTTCTTTCCAGCCTGGAGGAGAGATCTGAGGTCTTATAGACCCCACACAACTCCATAAAGAGGATCTGTCATGCTTATTTTTATTACAAGGGATATTTACATTCCTTGTAATAGGAATAAAAGTGATCAAAAAAAAAATTAAAGAGAAAGTGTAAAAATTAAAAAATGTAAGTAAAATAAACAATAATAAAAAAAATTTTTTAAGAGCGCCCCTGTCGCCATGTGCTCACGCAAAGAAGCAAACGCACACGTAAGACGCGCTCGCATATGTAAACGGCATTCACACATGTGAGGTATTGCAGCGTGCGTTAGAGCGAAAGCAATAATTCTAGCACTAGACCTCCTCTGTAACTCTAAACAAGAAACCTGTAAAAAAAAAAATTAAAGCGTCGCCCATGGAGATTTTTAAGTACCAAAGTTTGGCGCCATTCCACAAGTATGCGCAATTTTAAAGCATGGCATGTTAGGTATCTATTTACTCGGCGTAACATCATCTTTCACATTATACAAAAAATGGGCTAACTTTACTGTTTTGTTATTTTTTAATTCATTAAACTGTTTTTCTATCCAAAAGAAAACGCGTTTAAAAAATTGTTGCGTAAATACCGTCTGACATAAAAAGTTGCAATGACCGCCGTTTTATTCCCTAGGGTCTCTGCTAAAAAAAAAAAAAAAAAAAAAGATATAATATTTGGGGGTTCTGAGTAAGTCTGTACCAAAAAAATGATGATTTTTACATGTAGGAAAGGAGTGCCAGAATAGGCCCGGTATGGAAGTGGTTAAAGAACACAACATACAGGGATATGGGAAATAATTGTCGGCACTGACACACGTACACCCACACAGGTTGAACTGGACAGACTATTGTCTTTATTCAACCTTACCTACTATGTAACTATTTTAAAGCTTTTAACACATTCAGAAGAAAATCTGTACTGCGCTTATCACATTCATGTATTTGAATTAAGTAAATATGACATGATGGCATTGTCATACCCTAAGAGTCTAGCTGCAGCTTTTTTTCTGTAAATTATTTTAACACGTTGGCCACTAAGCCATTAATCCTAACGGATGTGCTCATACACAGCGTCCACTTAACACACAAAAGACAGGAGACTGCTCACACTATAGCCATGATGAATGGCATAACACATTTCTGGCTTAGCCAGTCACTTAGAATAGCGTTTTCTTTTTTCAAATATTGACATATTGCCACTCCACTTGTACATATGGCTGAGGAGTGGTGCTGTACGGTAAGACAGCAATGCACACGTTTCAGGTTATATTATGTTAAAGGGTAACTCCACTTTTGTGGGGAAAAAAATAGCAAATAATAAAAATATAATACAGCATATACAATTGCGACACTAGTCATATTGTAATTTATTATTTTATTTTTTATTTATTTCAGGTACTTATATAGCGCTGTCAATTTACGCAGCGTTTTACATATACATTGTACATTCACATCAGTCCCTAGCCTCAAGGAGCTTACAACCTAAGGTCCCTAACACACATTCCTACATATACTAGGGTCAATTTAGACAGGAGCCAATTAACTTACCAGCATGTCTTTAGAGTGTAATTGAATGTTATTAAAATGACCTTTCCTTTTCAATATGCAGTGCTGTAATTCTCTGTAAAGTGCAATGCAATATCGCTACTTGGAGGTGTTCTGTACACAAATGGTATACAGAACGCCCCCTGAAAATGTAGTTTCTTGCTTGTGTGATTTTCCCAGAAGTCTGCACTGATATAAATCAGATTTTTGGCATCCCCTGCAACAAAAAAACGGGATTTTTGACTTACCGTAAAATCCATTTCTCAGTGTGAAAGGGGTCTTAAGATGGTCGAAAGGCTCGAGACAAAGGCAGGTCCAAAGCCAAAGCAATCTCACTCAAGTGTGTTTTAAAACTTTACAAGGGCTTGCAGAATTCAAGGATTTGTCAGGTGAAACTGTCACTCTAAATAAAGTGCACAAAAATAAAACAAACACATGGAGGCCAAAAGATCCAACTATATAGAATAAATATACATCCTTATATCAGTGGAAGTGCACACAATTATGTACTGGGCAGACAACCCTGGAACTGTTATTATTTCAAAAGAAATAACAACGATGAGCAGGGAAGATTTAACATAGACAGTTGATTCTATTTGTTGGGATTGATTGCCAAGTAGTGGCTGCAGAGACCCCATAGTCATGTAACAGTTCCCCAAGCCAGCCATAATTAGGCAATGATCATATCATGTCTATGGATAATTTTAATGTAACCATACCATTCACAAATGAATTTGTTCGTCTAACAATCTTACATTCAAAAGAAAGGCAATACACCCTTGGCCTTCCAGGCCTTTCCCATATCCCCCCCCCCCCCCCCCATTTGGTCTTTGTCCCTTTCCTCTCCTTAACTCCCCTTCCCCAGGTCCCATGGTTTCCCACCAGCCCCCTCTGGCTAGCCTTGTGTGCCGATTCTCTGGGAGCTCAGGAGCACCTGCTCTCCTACGGCCAAATGCTGGCCATACAGTTGTTGTCTTTCAAAGTCAAGGAATTGAATATCCTAGAAAAATAGTCTAAACTGCTCTGTGAACTCCAACTCTTAAAATCCCACGTGATCTTCCTGCAGGAGACGCATTTTGCTGCTGATAAAATTCCACTACTATATAGTCCCAGATTCTCTGTAGCTTACCATAGCATTGCACATACCTCCAAGTCTAAAAGTCTAAAGGGGTCTCCATCCTTGTATTGAATCGACTCCCATAAAAAAAAAAAAAAAAAACGGCAATACAAAAATACTAGGTGCTAGGGTATATATACCTTTTAACATCCCAGACTCAGGTTCCTTAATAAAGCTTATGCACATCTGGACTGACATAGTATATAATATGACAAGATTATTAAATGATCTGTGCATAACTTCATATACACTGAATGTTCTAATGTGCTTGTATCAATGGCTTCTGTGGATCCCCTTCCGTTGTACCCCCATCCTTCCCCCTTTCTTTCTGTATCCCCAAAAGAAAAAAGAAACACTAGATGCCATCACCCATATCAAATATTCTTTGTATGACACATTATAAGGCAAGCAAACAAATATGTTCCAAAAACAGAACAGATAGCTTTTTTGGACACAGGGCAAAGATAGCTTTTTAAAAAACAAAATGTTTGCTTTTTGTCACCTTAGCTGTTTCCCACTACTTTCATTTCTATTGTAACTGTCCAAACTTTTCACGAAATGGGGGGGGACCATTTGTATTTGGTGCAGATATTTTGTTCTGTTTGTACTGTATATTGCCACAAAATGTTTGTAGATGATATATTTTGGCTTTATTTTTTTAGCCAAAGATATTGTCAGGCACAGGAGTAATATTGGCTTTAGGATTATGACTATTGCAAGATTATGTTTAGGGATTAGCTTTAGCAGTTAGACTGAGGGTTAATGATTACAGACAAGGTTAGGGTTCCTGTCAACAGGGGTGAGGTTAGGTTGAGCATTAGATTTGTTAATTAGTTATAGGCTTTAGGTATGATTTTTGACACTTCTTTCACGTAACCTTTACTGGGTTTTGAAGTAGAATCAATAATAGTACATGCAAATACAAGCAACAGAAGACAGATGGTGAAGGACATGAGATTTAGGTGGACAGAATTATGAAATTTGATTCTGTATAACTAACTTATAGATTTGCATAACTAACAAATTGATTTGATTCATGTAAGGTCTTACTGCCCAAAGAGGTTAGAGTACATGTATGGCGCAGCATTTGCAACCAAGAATCAAGAGGTGGTTAGAGACAAGTGTAAGAATTGTTAGAGAAACAGGATGAAGAGGAAAGTGGTTGGGGGGAGGGGAAGGTAATATAAGGAGAACTGTGGAGGCATGGGGTGGAGGGTTGCAGGATATTAGAACAAAACAAAAGATTGACAGTGGTGGCAGAGGGGGCAAGGAGAGAGTGCTGATATTATTATTATACAGGATTTATATAGCGCTAACAGTTTAAGCAGAGATTTACAACATGTGGGCAGACAGTACAGTTACAATACAATACAATAGGCTGACCCAGGGAAGAGGTGTGGATAGAGATAAGGAGAGGTCCAAGAACAGAACTTTGGGGGACCCCAACAGAGAAAAGAAGAGGAGAGGTGAAAGTATAATTGTAAGTAATGCTAAAGGTGCAGTTGGATAAGTAGGAAGAGAACCAACAGAGTACAGTCACGGAGACCAAAGGCGTGGAGTAGGAGGAGCGGGTGGTCAACCGTATCAAAGGCAGCATAAAGGTCCAGGAGTAGGAGTACAGAATAGTTTCCATTGGTTTTGGCCGTTAGTAGATCGTTTGTTAGTTTCAGGAGGGCAGTTTCTGTGGAGTGTTAAGGGTGTAATCCAGGCTGTTGCACTTTATGATTCACCAGAGGAATTGAAAGCGGAGTTCCACCCAAAAGTGGAACTTCTGCTGATTTGTCTCCTTCCCCCCCTCTGGTGCCACATCTGACACCTTTCAGGAGGGGGGAGCGGATACCTCCTACTTCCCCCCGCTGCAGGGCCAGTAGGAGAGTGCAGCGGGTGCCTTGCGCAGCGCAGTAGGGACCTGGCGTGAAGCCGTAGTGCTTCACTACCGGGTTCCCTCACTGGCTTTGGCGTCTGCAGCACCCAACAGATGATGGAAACATCAGCTGCGGTGCCCACATCGCTGGACTCCAGGACAGGTAAGTGTCCTATTATTAAAAGTCCAGGGTGACCATGCATTGAGAAAGTTTGGCACTGTCTTGTTGAAAATGGTATTTTTTTCATCGATCATTGTGCCTGAATTTATTTCCATCTATCAAAGCGAAGGTTGGTTGCTTCCAAGCCTTAGCAATGGTCTGCCCAATGGCAAGAAAGATGGTTTATTGTGCCCAGTCTGCATGACTCTCATGTTTTTGCACCAATTTTGGATGGCAAAAAAAATCTGCATAATTTTCAGGTTTTTGTAGACCACACACCAACCTCCTCCTGGCTTTATTACTTAGTGAGTCGGTAACTGCAAAATATTAGTAGCCAGTAAAGTCTAAGCTCACATCCTGCATGTCTGTCCTGAACCTGTAATCATAACGGCAGCCTCAGAGCCTGCAGCTTTAAAAATAAGTCAGGGATGGCAGTTCCCAGATTTGTGTCCTCACCGGTTTACTTAAATTAGGCAAGGACTGTTTACTACCGTGGACCTGTATTTAACCTCTGTGGATTGACAGGGTTAAGTACTCTCCTCCAGTTCACCTGGTGACCTCCCCCTTTACCTGACAGCTAAAGTGTAAAGTTCACTCCTCTGCAAACACTGAGCTCAGAGCTAGCAAACTGAGAAATATCAGCTAATACAAGCAGCAGCCCTTTCATGTCCTCATCAATAAAGGGTACAGAGACCCCGCCCACCAAAGGCATCACATAATTCCAGGACAAGCAATTTTCTTGTGAAGCAGAAATAAAAAGCTGACGCATAGTCTTTAAAATGTAAAAATCGCTAAGGGACGTGACCTTTGTAAAGCCACAATGGAACAGCTCATAATAAACAGCTGTATAATAACTGTGGAGATAGGGCGCGCAGCACACAGTAGCACAAACAAGTAATGGCGCTGTAGTGGTAGCTGGCTGTAGGTTATGCAGGGATCCTAACTGCAAGAACCTCGAATATAACACTTATCTGTGGCTGATAAAATCCTAATTTCTTCCTCCTCCTGTCATGGTTTCATTTGAAGAAATATATATGGACTGCAGTTGCCTTCAGGTGGTGATCAGCCATGCATGCACGATCGGGCTGCTGAGCAGTCTTTCCTATGAAAAATCATTCTAAAATCATGCAAATTTGTCTGCAGCCTACTTGGTCAGGCCATAGATATTATAGGCAGTCCAATGTGAAGGAATGATCTGACCACCCTCAGGACCACAACATCTCCTGAACGCTTCAGTGCACACCATAATTTTGGCCATGCTGGCGTAACAAGTTTTTTTTTCCAAATAAAAAAAGTATCACGGACAGTACTCAATTTTCTCTTTTTTCCAATCCAGAGAGAAGGAATGAGATGTTCCTCTGAGAAAATCTGCCTGGCACCATACAATGCACTCGCCCTACCCATTATTTGACCAAGAAGTCTAGGGCAACAGGTCACATGACACCATCTTCAACAGCCAGTATATATGTCAGCAGCACTCCAACATTAAATGGGTTTTGGTATTATAAACACATATTTTTTTTACTGCTTAGAACCATCAATAAGAGACCCAGTGTTATAAAAAATGTGGAAAGTCCGTATTTAGTTCTAATCCAAATATGTCAATCGCCTTCTCCCAATGCAGGATCTGAAGTATCACTATGGTTTGTATACTGGCTAGGATATAATGTTTTCTGAAATGTCCATGTGTTACGCAGTATGGGTATTGTAAGACCCTTATGCCGCGTACACACGGTCAGACTTTTCGTCTACAAAAGTCCGACAGCCTGCCCGACAGACTTTCGACGGACTTTTGGCGGACTTGCGGCAGACTTTCTTATGAACGGACTTGCCTACATATGATCACACAAAAGTCCGACGGATTTGTACGTGATGACCTACACCGGACTAAAATAAGGAAGCTGATAGCCAGTAGTCAACAGCTGCCCTAGCGTGGGTTTTTGTCCGTCGGACTAGCACACAGACGAGCAGATTTCTGGGTCCGGCGGAGTTACGACGTAAAGATTTGAAGCATGTTTCAAATCTAAAGTCCGTCAGATTTGAGGCTGGAAAAGTCCGCTGAAAGTCCGCTGAAAGTCCGGGGAAGCCCACACACGATTGGATTGTCAGCCAGCTTTAGTCCGTCGGCGTCCGTCGGACTTTTGTACACGAAAAGTCCGACCGTGTGTACGCAGCATAAGTCATATATTGCATCAGGGCTCAGGTGATTTAGTTATGCCCCAGGCACCAAACACATATATGACCATTAGTATTAAATACGATTTTCCAAGTGGCCTTTAAGCCCACAGAGACTCGGACCTGGGGAGAAGCTTCAGCCTCAGTAGCTAGAGCCTACATTTTTTTTTTTGGTCAGCTGCCTGTAAATGATACATGAGCTTTTGTAACCACGCCATGGTTTCTGTACTACTGTTTGTCCTATTTAGCTTCTATTTGTACTGATCTGTTCTGCCCTGGACAAGTAGTTATGTGTTATTAACGGTACATACTGCTGCATGAACGAGTTGTCCTGTAGTATTTATGGATTTCTAATAAAGCCTGAAAAAAATGCCCTGTAGTAATAAAGGTGTGTATTGCTGTCTGAATAGATTGTCCAATAGTAATAATGGTCTGTAAAACTGCCTGAACAATCTGTCCTATGGTATTAATGGTCTGTACTAATGCCTGAACAAATTGTTCTATGGTATTAATGGTCTGTACTACTGCCTGAATAAGTTGTCCTGTGGTATTAATGGCCTGTATCAATGCCTGAACAAGTTGCCCCGTATTTTAATGGTCTGTACTACTGTCTGAAAAAGTTGTCCCTTACCTTAATGGTCTGTACTACTGCCTGAACAAGTTGTCCTATGGTATTAATGGTCTGTACTACTGCCTGAACAAGTTGTCCTATGGTATTAATGGTCTGTACTACTGCCTGAACAAGTTGTCCTATGGTATTAATGGTCTGTACTAATGCCTGAACAAGTTGTCCTATGGTATTAATGGTTTGTACTACTGCCTGAACAAGTTGTCCTATGGTATTAATGGTCTGTACTACTGCCTGTGATATTAATGGCCTGTACCAATGCCTGAACAAGTTGCCCCATATTTTAATGGTCTGTACTACTGTCTGAAAAAGTTGTCCCTTACCTTAATGGTCTGTACTAATGCCTGAACAAGATGTCCTATGGTATTAATGGTCTGTACTACTGCCTGAACAAGTTGTCCTGTAGTATTAATGGTCTGTACTACTGCCTGAACAAGTTGTCCTATGGTATTAATGGTCTGTACTACTGCCTGAACAAGTTGTCCTGTGGTATTAATGGTCTGTACTAATGCCTGAACAAGTTGCCCTGTATTATAATGGTCTACATCACTACCTGAATAAGTTGCCCCGTATTTTAATGACCTACACTACTAACTGAGCAAGTTGTTCTGTAGTATGTACGGTCTGTATTAAAGCTGTTGTAAACCTTCGTGGTTTTTCACCTTAATGCATTCTATGCATTAAGGTGAAAAACCTTCCGTAGTGCAGCAGCCCCACAGAGCCCCCCCCCCGTCTTCACTTACCTGAACCTGATAAACGGGGATGAGCACAGCAGCTCCAGCCACTGTCTCTTGTCCTCATTGGACAGATTGATAGCAGCGCAGCCATTGACTCCTGCTGCTGTCAATCAAATCCAGTGATTTGGGCGGGGCTAAGTCCTGCTGTCTGTGTCAATGGATGCAGCAGCAGGACTCAAGAGCGCGCCCGATTGGGTGATTGGGTGTCCCTTCAGAATGCGGGTCTCTGAGGGGGGACTCGATGCGGGGAGGAGCCAGAAGTGCCGCTGGGGGACCCCAGAAGAGGAGGATCGGGGCCACTGTGTACAAAACCCTTGCACAGAGGAAGTAAGTGTAACATGTTTGTTATTTTTTATTTTTTTTAAAACCGAACCTTTACAACCCCTTTAATTCCTGGAAAAATGTCCTGTAGTAATAACGTTGTGTGTACCACTCCCTGAACACATTTTCATATAGTATCAATGGTCTCTACCATTCTCTGAACAAGTTGCACTGCATATTATCCACTTCCAGACCGCCGCACACTGATATACATCCTAACTTTGAAGAGGGATATCTTTGTTATGGCAGCAGCTAGCTGCTATAACCCTGGCATCCTCTTGTTTGACCGGCGGTCCGGTTTCCGGTAATAGTGGTCTCTACAGCGGATTCACCGCGAGATCACTTTTATCGGCGGTGGGAGAGGGACCCACATCCCGCCACGCTCTGATGCCCTCTGCTGCTTACCGGAGCCGTCGGCAGCGGCAGAGGCGATCGGGTCCTTCTGCTGGCTGGGTATGAAGATGAGTGAGGAGAAGATGGCCCCCACCCGTCTCCATACCATTGCAGGGCGGAAGCGACGTCAAAACGTCACTTCCACCCATAGCTCTTAAAGGGCCTTTTTTAAAATTGCATTTTAGTATAAATATGAGATCTGAAGTCTTTTTGACCTCAGATCTCATATTTAAGAGGTCCTGTCATGCTTTTTTTCTATTACAAGGGGTGTTTACATTCCTTGTAATAGGAATAAAAGTGACACAATTTTTTTTTAAAAGAACAGTGTAAAAATAAAAAATAAAAGGTAAAATAAATTAGAAACAAACATTATTTTAAATGTGCCCCTGTCGCCATTCTACGAGTGGGTGCAATTTTGAAGCGTGACATGTTGGGCATCAATTTACTAGGCATAACATTATCTTTCACAATATAAAAAAAAATTGGGCTAACTTTACCATTGTCTAATTTTTTATTCAAAAAAGTGTGCTTGTAAGACCGCTACTCAAATACAGTGTGAAAGAAAGTATTGCAACGACTGCCATTTTATTCTCTAGGGTGTTAGAAAAAAAATGTATAATGTTCGGGGGTTCTAAGTAATTTTCTAGCAAAAAAAACTGTTCTTAACTTGTAAACAACAACTCTCAGTAAGAGGCTTGGTCCTTAAGTGGTTAAGGTCTGCATACGTACCTGAACAAGTTGTCCTGTAGTTTTAATGGCCTGTATTACTGCCTGAATAAGTTGTCCCCTATAAGCCCGTTACACACAATCAGAAAATCGTACGAAAAATACCTCTTTCTCTTTTCGAGAGCCGATCACGACCATTCATCCGATATTATCCAAAGAGACAAATAACTCCAAAAATTTTCAGTTGTCTTCCCAAAATACAATACAAATACAATACATTACATCACTTACAAATTTTTAGTCTGTCGTATGAGAATTTTTGTAACTTTAGTAACCTCTTTTATTTTTGGTATGAGATTAGCATCCAAAGAAAAAATTGATGATCATTCGTCCGATAATCTCGTTATGTGTACCATAAGATTGTCTTCTGCTGCTTCTATTGATAAGGGTTGAGGGTCACTAGATATGCTCTCCAGATAACTCTCTTTGTGTGACCTTGATATACTCTCACAATTGCTTTTACCAATTCGTCATTCTCAGAATTAAAAGGAAACTTTATTTGTCACATTCTTTTCTATAATTGCATTCCTAAAATCACTTTACTGTAAAAACCTTGCAAAGACCCGAATACCATTTATAACACAATATATCGTACATAAATCAGTTTCTTTTTTTTTTTGTTAGAAATATTTATATCTCGCATATCTTGTCATTTTTTTTTCTTTTACGTTCAAGAGCAGAATCTAACATTTTGAAAACTGTTTATGTTTCCTTTAGTTAGGTATATATTACCTATTACAGGGCTCTAAATTTAAAGTCCTGAGTACTTGCCACCAGTTGCCGCACCCAACCCCTACCCTGCCCCTCCTCCTAATTCCGCCCCTAAACACGTCCTCGTAAAGTATCTCATGAAATGACACTGTTAAATATTTTATGCAGAATTCAGTTCAGAAAATAAATATTAACAACAACTTTAACATTATTATTATACAGGATTTATATAGCGCCAACAGTTTGCGCAGCGCTTTACAACATGACTAAAAGCATATTTAATTGATCTGAAATAATATAAGGATACAATATGATTGGCTGCCTTGTTAAGTAAATATTTTAATGCTATATTAAATATAGCATAAAAAAAACTTAAAACCAATGAATGACACTTTCACTGATTTAGGATGCAGAGAAACCTCCAGCGGAGCACAGCACTGGACAGGGGAGCAGTTAACTTTTCCTATTAACAAGCTGGTGATTCATTGCTAGGCGGTCCGAGCAACCAATGGTCAGCTTGTTAATAGGTAAAGTAAACTCTGGCAGCTCCCGCCCAACCCCCCATCCTGCCCCACCCACACCTCATCTAGTTCTTTGCCGACTCCAGCTGTATGACAGGCCCTGCTAAGAGAATGACTGGGGGCGCAGGCTGGGAGGAAAATTGGCTCCCGTTCAACCTCGCCTGCCAGCTGCGCCCACCAACCGCACTACTCCCCCCACCCCAATGTGGTAACACACTCGCCCTCAGCTTATTTCCACTCACCTAATGAGAGCAGGCAGGTGGAAATTTTGAGGGCTGACCTATTACATATGCAGACTTCATATTAGTAGACAACAGGTGGAGAGCTTTCAGGAAGAGCACCAGCTTTGTTGACAGCTGATCTTATGAAATAGACGCAACTGGCAGGAAGTTAGCAGGGCGCTTCTGATCACGAAGACAGTGCTGGACTCATCGGAAACCGCAGTAAACTTTGACAACTGAATGCCATGGATTTGTCCTGTATCAGTAAAATACATTTTTTTTTTTGGAAAACATGTACAGTTTATAAACCTGTACATTTTCAAGAAAGAATTAAATAAATTGTGCAAAAATGTATGATTTAAAGCGGGATTCTGGCCAGGAATTTTTTTTTAAATGTCAGCAGCTACAAACACTGTAGCTATTGACTTTAAATAAGTACACTTACCTGTCCTGGGTGCCCGCGATGTCGACCGCCCGAGGCCGACCCGTCCCTCGGCTCTCGGGTCCCGGCACCGCCATCCTAACTAAGGGAAACAGGCAGTGGAGCCTTGCGGCTTCACTTCCAGTTTCCTACTGCGCACGCGCGAGCGGCGTGGCGCTCTGTGAATGGCCCAGTGGTTTTCTGGGAACACACACAGTTCCCAGAAGGCAACGGGGCCGCTCACCGAGGAACAGGACATGCCACGGAATAGGAAGAGGCAGATTAGGAAGACTGCCTAGCAACAAGGGTTCAAGGGGTTTTTTTTCAAAGGTTTTTTAAAAAAATTTTTAAAGATTTTTCATGCTATTTATTATTTTAGTGTGGCCCTCCACTTTACGTAAAAATCATATAACGCTCAAAGTTGGAACAGTGTGGTCACTGGTGGAAATGCTGTCTGCAGTTCATTCAGAAAACCAAAGAAAGACTCCCCAGCTAAAAATGGGGATCTCTGCAGGCAAGGAGGTAAATATGAAAATCTGTCAGAGATAGGAGAAAAAGGCACAGCCACATGGGAAACAGTTATTCGATGAAAGTTGCAGTGTAATTATGCTGCATTTATCACTGAACATTTAAAAATGGATTTACACTATAACCCCTAACACAAGCCACAAACATGCAAGAAGAAACCCTGTCATTGTAAAAATATGGTGACACTATATTTCATAGCAACCTTCAAGAAAAAAAAAAAAAAAAAAAGTTTTCAGAGCAAGGCTGCTGTCGGAGCCAAAAAAAAAGGGAAGAAAAACGCCATTAATTTCTTGTGACTAGTAACCTTAATTCAGTTTGATTTATCCAGTGGAGTGAGAGCAGGCATATAAATTCTAAGTGAAATCCACCTTTCCATGTGCATTACATCCTGAGTCCTGAAAACAGCACCAGCTATTTCACCGGTGCAGAGGTCAGACAAAGGCTGAGATTGGAAGGGCCTTGCTTTCTTTCTTCCACAGTTAATAAAATGGATAAGAAGCTGTAGTCGCCCTTTTGAAGGTCTCTTTTAGTGAGTCGTTTAGTGAAAGTGTGGAGGCGACTTTTATCTGCAGGAGAAATCGGTGGGGGGATGACAGGTAAATGATACAAATGTGCAGACGGTAAAGAGACACATTCACAGCACACGGCTGTCAAACAACAACAAAAAAAAAAAAACTATGATGCTTTATGTCACTTTACATTAGATCATGCTTAGATGTTGTTTGTAAAATAATTTTTGTGACTCTGTGAGTCTGTCTGGAGGCAGTTTGGACCAAAAAAAAAAAAAAAAAAAATGCATGCTGCTGGGGAAGGAGAAGCTTTTCTCAGGCAACATCCTATTCCCAGGGGCTCCAAAACACAAACTAACTATACAATATAAATCAGTCTGAGGTCCTGCAGTGACTCCTCTCTACAGCCTTGGAGCCCTAATATGTAATGAAGGTCCTAAATGCAATCTTCAAAGAGAACTACTTTAGGGATAATCCTCATTCCACTGAAGTTTTCAGATGACGTTGGCAGTGTTGTACTTCACCTTGGCACTGGCGTCTGAGCTAGTCACCACTAGCACTAGCAAAACGCCTAGTCATCAAGCAGAAACAACAACAAAAATGAGTCTGGTGGTGTGTAATGAGGAAACCTTCAAATCTTTGGCTTCCTTCGATTTTTCTTTTTTATTCACAGATAGCCAAGAGAAGAAAGAAGAAATCAGAGAAAAAAAATCCAAAAATAAAAAGCACCACATTTTTTTTTTAAATAAAAGGAAGGGCTTGTTTTGCATCCACCTTACCTTGAAATATACAGTAGTGTGCAGTCTTGGTTGAGTTGCTTAGCCTTGTTTCCATGTTCTATGCACTTAAACACGAGAACTGGGATGCATAAAAATGGCAGAAGGTGGCAGAAGTCAAAATGTGAAATATTCGGCTGTAGCAAAAGGCAGTTTGTTGGCAAAGGGCTAGAGAGCCGTACAATAATGAGTGTCTGCAGGCAAAAGTAAAGCATGGTGGAGGTTCCTTGCAAGTTTGGAGCTGCATTTCTACAAATGGAGATTTGGTCAGGATCAATGGTGTCCTCAATGCTGAGAGATACAGGCAGATACTTATTCATCATGCCATACCATCAGGGAGGCGAGTGATTGGTCCTAAATGTATTTTGCAGCAGGATAACGACCCCAAACATACAGCCAATGTCATTAAGAACTATCTTCAGTGTGAAGAAGAACAAGGAGTGCTGGAAGTGATGGTTTGGCCTCCACAGAGCCCTGATCTCACCATCATGGAGTCTCTCTGGGATTACATGAAGAGATAGAAGGATTTGAGGCAGCTTGCATCCACAGAAGATCTGTGGTTAGTTCTCTAAGATGTTTGGAACAACCTACTTACTGAGTTCCTTTAACCACTTCATGCAAATCGCCATACCCGTACGTCGGTACTTTGATGCTAAATACCGGGGTTATGGCAGCAGATAGCTGCCATAACCCCCGTATTTTCAGGAATGGCGTGCATTTCTTTGAGATAAAAGTGGTCTCACTTTTATCGGCGGCGTGAAAGGTGCCCCCCCCTCCCGCCGCGCTCCGGTAGTCTCCGCCGCATATACAGGACCCGCTAGTAGCGACGGAGATGATCACGTCTTCTCCCATGTTTGGCTGGCTGCCTACTGAGGCTCCTTAGCATGGGAGGGCGGAAGCGACGTCAAACGTCCCTTCTGCCCATAGCTCTTACAGGAGACTGTTTTTTTGTCTTTTCAATTTTCTTTGTTTTTATTGCATTTTAGTGTACATATGAGATGTGAGGTCTTTTAGATCCCAGATCTCATATTTAAGAGGTCCTGTCATGCTTTTTTTCTATTACAAGGGATGTTTACATTCCTTGTAATAGGAATAAAAGTGACCTAATTTAAAAAAAAAAAAAAAACTCTGTCAAATACAAAACTAAAAGTAAAATACATAAGAAAATGTTTTCTTTTAAGCTCCCTGTCCCAAGGAGCTCACGCACAGAAGCGAACGCATACGTGAGTAGCGCCCGCATATGAAAACGGTGTTCAAACCACACATGTGAGGTATCAACACGATCGTTAGAGCAAGAGCAATAATTCTAGCCCTAGACCTCCTCTGTAACTTAAAACTGGTAACCTGTAGAAATTTTTAAACATCACCTATGGAGATTTTTAAGGGTAAAAGTTTGTCGCCATTCCATGTGTGGGCGCGATTTTGAACAGTGACAGTGTTGGGTATCAATTTACTCGGCGTAACATTATCTTTCACATTATAAACAAATTGGGCTAACTTTACTGTTGTCTTATTTTTTAATTCAAAAATGTGTATTTTTTCCAAAAAAAAGTGTGCTTGTAAGACCGCTGCGCAAATACGGTGTGACGGAAAGTATTGCAACGACCGCCATTTTATTCTCTAGGGGGTTAGGAAAAAAATATATAATGTTTGGGGGTTCTAAGTAATTTACTAGCAAACAAAAATGATTTTAACTTGTAAACAACAAGTGTAAAAAAAGAGGCTTGGGGCTGAAGTGCAAGTGTACCTAGAAGAACTGATGCTGTTTTGAAGGCAAAGGAGGGCCACACCAAATATTGATTTGATTTGGATTTCTCTTCTGTTCATTTACGTTCCATTTTGTTAACTGATAAAGAATAAATTATTAACACTTCTATTTCTGAAAGCATCCTTAATTTACCGCATTTTTTCACACCTGCCTAAGACTTTTGCACAGTACTGTAAGTGGGAGAAATTGTTCCTTCAGTTCACATCAAATCACTTGCTCAAATCCATACTAAACACATTTCCTAGATCAAGGTTTGCACCTCACAGGACAATCTCTTTCCTACCTGTCCTGCATATGTCTTCAGCCATTATGATGTCAGGAAAAAACTTTTTTATGAAAGGATCACTTATACAACTGAAAAGGGGGATGTTGTTAGAATTCCTCCATTCTTCAACATCCTGTTAGCCAGAATTTCTTATGAAAGATCAACATTTTCAACGGTTTCAATACAGCAAGGCAACCAGCAGCACACTTGGCACAGGGCACATGCCACATGACGAAAGGCTATATTCAGGCCTTCAAAATAGCAAACCCAAAGAAAGAATTCAATGGTTTATGCTTTAGATAGCATTCTCCTTCAAATATCAACCAAAAATTTCACACAAGAAAACTATTACACGTTCTGAGTTTTGCCTTAAACTGGCAATTTATAAATCAACAATTATTACAATAAACCTGAACTGAAGAAAAACATGTCATTTACAGGTAAAAAGTGCACACAACTTTGTGCCAATAGTTAGATAAAATAATTTTATCTCTGCGCCACATTTTCACTCTTTATTGGAAAGTGAAACCAATTGCACTTAAGGTATGAAAAGGGAAGTAATCAGCACTTGGAAAATTATCTTTTTAAATGGCTATGTTAGGAATGCTTGTCCTTTTATTTTGTCCCGAGGGCTGAAGCATTGTTTCTGCCATTTGATAATCTCCAGTTCCAATTTTTTCTTTTTTTGATTGTCGAAGACATCAAGGATTTTGGTTAAGAAGATTCCCCCCGCCGCCGTGACAATTTAAGGCTTCCAAAATAAGGCAAATTGTAAATTATTTTTTGTTATCTGTGATTGTCCTGACCCCGTCCCATCACCTTCTGGATCTCATACAAGACGCTACATCCTCCTTGGGGAAAGTGGTCTTCTCCTCCTGAGGCGCAGGCTGCTGGGAACACCGGACATCATACCCACAACATCTGTTCTTCCTGAGGTTTCCAGACTTGCAGCCATTGATTGTAACCCCTAAGTTCCCATCTTGTGTTGCTTTAGAGTATTGTGCTGAGAAGGGCCCCTTTGGCACATGTCTAGTTCAGACACAACTGTCTCTCTGCCCTAGAGCAGTTTTAATTTAAGCAAGTGCTAGTGCACACCACGAGTCCTGACGAAGAGGAACATTAAGTCCTGACTGCTGGCTCAAACCAGTTTGACTGAAGGGGTATTCATCTGAAATAAATTTTAGCTCATGGGACCCAGGTACAAGATCATCTGTTTGGCTTTGACCCTATAAACAAAACAAAATAATACATGAGACCATTGGGGCTATTATGCTAGCTGGGAAGATTAACAACCAGAAGCTTATAGTTGACCGTATTTCATGTGTAATTCCATAACAAAACAATCAATTCTTGGGTACTGCTATGGGTGCGTACCACCATGCCTTAAGTTCATTTTATAATACAAATTTTAACACATTTTAGAATATTTTTTTTTAGTTATTAGACCTGCAGCCCTCGATTTATTATAATAAAGGAAAACTATTTTTTTTTACAAGTATGAAGGGAAAAAAAATGTAGTCTTTCATTCTTACAAATCAGGTCTGTAGGTTCTTATTATTTAAGCATATTTATTTTAAAAACAGCAAATATTACTTGCAGTACACTTTTCTGCTCTCCTATCGCTGTTCTCACGTAACTAAACATTAAAATAATAATAATAATTGTACACACTTGATCTATAGAAAAACTGAAGGAAGGGGAAGGTTTTTTATGCTATTTGCAATCATATTCCAGGTGTAATTCGATGTGGAAGCTAAACTTTAATATTGAGAATAAAGAAAGCCACCATCTGTGAATTTGGGTGTCTTACCTGCGAAGCAGCTCCCATTCCCTGCCCTGAGTACTGTACAGAGAGAGCAGGTTCTGTCTTTAATACCGGTGTGGTGTCTGTTGTAACTGAGGACGGTGAGGTATTAGCCGAAGCTGATGACCCTGGAAGAGCATATCAAATTGGAATTAGAGTTGGAAGGTCAAAAGGAAGGAAAAAAAACAACTGCATCGGGAACAGTTTGGAGAGTGAAACGAGAGGAGTGGACAAAAGCACAATACACTTTTTATTATGAGTTGAAGAATTAATTCCATAGTCTGGATGTCTTTGATTACCTATGGAAGACTTTCCCTTCACGCTTTTGGGCTTTCTTTTTCGTGTCTGTATGATTTCTTTCTTCATGGCTAGAGGTCGAGGAACCTAAAAGAAAATTAACATTTTTTAAAAATGTGTGCAGGGGGTGGGGGTAAAGCTGCATTTAGTGTTTAATAATTTAGTGACTAACCTTTTCTCTTCTTCTCTGCTCTGTTTCCAAATTTACCTGGCTCTCTCTAAAGTTATCACTTTTTCTCTAAACCTTCTAAAGTTCTGCAAACAGGTCACATTTGTGCAAATACTACAGTTAGCAAAATTAGTTCCTGAAGCTCTACCTACTCCTGAATCATTCTGTCCTTGGGCAGAGATCTCAGTTTTTAAGATCAAGAGGATATATTCAGCACTAATAAGGTGCGTTTTATGCAATGTTAGGGGTGATACATGGCTAAAATGTCATCCACTTTTTACTAAATTGGATGAAATCTGAGCCATGGGTGGCCCTGCCAGCACCACCCAGCTCAACAAACTGTGATCTGAAAATCGAAGGAGCCGGGTAGAAAATGCTCAACCGAACAGTGATTGTCACCAACCAGATGTAGTCACTGTTCGGGTATCCTGACAGCAGTGGAAGCAGCAGCTGTCTGATTGCAATAACAAGCAGGATAGATACCCCCATTCCTGTTTTGTATAGCATGCATGGGGAATTCTATTGAGATAACCTTTAAGGTGTATGGCTAGCCTATATTTAATAGTTAAGATTTAAGGGGTATTCTGATTAAGGATAGGTTAAGAAGATATTAACTGTTATGTGTTAAGTTGTTAACTTAGTGTTAGTGTTAAGCACTACAGTTGGAGGGAGGATTGGGTTAAGTGTTAGGATCAGGTTAAGATAAAAGTTTCAGGGGATGGTTGTGTTACATTTATCTGTTAAGAGGAAGCTTACACATTAAGAGTCGGTTCACACTGAGGCAGCACGACTTCCAGCGCGGCTGCCTCAGGCGACTTGCAAAACGATTTCTATATAGAAGTCTATGCAAGTCGCCCTTTAGTCGCCCCCAAAGTAGTACAGGAACCTTTTTCTAAGTCGGAGCGACTTGCGTCGCTCCGATTAGAACGGTTCCATTGTACAGAACGGGACGCTACTTGTCAGGCGGCTAAGTCGCCTGACAAGTCGTCCTAGTGTGAACCGACCCTAAGTGTTTATTTTATGGATTAGGTTAAGATGAAACATTTGGGTGGGCAATGAATTAGGTAGTACGATCAGCCTTATCATTGGACTTAGAGGTTAGGGCCGTGGAGGAAACTTTTTTTTAAATTTGTTCTTGTTGTCAAAGTCTGTGCTGAAATTGGCTGCACTGGACTACCAGGGTCAAAAAATCTAAATACAGTGGAACCTTGGATTACGAGCATAATCCGTTCCAGGAGAATGCATGTAATCCAAAGCACTTGCATATCAAAGCGAGTTTCCCCATAGAAGCCAATGGAAACCAAGATAATTTGTTCCGCATTGACTTCTATTACATACAATACCACCAATATGTGGCCAGAGGTGGGGGGGGGCACTGGAGAGCCTCGGATATACTCGGGGACAGCTCGGCTGAACTCGGAAACCCTCGGAAAGGCTCGGAAACACTCGGGAACGGAGTATTTATGAGTTATTGCGAGTATTTCCGAACTGTTCCAAACCGTTCCGAGTGTCCCCGATGCCCCAGCATCTCTGGCCAAATGCAGTACTGCACACCCCATTAGCTTGAATTCTGCTCGTTTTGCGAGACAACACTTGCAAATCGAGTCAGAATTAAAAAAAAAAAAAAGTTGCTCGTCTTTCAAAACGCTCGTTAACCATGTTACTCGTAAACCAAGATTCCACTGTACTGAAATACTTCCCTTCTGTGTATGCGAGGTTACCTTCAAAACATGGACATTTGGTGGGATATAGGACAGGTTTGGAAAATGCGGGGTTATCACATAGTCTGACTACACTTTTAAGTTTAAAACACTTCCTGAAAGAAGCGTGTAACAATAGGCAAAGTCCCCACTTGCAGTGTCTAAACTATCAACAGAAGTTTTAGAAAAATATGGTAGATGGAAAAACAAGAACATACTGCTCTTTCCATAACAGATGTATCCATAGAGAACGTATCCCCGTGGCTTCTATAGTACACAGAATAGGGAAGTACAAGTGACTTGAGTTGGGTTGCATTTTTTTTTTTTGCATGCTTTTGCAAAGTACCTGCCCATTACCAAGATGCTTTATATATTCCAGCCATCTATACAAACCACTGGCAGTAAAATGCTTTTAGAAGCCCTCTTGTAACACAGATTCTTACCCCGTGTAGTTTCATGTAAAGGCCACAGGCGTTGCATACTGGTTCACCATCTGAGTTTCGCCTCCACAAGGTGGTGGTAGTCGTGTGGCAATTTGTACAGCACAGTCCAGCACGTCGAGAAGAAGACTGTAGGAAGAGAGAAGGTAATAACCCACTGAGATGTTTCTGATATTTTCTTTGTAGTTTGGGGATGTGCATGCTTTGGAAACAACATGTTTTAAATTGCTATTACACTTTATAACAATCGCCTTATGGTGCTCAGTGTCACTAAACGCACATCCTAAAAAACTATCAATAAATGGTGTATTACGTGCTGTTCATACTCGCCCAGTCACTATAAGATTCCTTTTCTATATTCTGCAAAAAAACTGCTTGATCCTGCTGCTCTCTATCTCCCCCTTCTGTTCATGTCCCCAGTTCAGCTATGGATTATGCAGCTGTGGTGGCAACTCTGCACATGCTCAGAGTTTTTCAGTGAGTTTCTATGCTGAGCATTTCCTCTCTATCACATCTGAGCAGGCCATGTGATTATAAAGTCACATGTGGGCTTATACACAGTGGTAAATGACAGCCCACTCCTTCCCTCCTCCTCCATACTCACTCACCGACTAAACACAATGGGGGCGGGATATTATATGTAGATTGATGGAAGCTTCACCTCCCTCTTATTCTAAGACACAGGCTGAAGAGGGGGTGGCACAGCCCGTGACCGCAGGAAACCTGCCCACACCATGTTATTTCCACAAAATTATAAAGATTTAATTTCAAATATACATATTGGTATGACAATTTAAAACAGTTTATTATTTATTTGTACTCTGTATTCCACATCTGAGCAGTTTATTGACATTCATTTTTGTTTTTTTTATTTTGAACTTGTGACCAGCAGCAGAATACTGGAAGCGCCTCCTGCTTATGTTTCCCTGCAGACAGGCTGGGAAAGCTCTGGGTCATGTATATCAATTAGAAAAAAGGTACTTAGATTTTTTTTTTTTAAATTAAAATAATTACAGAGCCATCATCCATATACAGAAATAGAAGGGACAATGTAAATTAAACAGTGTGTTTAGTATAGCTTTAACCACTTGCCGACCAGCCGCTGTCATTATCCTGCGGCAGGTCAGTACGATCCTGCGAACCGTTGTAGCTATACGTTGGTTCCTTTAAGCGGGAAAGCAGGCACGCGCATGCCCGCTGCACAGCGGGGTGCCAACGCTCATGACCAGCGGTCGCGATGACCGTCGGCCATGAGCGATCGCGGGCACGAGAGGCAGAACAGGGACGTGTGTCTGTGTAAATACACACATCCCGTTCTGTGAGGAGAGAAGAGAGAGATCGTGAGTTCCTCCTACGAGCTGGGAACCACGATCTCTCATCTCCTATAGTCAGTCCTATTCTCCCACAGTTAGAACACACACATAGGGAACACAGTTAATGATCATCCCCTAGTGTTAACTCCTTCCCTGCCAGTGACATTTATACAGTAATCAGCGCATTTTTATAGCAAGTGTCCGATATGTCCACCAGATTGTCAAAGTCTCGATAAAATTGCAGATCACCGCCATTACTAGTAAAATAAATAAATAAATAAATAAATAAATAAAAATAAATCTATCCCCTATTTTGTAGACGCTATAACTTTTGCGCAAACCAATCAATATACGCTTTTTGCGATTTTTTTTTACCAAAAATGTAGAAGAATACATATTGGCCTAAACTGAGGAAAAAATTTGCTTCTTTTAAAAAAAATTGGGGCTCTTTATTACAGCAAAAAGTACAAAATATTGTGTTTTTTTCCAAATTGCCGCCCCCCCTTTTTTTCGTTTATAGCGCTAAAAAATAAAAACAGCAGAGATGATAAAATACCACCAAAAGAAAGCTCTCTTTGTGGGAAAAAAAAAACACGTCAATTTTGTTTGGGTACAACGTTGCACGACCGCGCAATTGTCAGTTAAAGCGACGCAGCGTCGAATCGCAAAAAATGGCCTGGTCATCGAGCAGCCAAATCTTCCAGGGCTGAAGTCATTAATGTGCTCTAGGAGAAAATGATGATTGGCTGTTAAAGCGGAGTTCCACCCATATAAAAGTCAGCAGCTCCAAAAAGTGTAGCTGCTGACTTTTATTAATCGGACACTCACCTCTCCCAGGGTCCAGCGATGCGGGTGAATGAAGCCCCGCTCCTCTCCTCCTCCTCTCTATGGCACCGGCATTGTCACTGTGGGCGCCCGGCTGTGGCTTCCCAGCTGGGCATGTATTGCGCATGCACGATCTGCACTGTGCACTGTGAATGGCTCGCCAATCATCTGGGACCTGTGACGTGTCCCAGATGATTGCCGAGAGGGAGGGGGGGGGGGGAGTTGAACTTGCTTCCGGCGCCCTGGGAGGAAGTGGGAGCTGAATCCCTCTAAAAAGAGGGTATCCGCTCCCCCGTCAAAAAAAAATGACATGCCAAATGTGGCAAGTCAGGGGGGTCACCTTCCCTTAAAGCGGAAGTTCCATTTTTGGGTGGAACGCCGCTTTAAGAGAAACACAGATGCTTTCTTGTAAGGCACTTCTGACAACTATTTTAAGCAAAGTAGATTGAACTCAAATTCCTTATAAGCTTTAACATTTTTATGTCATTTTATAAAACCATTTTTAATCTTTTTTTAATTTGCAGTTTTCAGTAGAACAATACCTGGTGCCCCCGCCCTGAAGGTCAGTGTTCATGTACTTCCTATTATGAGGGAACAGCTGGCCCCTAACATGCTCCTGCATTATAATCCTGACACATTGCACAGGCATGGCCCACTGTTGTCATCATCAGGAGGACTGCCTAGAGCAATGATGGAGAACCTTGGCACCCCAGATGTTTTGGAACTACATTTCCCATGATGCTCATGCACTCTGCCGTGTAGTTGAGCATCATGGGAAATGTAGTTCCAAAACATCTGGGGTGCCAAAGGTTCCCCATCACTGGCCTAGAGCATTAATGTGCAAGCAATGATGGAGCAAGTACATGTAGACATGAAGTTGCCAAAAGTGGCTGCAGGAGATCTGCAGTACTAATATACGAAAAGGATAAAAAAAATAAAAAGAAAAAAAAAAGAAAGAAAATGAAAACAGTATTTCATGAAATATAAACATGTTACAAACATATTTATGATACATGGAGAAAACGAAATGTCATCCAGTAAGGATTTACATCCACTTTTAACAAGATGTACTTTACTAGTCTAAAAACACCACGTCGCCCTAAACCTAGCAACAAATCATAGCAAATGCATTGAAAGCCGCATTACAACATGGCTAACTCTGATTTAGTGGACTTGTTCATGAGAATGTGTCATTTCACAATGAGAAAGTGGAAAGAAAGATGGTGGAAAAAGGGGAAAAATTACAGCCACGGCCGTGCAACACCATCACACCTCATTTTTCCTTGCGCTCCTTGCTATGGCAACACTGTGTAACTTTAGAGCAATGAAGAATTGGTGTGACGTTAATCTGTTAACTGTATGGAGGCTTTTTTGTAATAGGCGACTTAAAACAGCAAAGAAGGACTTGTTGCAGCCATTACTAGAGGGTCTCACTCCTCTTTTTTGTGTTTTTATCTTTTTTACATTATGGAGAATGCAGCGGGGGGTTAGAGCTGGGAATTCTGGCAGGGAGCGAAGTGTATGTTTAGCCAATTTTCTTTTCAGTTTTGGATAGAGTAAGGAAAGATTAAAGTGTATGTCAAGTCAAAACTCGTTTTCTTCGTTTTGGACTGAGTTGGAGAGGGATAGAAGCCCTGTCAGGGGTTTACTGCTATCTGGAACTGTGTTAGAAAGATTTATCCTCACTTCCTGTCTGGTAAAACAGATTTCTAACTAACTCTACAGAGGTCCTAATCCTTCTCCACTCTAAAACTCTTTCTTTGTCTTTTGTATCCCATTGGGGAAATATCATTTTTTTGTCCTCTAGGAAATAGATGATGTAAGAGGCTATCTCTCCAAAGCAAAAGAGAATCCCCTCTTAAGCAGGCCATAGATTATGCAATTTCTTTCCTTCCATCACAGATTGATAGAAAGATAATTTCCCTTTTCCCCCATCAACATAGTCAGTTTTGATGATGGAATCCTTCCTGTAATGCTATTTTGTTCTGTCGGAGGGCAGCCTTTCCCACCAGCTGAACACAATGATCACTGCTGCCAGCAATGATCTCATGAAAAAAATCTGATAGGCTGGTTGTACTGAAGTTCATTGATGGATCAAACTCAGTACAACCAGCCTGCCCCTTGATGAATGGAATCTCGGTCAGTCCCTCCTGAACCGGCCAAGATTCGATTAATCTATGGCCAGCTTCAGATTCGATCCATCTATGGCCAGCTTCAGATTCGATCCATCTATGGCCAGCTTCAGATTTGATCCATCTACGACCAGCTTCAGATTCCATCCATCTATAGCCGGCTTCAGATTTCATCCATCTACGACCAGCTTCAGATTCGATCCATCTATGGCCAGCTTCAGATTTGATCCATCTATGACCAGCTTCAGATTCGATCCCTCTATGGCTGGCTTCATACAGTTGTCACTACAACAGCCATCCCCATTGGAAGATTTCCGCTCACCTCCTGTTACTGTGACAGCTCTAAAATATTGGATTTTATATACCACTTTCTGTCCCAATGACAGAGAATAAATACCTCTTCCCCAGCAGGGACACAGATGGCAATAAACACCTGGCAAGGGTTTTAAAACTTCCTCTCCTTGCCCAAAACTGAGAAAAAAAACAGCTTTGGCATTACATACAATTTAAAGTGGTTGAAAACCCTCATCGTTCATGGCTTATGGTGAAGGCTATATGACTAGGTTAGTCTTTTTTTATGATGCTTTACTTGTTTTTACTTGACATTGGTGTGTATACAATATTCCTATGTTGTTCTATAAACTGGTTGTATCTTTTTCATGGAAATGCTTTATTCTTTAGAACCCAATAAAAATGTAATGAATGAAACAAAATCTACCCTTTCTAAATGGCAATTTGACCAAAAACTTGGGGCACAATCATTGTGCAGCCAGTGAGCCAATGAAAAGAGAGAGGGGGTGGGGCTGAGCCAGGGCTCTGTGTCTGAATAGACACACAGAACAGCGGCTCGGAAGCTGCTTGCTGTGGGGTCACTTGGCAGGAGGGAGGAGCCAGGAGCACCGGCAGCGGACCCAAGAAGAGGAGTATCTGGGCTGCTCTGTGCAAAACCTCTGCACAGAGCAGGGAAGTATAACATGTTTATTATTTTAAAACAAAAAAAGTGCCTTTAATATCACTTTAAATTAATAAGAGGACATATTGGTCTTTATACAGGCATACCCCATTTTTAAGTACACAATGGGGTTTATTTACTAAAGCTGGAAAGTGCAAAATCAGGCTCACTTCTTCATAGAAACCAATGAGCTTCTAACCTCGGCGTGCTCAATTAAGCTTTGGTAATAAAACCTGGAAGCTGATTGGTTTCTATGCAGAAGTGAGCCTGATTTTGCACTTTTCCAGCTTTAGCAAATAAACCCCATTGTGTGGGGTATGTCTGTATATACACAACATAAAATAGTTTCACACAACTCCATGAACATAAGTATAATCAGCTCCACTGTTTTCATAGATATTAACCAATTCCCTTTCCTGCATTGTCCTGAGCAAGGCAGCCATTGATCTGAACTGGTGATGCAGTGATCAGTAAATGCCTGACAAACACTGCAAGCATCACTCATTAAAGCAGAATGGAGCATACATCGAGACAAACACTTTGCTAACAGCTCATGTGTATTTGCCAGTTTACCTGAAGAAGGTAGGAATTGACCACTGAATACCCATTTCTGACTCTGAAGAACTGCAGCAAATTTTGCAATCAGTGAATACTAAGGTGTTTATTTACTACAGCTGGAGAGTGCAAAATCAGTCTCACTTCTGCATAGAACCCAATCGGCTTCCAGGTTTTATTGCCGGACAAGCTGAGGTTAGAAGCTGATTGGTTTCTCTACAGAGGCGAGACTTATTTTGCTCTCTCCAGCTTTAGTAAATCAACCCCTAAGTGTCACTATGTTGGAGCAGATACATTTCTTGTGCAAAGTTCTAATCTTTATCTCCAAGGTCTGCAAGACTTTAAAGGCCCAGGAAGGGGTTAATGCTCCATCAACCGGCAGCTCCAGAACTGGAGACAGGCAGAGAAAGGCAGAGGCTCCATTAGCTGCTTCCAAAAATATTGTCTCTGCAAATGTTCCTCCCTCAACCCTAAATCTCCAGCGCTAGTGATGGACGATGGCAAGGCCCAGGGGCTTGTCAAGGACAGGAGAACAACCATATTTTACTCCTAATTTCCTCTCAGTTTACTTTAAACGAAAGGGGGCCGGTCACATTTCCCTGGCAACGTACTGACCTTGTCTGCAAGAACCTCGCTCTCTAACTTTGAACTGGGCCGCTTGTTTATATTAAAAAGAACAGCGCATCGGTCGTACAAATATGAGGTTCTATTATGATTTTCTGGACTGTCTCCGGCTGATACATATACGTGGAAATGTGAACGTTTGTATTAAATAACTTAGATGAATGAACTCTGTTTCACATAGAAGCATCATATTCTAAAAATATGGATCGAATGAAAGTAAATCTAATGCTGCTTTAATCATCATGATGGGATAGTTAAATACAGAGCAAAAGAATGGCTGAAAATCTTCCCTTTTTTGAGAAAAATGGTGCTCCAAGCACCCTTCAGTGCTCCTCATTAGGGATGAGCCGAACACCCCCCGGTTCGGTTCGCACCAGAACCCGCGAACGGACCGCAAGTTCGCACGAACGTTAGAACCCCATTGACGTCTATGGGACTCGAACGTTCGAAATCAAAAGTGCTCATTTTAAAGGCTAATTTGCATGGTATTGTCCTAAAAAGGGTTTGGGGACCCGGGTCCTACCCCAGGGGACATGTATCAATGCAAAAAAAACTTTTAAAAACGGCCGTTTTTTCGGGAGCAGTGATTTTAATGATGCTTAAAGTAAAAAAAAAAAAGTGAAATATTCCTTTAAATATCGTACCTGGGGGGTGTCTATAGTATGCCTGTAAAGTGACGCGTGTTTCCCATGTTTAGAACAGTCCCTGCACCAAATGTCATTTTTAAAGGAAAAAATCTCATTTAAAACTGCTTGCGGGTTTAATGTCATGTCGGGTCATGGCAATATGGATGAAAATCAGTGAGACAAACGGCATGGGTACCCCCCAGTCCATTACCAGGCCCTTTGGGTCTTGTATGGATATTAAGGGGAACCCCGCACCCAAATTAAAATAAGGAAAGGTCCCTATATACTCTGAACAGCAGTATACAGGCGGTGCAAACAAGACAGGGACTGTAGGTTTGTTGTTAAGTAGAATCTGTTTGTAATTTTGAACATTTTTAATGTGTTTAGCTCCAGCCAAAAAATCTTTTCTAAGCTTTTTGGAAAACATAGGGAAGGGTTATCACCCCTGTGACATTTGTTTTGCGTCTTTCCTCCTCTTCAGAAGATTTCACCTCACTTTTTTGTCCCAATGAAAAATGTTTTTTGAAAATTTGTGTTTTTTTGTGGAACAAGGATTGGAAAGCATCAGTGGAAAGGAAAAATTGTTTTCCCATATTAACTCTTACAGGAGAGAATTTCCCTTCCTTAGGGGTAGATTTCATCTCACTTCCTGTTGTCTCCTTCCGTTTGCAAGTAGGAGTCGTTTGTAAGTTAGATGTTTGAAAGTAGGGTCCTACCCTATATACTCAGCAGAAATTTGGGCCTTAGGTGTTGCTGTGGCCAAAACACTGTAAGCCCTCACAGGGCCCTGCTGTGAAATATTAGATCAAGAATTGTAATTACATGCCCCTGTTGAACAGGAGCTGAAAAATTAGGCCTTAGGCACTGGTGCTGGTGCCACAACACTGCAACCCCTCACAGACACTCTAGTTGGAACGCAGGAACGAGCCCTGCTGCAAAGTATTGCATCAAAAATTGTAATTACACGCCCCTGTTAGACAGGGGCAGAAAAATTGGGTCTTAGGCACTGGTGCTGGTGCCACAACACTGCAACCCCTCACAGACACTCTAGTTGAAACGCAGGAACAAGCCCTGCTGCAAAGTATTGCATCAAAAATTGTAATTACACGCCCCTGTTAGACAGGGGCTGAAAAATTGGGTCTTAGGCACTGGTGCTGGTGCCACAACACTGCAACCCCTCACAGACACTCTAGTTGAAACGCAGGAACAAGCCCTGCTGCAAAGTATTGCATCAAAAATTGTAATTACACGCCCCTGTTAGACAGGGGCAGAAAAATTGGGTCTTAGGCACTGGTGCTGGTGCCACAACACTGCAACCCCTCACAGACACTCTAGTTGGAATGCAGGAACAAGCCCTGCTGCAAAGTATTGCATCAAAAATTGTAATTACACGCCCCTGTTAGACAGGGGCAGAAAAATTGGGTCTTAGGCACTGGTGCTGGTGCCACAACACTGCAACCCCTCACAGACACTCTAGTTGGAATGCAGGAACGAGCCCTGCTGCAAAGTATTACATCAAAAATTGTAATTACACGCCCCTGTTAAACAGGGGCTGAAAAATTGTGCCTTAGGCACTGGTGGTGGCGCCCAGAACCAAAAATGTTCTTACAAGCTATCAGCGTGATGATTGAGGAGGAAGAGGATAATTACTCAGGGATAGTCACTCAGCATCAGCATAGGCAGTCTTTGAAGGGATCTGAGATTTCAAAAAAAATTATTCGGTTACATCTGCATCAGGTGCTTGGTAGCTGGTGGTGATCCAAGACTGATTCATTTTTATGAAGGTCAGCCGATCGACCGAGTCGGTGGACAGACGCACCCTGTGATCGGTTACCACGCCTCCAGCAGCACTGAATGTGCGTTCCGAAAGAACGCTGGATGCAGGACAGGCCAGTAGCTCAATTGCATACTGTGCAAGCTCTGGCCAGTGATCCATCCTCAAGACCCAGTAACCCAGAGGATTTTCGGTGGGAAAGGTGTCCAAGTCTGATCTTGCCCCTAGGTATTCCTGCACCATGTAAAACAGACGCTGGCGATGGTTGCTGGAACCGATCATACCTTGGGGCTGCGGACCAAAAAATTGTCTGAACGCATCGGTCAGACGGCCACCTTCTCCACCGCTCCTTCTTTGACTGACCGAAGCCTCAGCAACACGTTGTCCAGAAACAGGAGTTTGTAACCTCCCAGTCTCTGGGAACGCGTTGCACAGACCTTTCTGCAAGGCCTCCCGAAGATGTTTCATCCTCTGCTCCCTCTGCGATGGCAAGATAAGGTCCGCAACCTTACCCTTGTAACGTGGATCAAGGAGGGTTGCCAGCCAGTATTGGTCCTTCTCCTTGATACCACGAATACGAGGATCCTTACGCAGGCTTTGCAGGATCAGGGAGGCCATGCAGCGTAGGTTTGCTGAGGCATTCGGTCCGGAGTCCTCTGGGTCACTAAGGACAACAACGTCCGCAGCCACCTCCTCCCAGCCACGTACAAGTCCATGTGTTCCTTGGGACTGATCCCTTAAAGACTGCTGATGCTGAGTGCCAGGCTCCACCTCCATACTGACACAATCTTCCTCCTCCTCCTCCTCCTCCTCCTCCTCGTCCTCTTCCTGTGTGATCGGCGGGCACGCAGGAACACTGTCTGGATAAAGGGGGCCTTGAGAGCTAAGGAAGTCCTCCTCTTCCTGCCTCTGTTCTGCCTCAAGTGCCCTGTCCATTATCCCACGCAGCGTGTGCTCCAACAGGTGGACAAGGGGGACAGTGTCACTGATGCATGCACTGTCAGTGCTCACCATCCTCGTGGCCTCCTCGAATGGTGACAGGACAGTGCATGCATCCCTGATCATGGCCCACTGGCGTGGGGAAAAAAAACCAAGGTCCCCTGACCCTGTCCTGGTGCCATAGTCGCACAGGTACTCATTGATGGCCCTCTGCTGCGTGTGCAGCCGCTGCAGCATGGCCAACGTCGAGTTCCACCTGGTGGGCATGTCACAGATTAGGCGGTTCTTGGGCAGGTTAAACTCCTTTTGGAGGTCCGTCAGCCGAGCACTGGCATTATATGACCGGCGGAAATGCACACAGACTTTCCTGGCCTGCCTCAGGACATCCTGTAAGCCCGGGTACCTGCCCAAGAACCGCTGCACCACCAAGTTAAGGACGTGAGCCAAACAGGGCACATGGGTCAGTTGTCCCTGTCGGAGGGCAGAGAGGAGGTTGGTGCCATTGTCGCAAACCACCATTCCTGCCTTAAGTTGGCGTGGCGTCAACCACCTCTGAACCTGCCCCTGCAGAGCTGACAGAACCTCTGCCCCAGTGTGGCTCCTGTCCCCCAAGCACACCAGCTCAAGCACCGCATGGCATCTTTTGGCCTGCGTACTTGCGTAGCCCCTTGAACGCCTACGGAGCACCGCTGGTTCCGAGGAAGAGGCCATGGAGGAAGAAGAAGAGGAGGGGGTGGAGGAGAGAGGTGTGTCACAATCAGCATTTTGGAGGCGTGGTGGCGGAACAACCTCCAACACTACTGCACCTTGTCCTGCATCCTTCCCAGCTGCCAGCAGAGTCACCCAATGCGCCGTGAAACTTAAGTAACGTCCCTGTCCATGCCTGCTGGACCATGAGTCAGCGGTAATATGCACCTTACCGCTGACCGCCCTGTCCAGCGAGGCATGGACATTGCCTTCCACATGCCGGTAGAGAGCCGGAATCGCCTTCCGTGAGAAAAAGTGGCGTTTGGGTACCTGCCACTGAGGAACCGCACATTCCACAAACTCACGGAAGGGGGCAGAGTCTACCAACTGAAAAGGCAGCAGTTGAAGTGCTAGCAATTTTGCCAAGCTAGCATTCAACCGCTGGGCATGTGGATGGCTGGGAGCAAACTTCTTTCGGCGGTGCAGCAGCTGGGGCAGGGAAATTTGCCTGGTACAATCTGACGTCGGTGTACCCAAAGCAGATTGCCCATAAGTACTTGGCTGTGACACACCTAATTCTACACCTTCATTCCTCTCACTGCAGGTCGCAGAGAAGACTGAAGGTCTAGTGGGGTTGGAAATCTCAGCTGATGAGGAGCAAGGAGAGATCGTCTTTGTTCTTTGGTGTGGGTCTTTTAGATACGCTTGCCAACGAACTGCATGGCAGGTCAACATATGTCTGGTCAAGCATGTGGTACCCAAGCGGGAGATGTTTTGGCCACGCGAGATACGCTTGAGACATATATTGCAAATAGCAGCGGTGCGATCTGATGCACTCGTCTCAAAAAAGGCCCACACCAAAGAACTTTTTGAGTAACGCGCAGAGACTGCAGCGCCCTGCACATGTGGAGCTTTGGGGTGTGATGCAGTCAATGTGCTGCCCTTAGGCTGGCCCCTGGAGGGCATCCTGCCTAGTTGGTGATGTGCCACCTCCTCCTCCTCCTCCTCCTCCTCCTCTCTCCTATCAGGCACCCACGTTGAGTCAGTGACCTCATCATCCCCTCCCTCCTCATCACTGGAGCAAACCTGGCAGTATGCTGCAGCAGGGGGAGCATGACTGCCAGATTGCTGTCCTTCTTGGGCACCCCCTCTGTCCGTGCTCATGTTACTGCCTTCATTGAGCTCAGTATCATCATCAGAGCCTTCCAAACGCTGGGCATCCTCCTGGAGCATGTACCCAACACTGTGGTCAAACAGTTCGAGGGAATCCTCAGGAGGACATGGTGGGGCTAGGGAAGGAGTCACTGATGACATTGAGCTGAGGGAAGAGGCCGCTGCTTTGCCAGACAAAGCACCCTGGGCATGGGTGAGAGAGGATGAGGAGGATGAGGACGGCTTGGTCATCCACTCGACCAAGTCTTCCGCATGTTGCGGCTCAACACGACCAGCTGCCGAAAAAAAGGCCAAGCGTGTCCCATGGCCACGTGCTGATGAGGATGCACCGTCTCCACGACCAGCACTAGACACAGAGCCTGCTTGCCCTCTCTTATTGGCTTGTGACTGTCTGCCTCTCCTTCTTGGCCTTCCAGACATACTAATGGCCTGTAGCTGCACTAAGCTGGGATAGAACACCTGTAATTTTCTTCAGGTAGCTTTATATACTGTAACCAGACAAGCCTGCCTGTCAGTAGGAAGATAACAGGAACGGATCTAGCTGAACACTGTGAGTAGGACGTACTGCACTAAATGTATATAGCAGGAACGGATCTAGCTGAACACTGTGAGCAGGACGCACTGCACTGAATGTAAATAGCAGGAACGGATCTAGCTGAACACTGTGAGCAGGACGCACTGCACTGAATGTAAATAGCAGGAACGGATCTAGCTGAACACTGTGAGCAGGACGCACTGCACTGAATGTAAACAGCAGGAACGGATGTAGCTAAACACTGTGAGCAGCACGCACTGCACTGAATGTAAATAGCAGGAACGGATCTAGCTGAACACTGTGAGCAGCACGCACTGCACTGAATGTAAATAGCAGGAACGGATCTAGCTGAACACTGTGAGCAGGACGCACTGCACTGAATGTAAATAGCAGGAACGGATCTAGCTGAACACTGTGAGCAGCACGCACTGCACTAAATGTAAATAGTCTAGCTGCCTGACCGTGGTACTAATAGGATCAAAAAGAACACCTGTAATTTTCTTCAGGTAGCTTTATATACTGTAACCAGACAAGCCTGCCTGTCAGTAGGAAGATAACAGGAACGGATCTAGCTGAACACTGTGAGCAGGACGTACTGCACTAAATGTATATAGCAGGAACGGATCTAGCTGAACACTGTGAGCAGGACGCACTGCACTGAATGTAAATAGCAGGAACGGATCTAGCTGAACACTGTGAGCAGGACGCACTGCACTGAATGTAAATAGCAGGAACGGATCTAGCTAAACACTGTGAGCAGGACGCACTGCACTGAATGTAAATAGCAGGAACGGATCTAGCTGAACACTGTGAGCAGGACGCACTGCACTGAATGTAAATAGCAGGAACGGATCTAGCTGAACACTGTGAGCAGGACGCACTGCACTGAATGTAAATAGCAGGAACGGATCTAGCTGAACACTGTGAGCAGGACGCACTGCACTGAATGTAAATAACAGGAACGGATCTAGCTGAACACTGTGAGCAGGACACACTGTACTAAATGTAAATAGTCTAGCTGCCTGACCGTGGTACTAATAGGATCAAAAAGAACACCTGTAATTTTCTTCAGGTAGCTTTATATACTGTAACCAGACAAGCCTGCCTGTCAGTAGGAAGATAACAGGAACGGATCTAGCTGAACACTGTGAGCAGGACGTACTGCACTAAATGTATATAGCAGGAACGGATCTAGCTGAACACTGTGAGCAGGACGCACTGCACTGAATGTAAATAGCAGGAACGGATCTAGCTGAACACTGTGAGCAGGACGCACTGCACTGAATGTAAATAGCAGGAACGGATCTAGCTGAACACTGTGAGCAGGACGCACTGCACTGAATGTAAACAGCAGGAACGGATGTAGCTAAACACTGTGAGCAGCACGCACTGCACTGAATGTAAATAGCAGGAACGGATCTAGCTGAACACTGTGAGCAGCACGCACTGCACTGAATGTAAATAGCAGGAACGGATCTAGCTGAACACTGTGAGCAGGACGCACTGCACTGAATGTAAATAGCAGGAACGGATCTAGCTGAACACTGTGAGCAGCACGCACTGCACTGAATGTAAATAGCAGGAACGGATCTAGCTGAACACTGTGAGCAGGAAGCACTGTACTGAATGTGAATAGCAGGAACGGATCTAGCTGAACACTGTGAGCAGGACACACTGCACTGAATGTAAATAGTCTAGATAGAAGATAACAGGAACGGATCTAGCTAAACTGAATACAGTGTATATATATATATGCAACACCTGGGATGCATATATATACACAATACACTGTAAGTGCAGCTAACTGACTGACTGTTCTGCCTAATCTATCTAACTCAAATCAAATGACACTGTCTCTCTCTCTCTCTATCGCTCAGCACACCGGAACACACACTACACAGGGCCGCCGTGCAGGCGGCCTTATATAGTGTGGGGTGTGTACTAAATCCCCTGAGCCATAATTGGCCAAAGCCACCCTGGCTTTGGCCAATTACAGCTCTCTCTACTGACGGCGCTGTGATTGGCCAAGCATGCGGGTCATAGTGCATGCTTGGCCAATCATCAGCCAGCAATGCACTGCGATGCCGCAGTGAATTATGGGCCGTGACGCGCCACACGAATTTGGCGCGAACGGCCCATATCGTTCGCAATTCGACGGACGGTCGAACAGCCGATGTTCGAGTCGAACATGGGTTCGACTCGAACACGAAGCTCATCCCTACTCCTCATATACCCCAAAGCCTAGGCAATAGATCATGTGATCTGAAAAACAGTTTTGATGTTCAAATGGGATGGTCCTTTGTCTTCAGCAATGAACATGTGATCAAAGGCCTTGGCTTTTGGTCACACTGGAGCCTGGGGCAAAATTTTATCCAGAAAACGAAAGGTCAGTGAAAGGAATAATAACCCATCGTTGACGTCAGTGAGAGGATTTGTACCCCATCATTGGTGTCAGTGGAAGGGATGGAAAACACGCTGGCATCAGTGGGAGCAAACTATGTCCCATCTTTGGGATTAGGGAAATTTTTAGTGCCCTATCATTGGTGTCAGTAGAAGGAATAGTGCCCAATTGTTGGGGTCAGTGCAGAAATGATTGCCGAATTGTTGGTGTCAGTGGGAGGAATAGTGCCCCATCACTGGTGTCAGTGGAAGGAATAGAAAACATTCTGGCATCAGTGGGAGTAAACAATGTCCCATCTTTGGAATTAATGAAATTATTAGTGCCCCATCGTTGGTGTCAGTAGAAGGAATAGTGCCCAATTGTTGGGGTCAGTGTAGAAATGATTTCCCCATTGTTGGTGTCAGTAGAAGGAATAGTGCCCAATTGTTGGGGTCAGTGCAGAAATGATTTCCCCATTGTTGGTGTCAGTAGAAGGAATAGTGCCCAATTGTTGGGGTCAGTAGAATAGTGCCCCAAGGGCCAGACAAAGGTAAGCAAAGGGCCCGCATTTGGTCCCCGGACTCAGTTTGGGGACCATTGGTCTAACTAAACAGCACTGAAAAGAGTCTATCGACATATCTATGAATATCTCCCATTCAGAGAACATGCATGAAAAAATGCCTATCATTGCATTTTCAGTAATGTAAATGTATTCAAAGAGAAGATTAAAAAAAATTACAGTAAAACGAGTAGCAAAATGAATAATATGTAACAAAGTGTGTACTTAATAGGAAGCTGTATATTACATGACATATATAGTACAATACTGTAGAGCTTTGTAAACAATGGAGGAAGTGCTGAGTAGGACCAACATTGTAGAGACTTGTGAATGAAAACCTTTTGGTGAGGATTGGGAAACTGGTGGCGCATCCTAGAAAACGATTACTGAAAACCTGTTGGGACACTTTGGGTTTGATTTACTAAAACTGGAGCGTGCAAAATCTGGTGAAGCTCTGCACAGAAGCTTCCAGGTTTTATTGTCAATGCTTAACTGAACAAGGTGAAGTAAGAAGCTGAATGGTTACCATGTACAGCTGTACCAGATTTTGCACTCTCCAGTTTTAGTAAATCAACCCCATTGTGAGAGCGGAAGAGATAAGTAACACAATGTAATGTAATGTATGTTAGCATACAGTATGTGTCTGCTGGACCAGCATCACTCCAAAGCCAGATAATCAGGAGAAAGATGACAGTACCTCCAAAAAAAACAAAAATCAGCAATGGCCGCATCCATTTTTCTTCTTTAATAATTTTTTTTAAGTAATATAGGTAAATGTATATACCAGCTCAGTTCAATGGTATAATGCCAGTACAAGGTCCACACAGATCAATAATAGAGTATCAAAATAATGCATGATCCTTTCAAATGATACAAAGTGAGGATAGCATTACCGACTAGGGTATCCAGTGTTGTCCCATATATGGGAGCTGTAATATATGCCAGTCTAGATTTTGGTACTGCTTTACATATTTAGCAAGGCAGGGCTAAGGCTGCCATAGATGCCATTTTTTTTTTTCGGGGCCCCATTGAAACAAAAACAAAAAAGAAACAAAACAAATAGACCTCCCTGTCCACACAATCAAGCTGGATATAGAAATCCTCCTCGCTGTGTGACTGTGCTCTGACATAGGGACACTTCCACTGTCTAAATACACTGATCAGCATCAGCTGCAGCCGGTGTTCTGACATATACTGTCCTCCTATCATATAGTGTCCGCCCCGTACTGCGCAGGCGCAGCGCCTGCGCAGTACGGAGGAGAAGGAGATGCCGAAAATGTCCGAAGTTGATCAGCTGACCATCAGCTGTACACGGCGCTCGGCACTTGTTAGTGATGGCTTTGCAAGAGGGCCCCTCGCGGGCTCGCTTCGCTCGCCACGCTTCGGGCACGGCCTCGCTGCTCTCGGCAACTATTTATTCTAACTCTATGTCCACTTGGATAGTAGAGAATGATCCTGGACATAGGGTAAGAATAAATGCGCAGGCGCCGTGTACAGCTGACGATCAGCTGTTGAACTTCGGAGACTTTCGGCGTCTCGTTTGTCCTCCGTACTGCGCCTGCGCAGTACAGGGCAGACACTTTTGGATAGGGGACTGTATTCGACAAGACACCGGCTGATACAGAAAAGTTTTCCAACAGTCCACTTCTACAGAAGTCGATCTTCAGAGGGAACAGACATAGATGGCCAAAATCTAAATAATCTATGGGTAGCTTTAAAGGGCTCTAAGTAGTTTTGGTATGGTAATTAGTTATATCTGCACTACCAAAAAGAAATGAGAGAGCACAGGAAAGGAAAGAGATTTAGAAAACCAAGAAGGAAAACTATTGAAAGTCCGGTAAGACTGAGTGCCGGTTCACACAGGGGTGACTTGTCAGGCGACCTAGCCGCCTGACAAGTCGCCTCCCGTTCTGTGCAATGGAACCGCCCTAATAGGAGCGACGCAAGTCGCTCCGACTTAGAAAAAGGTTCCAGTACTACTTAGGGGGCGACTTGCATAGACTTCTATACAGAAGTCGTTTTGCAAGTCGCTGTGGAAGTCGTGTGTCATGCCGCCCCTGTGTGAACCGGGGCTAAATGGGGGTGTGATGAAGAGACATTTAGAGGTACAGAAGGGGGAATCCCTCATCCCTGGGGGTTTGGCAACCTTTTGGTTATTGTCATATACTCAGGGTTCTCAGATGTGTGATAAGGCTATCCATAGGGGCCACAATTTTAGGAATTTCTCATGTTTAATGAAATACTGTAGATATAGAGAGATACCGCTGTTCACAGGTGAATCATCCAGGCCATAACCCATAAAGCATGATGGGAACAATGGGGTGCACGCCCTGCCACTGCTAGCAGAGATCAATGGAAATCAGAAAGGACGAATGGCTGCACACCCATACGATGCAAAAGTTCATGTTATTGATATCAAAAATAGATAAAAACATCCAAGCACGGACAGGCAGGGGGAAAAATAGGTTGACGCGTTTCAGAAGAAACCTCTTGCTTTGTCAAAACCATGTTTTTTGACAAAGCAAGAAGTTTCTTGTGAAAGGCGTCAACCTATTTTTTTCCTCCTGCCTGTCAATGCTTGGATGTTTTTATCTATTTTTGATATCAATAAAGTCAACTTTTGCGAAATACTGTAGCCGTTAATTTTCATTGATCAACGTGCCATTTAGATGTGTTTTAAATAAAGGTTTGGGACTTTGAGTGAGGCACGGGGTAGTGCCTCCATCCCGGATTCAGAGAGACAAAAAGGGGGAATGGGACTTTAAATGAGACAGTTGACAGATTGGGGTTGGGAGAAAAAATACAATTTATTACATGTGATTTATGCTGATATATGCTTTCGACATGTGGAAGGTTAACGGTGCATATGCACCAAGCATAGCCTATATACATACACATGCACAGAGAACAAGCAGTACTAAATTCCAGTAATAAATAACTAACACGTATGTCATATAGAGATTGTACATATAAAAATCACAGAACATGATGATGTAAAAAATGAATTTGAAGGTAGATACATGAGTAATTCATAAAAATAGAATCCTAAAAAGCGCACAGGGGCTGCATCCATCGTGTCCGACGCGTTTCTGTGAAATACACTTCTTCAGGGGAGGATGCTCTAGGATTTCTGAAATAACAAGGTAAGTAACATCAGGAAGTGGGCTGGTTGATAACCAGAAAGGGCAACAAGTCAGTTTCTGGAGATTTACATACGTGGCCAAGCTATGGTGAAGTGCAGGTATCGGGTCAGCAAGCATTGCCCCTCTCCGGAGCTGAGGCGACAGAGACACCAACACACGACAGACGCACACAGGTATCCTCCACTTAGTGCATGTTATTTCCGCAATATGGTGACCATGAACTTCAATTGGTGGGGGATATCTGAAATGGATAGATAAGTCCACTAAGATATACCAAAGGTGTTTAAACTAAAAAAGGGGAGGTTTTGAAAGAACAAAAAACTTGGGAAGAGTGGTCAAGAATATAGTACCTTAGATTGCTGGAAACAGAAATTGTCCAAAAAGAATTGTCCAAAAAGAGTACAGCGTCTGCATCAATGCGGCATTTGCCTGTGAGTGGAGAGGAGGACTGCACGAGAGGAGACACCTGATATGCAGCCCATCTGCGTCGGTGATTGCCGCCAACGTCACGTAGGGCTGACGAGGCAAGGGGCGTGGCCCCTGCCTGGGCCGTAAGAGTCCGCCCATGACAGGCACTGTCACGTCCAGCCATGTCAGCAAGATGGAAAAAATTCACTTCCACACAACGGCGCCAAATGATGACATCATGTGCGGGAGTGGAGCGTGACGCCGATGCGATGTGCGGCGCCCACCCGACCCCCCAAAAAACCAAACCAACCCCCCTTGGGGTGGACGTGGAGGGGGTGGGAGGGGCCCGCAGAGCGCATCGCAGCTCCGGATGTGGAACAAAAAATGGCCCAAAACCGGCCACCATGCTGGAGAATGTATGTGGTGACCCAGGATGGAAAACGACACATCGCCACGACCAGTGCGTGCAGACCAAAGGGTTTGTTAGCATGCAAACGAGACTAGGCTGGGGATGGCTGCCTGTACTGTCAATTGTCTCCATCCCAAATATCAAGGCAAAGGCAAATGCCGCATTGATGCAGATGCTGTACTCTTTTTGGACAATTCTTTTTGGACAATTTCTGTTTCCAGCAATCTAAGGTACTATATTCTTGACCACTCTTCCCAAGTTTTTTGTTCTTTCAAAACCTCCCCTTTTTTAGTTTAAACACCTTTGGTATATCTTAGTGGACTTATCTATCCATTTCAGATATCCCCCACCAATTGAAGTTCATGGTCACCATATTGCGGAAATAACATGCACTAAGTGGAGGATACCTGTGTGCGTCTGTCGTGTGTTGGTGTCTCTGTCGCCTCAGCTCCGGAGAGGGGCAATGCTTGCTGACCCGATACCTGCACTTCACCATAGCTTGGCCACGTATGTAAATCTCCAGAAACTGACTTGTTCCCCTTTCTGGTTATCAACCAGCCCACTTCCTGATGTTACTTACCTTGTTATTTCAGAAACCCTGAAGAAGTGTATTTCACAGAAACGCGTCGGACACGATGGATGCAGCCCGTGCGCTTTTTAGGATTCTATTTTTATGAATTACTCATGTATCTACCTTCAAATTCATTTTTTACATCATCATGTTCTGTGATTTTTATATGTACAATCTCTATATGACATACGTGTTAGTTATTTATTACTGGAATTTAGTACTGCTTGTTCTCTGTGCATGTGTATGTATATAGGCTATGCTTGGTGCATATGCACCGTTAACCTTCCACATGTCGAAAGCATATATCAGCATAAATCACATGTAATAAATTGTATTTTTTCTCCCAACCCCAATCTGTCAACTGTCTCATTTAAAGTCCCATTCCCCCTTTTTGTCCCTTTAGATGTGTTTTAACCTCTGATGAAGATAGTATGGGAGATTTCCATGATTGGACTATAGTTTGGTGGCACTGAATATGAATCCAATAATTATGTTACTTTGGATACCATGGATTGGGTTTATTTAAGAGCGCCTTGGGGTAGCTCTATTTGTACTATTTATTTTATCGTATGGCTTGATGATTCATTCATATTCCCCATTTATTGTGTTTCACTCCATTGTTCCTTTTGGCCGCAAATTATATTTAAAGTTCCTGTTTGCTATTAACAACATGATAAAGTGACATCAGTGGAAGCTGGCGCGATCTAAGCTGGCGTAGAGGTAATTATGTTTCCTTACCTGCTAACAATGGCACATATCTATGATTTTTGAATAGAAGACAGGAAGGACATTCAGACAGTGCCATATTTACATAATGGGTCATGTCATCTAGCAGGAAGGACTCTTTCAATTGCTGCTAAGCTATGCCACCGATTCCTTCCCATATGTAATTGCCTTGTACTTGCTTGCTTGATAACCAATTACTATAATGTTTGAATTGTTTGTGGTGTATTAGTTAAACATTATTTGTCTCCTCACTGCAGACAGTATTCTTCCTTATATTATCCCGCTATTAGATCTACTTTGTGTTTGCTGATTATTATATTGACTCAGTATACAATAAGCACACGGTGGTGCTGGCTATATTGAACACATGTTCTGTTTCCTCTTGGGCCTGTTATACATTCTACAGCTTTGTAACAGATAAGGTGATGCAAGGGGACAAGCCAACCTTGCTTAACTCATTCATTGCTCAGGTCAAAATTGGCTGTACTTGTAGAAGCAATGCGCACACTTGTGCGGCCTCCGGCAGTACGTCAGCATCTATTAGTTCCTTTTATTGACTAGCAAAAATGTGACCGTTGGTGCACAGAACATATTGGAATAAACATGTGCAGAAGGAAAAAAATTGTTTTGTTTCCTTTCGATTCGTGACTTACATAAATTAGTTTAGTTAAATTAGTTTCATTCGTTTAATTCGTTTTCGGGATTATTTTCGTTTATTCGTTTTCAAATCAATTCGAAAAGTTTTCGAATTTAAATAGTTTTCCAGTTTCCAAAAAGACTAAAATAGAACAGAAAATAAAGGAATAGAATTTATTTTTTTCTATTCTATTCCTTTATTTTCAATTCTATTTATTTCTCTTTGGAAATTGGAAAACAATTCGAATTTGAAAAGTTTTCGAATTTGAAAATGATTTGAATTCAATAACTATTCGAATTTCATCCAAATATGAATTTCATTATTTTGGATTCGTTTAGATTCGGTACTATTCTCATTCGGAAATACGGATACATCGGAGTTTCCGAATAACGAAAATTTGTCTGAATTTTAATTCGGAACGAAACGAACCGCACATGTCTATATTGGATTGAACTTGTAAAGGTAGAGAGACCTGGGCTGCAAAAGTCTACATTTTTCATAGTATGTTACTATGTGTTTATACTACAGGGGTCTCAAACTAGCAGCCCTCCAGCTGTTGCGAAACTACAAGTCCCATAAGGCATTGCAAGGCTGACAGTTACAAGCATGACTCCCACAGGCAGAGGCATGATGGGACTTGTAGTTCTACAACAGCTGGAGGGCCACCAGTTTGAGACCCCTGTTATACTACTTTCCCATAGAGTAGGATTTAGACTTGAAGAGGGAGGAAGGGCCAGCACTCTGAGTCAGTCAGGCTGTACTAATACAGAGAGTAAGATTGCTGAGAGATGACCTAATCAGTGATCCGCTGTCCTTTTACCATGCTGGAAATGGATCTGTGCTTCACTGCAGTGGAGAAAAGTGAGGCCACCAACATAGCAATGCTGCCTGGCAAGAGACTTACTAGACAGAATTAGGACTTATTGGTCAAGAAAGACTGATCATTGCATTAAACTGTAGTATACAGCAGCTCAGGTGCATTATGAAGGTGTGCTGGGGTGAGTCAAAATTAATAAGGTGCCTTACTGCGCATTGTTATAGCATGAGAGTTTCACTGCACATTACCGCAAAGCACATGTGTGAACAGGCTCTACGTGTGAATATGTGCCTACCTACAGCACTGCTGTAAGTAGGGTTGCCACCTGTCCGGGATTCACCTGGACATTTCGGGTTTTGAATTGTGTGTCCGGGTTTCAGACCTCCTGAAACTGGGACACAATATTCATAATGGACTGTGGATCCCCAAGTAACCGAGTACCACAATCGCTGAGTGCATAGGGGTGTGCATTTGACCCATTCCCATACATGGACAGGAGAGGAGAGAGGGCTTGATCTGCTCCTCCTTCTCCCACCCCTACCCCCTCTGTCTGCCCACCCCCCCTCCAATCCCCGATGTTCTAGTCCTTAGGAAAGGGATGTGTGGGCTGGAAATCTGAAGTTCAGGAACTGGCAGATACATCGTAAATGAAAGGTGTCAATGCCTGAGCCTCCATCCTTGGGTGAAAGAGCTCACCATCCGATGTCTGTGACTGAAGTCTCCCCCCACCCTCCCTTCTCTCTCCTGCTTCCGAGCAAGTGAATACACTAAGGTAAGAGGGACTCAGATGTAAGGGGTGCCCTGTGGACTCTAAATTAAAGGGGGGATTTGGGAACCCTAATTTAAGGGGAAATGCTGGGAACGCTGATATGAGTGGGAGGTATGGTGAGCAGAAACACGCTTACATCAGAGTTCCCATTTACACCACAGCATTCCCTCTTAAAAAAAAATGTTGCTGTGAGCTGCCAAACTGTCCGGGTTAGGCTTGAAGAAAAGGTGGCCAACCCTAGCTGTAAGGCCCAATTCACACACTTTCAGTTTTAAATAGAGTTGTAAATAGTTAGAAGATTTCTCTTGATTATCTTGTTGCCTGTGTCACTGTTGGGGAAATGTAATTCTAATTGCAGTGAACACACAAGAAGTAAAGGGAATCTACCCAATAGAAAACAGCAGTAAAAACTTAAGGGAGGTTCTAACATTTGGAAAACCAAGGTGTGGCTTGAGTTGGGCTTTAACCGCCTCAGCCCCGGAAGATTTTACCCCCTTCCTCACCAGAGCACTTTTTGTGATACGGCACTGCTTCGCTTTAACTGACAATTGCGCGCTCATGCAACCTTGCACCCAAACAAAATTGACAATTTTGAAATATTTTTTACTTTTTGCTATAATAAATATCCCCAAAAATATATAAAAAACAATTTATTTCCTCAGTTTAGGCCGATATGCATTCTAAATATTTTTGGTAAAAGAAATTAAAGCTAAAGTTATCGCGTCTACAAAATAGGGGAAAGTTTTATGGCATTTTTATTAGTAATGGCGGCGATCTGCGATTTTTATGGGGACTGCGACATTATGCCGGACACATCGGACACTTTTGACGCTATTTTGGGACCATTGTCCTTTATACAGTGATCAGTGCTATAAAAATGCACCGATTACTGTATAAATGACACTGGCAGGGAAGAGGTTAAACACTAGGGGGCGATAAAAGGGGTTAAGTGTGTCCTAGGGAGTGATTCTAGCTGTGGGGGGGAGGGGCTTCAACTCACATGACAGCGATCACTGCTCCCGATGACAGGGAGCAGTGATCTCTGTCATGTCACTAGGCAGAACGAGGAAATGCCTTGTTTACATATGCATCTCCCCGTTCTGCGGCTCCGCGACACGATCGCCAGGACACAGGCGGACCGCGGGTCCCGCGGGCACGGTCATGTTGTAGGCGGTGGGCGCGCGCACCCGCTTGCCCCGCCAATTAAAGGGGATGTACAGGTACGCCCATTTGCCCACTACTGCCATTGTGCCGACTTATATCGGCGCGTGGCGATCGGCAAGTTGTTAAAGAGACAATGGGGGGAGATTTACTAAAACGAGAGAGTGCAGAATCTGGTGCAGCTCTGCATAGAAACCAACTTCCAAGTTTTATCGTCAAAGCTTAAAGCAGAGTTCCACCAACTTTTACAAGGTGGTCTTAAACTAAAGATCACCCCTCCACCCCTCGTTTTTGAATATATAAATATTTTTTTTCTTCTTTCCTACCATTTATGAAATACTAAATCTACTTCTGTCCTAGCCTGGCCGCGGTAAAGTACGTAATTTCCCCCTTCTCCCCCGCTGATGAGGTGGCCATTCACAAAGCGCTGCGCGACTCACGCATGAGCAGTAGGAAACCGGCTGAAGGCTCCACTGCCGGCTCTCCTTAGTTACAATGGCGGCGCCTGCACCTGAGCCGATGGACGGATTGGCCATCGCGGGCTCCCTGGACAGGTAAGTGTCCTAATTAAAAGGCAGCAGCTACAGTATTTCCGTTTGGAGACCACTGATATAGGGCATCCAGCGGCACAAGAGTATTACTAGGATGAAAGTCAGGGTCACTCAGAAGGTAGGTTGTGCCTCCTCAGACAGTCTGAATGCAAATATTTTTCATCTGACTGCAGTGTACATTAACAAAAATGGGTTTATGCTTGAAAATCTTCCTGGCCCAGGTTAGTTAATAAAAAAAAAAAAAAAGAGAGCATGAACATTCTCCTCCTTTATACACATTCATACAAGGCCTATTGTTGGTGCTCTTTTGCTGCATTGCATTAAATCTAGATGGATTCTCCAGAAGCTCATAACAACGTCACTAATGCTCCAGAGAGGACTTAGTAAAGCAATTTTATAGACTGCAGCTTTTCCAGATCACTGCCTTTGACAACCTCATTAGCCTCACACATCAATCTATATGGGAAATATCTAGCACCTCGGAAAAAAATCTGCAATTCTTGGTGTTAATCTAAAGCAACTGTCGTTTCAAAGGTGCACTATGGACACCTCCCCTGGCTCGTGTCAGGGCTAAAAGCAGCTCGCTTACCGGTAATAGCAGCAATAGAAGCAATGGAACGCTGTGGGAATTTCTGCCCGAGTAAAATGTCTTTGCCTAATACGCTAAGCTGGGAAAACCATACGCCTTTTTTTGGCTGTAGTCACAGGTATTCAGCATGCTGGACAAACATTATTTGCAATGCCAAACACTTCTGGAACTAGCGAATGACTGATTGCTAAACTATAAAAACCTACATATTATAAGATTGCTTCAAGTGATGCTAAAACAGGTTGCATTGCTTCCAAAAATTAGGCTTTGTATGGCCAACCCATGTATGTAAGATGACTGACTAAAGAACTGGCTGATTGCCATTGGATCAGGCAATGGTTATATTGGATGTCAGTTGTTGCTGTGCAAGCCATGTAGACTTGTCTTTAGCTGGCCATGGATGGATAGAATTTCAGACCAAAATTCTTAAGCAGGCCATAGATTATGCAATTTCCGCTGCTGCAAATTATTGCATTCCAAAAATCCGACATGCTTCTTGTACCCAAGTCCATCGATGAATCAAATCTCGGCCTGTCCCTGCTGAACCCGCCGATATTCGATCCATCTATTTCTGGCTTAAAGGAGAAGTACAGACAAAGATTGTTTGGCTGTACTTCTCCTGTGGATCACAGGAGTGCAGCCCTATCTGCACTCCTGTGACCCGTTTTCAGCAGACAGCAGGCTGAAGCACGTTGTCGGCTGACCTCACAGAGCTGGTCCAGGCTCCGGAAAGATCGTGACCACATGCCTGAACCGGCACCCAGCTATCAGCTGAGAGCCTGAGCCGGCCGCTCCCGCCCTTTCCACAGCCCAGAGCTCCAGTGAGTGCGGGGGGGGGGGGGGGGTAAAGCAGAGAGCAGGGACTGACAGTCACCAGCTCTCTGCTTAGGGAGCACTGAGAACCGAACGATCGTCGGTGTTTGATCGCTCAGTTACATAGTGGGTGAGGTCGAAAAAAGACACAAGTCCATCAAGTCCAACCTATGTGTGTGATTATATGTCAGTATTACATTGTATATCCCTGTATGTTGTGGTCGTTCAGATGCTTATCTAATAGTTTCTTGAAACTATCGATGCTCCCCACTGAGACCACCGCCTGTGGAAGGGAATTCCACATCCTTGCCGCTCTTACAGTAAAGAACCCTCTACGTAGTTTAAGGTTAAACCTCTTTTCTTCAAATTTTAACGAATGGCCACGAGTCTTATTAAACTCCCTTCCGCGAAAAAGTTTTATCCCTATTGTGGGGTCACCAGTATGGTATTTGCAAATTGAAATCATATCCCCTCTCAAGCGTCTCTTCTCCAGAGAGAATAAGTTCAGTGCTCGCAACCTTTCCTCATAACTAGGTTCTTAGCCTTAGAGCTGAGAACGATGCTGCATCCACCTAGGTAAATATGATTGTGAAAAAAAATAAATCCCATACTTCTCTTAAGGAAAAGAATGGTCTAAGAAAGTGTGTTAATTTTTCTAAACGTTAGTGTGTCAATTCCATGTTCATTTTCGACCACAGTGATGCTAAATTTTTGAATGTTTCAAAATCTTTCAAACAACATTTAAATATTCTGGGAATGTTCTGAGAATTTTCGCACAACTTTTCCTAATGCCCTGTACACACGACCGGTTTTGCCGTTGGAATAAACTCTGAAGGTTTTTCCGACGGAGTTCCGACGGAATTCCGCTCAAGCTGTCTTGCATACACACAGTCACACCAAATTCCGACCGTCCAGGCCGCGGTGACGTACAGCACGTATGACGGGACTAGAAAACGGAAGTTCAATAGCCAGTAGCTTCCATCTCGTACTTGCTTCAGAGCATGCATTGTTTTTGGTGCGTCGGAACAGCATACAGACGAGCATTTTTTCCTATAATAATTTGTTCCGTCGGAAAAATATAGAACATGTTCTCTATCTAAGTCCATCTGAATTTTCGACGGAAAAAGTCCGAAGGGGCATACACACGTGTCGGAATATACGATGAAAAGCTCCCATCGGACTCTTTCTGACGGAAATTCCGCTCGTGTGTACGCGGCATCAGACTTTTCCTAAGAATTTCCATTCCAAATTCTATCCATCTATGCCCAATTTTAGACAAAGAACCAATTGGATGAGCTGGATTTCCACCACTTACTGCTATCATTCCTTAAGGAAAGGCTGACCTCTTGTTGTCTCTGAAGACAACAGTTTACAGCAGCATCTATAATCATCTGTCCTCCGGAACTGTGGCCCTTAATTAGCAGCAAAGGTCAGGGCGATAGCCACAGAGATTATACCTTTAAAACAAGTCATCAATGGTAGTCTAATGTTTATCTTCTCACAGGTTTTCTTTAGGATATCTAAGCACTAGGCTGAAATCTGTGAAACATATCTCTAACATTTCATTGAATTTAATTTCATCTACTGATTTTCTTGCAATTTACCAGCCTTTTCTTACCAGCCTTTTCTGAGGTTTCACGAGTGGCCTGTTGATTCCGTTCATTTTGTGGTACAGTCCGCAGGCATTGCACAGGTAGTGTCCAGTGCCATCTCGTCTCCACAGAGGCGTAGACATTGCACCACAGTTGACGCATTCCCTGCCCTCAGCATGGAAATCTTCAAGGAATTCTGTGGAGAATTACAGTGATTAGATGTTACGGGACAATTCACAGCTCATCCAGAAAATTTACACTATCTGTATCGAAAATATCACTCATTCTTTTTTTCTGATGATCACTATGTGTTCTTATGGTTAATGCAATCTGGAGGGATTTGAACCTTTGCTGCTCCTCAAAAGAGGAGCAGCTCTGAGGCAGGAATTTAAAATTCAGCTCCACTAATAAAAGAGGATCTTCCACTACCCTGTAATATGTCATCTCTAGTGGAAGATTGGGCCCAGTATAATTGTATGTAGGTATGGCAGCATGGAACTGGAAGTTAGCTTATCTCTGGTGAGATAACAAGAAGCAAAATTGGTTACTGGGTTTCTAGCAGTGCTGCTATTTTTTGCAATGTTCTTTATTATGGCCTCAGCAAGCCTTAAGTTGTCATAAACGATCACCTGCAAAAACTGCTAATTTCCTATAGACATCCCTTTCAGACTTGTGTTATCATCAGTGTCGCATTTTTTTCATTATCGTCTGATACCAAATACTTTGGTAGTGCTTCTACCAACATATCTGGGTCATCTTCTGAAACCCATGCTTAACAAAAATTAACTTGACAGATGATACAATACATGTCTGAAAGAAACAAACCATATCAAAATACAAACATGCAGGAAGTAAAAGCTACATAAAAAAGCAAATAAACTGTGCGTGCGTGGGTTTCCTCCGGGGTACTCCAGTTTCCTCCCACCCTGCATAGACATGCTGGTAGCTTAATTGGCTCCTGTCTAAATTGGCCCCAATATATGTATGAATGTGAAATAGGGATCTTATTTTGCAAGCTCCTTGAGGGCTGGGACTGATGTGAATGTACAATATCCAGTATATGTAAAGCGCTGCGTAAATTGACTATATAAGTATCTGTAATAAATAAAATAAATAAATATAAATGCTGAATCAAACATTCCTTGTTCTGCAAAAAACACTTAATCCCTTTTCACACAAAAGGTCCGATTGGGTCCACCTTTCCTTTTTTCAGGACTCGATTGGACCCACCATTCTCCTCTATGGGCAGTCAGATGTAAAGGGACAGGCTTTCAGTTTACACCTGGCTACCTCCGATCGGATCCGGCCAGGCTGAGGGGAATGGATCCTCTTCTGTTTGTTTTTGCCGGATCGGAGGGCAGTCGGGTGTAAACAGACAGCTGGTCCGTTTACATTCGACTGCCCTTACAGCAGAGTGGGCTGTGTCCATGTCCACTCTGCATAAGTGGAGTGGAGACAGATCTGTCATCCACCCGATCCACTCAGCTCAGCAGGGGATCATCGGCCTGATCCCCTGCTGAGAAAAACTGAATCTGGCCCGTGTGAAAGAGGCCCACGGACCAATTCACAATATTGTGCTACGTTATGATACATGTTAACATACTTTGTATTAAGGCAGCCCAATCATCCAAATGGGTCTCCCAAACCCAACAAAAAAGATACATATGGTATTGTCTGGCCATAGACAGCAACGCATGTCAGTCCACCGGCTAGGTGCTTCTGAATGGCACCACATCACAATAAGCCATGTAACACGAAAGTATGAATGGTCCCTAAGTGCAAAGTACAGTAGCCCACAGAAACCAGATAAAATGAACTTGACTGAAGTCACATCAGCGCAAGATAGACCCTGATTAGCTGCTATGAGTGACGCATATTGCCCTTGAGACTTTGATCCTTGCAGCATTTTACAAGTCCATGACCACAGCACTAGAGAAAAAAAAGATTTGTGGGTACTTATTTTAGATGATTGCAAAATAAGCAAACAGTGTCACCAGACAGTGGGAAACGCGAATAAAATTCTAGGATGCATCACTAGAGGGATCACCAGCAGGAGAAAGGAGGTCCTGATCCCCCTATATAGATGTTTATATCACTAGAGGGATCACCAGCAGGAGAAAGGAGGTTCTGATTCCCCTATACCGATTTTTAGTTATCACTAGAGGGGTCACCAGCAGGAGGAAGGAGGATCTTTAGATATCAATAGAGGGATCACCAGCAGGAGGAAGGAGGTTCTGATTCCTCTATATAGATCTTTAGATATCAATAGAGGGATCACCAGCAGGAGGAAGGAGGTTCTGATTCCTCTATATAGATCTTTAGATATCAATAGAGGGATCACCAGCAGGAGGAAGGAGGATCTGATTCCTCTATATAGATCTTTATATCACTAGAGGCATCACCAGCAGGAGGGAGCTTTTGATTCCCTTATATAGATCTTTCGTTATCACTAGAGGGATCACCAGCAGGAGGAATGAGGTCCTGATCCCTCTATATAGATCTTTAGATATCACTAGAGGGATCACCAGCAGTAGGAAGGAGCTTCTGATTCCCTTATATAGATCTTTCGTTATCACTAGAGGGATCACCAGCAGGAGGAAGGAGGTTCTGATTCCTCTATATAGATCTTTAGATATCAATAGAGGGATCACCAGCAGGAGGAAGGAGATCTGATTCCTCTATATAGATCTTTATATCACTAGAGGGATCACCAGCAGGAGGAAGGAGCTTCTGATTCCGTTATATAGATCTTTCATTATCACTAGAGGGATCACCAGCAGGAGGAATGAGGTCCTGATCCCTCTATATAGATCGTTAGATATCACTAGAGGGATTACCAGCAGGAGGAAGGAGCTTCTGATTCCCTTATATAGATCTTTCGTTATCACTAGAGGGATCACCAGCAGGAGGAAGGAGATTCTGATTCCTCTATATAGATCTTTAGCAAGACCTCATTTAGAATACTGTGTCCAGTTCTGGAGACCTCACTTACAGAAAGATATTGATAAGATAGAACGAGTCCAGAAGTAGGGAACAAAAAGGGCGAAAGGTTTGAGGGGATAAAACATATTGAGACCGACTTCAGGAACTGTATATGTACAGTCTGGAGGAAAGAAGGGAAAGGGGAGACATGATTAAAATCTTTAGGCTGGGTTCACACCCGGGTGACACCCGCTAGAGGGGTGACACCATTCTGACTCTCCCGAGGGTGAGAAAGGCCCTGGCATTTTTTATTTTATTTTTTTGCAGCTGACCCCACCGGAACACCTCCAGCGCCGTGGCCGCGCCTGGCGTGTGTCCTTTTTCCTCCTCCTACTTCCCTGCTGAGCCTGTCACATGATCTAGTTGATGCTTGGAATAAACTACCAGCAGAGGTAGTGAGACAGTCAACACTAAATGGCTTCAAACATGCTTGGGACAAACATAGACCTATACTCAATAAAGTTAACGAAAAAAAAAAAAAAAGGGCAGACTGGGTGGACTGCTCTGTCTTTTTCTGCCGTCACTTTACAGTGTTTCTATGAGTTAAAACTATGACAAAGAGGATCTATCATTACAATTCAAACTAATACACAATACTATTCCATTTACAGGAAAAAAATAAAATTTTCTTGTTATAAGTAGAACAAAAACACTTACAAGTTACCTGACAAGACCTATTACTGAGGCAGCCTTGATCATGTGGCTCTCAGGTATTTCTTATTGGAGAGCACAGATTCTGGTACACTTGCAGCAAGGTAAGTCAATCACCGAGGTAAGTCATAGTGCAGCTAAGCAAGCAAGCAGCACAGTATGTAACTACAGTAATGCCGCATACACACGGTCGGATTTTCCAACGGGAAATGTTGGATGTGAGCTTGTTGGCTGAAAGTCCAACCGTGTGTACGCTCCATCGAACATTTGTTGTCGGACTTTCTGCCAACAAATGTTGGCTAGCAGGTTCTCAAATTTTCCGCCAACAAAACTTTGTTGTCGGAATTTCCGATCGTGTGAACACAAGTCCGTCGCACAAAAGTTCACGCATGCTCCGAATCGAGCAGAAGGAGCCGCACTGGCTATTGAACTTCCTTTTTCTCGGCTTGTAGTACGTTTCGTACGTCACCGCGTTCCCACGTTCGTAATTGTTGGCCAACATTTGTGAGACCGTGTGTATGCAAGACAAGTTGGAGCCAACAACCTTCGAACAAAAATCCGCGGTTTTGTTGTCGGAAAGTCCGATCGTGTGTACACGGCATAATACTCACTTCCCTCGGGTGCATATACAAATACCAAGAAACCTTTTGAACACATTAACACATTGATTAAGTTTATTTACAAGCTGATCACTTTCACATGTAGCCTGAAAAATCTGAAAAAGACTTCAGCCTCCCTTTCTTTTTGAGAAATGAAAAATGGCAAATGTACTGTATTTCTGAAAGCTATAATTTGGAATGCTATAAAGTTTTCTTTCACACAGAGAGAACTTTTCTTTGGCCATACGTTCTGGGTTGCATTTTTGCTGCGGTTTTAACAGTCATAAATAACTTTTCTGCGTCTACTAGACTGGGGTGTACATGGCAAACAAATGCCATTTTGAAGTTTGTCTCAATGTATGGGGGGGGGGGGGACAGGAAATACTCAAAGACCAAGGTAATGTGCCGTCCCTCTGACTTTTTTCTGCTCCTATGAAAGTTTCACTGGTTGTATGAAGACGAATTGTTCACGATTAAATAGGGCAATAAAAGTTTGCATTTTGATACAATGACATCTAGATTTTAATGTAATCAGAAAAAGTGAAAAAAGAAAACTTACAGCCAACATAAGCCATTTGTACTCAAATGCACCCCAAGTAGCTGAATTCTGTGTCTATAACTGTCTGTTCTTGATTCACGGTGGTCACTAGTTTTGTGTAGATGATTGCTTTTACAAACGATCAACATACATTACACTGCATGCAAATCCTGGGTAACATTTTACCATAATCTGCAGGGACATTTTGATGTTAATGCCATACTGACTCAAAAGACAACTTTACTTTATTTCCCTTATTTAAAGTCTAATGCCGGCCATACACGGTTCGAAATTCGAAAGAATTTTCTTTCGAAAATCGTATCAAAGAATTTTTGTACGAATTTGGCACCATTAGTGGGCTGCAACAACGGCCGATTTTTGTGCGGCAAACAAATTTGAGGAATCGGACATGTTGGAAATTTTTTGAAAAATGAACGATTTTCTAATCAATGAGGGGAAAATTGTGCGAGAAATGTAATAAGAAAAGAAAATTTACGGAGAGAAAAGAAGATTCCCGCCCACGAAAATTCTTTTCTGTAGCAACATGAGGTGAAATTGAAGGCTTGGTCGGCCGAATTTCAAAAATCAATGGTGGCTTCATCGGATCACAAAAAAAACGAACTTTCTGATTTTGAAAAGAAAATTTGTTCGAAATTCGACCATGTATGGCCTGCTTATAACTAATGCCTACAATTTTTTTTCTTTTTGTATTTTGAATATAGTAGTGAATGGTTTAAGAATTTTTTACTTTACACCTTTATATTCCTTTTATTCCTAGATATCTGCACAACAAAAAATGTAATTCAGTTTTATTTCTTTACGTTTTCGTTGATTCGTAATGATTCGTAATTTCGTAAGACGTGAGTTTTCATATTCGGACTTGTTCGTATTTTAGTAACTTTTATTTTTTCATCGATACAAAATGATTCGGAATTCCATTTCTTTGATTCGAAATTCGTAATTTTGTTACAAAATTTCGTTTATTCGGTACAGTACTCATAATTTAGTAATTGTTAGTTTTGTGAGATTACCTTTTTCGTTGATTCGTACTTTCGTAGGAAATAAAGAATAATAATCCTATGCTTGCTTTTCTAATAAGTCCTGTACTTACTCCAGTCCACTCCCTCAGTCACAAGACTTGACTCCGTCTCCTTCTCAACTGAATCTAAAAAGATTCAGGAATGCCGTGTGACTCAGACACAAAAAGGATAAGCTGATTGGCTAAAAATATTAAGTAAGATACATCACTCACTAATACACTGCCCATTCGAAAGAAGGATTCGAGAACACGAAATTACGAACTTACATATTAAGGTACACTTACACTGTCCATTCAAAAGAACGATTAGAGAACACGAACAAACAAAATTATGAACAAAGGAACGAAATTACGAACAAAGAAACGAAATTACGAACACACGAATGAAAATACGAACATACGAAATGACGAACAAAAGATTGAAAAAACTACATGCAAATCATTCGTTATAGATGTCATTTTCTTTCTTTTACTGTTTCAGAGTTTTGTATTTTCGTAAGTTTGTCTGTTCGTAAGTTCATATTTTCGCATTTTCGTTATTTTGCTTATTCATAATTTCATAATTTGGTTCTTCCAGCTATTCGGATGATCGAATTGATCCGAATGTACGAATACTAACAAATTTGTACGAAAATCTATTCATTACGAACCAAATCGCACATGTCTATTCATTTCCGGTCCTGTATATATGACAGGAAGTAAAAGGAAATCTATATTCCTGTTCTTGTGAAATTTTAGATTCTTTCCTCCATTTACGTTCCAGTTTTGGCTTTAGATCCATTTTAGGTCATATGAATATAATGCAGCGCTTTACAGAATACCTAAAAACGGTTACATCAGTCCCTGTCACCAGGAGGAGCTTACATTCTAAAGTCCTTTAAACAACAAGCCCAAAACATTAAAACTCTAGGTTTGTTTTGGTTGGAGAGCAAACAGATTTTGAGGAGAAATCCAAAGTGCTGGGAGGACACAAGGAACGCACAAATGCCATACAAAAAGGATTCAATCACTTGGCTGCTCTGATACCAACCCTATTATGACTTATCTTTCTAACAGGTCTCACCAAGGGTGTTGCTAAATGGGAAAAAGGCCAGGAGCTTCAGCCCAAAGGTAAATTTGATAACCCTTCCCACATTTTAAAGTAAGTCCAGGCCAAGCTCCACCCAATGCCCCCCTCACCCCTGCCCAATGGAGGCTGGGTTGTGGCCTGTTCCAGTGCTGTCTGGCGGGCGTCAGTGTCAGCACACAGTCTGGGCTGAGGGCTCACATGAGCTGGCTGTGGAGTTTGTGCTGCTGCGGCCTGTTTCTGTGCTGTCCCGCGGGCAGTGGACCACAGCACAGCAGATGCGGAGGGGAGGGCTTCAAAACAGACCTGGAAACTGGAACCGGAACTGGATGGAGGCCACACTGAAGCCGATGTAACCGGCTCCCCTTCCCCAAATAAATTCTTCATTTGGTTTCTGCCCTTCTCGTTCTGGGAACTGCCTGGTGAGTGAGCGTATGCAGGGTCGGACTGGGAATGAAAACCAGCCCTGGAGATAATTTCATACCAGCGCCATAGCAATATTATACCAGCCCAACGTAATTATTTTCTTGTTTGTAAAAGGGAAAACCATACATTTTAAATCACATTTGAAGAGTTTATTATATATAGATAAGACAGATATGAAAGCACATATATAGTATATATATGAGAAAATTCCAGTTAAAAGTGCTAAAAGTGGAGCAATCATCAAGGGGGACCCCAGGAACTCTGGGAAAGTGGGGGGGACCCTGGTGACCAGAGAACACCTTCCACAGAAAGAATACACTAATGTAAGGAGGGGGGAGGTTACTGATATAAGGGGGAAACCTTTATATTAGTGCCCCCTTACATTATTGTATTCACCCCCCTTATATTAGTGACCCCCACCCCCTCAGACTGGCCTGGCGGCACTGTCACTGACCTCCTCTTAGGTGCACCATGCAGGGCTCAGTCAGATGGCTCCAGGTTGGTGGCTCTGGTTTTATCCTATAGTCTCCTCTCCACAGTCCACACACATCTGACTTCTCCCATGACCCCCATCCCGGCGGCGCTCTCACTCTTGACTCCTCTCCAGATTCCCCCTCAGGGACTGCAGACATGATAAAAGACAAGAGATAGTCAGAGGTTGTGGACATGATACAAGAGATAGTTAGAGACTGCAGATATGGTACAAGAGATGGTCAGAGACTGCACACATGATACAAGAGATGGTCAGAGACTGCAGACATGATACTGGAGATGGTCAGAGACTGCGGACATGATACAAGAGATGTTCAGAGACTGCGGACACGATACAAGAGATGGTCAGAGACTACAGACATGACACAAGAGATCAATGCATCAATGCAGCCTCACCAGTGCCCATCAAATGCAGCCTACCAGTGCCCATCAATGCAGCCCCATCAGTGCCCATCAAGTGCAGCTTACCAGTGCCCATCAAATGCAGCCTCATAGTGCCCACCCCTTCAGCCTACCTGTGCCCATCAATGCAGCCTACCAATGCCCACCAATGCAGCCTACAAGTGCCTGGATGGATCACACACAGAGTGGTGATCTCCCACTGTGTCACGGTCTGAGCTTGGATTTGAATATCCCGGCGGCCATTGTAACAAAGTCCCATCTCCTAGACCAGCTCCTATGATACACATCACACCGTCACACTGATTAATTTGGATCAGTGTTCTGTCTTTCACAGGAGCCAGAACTTTGTTACAGCATCCGCCGAACATTTCAGACCTAAGAGGGGAGGACTCTGGCACTTGAGCTTTGATACCCGGGCCGAGCAGGATCGGCCTCAGGGCAGGCAGCCTATAGGGAGATTTCCCACTATCCCGGTAGGCCAGTCCGGCCTTGGATGTGTGAAAATTGCATACTATAGCCCAGAGTTCCTGGCCAAACCCAGGCCAACCCCTGGGGCAACTGCACTTTGCAAAGTGCACAGTCTTTTTGCCTTTAGTAAATCAACCCCTTTGTCTCAGCAGAGCGATCCTCACAGCAACATCGCTTGTGTTGATGAGTGGATCTATCAGGTTGGTTGAATATAAAAAAACTGCAAAGTGTGTACCGAAAATTAGTACTTGTACTTATATTACAAAAGCAGGGTCTTGACCAAAATGTAATGTCTAGAATCCTCTATTGTTACTTCACTTATTATTTTCAAGGTTTTAGAAAAAATCCCTGATACATAAAACACCAATACTTAAAAATTACAGGGGAAGCTCAGAGTATTTCCAGCGAGTGTATATGTTTTGTTATTATTAAAATGTTTAACTTAAAGCAGTTAAATTCATGGCACCTATTGAATAACTGTTAAGCCCCTTTCACACAATTTTCCAGGCGGACCTGATCAGATGGTCCATTCACCCCTATGGACAGGCAGGTGTATACAGGCATACCCCACGTTTCAGTACACAATGGGGTTTATTTACTAAAACTGGAAAGTGCAAAATCAGGCTCACTTCTGCATAGATATCAATGAGCTTCTAACCCCAGCTTGTTCAATTAAGCTTTGGTAATAAAACCTGGAAGCTCATTGGTTTCTATGCAGAAGTGACCCCATTGTGTACTTAAAAGTGAGGTATGCCTGTACAGACTACCTCTGAGTCCAATCTGGTCTGCTAAAACACAAGGCTAAGGCTTCTCTCTCCACGCACATGTGACAGCACTGGCTGCCTCAGTGGCCAATCACCAAGTAGCAGTGATATCACATGGGATGGAGGGACTGGGTCACATGCTTCTATATCTGTACGTCCTGCATATTCTTCTTCACTCCTGTTGGCTGAGTAGAATGACAGGGAAACAAAGGAAAGGTAAGTTTCAAGCTACTGATGGAGGTTGCCATTAAACTAGTGAACCTATTGCCATGTACACACAGGCGGACTTTTCAGCATCAAAGGTCTGGCGGTCTTTCCGACGGACTTTTGATGAAATTCCGACAGACTTTCGAACGAACGGACTTGCCTACACACGATCACACCAAAGTCCTACGGATTCGTACGTGATGATGTACGACCGTACTAAAATAAGGAATCTGATAGCCAGTAGCCAATAGCTGCCCTAGCGTGGGTTTTCGTCCGTCGGACTAGCATACAGACGAACGGATTTTTCAACAGGTTTCAAATCCGTTGGAAAGATTTCAAATCTAAAGTCCGTCTGATTTTCGACCGAAAAGGTCCGTCGGAAGTCCGATGAAGCCCACACACGGTCGGCTTGTCCGACGGATTCGTTCCGGCGGACGAGTTTGGTCAAAGAGTCCGCCCGTGTGTACACGGCATTTCACTTTCTCTGCCTCTGCAAAGCACAGACTCGCATTGATACCATTTTATTAACTCTCACATTTTTACTTGCTCTTTCACAGTTTTATTTTTTAAAAGATAGTGATCTGTAGGTAAATCACTAGAGGGAGCTCTTTATATCACTGCCATCATTCTGCCTACTTGCTTAACCCATGTCGAGACTTGATTTCATGCCTGGCGTGGTCAGTTTGAAATAGGAAAGCAGAGGGACCGGCAGGAAAATCAGGGATTTCACACAAAGGAAGCAATACAGAGAGAACAGGATGCTTTACATACAAGTACATGGTACAGTAGGGCACATATGACATTTTGAGGTAACGTTTTTTTTTATTGATCAATTATACATAGAAGCAATGTTTTGAAAATATTAACACATATTGATGAGACCGGATATTTTAAAGTTGTTCTACAGGCTGAAGGTTTTGGGGAGGAGGCCAAGAAGCCGGCGGGGGACCCGAAAAGAGGAGGATCGGGGCTACTCTGTGCAAAACATTGCTTCGCACAGAGCAGGTATGACATTTTTGTTATTAGGTATTATTAGTATTTCAAACCAAATTGAAAAGGCATAAAGTGAGGATAGTATAAGGCCCCTTTCACACGGGCGGATAGAATTCAGCTTTTAGCTGCGGCTAGATCAAGTTATCATTAAACTCACACAATGCTGTCCTATGGCCCCATTCACACACTGCGTTTAGCAACGGTTTCATTACTTGGGGTTTGGTGCGGTTAGAAAAAATACATTTGACTGCGTCCAGGACCGGTTTATTGCAGCTATCTGCACATAACTGCAGGTAATCGCAGTGTACTATTTCTCCTGCGGATAGCTGCGGCAACAAGGAAAGAAAAACAACAGGAAGCACATCAGAAATGGCAAGAATGTTCCAACGCAGCTAAACGCAGCCGCATGTAAACGCAGGTAAACGCCCAGTACAACTGCAAGTGAACGCTGTGCCAGGATTCTCTTGAGTTTCAAAATAACAAAACACGCTTTTAACAGCGGCAGAACAGCCGTCCGTGTGAAAGGGGCCTAACCCAACAAAACAGAAATGGAAGGACTTTGCTAAGCAACCGGTACATTAAAAAGGATATTAATAGGTGCGAAAAACTTTCCAGGACTCATTCTCAAAGCCCAAGACAGTTTGTGAAAGTTAGAGATGTTAGATGACAGATTATCGAGAAGTGTGTTTCTCGGATTTAATAACCGGTATACTCAGCCTCTCACTGAACACACTGTGCACTTACATCTTTGTCACATGTCAGCTGCACTCTACTTAATGCTAAATGTTGTAATCACTATTTGGGTGAAGGGGGTGACCTGACTCTAATGTACAGAAGGACAATATTTTCTGTGTGCTACATGAAGAATGTACTCCGTGGCCAAGCACTCCTTCATTAACATGCATTCACTTGTGTGAGTGATACACCACTAGCCCCCTGTACAATGGCATTCACATTCATTTGGAGGGGGGTGAAGAATGAACAAATGCACCAAATGAAAGGGCCAGTTATACAAACTACAATTTGTTTTTAAAACCTGCAAATAAGGCTTGGGAGATTTGAAGAGCTTATCGGGTTCTGATTCTTATGCTGCGTACACACGACCGGACTTTCCGGCAGAAAAGGTCCGACGGACATTCCGATCGTGTGTGGGCTTCATCGGACTTTTTCTTTTTTGAAAATTCTGACGGACCCAGAAATAGAACAAGTTTCAAATCTTTCTGACAGAATCAGTTCCTATTGGGAAAACCGTTCGTCTGTATGCTATTCCGACGGACCAAAAACGACGCAAGGGCAGCTATTGGCTACTGGCTATTGAACTTCCTTTTTCTAGTCCTGTCGTACGTCATCGCGTTCTAAACCATCGGACTTTGGTGTGATCGTGTGTAGGCAAGTCAGTTTCAGCGAAACTCCGTCGGAACTACGTTGAAAAAACTGTCAGAGTTCATTCCGATGGAAAGTCCGATCGTGTGTACGCGGCATAACAGATATACAGGTTGGCAAACAACCGATACATTTCTGGAAGTGAGGGAAGTCTACAATGTCAATCATATAATTGTCAGCATGTTAAAAAATATTGACAATGTAAAAATGTCCTGCCAGTGGATCCAATGAGTTCTTTAATGGTATATTTCCTGACATCTACAGTCTAAAGTTCACATATTGGATTATGCCTTGCATACGCTGACATCGCCAATGATTTCCAGTGCTGATCCTGTTGGGTTTTGTCATACATGGATGGCAAATATGCCTGATTCAAACATTCTCAGCTCAGTCACATGTCCATGCATACATCAACAACAGCACTGGGAGGTTCTAAAGCATGCATGCTCGACCCATGGAGCTCCAGCTGTTTCAGAACTACAAGTCCCATGAGGCATTGCAAGACTGACAATTACAAGCATATCTCCCAAAGGCAGAGGCATAATGGGACATAAGCTGGCGGCTCACAGGTTGAGCATCCGTGTTCTAAAGGGCTGCAAATTTCCACCTGCTTAGCTTTGGTCTTTCCAGATGCTGCAATTCGGCATCATGCTACAGCATTCATGCTGTAATGAGGGCTCCAGTTGGACCAGGTAGAAAGGCAGCATCCCTCCCTCAACCCAGTACCCCCAGTCCCCATCCTCACAAGTACATCAAACCTCTCAATGTAGAAAACTAGTATGCATAAGAGCTTCATATTCTAAAGTGATATAGAACTAGATAGTACTGTATAGTGAAACCAGGTTTGGCAGAATCTGTCACAAGTGTCTCTGCTTGAGGCAACTAACTCTTCCATGAGATTAATAGTTTTGAACATCTTTACATGGTAGGACCAGTGCTGGAGAGGGCATCCTGCAGCGGTGGATCAGGATTCATAACAGGGGTGGTGAGATGTGCAGGCATACTACTCTTACCTGAATGCAAATGGTCACACCTCAGGTTTACTTGGCTTTAACCTATTTAATAAATCAATCCCCCCAGACGGCAGACAGAGTTGAGTGCTCTCCAATAAGATGCAAGCTTGTAGCTTCATCCCACCAAATTAAGATGTTGACATGTCATGTCTAGGGGGGGAAGATGCTGTTTAAACGGGTTGTGCGAGGCTTAACCTGTTACATTATCACACCCGCCGAGTGGATAGCGGCGAGGCTTTGGTACATGCTGTGATATGCTGCATTTTCCTTCATCAAGTACCTGTCTACTGTTTTAAATAAATAGTTTGGTGGTTTTACACTATACGTGGCCTCTCTTCTTCTCCGTGAGATGTGCCCTGATCTGACATGCTGATCCTTGGAATAATTGACGCTGGAAGTTGGCGTTTCGTTATTGCCATTGATGAATGTCTGGAGGCCTGTTAACTACATGCCTGGTTGATCTTTGTGGTAGGGATCTTTTACATTTGGTAAGAGGCCAACCTTATTTGTGGTAAAGGGCACAAGTGTTGTGGTCGTCTCTTCAAGATATATTCACAGGGTTGGTGGATGGTTGAATGTTTACACTTCTTTCCAGGACTTTTTTTGTCTTTAGAAGATTCACTCCTGAATTTTTCACTTGATGTTTGTGGACATGTATTTGTATTGATGCGCACTCATTCTATGTATATACTGTATATTACAGACAGATATGTCAGGGCCGCTCTTTCTTAAAAACCTTCTGACCAAACTTCAGTGCATTTCTTTTAATCTTATCGGCCATTTTGGGCTGCAGGAAGCTTACTAGAGACTGCCTGTAATGTCTCCAATGGAATTACTCACAGAAGGTCATCTGTACTTGGGACATCGTGTCTCCCATGTCTCTGAGTTTCATTACTATTATTCTTTGTTCATAAAATCGTTCTGCTAGCTTTCACTATACTATTAAACAATCAGTTTGGGAACTTATAAAATGTAAGGGTTTCATACCTTTTAATAAGTACAAAGGGGGCACTGTGTTCTTGGGGGGTAAGCGGATAATCGGATAATGTTTCCTATAATAAAAACCAGTAGCTTGAGTACCGCATTGGGCCTATGAAAGTCTTAATTTGTTAGCACTGCTCTAGCATGAAGGTGGTCCCAGACATGACAGTCACCACTCTTTGGCTGTGCGTTTAGGGTTATGGAGTCAATGCCAGTGCGCGGTCAAGTCATGCCTCTGCACCAGAATACCCTCATGAACAAAGCTATGGGCACTCATAAGTCATTGGTAAACTTAGGATCTCCGCACTGTTGGCAGAGTTCTTGATCTATGCCAACATGGACGATTCTGGTTGATTCTCTATCTGATCCGATTCCATTACGTCTAAGCGTAGCACATCTTGTGTTTTTTTTCACCATTCTTCTCCCCCCCCCCCCCCCCCCCCCGAGCTGGACAATAAAAGATTATTCCAATGTTATTGTAAGATGATAAAAGGAGGAGGGGGCTTGGAAATTTTCCTGAACTCCATCACATAGTTTCTCGGCGCTGACTGCTGGCGACAGGCAGGCTGGAGCTGATGGAATGCTCATGGCTCGCAGCTCAGGGTTCGGACACAGTTTTCGGTGAGCTCCTACAATACAAATCTATCATCCTAGCCTCTGCGGCTGACATATGACAGACCATGGGAGTGGGAGGAGGGGGCAGATTCCCCAGTCAATGTGAAACAATCCCTGAGCATCCTCCTGTCTGAGGACGACCCTGACACTGAAATGAATGAAAAGAGGCCTGGACAGTGTGTTCTGTGCACACAAATTATTATTATATAATTATACAGAATTTATGTAGCCCCAACAGTTTGCGCAGCGCTTAACAAAATGAAGGCAGACATTACAGTCACATTACAATTTGGTACAAGAGGAATCAGAGGGCCCTGCTCATTAGAGCTTACAATCTGGGAGGGAGGGTCAATTGATACAAAAGGTAATAGCTGTGGGGGGTGAGCTGATGGAGAAAGTAAAACAGTGTATTAGTTAGAAGAATAGGCTTCTTTAAAGAGAGGGGTTTTCAGGGATTGTCTAAAGATGGGTAGACAGGGGACAGTCGGACAGATTGGGGTAGGGCGTTCCAAAGGATGGGAGAAGCTCTGGAGAAATCATGTAGGCGAGCATGGGAGGAGGTGACAAGGGAGCTAGAGAGCAGGAGGTCTTGGGAGGACCGAAGCGAGCGGCTTGGTTGGTATTTTGAGACTAGGTTAGTGATGTAGCTGGGGGCAGAGTTATGATTAATCGGTGATATAGCACAGCACTGTACCAATGACACCAAAAACAACGGGGCTTACAAGCTGGCCCAGTAGATTTTTTTTCACGTCCATTATAGCAAATATGCATCTCTGAAATTACCCACAGATGTCAGATTATTGCTGTCCAGTCCTGACGTTTTCAGCACAAGGCCTCTAGGTAATTTCACCCCTTAGAAGTCATTCCTGTGCTTTCTGATTTCAAGGATACAAATTCTAGAAGCTGCAAGCTACATGGTTGTCACAATCCTCCTAAACTTTGGCTTCAATACATTTTGGGGTTGATTTGCTTAAAGAATATACCGCAGGTTGATAATTTAGCAAAGCAAATGTTCATTTTGTAAAGTGTATGTTTGCAAAATGAATTATATTAAATAAATTGAAGCCGTGTTCACTTTAAATACCCAGTCATGTGCTAGCAAAGTGCTAGCATGTGATTGGACATTCAAGTGGTTTACTGGGGTTATGGCTCCGGTATTTTTTTTTATTTTCACCCAGTGGCTAGCTTTCTTGCTCATGAACCGCTGGAACACTTTCAGAAGCGGCAAGAGGGGACGTTCCCCTCCCGCTGCTCGCTGGTGTTTCTCTGGCTTACTGTTCAAACCGGTGAGCCGATGAACAAAACGACAGTGCGGCCGGCTGTTCCCAGAGGCCATCAAAGAGTAGATCATCTTTGACAGCCTCTATGGCCTTGGAGGATCGGAGCGACGTCGTGACTTCCGGTCCAGGGTAATAAACTATTTTTTTTTTAATGAAAGATCAAAAAAAAATATAGGTAAAGGAGAAATTTAGAGCCCAGATCTCTCCATAAAGAGAACCAGTCATCCTTATTTCTATTACAAGGGATGTTTACATTCCTTGTAATAGGAATAAGATTAATAAAAAAATTAAAGGCACAGTGTAAAAATAAAAAATACAATAAAAAAAAAAAAAAAAAAAATTAAAGTGCCCTCATCCCTCCATGCTCACGCGCAGAAGCATAAGCATACGTAAGTCGCGCATTTGTATATGTAAACGGTATTCGCACCACACAAGAGGTATTGCTGCAAATTTTAGAGTGAGAACAATAATTCTAGTGCTAGACCAATTCTGTAACTCTAAACAAGTAACCTGTAAAAATGTATAAAGCGTTGCCTATAGAGATACGTATGGTAGTTTGTTGCCATTCCATGAGTGTGCACAATTTTGAAGCGTGATATGTTAGTTATCTATTTACTCGGTGTAACATTATCTTTCATTTCACATGTTACAAAAAAATTGGGGTATATATTGTGTTTTTTTTTTTTTTTTATTCACTAACGCGCACAAAGCTGCTGTGCAAATATCATGTGACATAAAAAAATTGCAACGATACCCATTTTATTCCCTATGGTCTCTGTTAAAAAAAATATATATAATGTTTGGGAGTTATAAGTATTTTTCTAGAAAAAAAAATGAAAACAAAAAGTGCCAGAAAAAGCTTGGTCTTCAAGTGGTTAGTAGATCAACTCCAATAATTGGATGAGATTAGAAGGTCTGGCGACATGCTTATTCCCGGTAAGTACTAAAGCTATAGGATAAACTTATTGACCTTCAATGTTTTAGAGCTGGGGTCGCCAAACAGGCTTTAGGGGGCCGGTCTGTGGCCACTGGGAATAAACAATGCCCCATCATTGGTTTTAGTGGGAGGAATAATGCCCCATTGATGGTGTCAGTGGGAGGAATGGTGCCTCATCATTGGTGTCAGTTGGAGGAAAAGGGTCCCAAGGGCCAGATAAATGCAAGCAAAGGGCTGCATCTGGCCCCTGGGCCACAGTTGGGAGACCATTGTTCATTGGCGTGCGCAGCCTATTGTATTAGCGTGTGCATCCCAGAGCACAAACACACATGCGTGTAAATCAGCAGAGCCGTGGAAGGTGTAAGCAGAGATTGGTGCCAATAGGGCAGTGGACGGTGTCAGTAGTTTTTTATTTTTAGTATTTTTTACAATTTTATTTTTGTAATTATTTTTTACAAAATTATTATTTATCTTTTTTTTTTTTACAATTTTTAGGGAGCCCCATTGAGGGGGCTTTGGTTTAATATCAAGGGTCTAAACAGACCCCTGATGTCTCACAAACAAAACATAGTTTACTATATTTCAGTTAAGAATGAACACAGGAACTGTACAGGTCACTCACTGTGTTCATTCAAAAAAGGAAGGGGTAAATTAAATATTTACCGACCCCTTCCCCCACTCTCCATCCTGAAACATCCCTCAGAGCAGCTGGCGGGAGAGGAGAGAAGCTGGCAGCACTGCAGGGGGGAGACAGGGGGCACCAGGAAGTAGGGAGAATCAGCACCGTGTGGGGTGATTAGGGTGAAAGCAACATTTTTTAGATAGTTCAGCTACAAAATGAAATTAGAGTAGTCTCAATAAGTTATCCAACAAATTTCAGCCTTGTTCAGTTTGCATGCTAATGTAAAGGAGGAATAAAGCCTCATACACACGATCTGATTTTCCGCAGACAAAACCTCTGACTTTTGTCCGAAGGCGTGTGCCTGGATTTTGTCTTGCATACAAATGGCAAGGAATTGTCGGCCAACAAACGCGAACGTAGTGACGTACTACGTGTTTTTTTCAGCTCTTTAGTGCCACCCTTTGGGTTCCTTCTGCTAATTTCATGTTAGTAGAAGTTTGGTGAGTGTTGTTTCTTGGACCAAAAATTGGTTGCTTTATTAATCGTGACCAATTATGTCATATGCCTTTGCTGCGGGAGCTCCAGGAGAATAATCCAGATGATTTTCGGAATTATCTCCGGATGACGGACCCCTGCTTTCACCCACTCTTGGCATTGTTGACCCCCTATATTAAGAAGCAGGACGCATGCATGAGGCTTTTATTTTATTTTTTGGTTGAATAATGATTTGATTTGGTATATTTTCTATATTTTTGGATGCATAGAATGAACTTTTTGGTTAAAGCAGTGGTTCACACAAAAGTTGAACCTCCGCTTTTTGGAACCCTCCCCCCCTCCGGTGTCACATTTGGCACCTTTCAGGGGGGAGGGGGTGCAGATACCTGTCTAAGACAGGTATTTGCACCAGCTTCCGGGCATAGACTCCTGCGGGAGTCTACGCCTCTTCCTGTCCCCCCGCGCTGTCTGCTGGGACACACACGGGTCCCAGAGACAGCAGGGACCATTCGCATTGCGCAGCGCGACTCGCGCATGTGCAGTAGGGATCCGGGAAGTGAAGCCACAAGGCTTCATTTCCTGATTCCCTTACCGAGGATGGCGGCGGTAGCATCCGAGGACCGAGGGACGGTTCGGCCTCGGGTGCCAACATCGTGGGCGCCCTGGACAGGTAAGTGTCCTTATTTTAAAAGTCAGCAGCTGCAGTATTTGTAGCTGCTGACTTTAAAAAAAAAAAATTTCGAGGGACTTCCGCTTTAAGTTCTATTGGCAGACAGCATGTCTAATTTTATTGGTTTTCTTTTTTTAATGCACAATAAAAAATTGTGTAGAATAATACTTGGCTATGTGTTTTACTTCAAATGACAGTTTGGGAGTAGACAGTTACATTAAAAAAAATACAATGTAAAATTGACAAGGAACACCAACATAGTTGTATCTTTGATCTTAAAAACTACGGGATAATGGTGTTGTGGTAACTTGCCCAAAAAAAAAAAAAAAAAAAGCATAATAATATTATTCTTGATATCACTAGAAAAAAAAGCCTTTTAAAATACGTTTGGCAGACATCCATCAGTATCACCAGCAAAGCAGCTTTATTATTATCCCATTAAAGAAGAAGAGAATTGTGCGCTGAATTTCGAGATTTCATACTTTTGTCGCGTCACGAATGTCAATTTTCCATTATGAACGCTAGTTTACAAGACAGACCGATTCCAGCTTGTCCTTGCTTCTGAGCAAGCGTGTTTGTACTTTGGACTTTTATCTGACGGACTTGTGTACACATGATTGGAAAATCTGACAACAGACATTTGTCCGCGGAAGATTTTAAAACCTGCCATTCAACATTTGTCCGCGGAAAATCCGACAATTGTCCGATGGAGCGTACAAACGGTCGGATTTTCCGCCAACAGCCTGTCATCACACAATTCCCGTAGGAAATTCCGATCGTGTGTACGAGGCTTTAGAGGGAAAACCATCAGCTTAAAACATCTGTCATAGGATGAGCTTAACAGCCAGGAATCTTACAATTTCTTAAAAAAAAAAAAAAAGCAATGGCGGTGCCTATAATGCTTTAATGACAGGTTCCTTATAGTTTTGCAAATTAAGTTGTTGTTCTAATGAGACAGATATGAGGGACTACCTTAAAGTGGAGTTCCACCCACTTTTACAACACTTCAGCATCCCTCACTAAACTGTGCACTAAAAACAAATTGGATATTTTTTTTAGTTTTTTCTCAGCACCTACTGTATATCTGCTGTATTCATTTTTCACTTCCTCCTCCCTGGCCGCGGCCCATCGCATCATTTCCTGTTTGCAATGCCTTCTGGGAAGGGGCGGCAACTTCCTCTGAAACTGCCGTTGCTATGGAAACCTGACCTGAAACCTATTACACTGCTTGTGCTGCACTGAGCATGTGCGAGATCTGCAAGGATGAGATCCAGGAAGAAATACAGTCTGGCTTCAGATGCCCACACTTAAGATGGCCACGGCCTGCTGTAAGTTTATAAAATAACAAACTACTGCTATAAACTAACAAAACAGACCTTAGTTTACAGACTAACTTTACTAGAATACATTAAACTTGTGTATTATAGGGGTATTTTTATTTAAAAAGTATAATTGTGTCCGGAACACCACTTTAACCAAAAATACTGGAGCTTCTGAGACTGACCTTTAAACCTTTTCCTAAAATACACAATTCCTTTACCTATAATTTAAATACAATAATCCTATGAAGACAGCATTTAGATTAATTTCTACTCAATGTCAGAGTCCAGTATAAAAAAACGACGCAAGCCTAAATTCATTCTACACTCCATTTTGAACTATTTGCAGCATTCAGTATTTCCAGCTGTATAAAATGTATAGGAGAGATTTGAACTGACGGGCAACATCAATTTTTCATAAAGTATTACTCAGGACATTTATCATGAATTTAAAAAAAAAAAAAAAAAAAAAGCATTTTTTTTATTGTTTTAGATTGTTTTAGATTTTCAATGTGAAAACAATACTTGTGAAAACGTATTTAGAGAGAAAGGGACAAACTGAGGGACAGAGTGAAAGGGAGGGAATGAGGAAAAAAAAGAATAAAAGGAGAAAAAAGAAAAAGAGAGAAAGAATGAGAGAAAAGAAGGGCGGGTAGAAAAAAGGGAAGAAAAGAAAAGAAAGGGAAAAAGAAAAAGAAAAGAAAAGAAAAAAAAAAAAGGAAAAGAAAAAAAAAGAAAAGGAAAAAAAAAGGAAAGTAAATGAAGAAGAGGGGAACTAATGCCGTGTACACACGACTGGACTTTCCGGCAGAAAAGGTCAGACGGAATCATTCCGTCGGACATTCCGATCGTGTGTGGGCTTCATCTGACTTTTTCTTGCTAAAATTCTGACGGACCTAGAAATAGAACAGGTTTCAAATCTTTCCAAAAGACTCAATTCCTATCGGGAAATCCGTTCGTCTGTATGCTAGTCCGAGGGACCAAAAACGACGCAAGGGCAGCTATTGGTTACTGGCTATTGAACTTCCTTTTTCTAGTCCCGTCGTACGTCATCGCGTTCTAAACAAACGGACTTTGGTGTGATCGTGTGTAGGCAAGTCCGTTTCAGCGGAACCCGTCGGAAAGACCGTCAGAGTCTACTCTGACGGAAAGTCCGTTTATGTGTATGCGGCATTAGAGAAAGAAATAGAGAGAGAGAATGGGAGGGTAAGGAGGGGAAAGAGAGAATGAGAAAGAGAAAAAGAAAGAATGAGGGACTAAAGAGAGGGAGAAGGAAAGAAAAAAAAAGAAAAGGAAAAAAAGGAAAGTAAATGAAGAAGAGGGGAACTAAGAGAAAGAAATAGAGAGAGAAAGGGAGAGTAAGGGGGGAAAAGAGAGAATGAGAAAGAGAAAAAGAAAGAATGAGGGGCTAAAGAGAGGGAGGGAGCTAAAAGGTGGGTAAGAGGGAAAGGGTATAACAGAAAATAAAAATAAAAATAAAAAGAGACAGCAAGGGAGAGAAAAAAAATAAGGAAGGAAGGATAAAAGAAAGGAAGGTAGGGGATAAAGAAGTGGAGAGTGAATAATAGGAAAGAGAAAAAAAAAGAGTGAGGGAGATAAAAGAAAAGTTGGAAGTAAAAAAGGAAGAGAGAAACTGGGAGAAAGACATAGAGAGTCTTTTATAAGACAATACTCAGTTTATGTGCCAATAGCTGCTCCCTGTCAGGGATTGATCACCTCACTCCCAGGTGGAAGAATAGGTTTTAATTAGGGGTTTAATTAGCAAATAGTGAGCTGAAGAAGGGCCTGACTCTATATAAATCCTGATGACTGAATCAGAGCTGTCCGCTGCCTTGTGTAACCTCACTCTGCAGGCTGATCACTTTGACATGGCTAATATCTCGGGTCAATTACTCCCCTGCAGTGATCATTCGCTGATAACCAAAGTGTAGCTGTTCACTTATCTCCACCTGTCAAAGCCAGCAAAGTTTCCAGCTCAGCCAAGAGAGCCAGGCAGCCAAATGACTTGTGTACACACGGCGGGCAATCGAAAGGTCCTTAGGGGACAATTTTTCCAAGTGATGCAACAGAAAAATAGGCAATCTGCCAAGATTATCAATGAAGATTGGTCCGACCATGTATGGCCAATGTAGCAATGTTATCCTAAAGTTATAATATGTATATAGTGGACAACACGCAGCTGGTTCAGGACCTACCAGTGAAAATTAACATTATTTTCCTTTAAAACCTTTTACTAAATACCTACAATGCCAGCTGCTCACTACTGGGTAGATGTCAATGGGAAAAGATCACTGCAGCATTTAATTAGCACTAAGTAAAGTGACATTGTCCACACTGAGATTACATTGTCAAGCAGAGGACATTTTGAAAAATCATCCAGAATTGTGAAGCTCCCAGCTTCATGAAACTTTCTAGTTTATAGCTCAGGGGTCTCCAAACTTTATAAACAAAGGGCCAGTTTACTGCCCTTTGGACTTTAGGGGGCCTGGACTTTGGCCAGTGAGAATAAGAAAAGCTAGGTGTTAGTGGAAGTAAAAGAATTACATAGCACCTGTGGTCAGTAGAAGATATAGTGCCCCATCATTGGTGTTAGTGGGAGAAATAGTGCCCCATCATTGGTGTCAGTGAGAGGAATTGTGCCCCATCTTTGGTGTCAATGAGAGGAATAGTGACCCATTAATGGTGTCATTAGGAAGAAAAATGCCCGATTGTTGGTGTATGTGGAAGGAAAAGTACCCCATCATTGGTGTCAGTGGAAAGAATAGTGCCCCATTTCGGGTGTTAGTGGGAGGAATAGTGCCCCATCATTGGTGTCAGTGGGACGGATATTGCTCCATCATTGTTGTCAGGTGGAGGAATAGTGCCTCATCATTAGTGTCAGTGAAAGGAATAATGCTCCATTGTAGGTGTTAGTTGGAGGAATAGTGTGCCATCATTTACAGTATATCATTGGGAAGAATAGTGCCCCATCATTTACAGTATATCATTGGGAAGAATAGTGCCCCATCATTGGTGTCAGTGGGACGAATAGCGACCGATTAATGGTGTCAGTAGGAAGAAAAGTGCCCCATTGTTGGTATAAATGGAAGGAATAGTGCTCCATTAGGGGTGTCAGTGGGAGGAATAGTGCTCCATTGTTGGTGTCAGGGGGAGGAATAGTGCTCCATTGTTGGTGTCAGTGGGAGGAATAGTGCCCCGTCGTTGGTGTCAGTGGGAGGAATAGTGCCCCATTGTTGGTGTCAGTGGGAGGAATAGTGCCCCATTGTTGGTGTCAGTGGGAGGAATAGTGCCCCATTGTTGGTGTCAGTGGGAGGAATAGTGCCCCATTGTTGGTGTCAGTGGGAGGAATGGTTCTCTATCATTGGAGAAATGATGACATACCGTTGGTGTCAGCAGGAGGAATTATGCCACACTGTTGATGTCAGTAAAAGGAATGGTGCCTCATTGTTGGTGTCAGTGGTCAGAATAGTACCCCAAGGGCCAGATAAAGGAAAGCAAAGGGCCACACCCGGCCCACTGTCTGCAGTTTGGAGGTCGCTGATATAGCTGGAAACCTGAACTGAGAAAAACATGGAGGCTGCCATTGCTGACTACTTCTTCTGAAAATGGAGATCAATACTTGTAACTACGTGCTTATTCCAGGTCCATGACTCAGATCCAGAGATGGCCAGGCAACAAACATTTTCAGAAAGAGATTAGTAGTGGCAGCCTTCATATTTCTCTCAGATTTCAGTCGATTTTTCATTGATCACTCGGTAATGAAAGCATACATATAAACAGCAAAAACAAATTCTCGATTGTTACCATTTACTCTACAATACTGGGTTCTTGTTTTATGTGCAACAGATTTATTAAACATTGATTAAGGAAGGAAATGATGTCATCTATGCAGACACAGACATATGTCATTTAGAGTTACCCTGTTTCCCCGAAAATAAGACCTAGCGTGATTGTCGGTAATGGCTGCAATATAAGCCCTACCCCCCAAATAAGCCCTAGTTAAAGTCCTTGTAGGTCTTATTTTCAGGGTAGGGCTTATTTTCGGAGAAACAGGGTAGGGCTTATTTGGGGGGTAGGGCTTATATTGCAGCCATCACCGACAATCACACTAGGTCTTATTTTCGGGGAAACAGGGTAGACCCGCTTCACTTATATGCAAATTGGATGCGTTTGGAACCACATCTACTTCACATGACATGTGAACCACAAAATGATTGAAGCCGGCCTCCAAAGCAGCTTCTGTGCCCCCCTTTCAGAGACACAACTGTACAGATAACAAACCATAGGTTACTCCCAAGGTCTCTTCTTTTACTTTGCCATTCACGTTAAATATGGTCCACTTATGCATAGCAACCATTTTTATTATTATTATTATACAGAATTTATATACAATATGTGGGCAGACAATTACAATACAACATCTTGCTTCTTCAAAGCAGTAAATGTTATTCACCTAGCAAGGTGAATAATCAAGTGTAAAGTGTATGTTCAAGTTAATAAGGTGAAGTTGTGATGACGTCAATCAACCAATCAAGTTCTAGCAAAAAATTAAATTTTTTTTTAACTATTTGATGTCCGCCGACATCCTGCCGATGATCGAGCAGAGAGGCAGAATGGTGGTCTGCCCATGTAAACAAGGCAGATTGCCATTCTGACAGGGGGGAGGGCATGTATCCTGTGTCTCTGCAAAGCAGGGAATACATTTGATCTCTTCCCCTATTAAAAGCACCTCCCACAGTACACACAAACACTGGCTAGGCACACAGTTAACCCTTTGATTGCCTCTGATGTTAACCTCTTCCCAGCCAGCGTCATTAGTACAGCATATTTCTTAGCACTGATCACTCTATCAGTGTCACTGGTCCCCAAAAAGTGTCAAAAGTGTCAGTTAGTGTTAGAATGTCCTCCGCAATATCGCATTCTCGCTAAAAGTGGCTGATCGCCGCCATTACTAGTAAAAAAAAATTTAAAAAATGTATATATAAATAAATAAAAATATCCCATAGTTTGTAGACGCTATAACTTTAGCACAAACCAATCAGTATACACTTATTGGGGTTTTTTTACCAAAAATATGTAGCAGAATACATATTGGCTTACTTTTTTTTTTGGGGGGATGTGTTTTAGAGCAGAAAATAAAAAAATATAGTTTTTTTTTTTTTTTTAAATAAAATTATCGATCTCTTTTTGTTTTAGCACAAAAAATAAAAACCGCAGAGGTGATCAAATACAACCAAAAGAAATCTCTTTGTGGGAAAAAAAGGGCATACATTTTATTTGGTTACGGCGTTGCACAACTGCGCAATTGTCAGTTGAAGTAAATGCAGTGCCGTATCGCAAAAAATGGCCTGGTCATTAAGGAGGGTAAATCTTTCAGTGGTCAAGTGGTTAACATGTGATTGGTTATTGATAGTGAACAGAGTTTCATCCTGTATTGCAAAGTTAACAGAACAAAGTGAACAGCTTCTACTACTTTAGTGATTCAACCCTGTTGGCTAGGAGTGACTAGAAGCACTGTCTGTGATGTGTATTTGTGTCTTATTTGGGCATGAGGACAAGATGGCAGTGGTAACGGAGGGTGAGCCGCCCCCCCCCCTTTTTTTAAATTTATATATAATTGGCCCCCACTTTCCCAGAATTCCTACAAGCAGTAACATGGATAAAGCTTTGGCGTGGTTCTCCTATTTTATTCTATACTCTATTAGAGGAATAGCTATACTAATGGTGTACATCTACTAGCAACTGAGTAGAGGCTGAACGCTTTGTAAGGTATAAGTATATTTAGTTTGCCAAATTAATTTTAGTAAATAAGGCAAATCTGTGATACCCAATCATGTGCCTGAAAAAAAAAAATATTCACATTTCCCTTGCACATAATTGAGTATTCAAAATGGGTTCATCTTATTTCCCAACACTTACTATGCTATGTGAACAGCCTCTGCCCCTTTACTAAATCAACCCTGTTGCATCCAAAATGGAGGAGGAAAGTGCTTTAAAATCACCACACTCAAGTGATGCTACAATATCCTTAGGAAAATACAATTCCTAAAACATTTTTACTTAGTTTTTTCCATAGGAAATACCATAAAATGTTGCACCCCAAAGCCCTGAGCTGAGAAACAGAAATGAAAACAGGTTGCACTTTCTATTTTCTAAGCCTTTCATAATAATTGAACATTGTTTAAGGTTGGATAACTTCCCAAACATGTTTTGTAAATACCATCAGTGCAAAGAAATTAGTTGAGTTGCAGAAAAAAATGTGAAAATCGTGCAAACTTGACCCTAAGCGCTAAAGGTTTGCTGTGTAGATACACTACAAAACACAGTCCCCCCCCCCCCCCCCCCCCATGTCATCTGTCCCTTTTGACTAAAGGAGGTTGGAAGGTGAAATAAACAACATGTGGTGTTCCTGTATGGTATGTGCTGGAGAAGTCATCTATGTTGTATGATCTATGCGAATTATACCACCTTAAATGTTCATACCTGCAGTCCTTTGCCCTTATGTGTATATAGTGTATATCAGTAGCAGTGTGTGGCTGCTCCTCCATAGATGATCTAACTGAAATGTGAATGTTAAAGAGGAGGTCCATCCAAAAGGGGAACCCCTGCTTGTTTGCTCTCCCCCCTCCGCTGCCACATTTGTCACCTTTCGGGGGGAAGCGGGTACCACGGTGAGGTCCCCCAGAAGTTCGCCCCCCCCTCCTCCTTCTCCCAGGCCATTCACAAAGTGCAGCGTGCTTCGTGCATGCGCAGCAGGGAACTGGCTGTGAAGCCGCAAGACTTCACTGCCGGTTTCCCTCAGAAGGAATGGCGGCGGCAGCACCCAAGAGCTTATGGAAAAATCGGCTGGGGTGCCGACATTGTGGGATCCCTGGACAGGTAAGTGTCCTTGTATTAAAAGTCAGCAGCTGCAGTATTTGTAGCTGCTGACTTTAATTTTTTTCATGGGGGGGGGGGGCTGTAGCTACACTTTAAGGCTCAGGGAGGTCAGAGTGTGCCTCTCACTGCCCCATAGGTCAGGGGTAGGCAACTGTGGTGAAACTACAAATCCCATCATGCCTCTGCCTCTAGGGGTCATGCCTGGGACTGTCAGGATCTATCAGTGTCTCTTGGGACTTGAGGTTCCACAGCAGCATGAGCATCATCATCTTGATAGACAGATTTAAGCCTTCTTTCCCAAATTGTTGACTATTAATAAACATGTTGGGTGGTTAATTTTCACAAGCTAAAAAAAATGTTCTCACCATGTAAATTATTTGCTGCAGAAGCTTTCTGTTTTCAAAACTCCAAAGTTCTTCCCCATTTATCACCGGGAATCTGATGAACAGCATATAGATCATCCTGTAACTCTGGATAACTGGGCTGCCTTGTATATATTTATCTTAGGAAATCACTATGGCTAGGCCATTTATAATGTGGGCTTCAGCTAGTACAATGACATTGACAGTACATACAGCTATTTATTAATATAGGCACGAATGCCTAGTACACATAAAAAGAATATCGGACGAATGATTGTCCGTTTTTTTTTTTTTGCATGCTAGTCTCATATTGAAAACCAAGAGGTTACTAGAGTTATGACCCGTACACACGATGTGAGAATCAGACGAAAAATACCTCTTTTGAAGCGATCGTACGATAATCTGATCGTTAGTACACAGATTTCGAGAGCCGAACGCGACAGTTCATCCGATAATATCCGATCTGACAAGCACGTTTCTCGTACAATTTTTGTTTAATCAGTACCAGGGTGGATTTGATTTGAATCACTAGTAAAAAAGGCTTGATTTAAATCATAATTTTTAAAGAGCAACTGTCATCTCTGTCCCGCAGCGGCTCCTCCTCTGACCCGCTGTTGACTCACCGACAGTCCCATTCACTTTAATGGGACGGCTGGTGATGCGGCGGTGACACAACAAGGTGAGGAACGTGGCGGCAGCAGGTGAGTGGATACCCGCTAACGGGCGCAGCCATGATGGATCTGAAATGACAGGTGCTCTTTAAATGTAAGGACTTATTCTTGCTGGTAGAATCTTTAATATTTGCAAACAAAATGAAGGTTTCCTATTTAGAATTATAAGCTGTCAGGTTAGTATACCCTGTTTCCCCGAAAATAAGACCTAGTGTGATTGTCGGTGATGGCTGCAATATAAGCCCTACACCCCAAATAAGCCCTAGTTAAAGTCCTTGTAGGTCTTATTTTCAGGTTAGGGCTTATTTTCGGGGAAACAGGGTAGGGATTATTTGGGGGGTAGGGCTTATATTGCAGCCATCACTGACAATCACACTAGGTCTTATTTTTGGGGAAACAGGGTAGCAGCGATATCAGAGCTGATTCAATCATACAGTTTGTAGTGTACATAGCTTTGCAAAACAATGGGATAAAGGAATATTCCTGAGCTTTGTTTTATCTCATGGTTACTGTGACATTGTGTGAAGGCAGCAATGCAGTGCATGCTATCTAAGCTTGCAGAGCTTGTATTCATTGAATGAGTTTACCAAAAATGTAAATATTGCAGAATATACAGCCTCATGCTACATAACTAAGCTCCATTTCATGCTGAATAAACTAAATTATTAATGTATCTTAAATAGATGTAAATGTAAATAGAAAACTATCTTTAGATTGATTTTTACTCCAAAAGCATTTTATTAAAATAAATGTGATAAAAAAAAACAAAACAAACAATCTAAATCCCAAAAATCCGATTTAAATAAAAAAATAATTGATATATATCCACCCTGATCAGCACAGTTGTCGTTTTAAAATACAATACAAATACACTACAACACATGACATCACTTCTGATTTTTTATTCTGTCGTATGAGAATTTTCTTTAGTAAACTCTTCATTCTCGATATGTGACTGGCATGCAAAGAAAAATGGACGATCCGTTATCTGATTTTTGGATCGTGTGTACCGGCCATTACGAAAATTCTCGTACGACAGAATCCAACGTCAGAAGTGATCGATTGTATTGTATTGTATTCTTTCGTTTCCGAGCCTGTGTGTTTTTTCCGTACAAATACTATACTAATTACACAAAAATCATTTGTTCTATTATCATACGGAAAAAAAATGTCATGTTTGTCCAGTCGGATGTTTTCACATGAACTGTCGTGATCAGCTCTCGAAAGCTGTGTACTAACGATCAGATTATCATAATGATCGCTCCGAAAGCGGTTATTTCTGTCCAATTTTCTCATCGTGTGTACTAGACATAGGTGGGATAAGTCATGCAGGCAGAAACTGGCTGTCCTCGGACAACTGTGCCAACCAGCGCACCCCTAAACACCAATAGTCACATGGGACGACTGCTTGGTTTTAGCCTATGCAGAGCACAGGGGTGGTGTGATATGGCAATATTCAGTTCACCAGGAAACAACATCACACCTTCTTTCTCCCCCTCCCAAGAAGATTGACTGGGGGGTATCTGCAGGTGTACCATAGACATAGTTACCCAGTCTGATTGTAGTTGTTAAGCTAGCCATATACCTTACAATCTGATTGAACAATCTCTTCAACCAAAACCGATGTAGTATAAGAGCCTACCTGACTAGATACAAACTGAGTGGATAGTTTTGATAGGGTTTCTGCTACATATAGTCTTATTTCCAAGTTTGAATAGATTGTACATGCAGATTGCAAAGTGTCTGGCTGGCTTTACATGGTGTGTACACTGATAGAATCAACCTAGTCTGACCTAGAGAAGATCATGGTCTCCTACAGAAGGTTTCTGTTTATTTCTAAAACTATATGTATTAATCCTTTTTTTTTTTTTTACCGCTGGGAAACTTTTTCTTTAACTCTACGTTCCTGCACCCCTCTTCAATACCTATCTGCTTCATTTTATTTATTTATTTTATTTTATTTTTTATAAATGAAAAACAAAGGAGGAGGTTTATAGGGTAAAATTCCATACCCCAAAAATTGAGGGTAAATATGGAGAGAACCCTGCACCATCATCTCTGTTTAACTGCATATTATTATTATTATTATTATTATTATTATTATTATTATTATTGTTAATAGTAGTAGTAGTAGTAGCATGCAATAAATAATTCTAAAACCATCACTCGCAACATTCATTTATATCCAATAAAGGAAATCAACATTACAGAATAACAATGTAAAATATAATAAAGTATAAAACACTTTATTAGCAACTATTCATATGTTTTACTAATATTAATATAATACTATATACAGTATACTATACTACGCTATTGTGTTATAATAGCATTATGTTGCTGTAGAATGTTGAATTCCTTTGGATATAAATTTAGTTTTCATGTAACTATGTTATTGTGTTATTAATATACATAGAATATTATAAAGTAGCAGCAATACAATTATAAATATACAGTATGTATCTATCATTGTATTGCTGCTACTATGTAATATTCTATGTATATTAATAACACAATAATAAAGTTACATGAAAACTAAATGTATATCCAGTAAAGGAATTTAACATTCTACTGCAACAGAATACAAACGATTAGCATTATACTACTGACTTCATTACAGCTTCTACTAATATTTACTACTACTAATTCTCTAGTACTCGCGGTAGTATTATAAGCAGTCTTGTTGGGGGACATTTAGAAGCAGTCTAACATTCAGCAGATTGGGTGAATTCGGTGTGAATGTGTAGTGATTTGTAGTGATTAGTAGAGGAATGGAGGCCGGGGATCCGGTGAACTACAGTCCGCAGTGAGTCCTCCTTCCCGGGCCCGGTATGTCTGCCTGTCCCGACCCAGCCGCGGCTTGTAGCGGAGAGTCTTTACCTCCCATACAGTCACTTTGTAAGAGATGAAGTGCCACTTATTGTTACATTGTATCCAGCCGCTACTAATACATTGTTCTATGGATGTGTTCCCTCCACATCCCGGCAAAGAACTACACCGATCTTCACTGTGCTAGAGGGACATGAGACCGGCAACATGAACGGCGACTATTTCCAATCCCATGCTAAATACCGACTTCTCCCACCACCTATATACACCGCCTATATACACCTATATACAACGCCTATATACACTTATATACAACACCTATATACAACGCCTATATACAACACCTGTATACAACACCTATGTACAACCTAGGGGGGATACTCACCGCACCTTACTATATCCTCACAGCTTTACCACACCTGGACAATTCTAGTAATGATAATAATAATAATAATAATAATAATAATAATAATAATAATAATAATAATAATAATATTACAGGTTTTCACAGTTTTACTACTGCCACCCATTATTATTATTATTATACGTCTTCACAGCTTTATTACTGCCAGATATTAATATTATTATATGTCTCCACAGCTTAATTACTGACAGTCATTATTATTATTACATGTCTTCCCAACTATATTACTGCCAGATATTATTATTATTATTATTATTATTATTATTATTGTTATTATTATTATTATTATTATTATTGTTATTGTTATTATTATTATATGTCTTCACAGCTTTACTACTGCCAGTCATTCTTATTATTATTTTTGTTTTCTATTTTCATAGTTTTACTACTGCCAATCATTATAATTATTAGTATTAATATTTCACAGCTTTACTACTACCAGTCAATATTATTATTATCATCATTATTATTATTATTATATGTTTTCACAGCTTTATTACTGCCAATCATTATTATTATCGTTATATGTCTTCATAGCTTTACTACTGCCAGCCAATATTATTATTATCATTATTATATGCTTTCACAGCTTTATTACTGCCCGTCAATATTATTATTATTATTAGTAGTAGTATTCATATTATTACATGCTTTCACAGCTTTGCTACTGCCAGACAATATTATTATTTGTATCATTATTATTGTTATTATTTGTTTTTACAGCTTTATTACGGCCAGTCATTATTTTTAATTATATATATTTTTTCACAGCTTACTGCTAGTCAATATTATTATTATCATTATTATTATTTTTGTATGTTTGCTGCTATACAAAGACTCCTGCTGTAAATAATGTGCTCTTCAATTAAAATAGTTACTATGCAGGATGGTAATTATAATACACACATATTATAATAAGTATATACTAACTGTTTAATAATAACTGTTTAATTCTCCGTTTATTATATTTATATAATAGTATTACACAATTATTACTATATCTATCTATCTATCTAGATATATGTATATATATCTATAGATATATAGATATATATAGATAGCTATATATATATATAGAGAGAGAGAGAGAGAGAGAGAGAGAGAGAGAGATCAATATATAGATATCTATAGATAGATAGATAGATAGATAGATAGATAGATAGATAGATAGATAGATAGATAGATAGATAGATAGATAGATAGATAGATAGATAGATAGATGGATGGATAGATAGATCTATAAATAGATATCTCTATATAGCTATATCTATATATAGCTCTATATATATAGCTCTCTCTATATATATATATATAGATATAGATATATATAGCTCTATATATATATATATATATATATATATATATATATATATATATATATATATATATAGATAGATAGATAGATATATATTTATATATATCTATATATATATATATATAGATATAGATATATATAGATAGATCTATATATATATAATATTCACCCGTATGACGAGAAGTGTCAATGGAAGGACACCTCTAAAATGATAAAAACCCGATTAATCATATTTTCAACTCTTTAAAGGATTTCTCCTTTAAAACGCCTTTTACATGTAGTTACCATTGTAGTTACACATAGGGGGTGATTTGCAGCTCTGCATAGAAACCAATCAGTTTCCAGGTTTGTTTTGTCAAAGCTTACTTGAACAAGCTGAAATTAGAAGCTGCTTGGTTTCTATACAGTGCTACACCAGATTTTGCACTCTCCAGTTTTAGTATCAGCCCCATAAAGTAGATGTTGCCCACTGTATTTAGAAAAAAAAAAATGAAGAATACACCTGAGAACATTCCCGTCCAAAATGGAGATGACAAATACAAATGAAGACGATGTGAAGAATGAGAGAGTCCCCTGACATGGAGAGGCTGGGGATTAGATAAGAAGACATTTGTGGGTATTTACAGTCCAGCACAGGGACAGGCAGGTGTCAATGGGAGCTGAATATTATCAGGGCTCTCTGGTAGATAAAATACTTCCATTGCCACATAGGAGAAATTATCTGCTCAGAAATACTAGCAAGTCAATAGCAGGTATATAAATGATCAGGCCAAAGGCCAAGTACAGAGAGATTGCTATTAGTAATTATGTAATGTATATACACGCTTACTGGGCATTGTAATCAAAGTGCATATTATGAATGAGATTAGAATATTGTAATCAGAATGTAATTGTTATTATATGATTGCATTTTAATTGTTTTCCTGGAAGTGCTTTTTTAATGTCACTCAGATATAGGAGATAAAACAACGTATTTTATCTGTGCGGTGTATAAGAATTTTTCTAGGTAAGTATATAGAAGTATATACTATTTTTCTAACTACACACCTTTCAATAAAAATGTTTAGTTAAGATTTCCCTGTGCTGTGATTTTTCAATGCTGACAATACAGGAAATTTGTGTGTGTATATGTGGTGACAGAATAAAACAAATCAATGGTAATGTACGATTCTGTTTAGTAACAGAAGAGAAAATAACAGGAAAATGTGATTCTAGCTGAAATGACTAGAAGGTCTGTTAAAGCAAAACTGTTTTATTGAAGACCTAACTATTTTAGAATTGTAAGAAAAGTCATTAGAATTTAAATGATAATTGACTGGCCTTTCCCTCATTATCACACTACACATTGCAATCTTCCCATTTGTTACAATCTGATCGTGTAGTAATTATAATATGTATCTTATGTGATGTATCTTCTCTTATATGTCAAATCCTGCTTCCACTTTTTCATAGAATTTGAGGATTATATTTTGCAAGATAGAAGTTGTGTCCAATAGTTGAGAGTGAAGTTACAGAAAAACGAAACAAAATTGACAGTAATAGTTTTCTTTATCCTTCTTCCTCCTCTAAATGAAATATAGGGGGGCTGTTCCTTCATCTGATGTAACCCACCTTTTCCTTCTTATTCACGATTATAATTACTTGGTGAAGAATACTAATGTGCATCTGAATTCACACACACTGCCAGCACTGTGATAAATGTTTTGTTTTATCCTTTAAATCAAGCAGCTGTCATTGTGTATTAATATAAGCAATGATCAAAGCACAGGGCTGAATCTGTTATTAAATAGGCTGGGGGGGGGGCTGAGACTTCAGGGGTTCCCAGAACACTTTCTCCCAAATATAGTGCACTAGGGGAGTCTGAAAAATGGCACAACAGCACTCCTAACATTAACAAGTGTATAGGCTTCAAATAATATTCATAACAATTTCCTATGCTTCTATACATAATATGAAATGCCAGGTATGGTTTAAAACTGACATACATAGTAAACAAAATAGAATTGTGTATTAATATTAGCAATGTTCAAAGCTGTGAATCTGGTGTTACATGGACTGGGTGGGGGGCTGAGATGTCCAGGGGTTCCCAGAAAACGTCCCCCCAAATATGTATGCACTGGGGGAGTCAGGAGAATGGTACAACAGAACCCCTAACATTATAGGCTGTTAATAAGATTAATAATAATCTGCTATGCTTCTATACATAATATGCAATGCTAGGTGTGTTACAAGCTGACATACATAGTAAAGAAAATAGCATTGTGTATCAATATAAGCAATGTTTAAAGCACAGGGCTGAATCTATTATTACAAGGACTGGGGGAGTTGAGATTTCTAGGGGTTCCCAGAACACTTTCTCCCAAATATAGTGCATTAGAGAAGTCTGGGGGATGGTACAAAAGCACTCCTAATATTAACATGATCTATAGGCTGCAAATACTACTACTACTACTACTACTACTACTACTACTACTAATAATAATAATAATAATAATAATAATCATAATCCCCTATGCATCTATAATGCACAATAACAGGTATAAGTTAAAACTGATATAGATAGAAAAAAACAAAAAGATACTAATATATACACAAAAAATATCCTCTTACACAATATGTAATACATGATTCCAGCGTTAATATTCTTAGTAGATTTCCTTTACCTACTAGTATATAAAGGTATGTCATGCTTCTGAATTATTTTTAGGACAAGTATAAAATGAGGGATGTGTGCCATCCCTGGACTATACTTACCCAGACTGGATCTCCTGCCAGACAAGGCCGATCTTCCCTGCAAAGTGTGCAGCATGGTGCCGTCAAAGTGCCCCGATGCCCAGGTAGGTGCCATCTCCGGGCTGACATAGGGGTACGGCGTGGAGTAAGAGCCATTGACTGAACGCACCAGGGCATTGCCATACTGTTCCCGGGTGCCCCCGCTCAGCATCAGGGGGCTCTGGTGGTGGTAGGCTGCCTCCCTGCCAGTGTTGTTGGCCACCGGTGGGCTGTGGGAGTAGGTGAAGCCCGAGGGGGTATGGGGGCTGCTGCCGTTGAAAGTGTGGCTCTCGTTGGCCGTCTGTGGCCACCCAGGGTGGCTGCCCAGGTGGTGCCCTTGGTGGGCACTCTCACAGCTCTGGAGGTAAGGCAGCGGCTGAAGCATGGCGGGCACCCGGCTGGTGGGCACATAGACTGGAGGGCTGGTGGTCGGGTGGAGGAAGTTGGGCGAGTCATGATGAGTATAGGCGGATTGGCCGTGGTTGGAGGTGAGAGCCAGGCTTTGGTACATCTTCTCTCAGTGCAGATTAGATCCAATGGAAGGATGGAAAACAAGAAAGGGAAATAAAAGCTCTCCGGGCTTCCAGGACTGGTAAGATCCCCTCTTCCAGGACCAGGCGTAGATCCCTCTTCCAGATCTGTAGAGGACAAGTACCTGCAACAGTGTGAAGAAAAGGAAACTTAACAAGACACTCTAAACTCTGCTGTGGGAGGGAACTGACTTCTGGGGGACAATACACTCAACACCAACACTCATGGCACAGCTGGCACCCCACATATCCAAGCATGCCCTTTCAGCCCCTGAGCACCCTCAGTTTTCTAGTTCCCCGAAAGCTGGAGGGTTCTGGATTACAGGCATGCATTTTCGGCCCCTGAGCACCCTCAGATTTGTAGTTCCCCAAAAAAGCTGTAGGATTGTAGGTTACAGGCATGCCTTTCCAGCCCCCAAGTACCCTAAGATCTCTAATTCCATCAAAGCTGGAGGATTATGGGTTACAAGCCTGCCTTTCCAGCCCCTGAGCACCTTCAGGTTATATCCTTCAAAGCTGGACCATTCTGGCTTACAAACATGCACTTCCAGCCCCAGAGCACCCTCATATGTTTAGTTCATCCAAAGCTGGACGATTCTGGGTTACCTGTTATTGGGAAAAAATATGCAAACTGCAATGTGAAACCTTTAGGAGCATGGGTACTCTTTCCCTACTAGGACATGTAGGTTGGTACTCTACACCCAGACTAGAAGGCCTCGGCTGACCCATAATTGAGGGGAATAGAAGCTTGCCACAAATATTTATTTGTAAAAAAAAAAAAAAAAAAAATCAAATAAATATTGCAAGCACAAAACTAAAAGTCTCCCCTTCCAGGTATAAAATACAACGTTTCATTTTGTGTCATATCTTCAAGGACACATCCCAGTGCCTGAAGTATTTGGCTATCCTATGAATGGCATGGCATATTGAGAACTTTAGGCCCTTCAAAAAAAGAAAAAATATCAAGTTTTGGGCATTTTTTTCCTCACTGAAAGGACAAAAAACAAAACAAAACACGTTCAATCCTAACATAGCGGAATAGTCACCCTCCTACACAAAATGAATATTTGGTAAATGTTGCAATTTGCTTCAAAAATAAAAGGCTTCCAGTGCCCGTGTAAGTGGGCATTCTCTGTGAGCCAGGCATGGCTTGGTGGGACTTGCCATTCCATAACTAGAACCAGCAAGAAGGAGAATGGTTGCAAATCACAATTTGCGTCCAGATCCTAAGGATGGGTGCAGTTGGCATCGGTGTATTCCGCCTGGCTGTGCTGGGGACACTGGGCGCTGCACTCACACGGCTCCTACCCTCATGATAACACGGGGTATAAATCGTGCATCAAGCGCAAACATTTGTATTGTGATAACAGCGATCCATCCCTCATTATGCGGCACATTATCAGGCGGCAGCGGTGTAAATCAGTGTCCTTGCTGATCTTCCAGCACTTTATCCGGATCTGCCTCCCCTGGTTTATCTGACAGATAAGGGCAGCTGCTTAGATATGGGGCTGCAGGGGGAAGAGAGGTACTCACTCTGCTCTGGGCTCTGCAGGAGTTGGAGAAGTCTGTCCCAGGCTCCAGGATTCCTCTGCTGGTCACCCTGCAGGGAGGAGGACGCCCGGATCGGGTGAGAATCCTCAGGAAGGCGGCTTGCTTCTGCTGTGCTGCGCTGACCTGTGAGTGCGAGTGACTGTGCCAGACTTTACAGCAGGGCAATTGTATGGGCAGAGTCACGTGACAGGACCTGCTGTCTCTGGGGATTGGTGAACTGAACTCACACAGGCTATGCATCCCTATGGAGGACAACCTGGACGTCTATGGAAAGAGGAACATGCTGACCACTGGCACCCACTGGCACTACTGGGGGGGTGATAATGTCAGAGAGACCCTGCATCTTCTCCCTCATATAGAATGCACATTGTGCAATGTATAGGAATATACATATGAAGATCAGGTCATGTCAGAGAGACCCTACACTGCGTTTCCTCCCTGGAATGTACACTCTGCAAATGTACAGAGCATATTGTATAGGAATGGATATATATATATATATATATATATATATATATATATATATATATATATATATAGACAGTTGTAATGTCAGAGACCCTACGATGCTTTTTCTCCCTCTAAGGACACACAGAATGTACACTGTGCAATGTATGGAGCATATATTGGGGGGATATATCTAACAATTGAGTGCATTTCTCGCAATATATTATCTATGCAAGTATATACAGAAGGGGATTTGATCAGATAGACTCTGTGCATAGAAGCCAATCAGCTTCTAGCTTTCATTTCCAAAAGGTTAGACTGTACAAGCTGAAGTTAGAAGCTGATTGGTCACTATGCACAGCTACTCTAGAATCTGTCTGCTCCAGTTTTAGTAAACCCCCCCCCCCCCCACAGTGTAAAAATCAAATGTTATATATATATATTTATATACATATATATATACACATACATACATATACATATATATACACATACATATATATACACACATATATATATATGTGTGTGTGTGTGTATATTAGTGTGTACCTATATTAATTATATTTATATAAATGTATATAGCGTGTGTAATATATATATATAGATATAGATATGTATCTATATAGATATATATCTATATCTATATATAGATATCTACATCGATATCGATATATAGGTATAGATATTATTCTTTTAAGCTTTTATGCTCATTTATGGTGGATGATATGGAGATAAATTGTCAATAGTTTGGATACTATCAGATGCAAGAATACACTATGGAATAAAAAAGGGCACACGATGTCATTTCTTTAGGGTAAACAATAAGATGTGAATGTCCAGTATATTGGTGTTGAATACATAGTGTGGGTTTATCTGCAGTATATGGTGTGGCTGTATAGAGTGTACAATGACAAGTCTTCATATCTGTAACAATGTGAACACACTTCTTCCATACACTCTGTGATCAGATAGATGGTATTATACAGTATATGATGTATATAACGTAATGTCTACAGTGCGGTCTTTTATTATGTGACGTGACAGTGAACATTTATTAAAGGGAATGTGTACTTTTAATCTGTTATATAGGGGAGAGAATTGGGGACAATACAATAGTTTGAAGTTGCAGAAACCACAGTGTCTCAGTATGTGAATGTTAGGCCATTTCATCCATTGACTAGACATTTTATAGAATTCCTGATTTCACACTATATATAAAGAAAGCTACATTGGAGGTCTGATGTCGACAGTTACACAGTTACTACTGTGTATTTACTGAGCTTTTTTTCTTCTTTTTTTTTTACAAATAATTTAAATATTTGTTGATATTAAACCCAAGTCCTCTACAAATGTATTAGATAAACTTAGGAAATATATGGTCGCCATATGTATCAATATCTCATCATAAGGTAGTGTTAGGCATATTTATGTATCATAAGGCGTATTAGTATTATTTATGTATCACAAGGTAGAGTTGGATTTCAGAACGATATTAATATCACAAATAATAGAATATATTTGTATACTCAGGAGTACACCACACAATGGCATGTTATATATTTTATACCCAATGCACATTTTAAAAACTGTATTGTTAGCAGCAAGTACCAACTTCTAGTCATGTAATCATGGTATCATTTCTACTACCAAATAATGAAAACCTTTCCTAAACAAGAAAATTCACACCTCAACCCAAGTGCGATAACGTAATATGTGAGGCCTATAATATTCCATACTATATGGTGCTCAATTCGTTATTTATGATAAAGTCCAAATACAGGCAGAACTGACCTATACTACACATTCAAATCTCTAATCAAATCATATACACATTTCAATATAGATATAGTTACATAGTTAGTTAGGTTGAAAAAAGTCCATCCAGTTCAACCAAAAAAAACGAAAAACAGAAAGAAAAAAAAACATGCAATCCTATGCCCACAGTTGACCCAAAGGAAGGCGAAAAACCTGTATATTTTCCACCATCTCGGTGAACTTCATACCTGTGAGAGCACAGATAATCATGATACTAAAAGTCATAGTAACCATAACGGAGATGTATTTAACTCAGATCACTCAGTAACCAAATGCCAATCTAATTCTACACACACAGGTGTGACTGGTTGCTGTGGGCACTATGGGCACTGGGCAGCACATTTACATTCATCTCCCCCTTTAGTCCCGGCGTGTCATTCAGGGATCTGGAGGAACTGGAAGGTCAACTGTCGCCATCTCTGAGATCACAATGCGCCAGTCTGAAGGCCTTTCTACTGGTTATCACAAGGGAAAAGATTGTTTATTTGTGACAGAAAGCTGGAACAGTAGGGATCATGTTTACTGAAGTCAGACTTTGAATATATACATAGTGATACAGTGTCACCCAGACAATAACAAACACTCCTGCTGCTGCTGGACACATTGTAACAATGGAAAGGGTTCACACAACTGCGCACATACAGGATCAAATATCACCATAGTATATATATATACAAACTTCTATGTCTGATATATATACTATGTCTGATATATATATATATATATATATATATATATATATATATATATATATATATATATATATATATATATATATATATATATCAACATAGAAGTTTTTCTTCCTTTAAGCCCCTAAGTCAGTCGTAGTGACAGGTAAATAAGAAACTAATTTCATTTTACCTTTTTAACTCAAACAATAGTTGCGACTCCAGCATTCCATCAGTGAATCGCAATGCTGTTCCATCGCCTTTGTACCCGAACATATTTCTAGGATAGAAGGTGAGTTGTCGGGTCGGCACCCCTGTGGATGGACTCCTCTGTCTCCTACACTAAACTCCACACACCTCCAAAGCTTTTTAGGAAACAAGTCTAGCAGGGAATACATTCATATGACTGTATATTACATTTCATACATTAAAATATTAGGTAGGGGAGTGAATGTAATGACAATAATGTGTACATTCCAGTTGCTATAGAGTGGAAGATATACAGATGGGACATGGAGAGAGTGGAAGATATACAGATGGGACATGGAGAGAGTGGAAGATATACAGATGGGACATGGAGAGAGTGGAAGATATACAGATGGGACATGGAGAACATTTGCTGTCTTGTGTGATATTGAAGGACCTCTATTTGTTTTGTCCATGTTCTCTACTTCATAGGACACCATCTCCTAAAGATAATGCACACCTCACCAATAACCAATGTACCATAATGTAAAAAACCCAACTGGAGTTGATTTACTAAAGGCAAATACACTGTGCACTTTGCAAAATGCAGTTGCACTCTTCTAAGGCTCCATGCACACTGGACTTAAAAAACGTCGATTCTACAGGCGTTTGACATTTCCACATTAAGCTAAAAATGTTGATGTTTTTTCTGCTCCTAGTGTGCATGGAAAGCAGTTGCTCCAGAGATGAGAAAATCAGGGAAGCTCTGCTGAACTCCATCGTCAGATCATGTGCATGCAAAAATGCATTTTTTTAAATTTTCTCTGTACATGATTGGGTACTTTTTGCAAAGTGAAGATTCACCTCATTTACTAAGCTCTGGAGCACTTGCAAAGTGCAACTTTACTTTGCAAAGTGCACAGTCGATTTGCCTTTAGTAAATCAACCCCAGTATGTGAGAGTGTAATCATAATCAGCCCCCCTGACTTTATGGGATTGATTTATTACAGGCAAATAGACTGTGCGCTTTGCAAAAAGCAGTTGCTCCAGGGCTTAGAAAATAAGCAGAAGCTCTGCTGACTTCCACCATCCAATCATGTGCAAGCAAAAATTCCGTTTTTTTAATAAATTTTCCTTGCGTGTGATTGGGTATTCCTTATTATACCTGTATAATATCGATAGCCTTTTATAATACACCCTTCTCTGTATGTCACATTCACTTAAGTGTTTTATCTTCTTCTATATGTCATAAACTACTGAAATGGCATTATCATCAGGTAGGTATTACACTATTCTACCCAAAAGAATGTTTTCTGTGTGTTTGATTATATAGAATGATAAACCTGTATTTGGTGGAGGTTACAGAAAAAGTCTGATGAAGCAGGTGATTGGTTGGATGGGGGGGGGGGTGAAGGGCTGCATGGTGAACAATGGGGGGCATTTGTGAAAACCCCATCTATACTAATATCTGTCCTTGCTGCTTGCAGTCATTTACTATACAATGACCCAGAACTGGTAGTGTTGAGCAGCCCAGCAGTTTGTATGAGAAGTCAGCACAGCAGCTGTCCCCTGTCACCCAGCACTCTGCAGGCCTTGGGATGGGGAGAGCCCCGGGTTACACACAGGAAGAAGACAACATTATATCCGACTGACCCGGAGACAGTCTAATCTAATCAGTATGGCCTGTTTATCTACAGCCAGGCATACTGAGGGGCTGCATACTGTACTATACTGTATATGATGGATAAGTGGATGGCTAGGCTCTGTATCCCTCAGAAGAGGACTCACAAAGTTGTATTGTACTGGAAAGGGACCAATTATTTCTAGATACTGTGTATATATATATATATTTATTTAAGACACCCCAGGTATAGATGTAGGCAGACATCGCTGCCGACACCCCAATTTTTAGTAGATAATGCTATGTCTCTTGTGGCATTATACGACTTTCTGTGAGGACAAACACTATTGCACCATCTATAGAGGTAGAAAGGCACCATTGCTCCTTCTATAGAGGTTAGAGATAGACAGACACCATTGCTCCTTCTATGGAGGTAGACAGACACCATTGCTCCTTCTTTGGAGGTAGACAGACACAATTCCATACCTCCCAACTTTTTGAGATGGGAATGAGGGATACCTATCAGCAAAGTATGCAGGCATAGGACACAACCCTTGCCCCGCCCCCTTAAAAGGAGAATTGTACAAAAAAAAAAAAACCCAAGATTGGTTAAACCCACAAATGCTTTTTTTTACCAAAACTATTCCTTTATATTGGCTATTGGAATTTACAAATGCAGCAATTTAGAAATCAGATGAAAGGTTTATCACTGAAAAACACTTATTGATAGATAAAAAAAGTGTATATACAACTATATAGATCAGACCAAAATGAGGGACAAATGAGGAGGAATGAGGGACAGTGTTCCAAATCAGGGACAGCTCCCTCTATGGAGGTAGACAGACACAATTGCTCCTTCTATGGAGATACAGACACCGTTGCTCCTTCTATGGAGGTAGACAGGCACCATTGCTCCTGCCAGGGAGGTAGACAGGCACCATTGCTCCTTCTATGGAGGTAGACAGGCACCTCCTGCCAGGGGGGTAGACAGGCACCATTGGAGGTAGACGGACATCAATGGTCAGTGTGTGGAGATAGACACAATTGCTCTTAAACAGATAAACATTGGCCCTTCTATATGGGGGGAGACATTCAGATTGCTCCTTCTATAATGATATGTAACAACAATGTTGCTCAATTTAACAACACTTACCAAATGGGCTATTCAAATTGCGACACTTACTGATGGAGAGCAATAGGTCTGTGCATCCCCAATATTCCCCAGGTGGCAGGTCATGCTGTAACTTCTAGTCCACCAACAGGGATGTAGCCTGTTCATGTCCAACTGTAGATTAACGGCAGGTAATAACCACCTTGTAGATCCCATTCGGGTCATAACTTTACATGACCCCCCCTGGAATACTGAGGATAAGAAAGAAAGAAAGAAAGAAAGAAAGAAAGAAAGAAAGAAAGAAAGAAAGAAAGAAAGAAAGAAAGAAAGAAAGAAAGAAAGAAAGAAAGAAAGAAAGAAAGAAAGAAAGAAAGAAAGAAAGAAAGAAAGAAAGAAAGAAAGAAAGAAAGAAAGAAAGAAAGAAAGAAAGAAAGAAAGAAAGAAAGAAAGAAAGAAAGAAAATTAAGGAAACGTGAAAGGAATACAAAAATAAAAATAAAGAGAAAGGAAAATAAAAGATGAGAGAGAGGTAGATGGATAAATGTTAAGTATTGATGAGATAAGGACAGACGGACACATCTTCGGGACAGTAGATGTATGATAAAACTGAAGCGCTATCAGTAAAAAAAAAAAATGACTTATAGAAAAATAATGTGAATTAATTATGAATCTTATACATGACAAATGGCTCTAAATTGTGTCTCAGATAAAAACATCAATCGCCCATCCGCATGTAATCAATTATACCTTTGTACTCCTGTGTCATTTTTCCAGTATATACAGAGTGTATGCAGTATATGCAACTGTATTTATTGTTATATACATTAATACTACATAGATGAAAGTAATTTATTAACAAAGCCAGTCTTATAAAATGCCTCATTCTGAATTAATATTAATCTTATAGAACATCATTATACTTAACATAGAAATGATTACTGAACGTCAAAAGTTAACACAGCAATGAGAAAAATAATGATCCAATATTCATTTTTTACAGTAATGTGGAAAAATCGTTTCTAGTAAAACAGCATAGGTTAACACACAGTTCTATTTGATATCAACAACACGATATTTGAATACATATAACGTATAATAAATACATATAAAGACAAGATATTTTTATACATATACTACACATATATAAAACATAATTATATGTATAAAAGTTCTGGTAAAAACTGTGTAAACTTTCTCACACAAACAGACTTCACTTGTTGCCATTACATACACGTCCTGCACAATTCTGATATATTTACACGTTGATGCATTTAAAACATCAGATTAAATTCGGTATATTGTTGTATGCAAACCTGGGGGCAATGCAACAAAGCCTATAATAAATAGATGTGTCTACCCATCAACTACTAAGAAACTTTCCAAGTGGAGTATATTTAGGTAAATGGTTTGTATGCTATCAGAAACTCAGTCCCTATAGTCTACCATGAGGTCTACCACTGTACATATGTCACATATTTTCCAAAAACTGCTGCATTGAAAAATATGTACATGGCATGTTGAGTTCAGTTAAGGCGTATGTATAGCTAAAATATTTTCTTTTTTACACTTGTATACAATAAGTAGAGGTTAGACCACCTGTCATGATTGTATTGCTGTCCTTGCTGGGAAGATGCACATTCTTATAAAATGATGGGAAATGAAAAATTGTGCGTTGTCACTGGAACATGAACAGAGGGGGATCTTCTAATGGGGACACTTATTCTGGTGCCTCACTTTGGAGAGATTTATTTTTGCTTCCAGTGTTTTTACTTGATAAGTTTACAGGAAAGGGAACAGAGGGAAATCTCCCCAACAGGCTGCCAGCAAACAATAAACTGACCATGGTTTTAACCTGTTACTATCCAAAAAAAAGTTATTTTTGGATAAATGGACATACACTATAAATTCAATCTGAGAACAGATAAAGCTTTGCTTTTATTTCTATATATGTGAAACACGCCGAATACGTTTGAGATGTCTGTGAACACTAAATGGAAAACATTTAAAGAATATATAAAAACAATATATAAAATTTATATGAAAAAATAATCTAGATTTTTTTTTTTTGTTTGAAATAGAAAAGATTTAATATCCTTGTCAGTTTTATATTGCTGTCTCTACCCCAAAGAGTTTCTCACACTTCCTGTGCCAGAGACACATAAAGCCCTGTCAAATCTTGGCAACTGAGACAAAGGCAACAACAAAAGCACTGGAAAACACACACAATCAAAACTGCAAAAAACTCCTCAGTCCACTATTAAAGGTACTTTGATTTTATACAAAAAAAAAAAGATCTGCTATCACTAATATCCCAGTGACTTATTATTGCTTAATGCAGCGCCTTAACCAATTTGGGAGGATCCTCCTCACCTCCCATCTCAGTGACACAACAGAAAAAAAAGGTTGGAGTTCTATTGGGGGGAACGATATTCTCACCCACAGCTGACTTCCCCTCCAATATAAGAATATAGGCAGTCCTTTCACTCATAAAGGTAACTGGTAGGCACAGTTGTCATTTTAATAGGCGTTAGAATGATCCTGTAATTGATCCACACATTTCACTCCTGTGTTTTTTGTTTTTTTCCTTCCCAAGAATTTTCTTCCAAAAAATGTCACTGAGTCTAATCTTTCAAGCGTCTTTTTATTTTTATATATATATATATATACACATACATACATTTAAACCTAAAGCTAAACAAGGGAGTCATAACAAAATTCAATATCAATCTCCTATAAATTACCCTGAACATTTACAACAGCTAATCTGCAGGCAAAAATTAAACACATAGATAAAATACATATGAGCGATTATTTATATTTCTGTCCATCCAGTCCTGAGATATCCACAGCTCTGACACATAGCACAGCCCTGTCTGCCAGGGCAGAAGACCTGATTTCTCTCTGCTGCAGTTAAACAACAGGGGTCTCCAAACTTTCTAAGCAAATTGCCAGTTTACTTCAGACTTTAGGGGGGCCGGAGTGTGGCCAGTGGGAGTAGAATATTCCCCAGCGTAATTGGAAGTAAATAATGCTTCAGGCTTGGGGGGTCAGCGGGGGTATAAAAATTAAAAATTGCCTGTGGTCAGTAGGAGAAGTAATTGTCTGGTAATAGTGGAAGGAATAGCACCCCATCCTTGGGGTCAGCCAAAGGAATAGTGCCCCATCGTTGGTGTCAGTGGAAGGAATGATGCCTCATCATTGGTGTCAGTGGAAGGAATGATGCCTCATCATTGGTGTCAGTGGGAGAAATAGTGCCCCCCCCATTGGTGTCAGTGGGAGAAATAGTGCCCCATCATTGGTGACAGTGGGAGGAATAGTGCCTCATCATTGGTGTCAGTGGGAGAAATAGTGCCCCCCCATTGGTGTCAGTGGGAGGAATAGTGCCCCATCATTGGAGTCAGTGGAAGGAATGATGCCTCATCAGTGGTGTCAGTGGGAGGAATAGTGCCCCATCATTGGAGTCAGTGGAAGGAATGATGCCTCATTATTGGTGTCAGTGGGAGAAATAGTGCCCCATCATTGGAGTCAGTGGAAGGACTGATGCCTCATCATTGGTGTCAGTGGGAGAAATAGTGCCCCCCCATTGGTGTCAGTGGGAGAAATAGTGCCCCATCATTGGTGTCAGTGGGAGGAATAGTGCCCCATCATTGGAGTCAGTGGAAGGAATGATGCCTCATCAGTGGTGTCAGTGGGAGAAATAGTGCCTCACCATTGGTGTCAGTGGGAGGAATAATGCCTCATATCAGTAGAAGAGAAAATGCCCCAAGGGCCGCATACAGACAAGCAAAGGACTGCATTTGGCTGACGGGCCATAGTTTGGAGACCACTGCTGTACAGCCAAGAAAGGTGCCATCTTAGCCTCTGCTTGATCTGCAGTTGACATGGTGATGCACAATACATACAATTTTTTTGTATGTATTTAGTGTCCTACACTTATATTTTTGCAGTATACCATTTGATATGTATGTATGTTCAAACGTATTGTTCTTTGTTTGTTCCCTATAATATTAGGTTATACTGCATAGCAACTGGCCTCTCTACTCTGTATCTTCCTGATGAAGTGGGTACTAACTCCCGTGAAACACGTAGAGCAAGAAATTTGCTGAAGAATAATATTGTATAATGATGATGGGTAAATAGAGGTCAAGGGGATTGATTACCCCATTCTGACATTTCTGTATTAGCAATAGAGATGGAGAGCAGTTGACTATAGAAAGGAAGTTGACTAGGCAGTTTCTCTTTTTTTATTTGTGCATAGGCCTTGATATGTTTGATTTTAGCCTTTATATGAATAAAACTTCTAAATGGGTTTGTATCCCCCCAATTTACAATTTTGTATTGTGGTTTTCTCTGGGGCGCCTCAAACGTCCATTCATAATGAGGATGCAAGGTTTTGGTATTGTTAATAGGATGTGGTGCCCCCGCTTTCTGCTCTTGGCATTCCATACATATACAAAATGCTCTTCATAATGGGGATCATCAGGAATGACAAATGGAGAGTCAGTCTTTCTAATGGAAGCAGTGGCTGATAGGTGAACTCACACAGCAACAACTACATCCAGGCAGTGAAAGGAAATGCCTTTTGGATGTATTGAAGCTGGAGAGAGAGACAGAAGAACAATGTCCTGAGAGAGGCTGAAACCACCTGAGAAAGGAAGGCTCTAGGCCCCAATACTAGCTTGCCCTTGTGTAGAACCAAATAGGTTCCTTTACAGGACAAGTCTACCAGCTCAGGCACACACCTTGCAAAAGTGATGACAACAAGAAACACAAACTTTTGAGTGATAATGGGTTGAAAATAGGTATATACCTAATGGGTTCAAAAGGCAGTCTTTGAAGTGCTGATTAAACCTGTATATCCCACAGAGCCACAAGTTCAACAAAGGAGTGTACCGTAAAGTTTTGACAGTCTTGGGACCTGTCAGGGACCCCGGACTAGTAACTGCAGTAGCAGAACCTACAGGCTGTTGTTCTAATTTTCAGGTGATACAGGTTGCATCAAAGGCAGCTGCCTGCGACTCCTCATGGACAAAGTCTTGCACAGAACTAATAGCTGCTGAAAAGTCCTCTTTGGATAAGGCAGAGGAGGGGTCACACTTGATGGTGCTGAGGAAGACCGAAAGGAGCGTATTGATTCAAGCAGGGGACAATGATCCAGGCTCTCAGTGTCGGGTCCCTGAGGAGCAGGACCGGGACAAGTAGTGGGCAGGAGGGGGCGGCTGCCCTGGGCACAGTGCTTTATTGCAGGGATGGGGGCGCCCTGACCCTAACCCTAAGGGAAGGGGGGGCGCAGTTTGGCATCCTTGCCCTGGACGCTAGATGACCTTGTCCCGGTACTGCTGAGGAAGGTCACTGCAGGCTGCCTGGAACTGTTAGTAGATAGTGAGCAGGAAAGGTCTGATTCCTTGGGACTGCCCCCTTTGCACTTGCGATCCAACATGTCGCACTGCTTAACAAAGGCAACTTAATTGAAAACACCAGGTAAAAACCTTGGGTACTCCCCAAGCAGCTACTGAGAGCAGGAGATGGCCAGAGGTGGCCAGGTCACTGTATGTGGCAGCAAGGACTAACTGAGATGAAACTGCATGTCTTTTGCAAATAGGAGCAATGGCGGGAAACAGCAAAAATGGCTGGAATAGAGCACAGAGTTTGTGATGCAGCACTTTACTGTCCAGCTCATTAACCCTTTCTGTGAAGGTAAAAAAAAAAAAAAGAGTGATGATGGCACCCAACTAGTGCAATAAATGTAGTCATTCTCAATTTTTGACCTATACAACTTATTCCTATGGAGTCTTCAGAGACAGGGTCACACCCGAGGCTGCACCATGCCTCTGGACCTGAAAAGCGCTCTGCAGTGCGCAAAGGTCTGGAAAATGCCACAAGTAGACTTCAGTGCCCAAAGATCACATTCCAGGCAGACCCTGCAATCGTCAGTCCAGCGAGGTCCAGATATGGCCTCCAAAGCTTTTGTGGAGGATACGCTGAGCTGAATAGCTGCATATAAAGAGCAGCCTAGCATGAAGGTGTTGTCTTGAATGAAGAAGAAAAATAATCTCAAAAAAAGAGAAAATATTAAAAACAAACATTTCTCAAAAGAGAACAGATGTCTATCCTTCCAAAAACTAAAGCATGGTGAGAGGGAGTGGAAGGGGTTATACCTGGCTGGCCAATGGCATTTTTTGTGCCCAATTCCTTCTGAAGATGGCAGCATAATCGAACTGTCGCAGAACAATTGAATCCTGTGTCCCTAATAAATGAGCAAGAAAATACATTTATTATGTATCTACCTGGAGTTCAAACTTAAAGAGGTTGTAAACCCTCAAGGTTTTTCACCTTAATGCGTTGTATGCATTAAGGTGAAAACCCTCCTTTAGTGTAGCCCCAACCGCCCCCGATTTACTTACCTAAACCCGGTCTTTTCTGTGTCAGGAACGAGCACACCAGCTCCAGCTGGTGTCTCGTGTCCTGATTGGATAGATTGATAGCAGCGCAGCCATTGGCTCCCGCTGCTGTCAATCCAATCCAATGATGCAGGAGCCGGGGGCGGGGCCAAGTCCTGCTGTCTGTGTCAATAGACGCAGCAGCTGGACACGGGAGTGTGTCCCCACGGGTGCCCCGAGGGAGAGCGCTTCTCCGACGGGGCACTCGAGTAGAGGAGGAGCCAGGAGCGCCGCTGAGGGACCCCAGAAGAGGAGGATCGGGGGGAACTCTGTGCAAAACCTACTGCACTGAGGAGGTAAGTATGACATGTTTGTTTTAAAAAAAAAAAATTAAATTTAGATATCCTTTAAAACAGAATAATCAGATACCCACAAGCCTAATGGTGGCTGGTTAAGGGTCTTAAATGTACAACATACACAAATTACTGCTTTACATAAAAAAGAGCGTTAATACATACATAGATAACTGTAAAAGTTTTGTGTACTTATCTAACATATAAGTATATATTAAGTATATATTAGGATTGTAACAGAAATGCAGGCTGCACACTGATGATGTCACTGCTTTACAAAAGCTTTATTCAACCATAAAACAGCACACAGCATCTCCCTACGATAGAACAGCCCCTCTCTCATGCATTTTACTGTAATGAGCTCAGTCACAGGTATTCTCTAAGATTAAACCCAATGCAGTGAAATGCGTTACGGAGGGGCGGTTCCCAGGTAGGGACTTGCATGGTAGCGCGGATGGGCTCCTTTTTCGACACATGATGTATCCCACGGTGGATGAGAGGCTTGGTGTTTGGACGGCTACCAATTACTCAAGATCATAAAAGTATATATTGCTTTAGATTAATTCAATTCTTTACAGTTGATATGCACATTGCTTTTATAAAGGAAATCTGTCAAATATGATTCTAGATGTTGTACATCACACTGATAAAATAAAGAAATTACGTCTAAGTTTTAAATTCATACCGCTATTGCAGCAGTGCAAAATTCATATAGTAGGGATATTTTTTTTTTATAACATTATAATTATACAGGATTTATATAGCGGCAACAGCTTTCTCAGCACTTTACAAAATGAAGGCAGACATTACAGTTAAAATACAATTTGGTACAAGAGGAATCAGAGCTCCTTAGAGCTTACAAGAGCTGGTAGTGGCGCAGGGTTTTTTGGCTGGGCGGTGGGGTTGTGTGGTTGTGTGGCGGGGGGTAAGCTCACTTGCTGGTTGCTGCCTGGCTTACCAGTGCCCATCAATGCTGACCACTAAACTCACTTACCTGACATACATTGACCTACCTGACACACATTGACCTACCTACCTGACATACACTGACCTACCTGACACACACTGACCTACCTACCTGACATACACTGACCTACCTGACACACACTGACCTACCTACCTGACATACACACACTGACCTACCTGACCAGGAGACAGACTGCATGTGTCCTGCAGCAGCAGCTCAGCCGTGGTGTGCGAGGCAGCCAGAGGAGAGCTGCCTACCCAAGCGCCGAGCAGAGATCAATGTGGCGCAGTGGCCGCATCGTAATTCCCGCCTTCTGGAGCCTGCAGCACCTATGATGGACGTCACACATTCCGTGGTCCTGCCATTGGACCAGTGGGATGTTCATCATAGGTGCTGCAGGCTCCAGAAGGTGGGACCTGCTATGTGACTCAGCCACACTCTGTGGCGCTCGGAATCAGATCGGTCCCCGCTCAGCGGCAGTGCTTGGAGCTAATAATAGAACAGTGCCCACCTGAGACCCAGGGATTTTTGGGGACCCACTCGGGGCTTCAGCCACTGTCAGCCGACGCCACTGTTTGGACCCCTGCCTGGATGCTACAAAAAATATTAAAGGTGGCAGCACCCATTGTGAGCCAATTATTACACTGTATTAGTGAACAGCTGCTCCTCCAAGCACTTTTTTTTCCAGGTGAGGGTTTCTCTTTAAGTATAGATACCCATCGACATGAGATGATGGTTGACCACACCAGCAGTGGAAATGCAAAAGTGAATGTTACAGTGGTAGGTTTGATGGCTATAGGCCTCTACATGAATTTTCTACTGTTTTTATACTTTTTAAAAATGTATGATTCCCGTGGCAGCCCCATGCTGGCTTACAGTTAGCACAAGTCTTGAGCTTTCTCCCTCCTTGAAGGTAGAGTGCTGAGTGTATTTTGGTAGATTAACCTGGCGGTGGCCGGGGTAAAGGTTACAGAACATGATTCATTAGGAGCAGGAGGAGTGTGGAGCTGTTAGGATTTTGGGGAATGCAGCAGGGCTCCACAGAGGAGTGTGAGTAATCTTTCAGGGAGCGAGCCAGGCTCCTCTCTGACTGCTGACTCCTTCTAGCCCTGACTCTCATTTCACTCTATCACCATGCTATCTCCCTGCAAACCTCCAACACACATTAATTTATAGGTGGTAGAAAAGCACAGAGCCCCCTACTCACAGGGGAGGGGCCAGAATCCAGAATCCTGGGTGCTGGGAGCACTTACTCTACCTTTATGGAAGGCATGTGTGTCACATGCAAAGGAAACCAAGCACTGAACTGGACAGAGGTCAGTAAAGGGACAGATTGCTTCTACGGAGAGCTCTACTTACCTGACAGAAACAATTGCACTTTTGGGTCTAACACGCAACTGTCAATTATATTAAAACAATCATACTTGGTAGTTGATTAAATTGCCTTTTGTTACTTGCAAACATTTTTGCATAATTATACAAATATTCAACAAGAGAACCACAACATTCTAGGATGAAAAATGGTCACTGAGGCCTGCAATGGGAGAGATCAGTCAAATTTGTTGGGAAGCCATTCCTTGTTGATTGTATTCAGGCATTGTTATCAATACAAGTGGTCATTTAGGGGCATGCATTAATGCCTTCTGTGTTGACAAGCATTTTAAAGGCATTGGGGTTGATTTACTAAAAGCAAATAGGCTGTTTACTTTGCAAGGGAAGTTGCACTTTGCAAGAGAATCTTCCCCAGAGTTTAGTGAAAGTTCAGTTTGCAAAGAATCCCCAATCATGTAAGGAACATAAAAAAAACAAAACAGTATTTTGCTTGCACTGAATTGGATGATGGATGTCAGCAGAGATTCACCTCATTCACTAAGCTCTGGTGAAAATTATTTTTCAAAATGCAATTTCCCTTGTGAAGTGAACAGCCTGTTTGCCTTTAGCAATTCAACTCTACTGTGTTTTTGAAGGACATCACATTAATTGACTTTAATGCCAAACTTAGAGCCCTTTCACACTGGGGCGGGGGTGGCGTCGGTGGTAAAACGCCGCTATTATTAGCGGCGTTTTACCGTCGGTATGCGGCCGCTAGCGGGGCAGTTTTACCCCCCGCTAGCGGCCGAGAAAGGGTTAAATACCACCGCAAAGCGCCTCTGCAGAGGCGCTTTGCCAGTGGTATAGCCGCGCCATCCTATTGATTTCAATGAGCAGGAGCGGTGAAGGAGCGGTATACACTCCGCTCCTTCACCGCTCCGAAGATGCTGCTAGCAGGACTTTTTTTCCCGTCCTGCCAGCGCATCGCTCCAGTGTGAAAGCCCTCGGGGCTTTCACACTGGAATGAAAGCAGCGGCACTTTCGGGTCGGTTTGCAGGCGCTATTATTAGCGCAATAGGGACTGCAAACCGCTCCAGTGTGAAAGGGCTCTAAATGTCAACACACCAAAAATGCAACATGCAGGAGTGTCATCCAATGCACCATGACATAATGCAGTATCAATGTCCAATGACCATCATTTTGGCTGTGCTGGGAAGGGCATCAAAATTAAATTAGCCATTTATGAACGAGCACTCTTGGTTTGCAGTGATAGAGTCCTGCGTTCGAAATACACTGATGACCTGTGTAGAATTTGTGTGTCGTTGTCTTCCTTATTATTTTATGTTTCCTCCAAGATGCCTCGGTGTCTTTCTATCACCCAAAAACATGTCGATGTTTAAGTGGTTCTGAAGGCTAAAGGTTATTTACCTTAATGCATTCTCTGCATTAAAGTAAAATACCTGCCGTGATTAAGATTCCCTCCAGACCCCCTATACTTACCTGAGCAGAGGCTCTCTCCGCACTCTCTCTCCTCATTGACTCAAAGACATTAGCCGGAGTCATTGGCTTCTGCTGATGTCAATCACAACCAGTGAGGAGAGAGCGGGGGGGGGGGGGGGGGTCGGGACCGATCCGCGCTCTGTGTGTCAATAGACACACAGAGCGGGGCTTGGGATCAAGCCCGTACAAGTGCTCTCAGAGTAAGTGGCTTGCTATGGGTGAACTTAGCAGAGGGAGGAGCCAGGATGGGACCCGAGAAGAGGAGGATCCCGGCTGCTCTGTGCAAAACCATTGCAAAAAGCAGGTAACTATAACATGTTTGCTATTTTATTAAAAAAATTAACATTTACAATCACTATAATTTGTCCCCACCCATATCTAGTGAATGTATGAAACTGGGTGGCTGTGGTAGGGATATTAGATTGTAAATGTGTTTGTGGCAGGAATGGTTCTACGCGTTCTGTATTTTTGCGTGGAACAAAAGCAACAGTAATGGTCCGTACACACGGGCCGATTATCGGGCGGCATCAACAGGTTCTATTTTTTTTCTCCCAGTGTGTGTGTCCTCACAAGGGAGGTTCACTCTATGTGTCTAATATCGTGTACACACGACTGGACTTTCCGGCAGAAAATATTCCGATCATGTGTGGGCTTCATCTGACTTTTTTTTTTCAAAAATTTTGACGGCCCTAGAAATAGAACATGTTTTAAGTCTTTCCGACGGATCTATCGGGAAAACCGCTCGTCTGTATGCTATTCCGACGGACCAAAAACGACGCAAGGGCAGCTATTGGCTACTGGCTATTGAACTTCCTTTTCTAGTCCTGTCGTACGTCATCGCGTTCTAAAGGAACGAACTTTGGTGTGATCGTGTGTAGGCAAGTCCTTTTCAGTGGAACTCTGTAGGAACTCTGTTGGAAAGACCGTCAGAGTTTATTCTGATGGAAAGTCCGCCCGTGTGTACGCGGCATTAGAGATCGCTTTCACTGGTACTGAAAATGAGGGAAATCCAAAATACAGAGTGATCACCACTCTCATCAGGCACTGATCCAAAATAACATTCTGAATTTGCCCCATCCTTGCTTTTTGAGAGGCAATAGCATAGTGCCCAACAGCAGAAAAGCCGAGGATCTGGGGGACAGACTGTTAGGGCTCATGCACACTGCAGCTCAAAAAAAAAAGCTGCTTTTAGGTATTTGAGCTTTTATTTCAGCTTGAAGAGGCTTGTACTTTTTTGGGCTCTTTTGCATGCTTTTATTAAGCTTTTTTGAGCTCTTTCGAGTTTCTTTAAGCTTCTTTGAGCACAAGCATGTTTTTATCAACAAACCTTCCCCTCTGCTCACTTTTCTTATTTATTTTGTGTGTTTTCAAGCTTCCTTGAGCTTTTACATGATCTTTCGTTTGCTTTCGAGCACCTAGGCGCCTTTTCTGCTCAAAAGCTCTTCTCAAAAACACGAATTTGGTGGGGTTTTTTTCTGCCTGTAAAAGCTTGCAAAAGCCATAGTGTGCATGGACACATTGGCTCACATGGAGGGGGACTTTCCAGGCAGAAGAAACAAGAGCTCAAAAAAGCTCAAAAGCCTGAAGGAGCTGCTTCTTTGAGATGCTGTGTGCATGAGCCCTCAGAAAGATTTTGTTCAGTGATTTTACACCAGTGAGTTGTTTATGAGCTGAACAATTCATATTTGGCAGTGCTTTCTGTAAACACTGGTGAAGAAAAGAGCTGCTTTAATTTTTCCCCAACACGTAATCCTTAAACTATCAGCTTCACTATCAATGAATTCTTACCTTATCAGCAGTAAAAGTCTCCCATGCCGTGTGCCCAATCCTTACCCTGCCTGTGCCAAATTCTTAGAGCTCTGAGAAATCGGCGCTAAAATGAAATGATCTGAAATTGCGTTGACCAAAATAGGCGCTCCCCCAGAATACACGATAGGCTGGACTAGCCTTTGTCAACCATTTTATCTCAGAGGAACCCCCTATAATAACATTCAGGTTCCCGGGAACCCTTACAAAATCCATTCCATATGGGGTCAATGGGGAAAATGCCCCCCACTGGTCAAAGCGAAGAACACAACCTTTACAGCGGTGGTCAGAGTGCCAGCCTTAAAGCGGAGTTCCGTCAAATTTTTTTAGTTTTTTTTATTGATCCTAGCATTATTACTAATGAAATAAAAAAAGGAGTATACAATGATCAACATCGATTTAAGTAAAATATAAATTTCTTACTGGAATATTCTCTGCCTCCGTTTGTGGCCGTTGCCATCATGATTGTGGGCATGTGAAGCCCAATCCAGATTGCTTCCTGGATTAGCTTTGGAGAGGTGCATGCTGGGTAACCAGCATGCACCACACGATCTCGCGCATGCGCGATTCACCGGCCGTAGCGCCAATTGTTTCTAAAGTTGCCATAACGACGGGCAGCGATGGAGGAAGATCCCGCCCCGTTGTTATGGCAACATCACAGTACTGCCCACAGACTCCTGTCATCATTTCCCAGGAGCACAGGCGAGGGAGGAAGTCACAAGGAGCTCCGCGGACCAGGAAGTGGCAGATTACAAGGACTACATAGCAACAGGGCATTTCTGGTAAGTATAAAAAAAAATGTTTCCTCCAAATGTTTGTTTATAAGTTAAAAGGAGTCTTTTAATGGAATTTTTTTTTTAGGGTGTCATGCTGCTGGACTAGTGGCATTGGCCCTGGAACTATGTAGGCACCATCACATAGGAGGTGAATCAGCTACAGCTCAAGGAACCCCTAGCAATTTCTGAAGGAATCATAGTTGAGAATTGTCTAACCTTCACCATAAAATGTTCATGAATCTGCATGGTTGCTAAGAGCAAAACCTTTACTTCCACGATGCCTATTATTAGAACGTAATAATTCTAGTTTAACCAGGAAATTAAACTAAGAATTAACTAGAATTTAAAAAATCTAGTTAAACCAGGAAAATAAACTTTGAAAGACAGAGGTGTATGCAGACTGCACAGCTCACCCGCTCAGGGTCTGGTAAAGCATACGTCAAAATAATAAAATAGAAATTATTAAAAAGCATATTTAATACATCACTTTAACGCATACCCATTTCCTCATTTTTTTATCCCATTCAACATGCATCAAGTACAAAAAAATAACTGTCGATATCTTTTGGTATCAGCCCTACCTACTTAATTTCTGATAGATTGCAAAGGGCGCAGCCTTCTTCTTATCTGCTCCAATTCTCATCTCTTTTTCTCCCTTGTGCACAGCGCACAGGATTTTTTATCAGAATCAACAGGGTTTTTTATCTTTATTTAACAGATATAAACAAAACAATTGTATATTTAGCAGACCAAGTGGGACCAAAAAAGAGAAGGTCATTTGTTTACATATTCTGCTTTGCAGGTATTCAACTGATCTAAGAACCCCTTTTGCTCAACTTGTCATTAACCTCTTGCCAACCGCTCACAGTAAATATACTACAAGTGGGCGGTAGGTACAGGCACAGTCACATACATGTCCGTTGATGACTTGCTTCCAGGTTTGCCTACCCGTGCTGTGATTGGACACAGCACAAGTTTGGCAGTAAATTTTATTAGCTGAGTATTGAAATCATGCACTGGAAGCTTCTTGGATACAGCAAACAGCTTTACTTTTATGGATAAATGTATTACATGCCTTTTCTCATCACGGAGACAGACAGGAAGAGAACACAAACAAGTGCACACTTAGATACAGAGGGTACTTCCTCTCATATCATAGAATACATAAACTATACACTATATAGTACAGCACCACCTGCTGGCATAGATAGGTATAATGCATATATGTATAGATATAGTTAGTTTTTAAGCAACTTTGCTGTTGTACTTTTCCAACAAATTTCAGCCAATAATTTCAGCTGAAACCTGCTGATGGGCGGTTTCTGAACACACGCAGAGTTCTGTGTACAGAGAGCAGCGATTTGTCTGTTTCTTCTCCCTGAAAAGCAGGGGGAAAAAACAGCCAGATTAGTAAGTAAAAGCAGCACACATTACACATGTTAGGCACACAAATAACCTCTTGATTGTCCGTAGAAAGTAACCCTTTCCCAGCCAGTGTCCATAGTACAGTATCAGTGTACAGTATTATCATAGCCATGTCATTGATTGCCCGCCATCCTATCACAGTCCCACTATAAGTCTCTGACACCTTCATTACCAATATAGCGTCATAGCTGTGTAACCTCCAGTATACCGTGTAAGCCCTAGTTTGTAGACGCTATAACTTTCACACAAGTAAATTAATATACACTGGGATATATTGGGATTTTGTTTTACCAAAGACATATAGTAGAATACATTTTGGCCTAAATTTATTAAGAAATTAGATTTTTAGATTTTTTTTAATTGGATTTTTTTTAAAAAAAAAAACAGAAAGTAGAAAATGTGTTTTTTTCAAAATTGTCTGTCTTTTTTAATTTATATAATAAAAAAAATTAAAAACCCAGTGGTGATCAAATACCATCAAAAGAAAGCTCCATTTGTGTGAAATAAATGATATGAATTTAATTTGTGAATAGTGTTGCATGACCGCTCAATTGCCAGTTAAAGAAGTGCTGAATAGCCAAAAGTGATCGGAGCGGCGTCGGCGGTAAACCGGTGCTATTTTTAGCACCGCTTTACCGTCGTTTTAGCGGCGCTTTTCGGATGCTAGCAGGGCGGTTTTAACCCCCGCTAGCGGCCGAAAAAGGGTTAAAACCACCTGCAAAGCTCCGCTGCAGCGGTATAGCCGTGCTGCTGCATTGATTTCAATGGGCAGGAGCGGTGTATACACCGCTCCAAAGATGCCGCTTGCAGGAGGTTTTTTCCCGTCCTGCAAGTGCACCCCTCCAGTGTGAAAGCCCTCGGGCTTTCACACTGGAGGCACAGCAGCGGCTGTTTCAGGGCGCTTTGCAGGCGCTATTTTTAGCGCTGTAGCGCCTGCAAAGCGCCCCAGCGTGAAAGGGGCAAGGGAGTAAAACCTTCCGGAGGCCAAGTGGTTAAAGAGTAACTCCACTTTTATTTATTTATTTCAGGTACTTATATAGCGTCTGCAATTTACGCAGCTCTTTACATATATATTATACAATCACATCAGTTCCTACCCTCAAGGAGCTTACAATCTAAGGTCCCTAACTCACATTCATAGATACTAGGGGCAATTTAGACAGAAGCCAATAACCCTACCAGCATGTCTTTAGAGTGTGGGAGGAAACCATATTACCCAGAGGAAACTTCTTCTTGTGTGAAAAAGTCTGCACTAGGATACAAGTAAAATTTTAAGCAACAACAATTTCATTTTTGGTGAAATAATCACAAAGGGTTAATTACTTCTAAAGGGATGCAGACACTGCAACTTTCTCATTAGAACACTGCTAGTGGCCAGCTGACTAATAAAGAAAAAGTCACTTTCAATCACTCTGCACATTAAATCTAAAAACAAACAGCTTATTCAGAAACAGATAGGATTTAACAAAGTTAAAATCCATGCAATGTACATTGATCACCCAGAGGGGATTTGTTTTTCTCAACAAAGGGGGAGTTACTCTTTAATCAAGAAGGATAGTTACAAACCTCCCCACAGCAGACTCTCACCTACACAATCAACCGATAAAAAAACAGAAAATGACTCCTGCGCACAAGTGGTCGACCCAATAGATCAAAGGGATACACTGGCCTTGCTGCCCTCAAGGACGGGGAATCCTAGCAGACACAAAAATAAAAAGAGAGAGGGGCGCACCGGCCATGTGTATTATCTTTTGTAAAACATTTATTTAAGTAAATGATAAAGGAAATTACTCACAAACAGTAGAGTATCATGTGCCATGAACCTTGGACATCAGCTTGCAACAAGTGGTTAAAATGATGAACAAAGCCTTCCAAAGGTCTATCCATTTGGAACAACAACCCATATGGAGCGAACCTGGTCCTCTATGCCAGATATATTGATGACATTCTCATTATTTGGGATGGGACTGATCAGGAATTACATCTCTTCCTTGACCATTGTAGAGGGAACCCCTTTGGTATCTGCTTCACTCACGTCATCAATAGTGAGAACCTTGTCTTTCTAGACCTCGAGCTTAGGAGTGACTCTGATGGTAACATTCTCTCTAGAACACATTTCAAATCTAGTGGTGGTAATTCCTTCTTGCACGCTGACAGCAATCACCATCCTAGATGGATTAGAAATGTCCCGTTTGGACAGTTTTGCCGTCTGAAGCGTACGTGCACCAAGAAATGCGACTACTTAGAGCAAAGCAAGGTCCTTCGTGATAAGTTCCTGGATAAGGGCTATGACTCCACCCTTATTGAGACTGCCTTCAATAAATATGCCCGCTTATATGACGATCCTCTGACATATGATCCACCGTCCATTTCCTCTACCAATCAGGACACCATACAGACTCGTTTTTCCACACAATACACCAACAAAGCCTTTGAGATACAAAGCATTTTACGGAAAAACTGGAGTATTCTGAAACACGATCCAGTGTTAAGTGAGCACCTTTCTGATGGCCCAAACATAGTATATAGAAAACCACGAGACTTGAGAGGACTTATAGCCCCCAGTATGGTGAGGGAGCCCCGTAATAGGTCCATAAATGCATGGTCTACGATATTTGACCAGAAAGGTAGCTACAAATGTAGTGTCAGGAACTGTGGCACATGTCAATACATGTGGCACAGAAAGAAGTCAGTTACTGGCAGAGACGGTAAAATACATCATCTGAAGCAGTTCATTAACTGTGGGACGGACTACGTGGTATACGGTATTCTTTGTCCATGTGGACGCCTGTATGTAGGTCGTACCTCCCGCCCTATGAGAGTGCGTATTGGCGAACACAAATGCGACATCAAAAATACACGTGTCAAGTATCCGGTCCCTCGGCACTTTCAGGAAGTTCATCACGGGGATCCATCAGGCATGAAAGTGTTCGGGATTGAATCCATTGGAGGCGGCCTCGATAGGGGTAGGAGACACCAAAGGCTCTGCAAACGCGAAGCCTATTGGATCTTCACCCTTGGGAGTATGACCCCTGGGGGCCTGAATGAAGACCCTGAGGTTCACAAAATCACGTGACCCTATAGTACCCATCCATGGCGCTTCAAAATGCCACTTACGCTTTGTCCACGCACGCACATCTTCTGTTTTTCATGCTTCTGGCCCTAGGTCGACTTTCGATTGTTGTATTCTGATATATCCTTTCAGCTCTATTTGGTGTATCATATTTCACATTTCCCCAGTGATCTATGTTTAATCAAATATACACTGAATTACTATAATGTGGTAATGTTATTACTGTGGTACCATTGTTGATATCTTTAGCATTCATGATATAGGTATCTCGTTGTAATGTATTCCAACGACAAGTTTGTCACGTTACACATGTTGCACACAGTGAGGAGGAAGGGACCACCCGGCCTTTGCCTGGAAATATCATAAAATATATGTGTATATGTGTATATATATATATTTACATATACATCCTTCCCATCCCCCCTCCGTTGTATGTTTCTGATGATTATCATGAGCACAATAGCATTAAGTAGTCATCATGTCAGTTACTGTATGTGCCACATGTGTCCACTCCTTCAGTACAATCCTGGTGCAATTCATTTCCCCCTCTTCCCCCCCCCCCCCCCCCCTCCTCCTTTTCTCATATTCGACAAGAACTTTTTATTCTACTCTTTTACACAATTATAATAATTCATTTTTTATTGTTCCCCCTTTTTTTATATACTTTTATGTTTTTACATTTTAGTCTGGCCTTGATTAGACCTTCATTTTTAGCGTTTCATGATACACAGTGCTATGGGCATTCATGTTATGTGCAGATGGGCATATGAGTTGTGCATCCTTTAATATTGCTAATATTGTAGGTGCATGTGCTGCTGGCACTGCTGGCAGTCCTGGATGCTATCTGGTGCGGCACTGTGCAGGCTGTGTGTCATCCATCGGTCAGTGTTGACTTTGGGTGGTGGTGTTTGGTGTGCATGTGTTTGCTGCTTGCCAATATGCGGTGGCCCTGTGATTCATTGAGCGAAGGCCGGTTTTTCTAGGCACCACCCTCGTGTGGCTGTCTACAGGGCAGACCCGTGATCTGTATTGTGCCGGCCCCGCCCCTTCGAGCGTCTGCCTCCAGCAGTATGGCGCCGCTCTATCCCCTGCCGCTGATCTGTATTGTGCCGGCCCCGCCCCCTCGAGCGTTTGCCTCCAGCAGTATGGCGCCGCTCTATCCCCTGCCGCTGACGTCATCGGTAAGCGGCAGCGGGCACAGAGGAAATGACGCACACCGCCCCTTCCTCTTGTTTGGAACGCAAGCGCACTGGCGTGCGTTCCAACCCCGTGTGTACATCCTGATAGGATCGGCGGGCCGCGCCTCCTCTCATACACACTGCAGCCACACAGCGATCTGAGTATACTGAGCACCAAAGGTACAGTGTCCATCTCTTTGCATATCGGCTTACTTACATGAGACTCCCTTCCCCGCCATACAGATGCATCCATCCTATGCCTCTCTGCACCTTTCTGTGCCTCGCTATATATGCTTATATATATAGACGTTTTTACATGTACACATTTATCACTGCTGATCATGCATCCCTATGGTTAGCCCCTGCTGGGTCCTAACTGTACTACACTACAGTGACACTCATCAACTTCTTTATTTTATTATATCTATCTATGAATGAATCTATTCATTAATGTATCTACTAACCAACTAAACTATGATGGGCCATCCACTTGCACAGGCAAAAGTGTGGGAGGGGGGACTTTTCAGAGAGGGAGGAGCCCCATGTGCCCTGCCCCATCCATTGATTGGGCCTTTTTTGGCATTCACACTATATATACAGGACCTACTGAAGGAGGGTTCACTGCTGAGCTCTGATGAAGAAGGGACGAGCCCTTCGAAACGCGTTAGTGAGCAGTGTTTTATGAATTTTCCTCTGATAGACCTTTGGAAGGCTTTGTTCATCATTTTAACCACTTGTTGCAAGCTGATGTCCAAGGTTCATGGCACATGATACTCTACTGTTTGTGAGTAATTTCCTTTATCATTTACTTAAATAAATGTTTTACAAAAGATAATACACATGGCCGGTGCGCCCCTCTCTCTTTTTATTTTTGTCTCACCTACACAAAGCTGATGTATCAAAGTGCAATTATTATTATTAATAATATTTCATTGCAGCCATTGTTGCAGCTCACAGTAAAAAAAAAAAAAAAAAAAAAGAAGCGCACAAAACCTGCAAGATTGCTAGTGATTTGTAGACGTTTGCAATTTGTTTCTTTACAAATTCGTTTTTCGTCAAAATTCGACAAGTTTGTTAAATTGGAAATATTTGAATTAACGAAAACCAGTTTAACTAATTCGTTACGTTCCATTAATTTAGATGCAGCATTCGTTATTTCGAATAATTCGTAACTTCAGATAAATTCGTAACGCTAACAGCAAAATTTTAAAGGAAATTCCAATACCTATAATTTAATAAGTAGGTATTATCAGTTTTTCAGATTTTCGTTCTTTAGAATTTTCAGATTTTCTTTCTTATTTTCGGATTTTCTAATTTTCATATTTCCAAATTTTCGAATCTCCAAATTTTCAGATCTCCAAATTTTTGAACTTACAAAATTATTCGAAATAACGAATTTCGATCATAACAAATGACACAAAAAAGCAAAAAACAAATAAAACGAAAAAAAATTTCGTTCTTTCGACTTTTCGCATTTTCTTTCTTATTTTTGGATTTTCGAATTTTCCAATTTCCGGATTTCAAATTTTCCAAGTTACGAATTTAGTCGAAGTAACGAATTTCGATCATAACTAATGACCTTAACCATTTCACTACCCAGCTATAGTCATATGACGTCCGCAGAAGGGATCTCCCATCCTGGGCGGGCGTCATATGACATCCTTGGCTTTCTGGCGTTTTGAGGGGCGCGCGCGCACCGCCATGTCACCGAGGAGCCTATGCGCCTGCCTGACGGGCACGATGTCTGCCGGGCACCCACGATCGCTCGTGACAGAGCAGGAACGTGGATCTGTGTGTGTAAACACACAGATCCACGTCCTGTCAGGGGAGAGAAGACAGATCGTGTGTTCCTAGTATATAGGAACCCAGACCGGTCTCCTCCCCTAGTCAGTCCTTCCCCTACAGTTAGAATCACTCCCTAGGTAACACATTTAACCCCTTGATCACCCCTAGTGTTAACCCCTTCCCTGACAGTGACATTTATACAGTAATTCCTGCATTTTTATAGCACTGATTGCTGTATGTCACTGATCCCAAAATAGTGTCAAAAGTGTCCGATGTGTCCGCCACAATGTCACAGTCATGATAAAAATCACAGATTGCCGCCATTACTAGTGTAAAAAAATAAATAAATAAAAATGTCATAAATCAATAACCTATTTTGTAGGCGCTATAACTTTTACGCAAACCAATTAATATACACTTATTGCGTTTTTTTTACCAAAAATATGTAGAATACATATCGGCCTAAACTGAGGAAAAAATTAGTTAAAAAAAAAATAGGATATTTATTTGGGTACAGTGTTGCATGACCATGCAATTGTCATTCAAAATGTTACAGCGCTGAAAGCTGAAAACTGGCCTGGACAGGAAGAGGGTGAGAAAATGCCCGGTATTGAAGTGGTTAAAAACAAAAAAACAAAAAAAAAATAAAAACAAAAAACGAATTAAACAAAAACGAACACATTTTTTGGCAGTGCACATGTCTAGTGATTTGTATTCTGATGTTGGGATGCACACATATTTTTGTCTGGCTTTTCTAAAAATCTTAGTAAACAGACACATTTGGTGATATAATTTCCATCAAATTAAAGTACATAGACCTAAAATAAAACATAACAGTCTGGCTGTATTGACACAAAAAACAAAACCCTAGAAGAGTTTTAAAATAAAAGTACATTTGAACATCTTAAGGCCCCTTTCACACTTATACAACTTCAAAGTGGCGCGATTTTACTGCGATTTCGGGGCCGCTATTTTGCCGCGATTTTACCACGATTTTGCCACGATTTGGGAGCAGTACTACTTTGTACGACTTTGCCACAACTTTGGCATTAACCATTCTCAGCTTGTGCTTTCAAAGTAGTGCTGAATTATTCAGGTACAATTTGCATGCTACTTAAGGGTTTAACATTGAGGTCTATGGAGTACAAATCGTATGGAAGTTGGACCAAAGTAGTGCTGAAATCGTGTCTATATTATTCAGGTACGATTTGCATGCTACTTGAGGGTTTAGCATTGAGGTCTATGGAGTAGAAATCGTATGTAAGTTGGACCAAAGTAGTGCAGGGACTACTTTGAAGTCGGCACGACTTAAAGTCGTGCCAATATGAATGGTAGTCATTGAAAATCATGGAGAATGACTTGTCATACGATTTTGCAGTACAAAATCGTGGGACAAGTCGTATAAGTGTGAAAGGGGCCTAAGACCCATCTCCCGTTTGCCTCCAAGCTCATCGAATGCCTTGTCCATGACCGAATGAGTCGATACCTCACGGACAACAACCTTCTCTACCCCCTACAGTCCGACTTCCGTCCACAACATTCCACTGAAACTGCCCTACTAAAACTCACCAATGACCTACTAACTGCTAAGGCCAATGGCCATTACTCCATACTCATACTCTTAGACCTTTCTGCTGCCTTCGATACAGTTGACCACCTGCTCCTCCTCAGCAAATTACACTCCCTTGGCCTCCGGGATTCTGCATTATCCTGGTTCTCCTCCTACCTATCTCAGCGCACTTTCAGTATCACTTACAACTCCATCAACTCCGCTCCTCTTTCTGTTGGGGTACCCCAAGGCTCCGTCCTTGGGCCCCTTATATTCTCGCTCTATACCTCTTCCCTGGGCCAGTTGATAACCTCCCATGGCTTCCAATACCACCTCTATGCCGACGATACCCAGATCTATCTCTTCACTCCTCAACTCACCCCCCTTGATCTCCTCACAGATCTCAAACTTACTTAATGACATATGGGTATGGATGTCACACCACTTTCTCAAACTCAATCTTTCTAAAACTGAGCTTGTTATATTTCCTCCTTCCCAGTCCCCCCCCATGACTTTACTATTAAGATCAACAGCACAACCATTGGTCCTTCCACACATGCCAGGGTGCTGCGTGTAATCCTTGACTCTGACCTCTCCTTCAGCCCCCACATCCAATCACTGGCTAAATCCTGCCACCTTAACCTTCGCAACATCTCCAGAATTCGACCCTTCCAGACTACTAACACCACAAAGCAACCTATTCACTCCTGGATTATTTCCCGCCTTGACTACAGCAACTCTCTTCTTAATGGCCTACCCTTACGCAGGCTATCCCCCCCTTCAGTCTATTATGAATGCTGCTGCTAGACTAATACACCTCACTAACCGATCCGTGACTGCTGCCCTTCTCTGCCAATCCACCGGCTTCCCCTACCCCACCGTATAAAAAACAAAATGCTAACCACAGCATACAAGGCCATCCACAACATCGCCCCCAGCTACATCACCAACCTCATCTGCAGATATCACCCTAATCGTCCCCTCCGCTCCTCCCAGGACCTCCTGCTCTCTAGCTCCCTTGTTACCTCCTCCCATGCTTGTCTTCAGGACTTCTCCAGAGCCTCTCCCAACCTCTGAAATTCCCTGCCCCGGTATGTCCGATCAGCCCCTAACCTGTCCACCTTTAGGAGATCCGTGAAACCTCACTTATTCAGGGAAGCCTATCCCACACCCACCTAATCTATTACCTTTTGTACCACCTCCCCATACCTTTAGAATGTAAGCTCTACGAGCAGGGCCCTCCTGTCCCTTCTGTATTGAACTGTACTGTAATTGTGCTGTTCCCCCCTCTACATTGTAAAGTGCTGCGTAAACTGTTGGCACTATATAAATTGTGTATAATAATAATAATAATAATAATAATTTCTTCACAACAGTATCTAAGATTTTCTATTACTTTGCAAGATTTTAATATTCCAGTGTAGGCACCCTTAAATAAACCCTTTTAAATTGCAATTATATCAATAGTTTAGGTACCTACAGTGGGGGAAAATAATTATTTGATACCCTGCAGATTTTTGCCCACCTACAAAGAAATGAAGGGTCTATAATTTTTGTCATAGGTGTATTTTAAATGATACAGACAGAATATCAACCAACAATCCAGAAAAAAACACATGATACAAATGCTATAAATTGAGTTGCAATTCAGTGAGTAAAATAAGTATTTGAACCCCAAGCAAAACTTGACTTAGTACTTGGTGGAGAATCCCTTGTTGACAAGCACAGAGGTAAGGTGTTTCTTGTAGTTGGTGACCAGGTCTGCACACATCTCAGGAGGGATTTTGGTTCACTCTTTACAGATCTTCTCTAAATCCTTAAGGTTTTTTGGCTCTCTCTTAGCAACACAAAGTTCCAGCTCCCTCCATAAATTTTCTTTAGGATTAAGGCCTGGAGACTGACTAGGCCACTCCATGACCTTAATTTGCTTCTTCTTGAGCCACTGCTTTGTTGCCTTGGCTGTATGTTTTGGGTCATTGTCATGCTGGAAGAATCACAGCACTTTCTCCCAATCCTTCTCTGAATCATTTAGATGTTTATTGGCATAACTGTATATGTGCCTTCTTGAGGAGGGGGACTCGCCATGTTTGGAGAAAGAAAAATGCTGACTATGACCCTAAGAACACAGTCAAGCACGGAGATGGAACAATTATGCTTTGGGGATGTTTCTCTGCTAAATAGTACTCTATATTCCCATCGCAGACGTTCCTGGACAAAGCTCTAAAAGCTTTGAGTGCTGCAGCAACCACCAGCTGGAAACTGGTTCGGAAAGTCACAATGAGGGTATTTGCCAGCACACCATGGATCGACAGCTGATTTTTTTATTGAAGCACGATCACATCACATATCGGGTAGTTCAACGTTTTGGAGTGACGCAGAACCCCTTCGTCAGGCAAGTGATGATGTAATCTCGGGTCTTCGTCAGGGGTCCTGTGAGCATCTGTAAAAACAAGTCCAATCCACGGAGGCCCAACCTCACAACTTACGGGACTTAAAGTGGTTCTGAAGGCTCAAGGTTTTTTACCTTCATGCATTCTATGTATGAAGATAAAAACCTTCTCTGTGCAGCAGCCCCCCCCCCCAGCCCCCCTAATACTTACCGGAGCCCCAATCTTCCTCCAGCGCTGTGCACGACAGCCTTGGCTCTGCAGGGACTCTCCCTCCTCATTGGCTGAGACAGCAGCGGGAGTGTCAGGGCTGGGCTCAGCCCTCCCTTTCTCAGTGCTCAGCTGTAAGTTAATTGCCAGCAGTCATCGTTCCACAGAGCCTCACCTGATGATCATTTCCTGCTCATTCAGCCCCTTCTGGCTGTTTAAACTGCCTGGTTCATTTCTCCCATGCTTTCGCCTTTGTCAATATATCTGAAGATTCTCTGCTGTATTCCTGTTAAAGACTTGCCTGGCTGACGTCTCTTCTGGTTCCTGATCCTGTTTGCTGTCTCGGACTATGCTGGTCTCTGGCTTCCTGATTTACTGGCTTGCACTGACTACTCGCTTTGATTACCAAACCCTGGCTATGTTTTGACTACGTTTACTATTTGTACCATTTTTACCACTATATTAAAAGGTAGGATTTTTACTGCATTTTCTGTCTCCGTCTGATTCATGGTTCCTAACAGGGAGCCATTGGCTGTCAATCACAGCCAGTAAGCCAATGAGGGGAGGGATGGGTGGAGCCAAGCCACGACTCTGTGTGTGAATAGGCAAGCAGAGCAGCGGCTTGGGAGCAAATTTCCTGAGTGCACTTGGCAGGAGGGAGGGCCGGCTGGAAGGAGCGCTGCCTTGGGTCGGACAGGCAGGGGACTCAACAAGAGGAGGATCGGGGCTACTCTGTGCAAAACCACAGCACAGAGCAGGTAAGTATGACATGTTTATTGTTTTATTGTTAAAAACATCTAAAGCTTTAATATCACTGTAAAGTATCTGCTACTGAAGGCTTGGTGCCAGATACCACAGCATACCTTTACAGGTCTAATGGCATCCATGCTTTGATGGCCCAGGGCTGTTTTGGTGGCAAATATTAGGTTACTCAATATTAGGTGGGTGGTCATAAAGTTATGGGTGATCGGTATATAATCCAATCCAGTGTTGGCAACTTAAAGTGTTTTCACTGAAATGCACATGCACATAGGTATACTGTTTAGAATAAAGTTGTAGGAACGCTTTGTTCACCCCCTTGTGAATGGGTACTTTTTGACAAACTAAAAGTACATCCACTAAACCTATCCCTTGATTTCAGTTCTAACCTAAAAGGGAGAACAGTCGTGCCAATGAAATGTTAAACAAATAGATTTGTTCTAATCGCCCAGCAAAATCCCAAATGTAGATTCATTAAGTGTGCTGCGAGAGTTCCAGCCAGAAAGTACTTTAAATGGGAAATTTCATTTCTAATAAATACAGTGAGTGGCCCCGGAGTGACCCCAGGACTGTCAGGCTTTGGCAAGAGACGAGAGAAAAGAAATACTTATGTACCATTACTGGCCCTTTATCCAAGAGAGACAAGTCCTTTTGGCCCCAGACTCTCCTTTATGTTCGACACCGGCAAAAATTACAACCCCTGATAATGAAATCTATAAAAATGCAGGCTTTTTCTGATTCCAGGGCTCAGGGTTTAGGATGACATGCAAATATATCTGTCATCAAGAGTATTTAAAATAAAAATGAGGTCGCTGAAGGGCAGTGATAAGGGGTTCCTGTTTATATATCAAGACTTTATTTTAGCAGAGCAATACACATGCAGTTACCCACAGCAACCACCATCATCAAGAGAGCAATGCTATAGGACAGTGTTGGCGAACATTGGCACCCCAGATGTTTTGGAACTACATTTCCCATGATGCTCATCCACTATGCTACTCTGTGTAGTTGAGCATCATGGGAAATGCAGTTCCAAAACATCTGGGGTGCCAAGGTTCGCCATCACTGCTATAGGATATCTAAGAAGGCATCGTAATATATTGCAGCTTACTAGACCTTAGTTGTTGTGGCTGCACTAGCTTCAGACATATTCAGCAACTACAGAAAATATCTGTTGATCCTGACAGAAATAGAGTGTCCTTGTCACTTCCTGTGAGCGGAACTGAAAGAACAAACAGTATATTCTTCCGTGAACTTCTATTCCCACCATTTCAAGATGATAAAGGAAGGAAGACATGTTTGAAGTCCAAACTGGGTGACAACCATGGCTCCCCATCTGGTGTGGCCAGTAACACACCTCCTGTGTTAGTGAGATACAACTCTGGATGAATGAGAACAGGAAACAGTTTTTTTCCTTTTGGGATAAAGCTTTTGCATGAATAAATAAAAGCTGATCATTTTAACCACTTGAAGACCAGGCCTATTCTAACACGTTTGGTTTACATGTAAAAAGTTTTTTTTTTTGCTAGAGAGTTACTTAGAACTCCCAAACATTATATACTGCAGATATTTTTTTAGCAGAGGCCCTAGAAAAGAAAATGGTGCTAATTGCAATTTTTTATGTCACGTGGTATTTGCGCGACAGTTTTTCATATGGAATTTTTCTGGAATTAATTAATTTTAATACATTTTTTAAAATTAATTTCAATGCAAAAAAAAACAAACAATATACTGTATATAACCCAATTTTTTGGTAAAGTATGAAAGATGATGTTACGCCGAGTAAACAGATACCTAACATGTCATGCTTTAAAATTACTCACGCTCGTGGAATAGTGACAAACTACGATACCTAAAAATCTCCATAAGCAACGTTTTAAACATTTTTACAGGTTACCAGTTACAAAGGAGGTCTAGCTCTAGAATTTTTGCTCTCGCTATATTGTTCCTGGTGATACCTCAAATGTGGGGGTCGTTTACATATGCGTGCGCGACCTACGTATGCATTCATCTCTGCGCACAGGCACAGGGGGACGGGAGCGCTTCAAAAAAAAGTTTTTATTATTATTTATTTTATTTTTATTTTACACTGTTTCTTCTTTTTTTTTTGTCACTTTTATAGTCGCCCCAAGGAATGTAAACAAAAAAGCCAATCTTCTTCTAACACTGCCTTCCTCCGTTGTGTTGTCTCCCGCTGTCTGCCATTTCTAACATAGCCATTTCGTTTTTAGCAGGCAAGCGGCGGCAAGGAAGAAGACAGCACAAGGAGAACTCAGCTCGGAGAAAAGACAGCACCAGGGGGAGAAGAACTGTCGGAGGACGAAGACATCGGTACCGGAGAAAGAAGACACGTTGGAGCTATGCTGGGGGACATTTTCAAAAACCATCTCTTGTTTTTTTTTTTAATACTTCACTGCTTTTGGGGTGAATGGGTAGGGGTACAATGTACCCCATACTTCTTCATACAGGGGGAAGGCCAGGATACGGGGGTCCCCTTTCTTAAAGGGGGCTTCCATATTCTGATAAGCCCCTTGCCCCCCCGGCCAGAGTTGTGGGGAAGAGGCCCTTGTCCCTATCAACATGGGGGCAAGGTGCTTTGGGGTGGGGAGCCGCCCCAAAGCACCCATCCCCCCATGTTAAGGGCATGCAGCCTGGTATAGACCTGTCCTTAGAAGGAATAATTAATTGGTGGTGATCTGGGTGATATATTATACCTACAAACACTATCAGTTGGCATGCAGTGACAGCCTCCCTTGTACTCAACAGGAGCTGATTTTTATGAAAAGAAGCATATAGTTAATAATAGAAAATAGATTTTGAACATACTATCATTTTAAAGCTGACATTATTCAGACAATTCTGGGTAAGGACTTGATAGACTCACATTGTACTTGAAGAACATTAGTAGGGTTGAAGGGACATCTATTGTAGCAAGTTGTGTCAGCATCAAATAAGAAAGCCTGCAAACATGACAGTCTGCCCCCCATATATACTGTACGCAGCGCCCTGCCCTAGTCAGGCTAAATGTAGTTGCTTTTTGGCTCTGCTGTACTCAGTGGAGAAGTGGTCTGTTTCTAGGTCTGGTCAGGTTTCCCTAAGCTTGGTGGTTGGCTGCTCCTGTCTGCCTCTGGAAGAAGCTTCCAGATAAGGATCAACCACTGAGTTATGAACATTTATCAGACCTCAGCCAATCTCTAAGAGGGGGTGCCCAGCAGGTGGCTGGGGGACGTGATAAATGTTTGGGAGGCCTAGGCGGAGTGTTCTTCCTCTGTTAGGTGGGGTTCCTCTTCTCCTGGGACTCCTGCCCCTGAAAGACAGCTAGAGTGTGTTGGAAGAGTTGCTGTTAGGCCTCAGCATATGCTGAGTTGAGGGCCTGGAAGAGATTTGAGTAAGGCCCCTTTGACGCAAAGGGTCCAATTAGGTCCGTCTGTCAGTTTTTCAGGCAGACCTGATCGACCTGATCGGACCCTCCATTTACCCCTATGGACCGGCATGTGTAAATGTACTTAACACCTACCTCCAATCTGATCTGCTAAACAAAGTAAGGGAATCCATCCTCCTTAGTCTAGGCCGTCACCCTCCGCTGTCTGTTTACATCCACTGGTCCGTAGAGCAGAGGAGCGGTGTATACACCGCTCCAAAGATGCTGTTAGCAGGACTTTTCTTTAGCATCCTGCCAGCGCACCGCTCCAGTCTGAAAGCCCTCGGGGCTTTCAGACTGGAGAGACAGCAGCAGCTCTTTCAGGGCGCTTTGCAGGCGCTATTTTAAGCGCTGTAGCGCCTGCAAAGCGCCCCAGTGTGAAAGGTGTCTAAAGGAATTTTTGCTGAAGGGCGTCACCTGGGGACACTGGTCTGGAGAAGATTTATTTTTCTCCCTCATTGAAGAGTGTCGCATTTAAGCTGGAGTGAGCGGCAGCTGTCCTAAGACATTGTAAGACCTTGATTTGGGATCCAAGTTGTACATGTGCTTGGGGAAGTAAGGGCGAGAGGTTGTTGTAAGGACTGGAGCTGCTCATATAGGGTCCTAGGTTAACTGACCATTCCTCTCATCTTCAGCAAAGACTGTCAGAAAGAGAAGAAGAAAGAGGAGACTGTCTTATTGTTGTTGCTTTTGTTTGGAGTATACTGCACCCTTATCCCTCTCCTGTTCAAGTTTCCTGCAATAAATAAAACAAGTCATCCTCTAGACTGAGCCTGTGTTTGTCAGTGTGCTTGGAACTGTCTGGGTCCAGCAGCTTCTCTACTAGCCAGGGAGACATGGGGTAATCTATAGCATCCCCTACAGGGTAGCGCTACATATATACACAGTAGATATACACTCACCAGACACTTTATTAGGTACACCTTGCTAGTACCGGGTTGGACCCCCTTTTTTCTTCAGAACTGTCTTAATTCTTCATGGCATAGATTCAACAAGGTGTTGGAAACATTCCTCAGAGATTTTGGTTCATATTGACATGATAGCATCAGATTTGTCAGCTGCACATCCATGATATGAATCTCCCATTCCACCACATCGCAAAAGGTGCTCTATTGGATGGAGATCTGGTGAGTGTGGAGGACATTGGAGTACAGGGACCTCATTGTCCAGTGGTGAGATGATTGGAGATTTGTGACATGGTGCATTATCCTGCTGGAAGGAGCCATCAGAAGATGGGGACACTGTAGTCATAAAGGGATGGACATGGTCAGCAACTATACTCAGTGTAGTCTGTGGCATTTTAACAATGCTCAGTTGGTAATAAGGGGCCCAAGAAAATAACCCCCACACCATTACACCACCACCACCAGCCTGAACCATTAACACAAGGCAGGATAAATCCATGATTTCATGTTGTTTACACCAAATTCTGACCCTACCATCAGAATTTCACAGCTGAAATTGAGACTCATCAGATAAGGAAACGTTTTTCCAATCTATTGTCCAATATTGGTGAGCCTGTGCGAATTGTAGCCTCCTTTATTTAGCTGACAGGAGAGGCACCCAGTGTGGTCTTCAGCTGCTGTAGCCCATCTGCTTCACGGTTTGATGTGTTGTGCGTTCAGAGATGGTATTCTGCATACCTTGGCTGTAACAAGTGGTTATTTGCATTACTGTTGCCTTTCTATCATCTGGAACCAGTCTGCCTATTCTTCTCTGACCTCAACAAGGCATTTCCCTCCACACAACTGGTCACTGGATATTTTCTCTGTTTTGGACCATTCTCTGTAAACCCGAGAGGTGACAATATGTTAAAATCCCAGTAGATCAGCAGTTTTTGAAATACTCAGACCAGAACATCTGGCACCAACAGCCATGCCGCATTCAAAGTCACTTAAATCCCCTTTCTTCCCTATTCCGATGCTCGAATTGAACTTCAGCAAGTTGTCTTCACCACATCTAGATGCCTAAATGCATTGAGTTGCTGCCATATGATTGGCTGAGTAGCAATTTGTGTTACCAAGCAATTAAACATGTGTACCTAATAAAGTGGCTGGTGAGTGTGTATATATATATATATATATATATATATATATATATATATATATATATGTATATGTATATATATATATATATATATATATATATATATATATATATACACACACACACACATACTGTATATACTGTATATATTCTATATTGTCCACCTTATAAATGAGTGTGATGACTGATGCCTGTTCTCAGTCAACCAGCAAGGGAATGGTATTGAAGTTGGCAATTACACATTACATGACAGCTTTTAAACTTATATGAAATGAGTAATGCCATTTGATTCCAATGAAGAGAAATTTGTGGGCTGCCATTACTAACCTCCATCCAAAAATCACAGTCTCCTGAATAAGCATGCATCCAATGAAGTCAGATCGCCTTATTTGTGTAACTGGTCTGGGTTAGTGATGCATCAAATACTGAAGCAAGGGGATCGAAATGACAGCCAAATTTCTAACATTTACAGTTTTACGACCCCCCCTGTGACTGTCACCCCTCCCCCCCCCCCCCCTCAGTCTATAGCTCTCCCTCTGTCTTATCTCACTAACTCTGCTGCTAGCTTTATTACCATCGCCATATACATTGAATAGTATGTGTTTGTTTTTCTTTCTTTTTTTTCCTCTCCATCAGAGATTGTGTTTTTTTTTTTTTTTAGTTCTAACATTCTGCTAAAACTTCAGTGTAAATAAAAAAAGTATCACAGACAGTACACAGTTACATAGTAGGTGAGGTTGAAAAAAGACACAAGTCCATCAAGTCCAACCTATGTGTGTGATTATGTGTCAGTATTACATTGTATATCCCTGTATGTTGCGGTCGTTCAGGTGCTTATCTAATAGTTCTTTGAAACTATCAATGCTCCCCGCTGAGACCACCGCCTGTGGAAGGGAATTCCACATCCTTGCCGCTCTTACAGTAAAGAACCATCTACGTAGTTTAAGGTTAAACCTCTTTTCTTCTAATTTTAATGAGTGTCCACGAGTCTTGTTAAACTCCCTTCTGTGAAAAAGTTTTCTCCCTATTGTGGGGTCACCAGTACGGTATTTGTAGATTGAAATCATATCCCCTCTCAAGCGTCTCTTCTCCAGAGAGAATAAGTTCAGCGCTCGTAACCTTTCCTCATAACTAAGATCCTCCAGACCCTTTATTAGTTTTGTTGCCCTTCTTTGTACTCGCTCCATTTCCAGTACATCCTTCCTGAGGACTGGTGGCCAGAACTGGACAGCATACTCCAGGTGCGGCCGGACCAGAGTCTTGTAGATCGGGAGAATTATAGTTTTGTCTCTGGAGTTATTCCCTTTTTTAATGCCAATATTCTGTTTGCTTTGTTAGCAGCAGCTTGACATTGCATGCATCTACTAGAACCCCCAGGTCCTTTTCCATCCTTTCCATCCTTTTCCATCCTAGATTCCCCCAGAGGTTCTCCCCCCAGTGGATAGATTGCATTCATATTTTTGCCATCCAAATGCATTATTTTACATTTTTCTACATTAACTGCTTCCCGACCGCTGCACAACGATTAATGTTGGCAGAATGGCGCAGGTGGGCAAAAGGGCGTAGAGGTACGTCCCCTTTAAGAAGCGCGCTTGCTGCGTTCTCCGTGACCGCGGGTCACGGAGAGGTAGAACGGGGAGATGCCTTTGTAAACAAATGCCAAATGTCAAATGCTTTTTCCAAATCCAGATACACCACATCTACGGGCCTTCCTTTATCTAGATGGCAACTCACCTCCTCAATTTTCTCTGTCACAATTGTACTAATATGGCTACAATCACCTCAAGTAACATTTTCAAAAGAAGTTTAGCATTAGCAGCCACTGCAATTCTCCCACGAGAGATTTATAAACAAGCAACAAGCCTTTTGGGCTAGGTACAGATTCGTGTGTTGTGGAAATGTGCGCAAACTTGCATGAAGTCCCGCAATGCACAAAAAATGAACACTCCTTTTGTAGACATCGGTGGTGTGCCAGAAGCATGGTAACAAAGTACCATGCATTTTGGTGCAGCGTGATTTTACAGAAAGGTTCATGTTCTTCTTTTGTGTAATTTTAAAGAAAGGGTCATGCCTTGAGGGCAGGGACTGATGTGGATGTACAGTATATATGTATCCACCTTACCAACCGCTCAGTGTCTGCCAACTCTCTCCTCCAATCCCTACACTGGCTCCCAATCACCCAGCGAATTAAATTCAAAATACTAACCACAACATACAAAGCCATTCACAACTCTGCCCCGAGCTACATCACCAATCTTGTCTCCAAAGATCACAAAAATCGTTCTCTCCGCTCTTCTCAAGACCTCCTACTCTCAAGCTCTCTCGTCTCCTCCTCCCATGCTCGTCTCCAGGATTTCTCCAGAGTCTCTCCCATCCTCTGGAACTCGCTACCTCAGCCTGTCCGGCTATCCCCTACTCTTGCTACCTTCAGGCGATCCCTGAAAACTCATCTCTTCGGGAAAGCCTATCATGTCTCCAACTAATCTCCTACCACTTCCACCAGCTCATTCCCCACAGTTACAACCTTTTGTACCACCTGCCCCACGCTATTAGATTGTAAGCTCTTCTGAGCAGGGCCCTTGTATTTTATTGTATTATAACTGTATTGTCTCCTATTTATATTGTAAAGTGCTGCGTACACTGTTGGCGCTATATAAATCCTGTATAATAATAATAATATCCTGTTTCCCCGAAAATAAGACCTAGCGTGATTGTCGGTGATGGCTGCAATGTAAGCCCTATCCCCCAAATAAGCCCTACCCTGTTTCCCCAAAAATAAGCCCTACCCTGAAAATAAGACCTACAAGGACTTTAATTAGGGCTTATTTGGGGGGTAGGGCTTATTTTTGGGGAAACAGGGTAGGGCTTATTTGGGGGGTAGGGCTTATATTGCAGCCATCACCGACAATCACGCTAGGTCTTATTTTCGGGGGAAACAGGGTAATAATAATAATATATGTAAAGTGCTGAATAAATTGACGGCACTATATAAGTACCTGTCATCAATAAATACCCTTCTCTTGTGCCAAATGAATGGACTGCCATAAGTATAATGCACAAAATCATGCAAAAATGCGGGCACATCGTTGCACCTGCATAGGTATGCACAGCGCCTAACAGAGACTGTGGTTGGAAAACTTTATACCTGCAGCAGTAAAATGCAGGGACTGCTGTTGCTTACATGTATAGTGATCACAAAAATCAGACATCCTTATCAGCGTACTTGTTCTCTGTCAGTGACTTATGTCGCTGAAGTCAGAGGGTCACCATGACAGCCAGGCAACCAGCATTTGAGGAATGAGAAGACAGCAATCTCGCTGGGAAGTTATCTTCAAGTAGTCCATTGTAGGTGTCTGAAATTCCAAGAAAACGCATCATTTGCAAATGGCGTGCTGATGGTCTGATGTGAACTGATTGAAACATTCTGTTGATAAGAGGTGTCCCTCGTTCCCATCTCTGAAAGTTGGGAAGTATGCTATATATTTTAAGCACAAGGCTGAGAATATTCAATGTAAAATATTAATCATCTCTGCGATATTCCTCATCTACCAATCAGGACTTGCCCTGCTCTTTACTGGACAGTCTTTCCCGAGTTCCCCAAGACTCCCACCAAAGCCCCCTGTGTGTAGTAAATCACTCTCCCATCAGTGACATCACACTTGACTCTTAATAAAACAGCTTTCAGTGTTAAGTTAGTGGGTAATAAAACAGCTTGACACTAATGATGGCTTCCATGTGATAAATTACAGGCATGGATCAGATAAGGGTTCCCCAGCCTAACCTTGAACTAAATCCTTGTTGTTGCTATATTTTGCAGGCTCGGCCCCAATCTGCTATTTTTCTATGGAGGCTGTAATGTTATTTCAAATGCATAAACATGCAGCTTACAATGTTTGTATTAGGGCCAGTACAACGGCAAACCACTTCTATCTGTATCAAATAAAGCTGATACTGTTCTATGCAACTATGACCACCAGAAAGTGAAGGATAAACACACTCGTGTGGGAGGAAGTGAAAGCTAAGCTGGCCATTCAGAGATCTATTGTCAGATGGAGAGAAAAGAATGAAAACCACCAATGCTTACTGCAGACACAGAGGGATGTCAGCTTCAAAATCCTTCTTCTAAGCGCAGTTTCAGGTGACTGATGAGGAGAAAATTTCCTGCATGCTGACAATTCTTCATAACTAATAATATACATTTTAGAATGTTTGTTCTAACTAATTCCTAGTCAGCAATATGGTCATTTAGAAACACTTTACTCATCTGCATGTACAGTGGGGACGGAAAGTATTCAGACCCCCTTAAATTTTTCACCCTTTGTTATAGTGCAGCCATTTGCTAAAGTTCATTTTTTTTCCTCGTTAATGTACACACAGCACCCCATATTGTACACACAGCACCCCATATTGTACACACAGCACCCCATATTGACAGAAAAAACACAGAATTGTTGACAGTTTTGCAGATTTATTAAAAAAGAAAAACTGAAATATCACATGGTCCTAAGTATTCAGACCCTTTGCTGTGACACTCATATATTTAACTCAGGTGCTGTCCATTTCTTCTGATCATCCTTGAGATGGTTCTACACCTTCATTTGAGTCAAGCTGTGTTTGATTATACTGATTGGACTTGATTAGGAAAGCCACACACCTGTCTATATAAGACTTTACAGCTCACAGTGCATGTCAGACCAAATGAGAATCATGAGGTAAAAGGAACTGCCTGAAGAGCTCAGAGACAGAATTGTGGCAAGGTACAGATCTGGCCAAGGTTACAAAAAAAATTCTGCTGCACGTAAGGTTCCTAAGAGCACAGTTGCCTCCATAATCCTTAAATGGAAGACGTTTGGGACGACCAGAACCCTTCCTAGAGCTGGCCATCCGGCCAAACTGAGCTATCGGGGGAGATGAGCCTTGGTGAGAGAGGTAAAGAAGAACCCAAAGATCACTGTGGCTGAGCTCCAGAGATGCAGATGGGAGAAAGTTGTAGAAAGTCAACCATTACTGCAGTCCTCCACCAGTCGGGGCTTTATGGCAGAGTGGCCCGACGGAAGCCTCTCCTTAGTGCAAGACACATGAAAGCCCGCATGGAGTTTGCCAAAAAACACCTGAAGGACTCCAAGATGGTGAGAAATAAGATTCTTTGGTCTGATGAGACCAAGATAGAACTTTTTGGCCTTAATTCTAAGCAGTATGTGTGGAGAAAACCAGGCACTGCTCATCACCTGTCCAATACAGTCCCAACAGTGAAGCATGGTGGTGGCAGCATCATGCTGTGGGGGTGTTTTTCAGCTGCAGGGACAGGACGACTGGTTGCAATGGAGGGAAAGATGAATGTGGCCAAGTACAGGGATATCCTGGACGAAAACCTTCTCCAGAGTGCTCAGGACCTCAGACTGGGCTGAAGGTTTACCTTCCAACAAGACAATGACCCTAAGCACACAGCTAAAATAACGAAGGAATGGCTTCACAACAACTCCGTGACTATTCTTAAATGGCCCAGCCAGAGCCCTGACTTAAACCCAATTGAAAATCTCTGGAGAGACCTAAAAATGGCTATCCACCAACGTTTACCATCCAACCTGACAGAACTGGAGAGGATCTGCAAGGAGGAATGGCATAGGCATAATGGAGAAAGAAAGAAAGAAAGAAAGAAAGAAAGAAAGAAAGAAAGAAAGAAAGAAAGAAAGAAAGAAAGAAAGAAAGAAAGAAAGAAAGAGAAAAAGCGAGAAAGAAAGAAAGAAAGAAAGAAAGAAAGAAAGAAAGAAAGTGAAAAAGCGAGAAAGAAAGAAAGAGAGAAAGAAAGAAAGAGAGAAAGAAAGAGAGAGAGAAAGAAAGAGAGAGAGAAAGAAAGAAAGAAAGAAAGAAAGAAAGAAAGAAAGAAAGAAAGAAAGAAAGAAAGAAAGAAAGAAAGAAAGAAAGAAAGAAGAAAGAAAGAAAGAAAGAAAGAAAGAAAGAAAGAAAGAAAAGAAGAAAAGAAAAGAAAAGAAAGAAGAAAGAAAGAAAGAAAGAAAGAAAAAAGAAAGAAAGAAAGAGAAAGAAGAGAAAGAAAGAAAGAAAAAGAAAGAAAGAAAGAAAAGAAAGAAAGAAAAAGAAAGAAAGAAAGAAAGAAAGATTTATAAAAATGGTTTGCAATATCAATCCACAGCATGGTGGCTATGTGGTTAGCATTGTGATTGGGGTCCCACCATACATGTTATCTGCTAGTGATATGTTCTGCTTAGTATAATGTGTTTTCCTCCCACACCGAAAAAAAACTTCTTGTAGGTTGCTTGGCACCAGAGTTTCTATGTGTTTATGTAAAGCTGGCTATACACACCAGTAGAATTTTGTTCAAATTGTTTTTGTTTTAATAACGCTCGTTAGTGGGGTCCAATTTGTCAAGCTGTGAAATGTACTTGAATGAATTATTGTGTGGATGTTAGTTTAAAGATCTAGTAGTGTATGGCCAGCTTATCCACCTCAATACTGGACACTTTCACCCCCCTCCTGCCCAGGCCAATTTTCAGCTTTAAGCGCTGTCACATTTTAAGTGACAATTGCGCGGTCATGCAACACTGTATCCAAATATTTTTTTTATCATTTTCTTCCTACAAAAAGAGCTTTCTTATGGTATTTAATCACCGCTGGGTTTTTTTTTTTTTGCTGAAAAAAATAAAAAATGACCAAAAAGTTTTTGTCAATTTTGTAAATAAGTAATTTTTCTCCTTCATTGATGTGCGCTGATGAGACTGCACTGATGGGCACTGATGAGGCGGCACTGAATGGCACTGATGGGGTGGCACTGATGAGGAGGCACTAATATGCAGCACTGATGGGCACTGATAGGTGGTACTGATGGGCAGGCATTGATGGGCTCTGAAAGGCAGCATTGATTGGCTTCACTGATGGGCACAGACTGGTGTCACTAATGGGCATAGAGTGGTGTCACTGACAGAGTGGCATCATTGATGGGCACTTTTAGAGCTGCATTGTAATTGGGGCACTGATAATCAGTGCCCTGATTACCTATACACATCCCCCCTGTGAGGAGATGCCGCTAATCGGCTCTCCTCACCTCACACTCTGTCAGTGTGAGGGAAGGAGGGCCAATAAACGACATCTCCTTGTTTACATGTGACCGGCTGTGATTGGACACAGCCGATCACATGGGTAAAGAGCAGTGGCAGCGGGTCTTTGCCGAGATCGGGGTCGCGTCGTGTCCCTGGAGATCGCGGCTAAACTGGGCGCCGTCATATGATGGCGCCCCAGAACAAGAGCTGCCCCGCACCTCTGTCATTTGTCTATATGGTGGGCGGGAGGCGGTTAAAGTAGAACAAGAGGCAAAACTTTTTTTTTACATTTTGGATAGAGTAACGGAGGATTATAACCCCAACAGATTTTTTTTGCCATCTGTGTCCATTTTTTTATTATTATTATACAGGATTTATACAGCGCCAACAGTTTGTTGCACAGCGCTTTACAACATGAGGGCAGACTGTACAGTTACAATACAATTCAATACAGGAGGAATCAGAGGGCTCTGCTTGTTGGAGAGCAGGAGATAAAAATCCGTTGTCGGAAATTCCGATCGTGTGTACACAAATCCGACGGACAAAGTGCCACGCATGCTCAGAATAAATAAAGAGATGAAAGCTATTGGCCACTGCCCCGTTTATAGTCCCGACGTACTGGTTTTACGTCACCGCGTTCAGAATGATCGGATTTTCCGACAACTTTGTGTGACCGTGTGTATGCAAGACAAGTTTGAGCCAACATCCGTCGGAAAAAATCCTAGGATTTTGTTGTCGGAATGTCCGAACAAAGTCCGACCGTGTGTACACCCTAATACAGTGATCAGTGAATAAATACTGTATACTGTAGTAATGACACTGGTGACAGGGTAATTAAGGGTTGACTAAAGGGCAATCAAAGAGTTAAATGTGCTGCTTCTACTCACACAGTTCTGTTTTTTTTTCTCTCCCTGAATGAAAAGGGTTTAGGGAGAGAAGAACCAGCCAGAACTTGTGTCTGTAAACAAGACACAGAGCTGTGATTGCCTCCGGCCGATCAGCAGGTTAATGGGCAAAAATCATTGGCCGAGACCTGCTGACAAACTTGTGTTGTAGCCAATGACAGCACAGGTCAGGCACGCCCCAAACCCTAGAGACAGGTGGCAATGTACAGGCATGTTGTCCGGCCTGCCTGTGCCGCCCGTCCAGAGTAAATCTACCGTTGGTGGGCGGCAAGTGGATAAAGCTGAACTACATCATGAAATATATACAGCCCAGCACAGTTCAAAATAATAATAGTTAAAAGGATAATACTTGCCTTAATTCTGAGACTTTCCCTACACACACACACACAGTTCAGTCTGTAATGGACCCGTCCCCGGACTGTGTCATCATGAAGACTGGGCACAAAGTAATACTACACTGGAAGGTGTTCACACATGATTACTTGAGGGGGAATTGGGGGCTGGTTGGAGTAAAACTACATTTTAACTAGCGGTGCATGGAAATGAAAATTCCGGTGCCAAAACCGAAAATTCAGGATGCACATGGCCGAAACCGAAAAGGACAGTTTTTAGAAAATATATATATTTTCTATCAATTATTGTATCGTATTCAACTTTTTAATTAATATCATGAATTTAAATGCGCTTCCCTTGCAGTGTTAAAAATGCTGCTTGCCGCATTTTTCTTGCATATTTGGTCAGTTAAAAAAAAAATCAACAAAAAAGCACCTCCCCATTGAAATGCATTGAAAACACAGCAAAAATGCATCAAAAAAGGAACCCGTGTTGCATTTTGGATACGGTTTTAGAGTCACATGACCTACAAAAACTGCTCCACAAGCGTGGTAAAAAACGTGGCAAACTTGCAATTTTGGGAGCCCCACTATCGGCACCTTTTTTTTATCGGCAAAGTGCCAATAACCATATTTTTGGCAGCCAATTATTATTATACAGGATTTATACAGTTTGCGCAGCGTTTTACAACATGAGAGCAGACAGTACAGTTACAATACAATTCAATACAGGAGGAATCAGAGGGCTCTGCTTGTTAGAGCTTACAATCTAGAAGGGAGGGTCAAATGAAACAAAAGGTAATAACTGTGGGGGGATGAGCTGATGAAGAAAATGAAAATACAGTCGTTAGGTGTGGGTAGGATAGGCTTCTCTGAAGAGAAGCGTTCACAGGGATCGTCTAAAAGCTAACAGAGTAGAAGATAATCAGACAGATTGGGGTAAGGAGTTCCAAAGGATTGGAGAGGCTCAGGAAAAGTCCTAGAGGCGAGCTTGTGTGGAGGTGACGAGGGAGCTAGAGAGCAGGAGGTCTTGAGAGGAATGAAGAGAACGAGTAGGTTGGTATTTTGGGACTAGGCTAGTGATGTAGCCTGGGGGCTGAGTTGTGGATGGCTTTGTAAGCAGTTGTTGGTATTTTAAATTTAATATGTTGGGTGAGCCACAGCCAATAGAGGGATTGACAGAGAGGAGTAGCAAACACAGAGCGATTGGTAAGGTGGATGAGTCTGGCAGCAACATTCATGATGGATTGAAGGGGGATAAACTATGTAAAGGTAAGCCAATGAGAAGGGAGTTGCAGTAGTCGAGGCGAGAGATGACTAGGGAGTGAATTAAGAGCTTTGTTGTGTCATTGGTTAGAAAGGGGTATATTTTGGAGATATTGTGGAGGTTGAGGCGGCAAGATTTGGACAGTGATTGGACGTGGGGCTTAAAAGAGAGTTCAGAGTCCAGGACTACACCTAGGACCTTGGCATGTGGGGATGGGCTTATAGTTGTGCCATCGATTTTGACAGAGAGATCAGGGGAAGGGGCACATGGGGGAGGGAAAATTATAAGTTCGGGTTTGGATAGATTGAGTTTGAGGAAGTGGTGTGACATCCAGACTGATACATCTGTTAGCAAATTAGTGATACGTGAGAAGACAGAGGGAGTGAGCTGAGGGGTAGAGAAATAGATTTGGGTGTCGTCAGCGTAGAGATGGTTTTGGAAGCCATGGGAGGCTATCAGCTGACCCAGGGAGGAGGTGTAGGTTGAAAATAGGAGAGGTCCAAGAGCAGAAGTTTGGGGGACCCCAACAGAGAAAGGAATAGGAGAGTAGGAATTAGAATTGTAAGTAATGCTAAAGGTGCAGTTGGATAAGTAGGAACAGAACCATCGAAGAGTACAGTCACGGAGACCAAAGTCGTGGAGTTTTTTTTTGAGGAGGGGTGGTCAACTGTATGAAAGGCAGCAGAAAGGTCCAGGAGTAGGGGTACAGAATAGTGTCCATTGGTTTTGGCCATTAGTAGATCGTTTGTTAGTTTTAGGAGAGCAGATTCTGTGGAGTGTTGAGGACAAAATCCAGACTGAAGGGGATCAAGAAGGCTATTCTCAGCAAGGTGGTTGCCCAGTCGGTTGTAGACCAGACGTTCAAGGAGTATGGATAAAAAGGGGAGCAAGGAGATGGGGCGTAGGTTGTTAAGATTGGATGGGTCCAGTGAGGGCTTTTTAAGTATGGGGCTGACTAGTGCATGTTTTAGAGAGTTGAGGAAGATGTCAGAAGAAAGAAGAGAGAGAGAGACTGAAGATGTGCCAATATATAGATGCATCCCTAATTTTACCATTATGGAGGATAGGAACTTACTTGTTCTCAATTTATTCACTGCTATATATGTCCCACTTTAGGGGCTCAGTTAGGCTACAGCTAGGGGCCACGCTTTTCAGGTGCCCTGGCAGTGTGCCTTCATGTATATTTGAATATGCATGCAACTTGGTTTATGTGCTGGGAAATGTTTTGTATTGTTCTGTGTACCTCCCAGGCCATGGATACCTTGCTTTTGTCAGTTATAAATTGATCTGAGCGGTCGCCATTTTTGTTTTCTAAAAATTTTGTGCCATTTTTGTTTTTATAAAAAGTATAAATACAACAAAGTGCTTAAGGTAGGTAACATTGAAAACATATAGATTCACAGCTCTGATCACTTGAAGCATGCAATAACAGGTAATATAGTGCAAAGGAAGAAGGCTGCCATTTTTGTTTTAAGGGACCAATTTAACTTGCTGTAAGGATCTCGTAAACTGATGCATATTATATGAGCTCTGATTACAGAAGTAATGTGGAATACAGTGGTACTATGTGCTGCAATTATTGTAGTATGTGACTGTGAACTGGCTTGCCGACTAACTGTCTCCAGGCACACTGGCACAGTGATGAATTATCTCCTCTATTCCACAAAGTGAAGCCCGAGGAATGTGCCATTGCTAAGAAGCTGTCAGTGGTTTGAGTGTTGGGATAAAGACCATCTGCAATGTGCCAAATGATTCTACATGTCACCATGGGACAGGAAAGTCAGGCACCACTAACCAAAAAATAACACAAAATCCTTATCATGTTCACTAATGCACCGATCAGTACACAGGCAGGCGTGCAGATTTTAAATCTTCCAGTCTTCCATGCCATGGGTTCGTATCACAGAGAGGAAAAAAAAAAAAACACAATCTGCTGCTATTCACCAAATGTAGTACTATCATCTCCAAATGAACGCAAACCTGCACTGATGAAACCTGTACTTCAAAAGTTGGTGAAGTCAGGACGCCTGATGTACATTCAGGTCAATGTCTCCTAAAAGTATTGATGCTACAGCCAAGCTGACAGCTAGAATTTGCAGAGGGACACATTAGCAATGGCCGCCGCTACAATCTCTCAGTGGAGAGTTTCTGTAAGGAAGAGCTGTGAAGTTATTTCCTAAAACACGTAAGCTGCGGGTGCAAGGTGCAAGGGTCATCCTGGAAAATATTAGTCACCGTTATTCCTCTAATAATCTTTGCAATAGTCTTAGTTCAAGGCCAGTCTTCCAAGAAAAGCTAGAGATAATAAATAGGTGAAGGTCATCTACTGTCATACCGCATTGATTCCTCTTTTATTGCTTAGAAAAGAGGAACACTATCACATTCATCTATATGCTGCCTTTTATTTACCTGAATACTATGCGCTACAGTGACGCATCTGTACAAAAAAACAAAAAACAAAATGGTAATTTACAACCCTAGGGTCCATTCTTACTCTAACACAATGCATCTCTAGGCTCCCTGCTATGTCAGTCATGTGACCAAAAGCCTTAGTGGCGGTTCACACAGGGGCAGCACACAAATGAAGTAACATTAGTTTTAGGAAGAGTATGCATTAAAGCCCTTTCCATTACTCTTTACTTATGCATCCCAGCAGGACACTGTTAATTCAGCTTAAAGACTAAATGATTGCCACCCACGGCAACCAATTTCAGCCATGATCATCATATCTATGAACACCAGAATCAGACATCTGATGCTTCAGAAGAAACTAATGATCAGCTTGATTTCATTTATTTGGCCAACTTCTATTGTTCCCTTTTGGATAGAGTTGTTGGCTCAGCTTCGACCCTCCCTCCTTTATACATACAGTAAATCCAAGTATGCATATTTATAGCAAGATTATCCATAAACAAAGATCTTTCAATGATTGGATGGTGCCCACTTGTCAACAGTCAGCTAATGGTGAATGTTACACTTCCCACAACTGTGAAGAGGATTTCGTTTGAACGCAGCCTCTTTTTTTGTACTTAAGTTGAGGTGCATTCCAAGAACATATAACAGGAAGGATGTTATACTCTGTCCTGAGTCATCTCTTGTTCCCCTTTCTATGAAGGCCAAAAGCTGTTTGTTTGATAACGCCCTGGAAGACAGCCACCCCCGCCATCTCTTGGCACGGCTAAGATGAGATGTACTGATCTGTGATGGCTCCACTTTCCTTACTGGAAACCTGTACAGGATACATCCAGGAACACTTCATTCCTAGGCTGCTCTTGAGATGTATCATAACATGGCTTCACTTGCGCAAAGAGAGACCTGGAGAGACAGTTTATTTTTTGCACCATTAATCTGCCCCTGGAATCTTGTTCTGTCACAAGGCGGGCCATTAACCTATGACCTAACAGTGACCTGAAAGCCCGTCACTGGCAGTCACCTTTCCTGGCATAACCTCTCCAAAGTGTGTCTTGTTAGCCAGGGACAGGAGAGATAAGTAGAACAAAGACCATTGCTTTCTCTCTTGACCAGGTGACCTTGTTTTGACCCTGTGCTGAAGAGGTCGCCAATAGGGATCTCACAAAATCCTTAAGGTACTAAACTCTTTAAAAAAAGAAAGATATATTTGTGCAATTTCAGATTGTGTGTCCCCTTTGTAGTGGAGATTTGCCAGAGTAAACTCATTGATCTAGGTGTATTTGTCTAGGTAATACAAGAATTTTTCATATTTAGAAAAATGCAGGCTACTAATTTGCTTCTGCAAGCTGGTTAATGTTGGAATAGTAGGTTAGGTGCTAAAGTTTGACTTTGATTTTCTGACAAGTATGATTTTGTAAAGATGGAAAATGAAATAATCTCCAAGCATGTCCATACATGGAACATCGTGTAGGTAAAGTAGAAGATTCCATGAAAATTTCACCAAAAATTTGACTAGTTAAACACCCTCAATGTTCTAGGTACAAAAATGATGGACACCTGGCTGGCATGAAAGACATTCGTCAAAATGAACTGCTAGATAATAATAACCTGCAGGTTATCATTTTAAAGATTTGCTATCCATACTAACGATCATTTAGATACCCAAATGTTATCTGATTCTGTACCACTCAGTATTTTGTGCTGTATTTTTTAAAGCAAAGGCCCTAGAGAATAAATTGGTGGGTTTTGCAATTTTTAGTGTCACACAGTATTTTCACAGTGGTTTGACACATTTTGGAATTTTAATGCAAAAAAACACAATACATAACCCAATTTTTGTAAAGTATACCAGATGATGTTATGGCGAGTAAATAGATACAAAACATGTCCCTTTTTAAAATTGCGCAGGCCTGAGCAACAGCAACAAACGACGTACATTTTACTATCCATAGGCGACGCTTTAAAAGTCTTTACAGGTTACCACTTTAGATTAACAGAAGAGGACTGGTGCTAGAATTACTGCCCATGATCTGACTTTCATGCTGATGCCTCACTTGTGTGAAACGGTCCCTGTTTGCATGCGTGCGGGACCGGCACCTGCCTTTGACCTTTGCACATGAGCACAGGGGGATGGGGGCACTTTTTTAAATTATTCATTTATCTTATTATTTACATTTTTACACTGTTGCTTTAAAATATATATATATATATATATATATATATATATATATATATATATATATATATATATATATCTATCTATCTATCACTTTTATTGCTGTCACAAGGAATGTAAACATCCTTGTGACAGTAATAGTCAGTGACAGGTACTCTTTATGGAGAGATCTGGGGTCTGTAAGACCCCAAATCCCTCCTCTGCCGTTAAAAGCATTCAAAACTTTTTAAAGATTTTTTAAATGGCGCCGTTGACATCCAGGTAAACCGGAAGTGATGTCAGGTTACCAAAGCCAAGAGCCAATCAAAGCCGGTCCGGGCTTTGTTTGGCTCTCTGACCAGGGTCGCTGGGGTCTCTTGGTGGGACAGGAGAGCCCCAGAAAGCCGTGAAAGTCTGCTCCCGCTGCTTGTAAAAGCAATCCAGCTGCTAGTTAGCCGCAAGGAATGCTTTTACGAGAGAGCCTATCACCAGCTCTAAAAAACGGTACCCGGTATAATCACTTGAAGTCCAGCGAGTAACTGGTTAAACTGTAAAACAACTGCAAACAACTAAAGCCTGCCATAGAGCGATTTTCTTTTCTGCAACCACATTATTATTATTATACAGGATTTATATAGCGCCAACAGTTTAGGTAGCGCTTTACAACTTGAGGGTAGACAGTACAAATACAATACACATTAATACTGTAGGAAGCAGAGGGCCCTTCTCCTTAGAGCTTACAATCTAAGAGCTTACATTCAGTGTTCTTCCAGCATGGGGGGGTTAGGGAAAACTATCCCCTCCAGGAAAAACACAGTGATTATTGCTAGCGGCTATAACAGCCGCTAGCGATAATCACATGTAAAATCCGACAGGCTGGTTGTACCCAAGTTAATAGATTGATCAACTTGGTTACATTCAGCCTGCCCATACATGGTTCGAAGTTCGAACTGTCTATGGCCAGCTTTAGGGCTTTTTAACACCAGAAGCACTGTTGTGCATTTTGCTAAAATTCATTGTTCTAATCTCTTCCCACCAATGTGTCGCACTGCAGTGTGTTAGCAGAAGGTCTTGCATGCCGCAATTTGGGTGTGTTGTCCAAAATGTTATTTTTTTCTACGAGTGAATGAATTTTAGGTCTGTTATGTTTAAATAAAAATTCATTGAAGCAAACATGGGAAATTTTAATTTTGCTCATTTCCCAGGACATCTGCAGTCGGCAAAGAAATGTGTACAGTGTTCCCCGCATGGCCTCATGGAAATCTTGGAAATATTATAAAGTGAAAGGACCAAAACCTGTAGGGAGACCTCTTTAGGAAAAAAATGAAGTGAACCTGAACCTACAGAGGCTCGCCAACCTACTGAAAAATCTACAAATGTTGAGTCTATCTGACGCTTCTCTGGGTTGGTATCACTTGCTGTTTTATGGCCATTAGGCAGATATGTTGCGTACTATCTTGACCTTCACACTTGATCAAGTCTCAAGGCAACTGGACTTAGAAAGAGATCAATAATGGCAAAGTACACAGTTTTTACCTTCATGAACCATCTTACTGAAGCAACAGATTACAGCAGTTAAGGAGTTGCTCTTCTTCTCTAGCTTGTTGATGTCTTCTCTGTTCCATTAGACATTAAATTGTTCTCAGCTCTGGATGAAAATGGCACTTCTCTCACCTCTATGGGTATCTTGTTTTATGCTGGTCACAGGCAGGCACAGTATCTCCTTAAAAGCTAAGCCCACCTTAAAAAAAAAACTGCACATATTTTTGCAGGAAAATAAATGTGCATTCATATTTTTTATGCTTAGTAGCCTGCAATGCAATGCAACCCGCATGGATCATGGGTGCAATGCCAGGCTCCTGCAGGTCTCTACTTTCAGTTGGTGAGCTGGTGAAAGTGTGAATGGACTTTGTGTCTGGTAATCACTGCACTGATGTTTCATGGAGAACTTCTAGTCCTGGGTGATTCACTTGGCACCGTGTTACACCCTAAACACTGGCGTAACATGTAAAATTATGTAAAAGATAAAGGTTAAGAGCAAGTTGTTAAAATAGGACCAATAACCCGCTTCCAACAGTCATAAGTCCTTGGTCATCCGCCCCAGTGTGGTCCTAAACAGCTCACACCTTTCCTGCATGTCAGGTTAGGATTTGGCTCAGGCTAAGGTGTTGTGTAGATAGGAATTTTTGTTTTGCTCCTGACCTCAGTCCTGATTTAATGTTAACATTATAATCTGTCACCACTTCTGCTTTTGCTGCAGTTACTCAAACACTGTATATTACAATTTACAAGGCTGACAAGCCTTTTTGCATTGCCATGTTTGTCTATTTGGACCTTGTAATTCTTTGTGTTACACTTATATGTATTTAAGACAATGTGCCTGAGGTACTCAAGTGTTTTTGGAAGCTTTTTCAAAATTCGATAAAAATATTGAAATGCAGAAAAACTATAATGCACTATATGGCTTTTAAACGATGGTCAGCAGACTAATGCCCCGTACACACGGTCGGATTTTCCGACGGAAAATGTGTGATAGGACCTTGTTGTCGGAAATTCCGACCGTGTGTGGGCTCCATCACACATTTTCCATCGGATTTTCCGACACACAAAGTTTGAGAGCAGGCTATAAAATTTTCCGACAACAAAATCCGTTGTCGGAATTTCCGATCGTGTGTACACAAATCCGACGCACAAAGTGCCACGCATGCTCAGAATAAATAAAGGGATGAAAGCTACTGGCCACTGCCCCATTTATAGTCCCGACGTACGTGTTTTACGTCACCGCGTTTAGAACGATCGGATTTTCCGACAACTTTGTGTGACCGTGTGTATGCAAGACAAGTTTTAGCCAACATCCGTCGGAAAAAATCTTAGGATTTTGTTGTCGGAATGTCCGAACAAAGTCCGACCGTGTGTACGGGGCATTAGAAGGCCAATAATAGAGGGAATTGGAAAAGTCAGCCCCTTCACTATTAAAGAGTGGTCTCACAGTAGTCATATTGTCAATGTATGTTGCTACTGTTATGCAGAGTACACACGAGCAGACTTTTCTATCGGACTGGTTCGACGGACCGAGTCCGGCGGACAATCCAAACGTGTGTGGACTTCATCGGACCTTCAGCTGACTTTTTCTGTCGAAAGTCTGACGGACTTTAGATTTGGAACATGCTTCAAATCTTTACGTCGTAACTCCGCCGGGCCCAGAAATCCGCTCGTCTGTATGCTAGTCCGACGGACAAAAACCGACGCTAGGGCAGCTATTTGGCTACTGGCTATCAACTTCCTTATTTTAGTCCGCTGTACGTCATCACGTACGAATCCGTCGGACTTTGGTGTGATCGTGTGTAGGCTAGTCCGTTCGTTAAACAGTCCATCAGAAGTCCGTCAAAAGTCCGTCGAAAGTCCGTCGGACCAGTCTGGTCGAAAAGTCCGCCTGTGTGCATGCGGCTTTAGACGGAGGATAGGGAAAGCTCAAAATCTGTATAAGAAGAAATCTGTTAAAGCTGTGCTGTGGATTGTAGTGGTGGGCTACATTGTCTTGTGTGCCCGCCCTCAACCTGCAGAACTAGTAGCCCTGCATTGTATGTGGTGAGGATGAGTTTTTGACCATGACCGAGAGCGGCTTAGAGAGGAGACTGTAGTGGAGCAGTCAAGAGCAGATTGAAGGAGCCTATTGCAGTGAGGGGGAAAGTAAGTACCTGTAATAGAGTCTCTTCTGCAACCCTCTAGACTTAATCAACATTTAACCCTTTGAGTGCCAGGGGGCCTGACTGCATAGGTATTTATTTTGTTGTGGCCAGAGCTGGGCTTTAGGGCATCACCTAAACCTGTAATTTAAATGTATGTCTTCTCTGTGGTTCATTTGAAGTTGGGTGGCACCGTGGTGTAGTGGATAGCACTTTCGCCTAGCAGTAAGAAGGGTCACTGGTTCGAATCCCAACCACGACACTACCTGCCTGGAGTTTGCATGTTCTCCCTGTGCCTGCGTGGGTTTTCTCCGGGTACTCCTTTTTCCTCCCACACTCCAAAGACATGCTGGTAGGTTAATTGGATCCTGTCTAAATTGTCCCTAGTATGTATGAATGTGAGTTAGGGACCTTAGATTGTAAGTTCCTTGAGGGTAGGGACTGATGTGAATGTACGATGTATATGTAAAGCGCTGCGTAAATTGACAGCGCTATATAAGTACCTGAAATAAATAAAATAAATAAAGCCATATAAAAGGTTGTGACCCACTGTATTTTTTTTTTTGGCATTGGCACAGGTTGCCCACAGAAGTGCCCAGCTCCCCGTGCTATTTGTTTGGCAATAGCTTGGCCAGCAGTGTCTACAATTGCTCATTAAAAATTCTACTCCCACCGACTTCAGTGAGGTTCACGGTGGAATTAACAAATGATAAATGTTTTTATGGATTTGCCAAACCCCTGGTAAATTAGGTTTGTTCATTCTTCGTTATCAGTAGAAATGATCACAAACATCTTCAAAAATCATTTAACTACCTGTATGTAAGAGTAAAATTGTGGATAAAAGCGCAAGAAAAGGTAAAATGTATTCAAGTTTGGGAACCCTAGTCAGTGCTATCATTACCTTGTCCTCCAAAAACTGTAAGTGAAAAATCTGCCACAGTACTGTCAACATAGTGAGACAAATCTAGATACTTAAACCCAAAAGTTTTGTGTTTTTTTTAACCAAAAATGGACAATTTCTTTTATACATAATTTTAGTTGGGGAAAAATTTTAGCCGTTTTTGATGTTGTATTTAACAATTACTTTATATCTCCTCATCTACATCAACATCAAAGGACCAATGCTCCTCCCATCCATGTTTTCAAATCCTTCATGGATGTTTACTGGATAATGACTCTTGAGCTAAATTCATAAAGAACAATGATGTTCAGTTATTTCTATCAGAAAGTATAAAAGAATATTCCTGCACTTAGTGTTAATCTCCCTCAAAGCAGTGGCGGCACGTCCATCAGAGGCGCCCGAGCGTCGCCTCCTCTATCCACGTCCGCCACCCCCCTGCTCTATCCAAGGCCGCTATTTTGACAGAACTCCATCACCCCCCATTCATGCCTCCGGCCCCTTTCAGGACGCTGGCGGGGGTGTTTTTTTTGAAGCACCTGATTAGAGCCAGAGACTCTAATAGGCTTCAAAATAGGGTGGGCTTGTGGCACAGGGCATTGCGCCAGGAGCCCACCCAGGTGTTACAACAGCGAATGAATATTCGCTATTGAGACGCTGATCCTCAATATGGCCAATCAGAAGCAGGTCTGAGACTCGTTTTCCGATTTTCCGGTAACCGTCGGTGAAGCCCGGGAGAAGCACTGCCCACCATAGATGGGGTAAGTGCACCAGACCCACCCGGCCAACCAACCGGGCAGGGGGATTGGGGTGGTACTGTTTCCAGCCACCCCAAAAAAAAGTACCACCAGCAGCCACTGCCTCAAAGTATGCCAATTCTTAACAACTCAGGCAGTTGCACTCACTGTATTGCACATAATAATACTAAACTATGAAAAAAATGGGGGTGAAGTGTGTTGTGCTGTCATTTAAAGTGCATATAAGTGCCTCATATTCATAAACAAATCAAAGAATAAAATTATAAATATATATAGTGTCAAAATATGTAAATATATAATATATTCCCCAAATTCATAATATGCTTAATAACCCATAAAAGATAAATTAAACAGTAATAATCCCAAATTCATAAAGTCCATGTGCTGGATTTGTTTTGGGTCGAGTACTGTTGGGTGATCACCAGAAGCACAAGGAATTTACTAGGTGCACAGGGGGAGCACTGTGATTTTCTTAAACGTATCATTATTCAGATTGGGACTTTTTTCTCATCTTCTTTTCTCTCTTTTTTTTTTTTTGTTGCTACAAATAACAGCACATGGACTTCATGAATTTGGGATTATTACCGTTTATTTTGTTTTTTTTGTATGAAGTATTAAGCATTTTATGAATTTTGTGAATATGTTATATGTTTACAATTTTTTTTACACTATATTTATATATTTAGCATTTATTTCTATGATGGCCCATTAATGTTTTTCCGCTGGGTAGGAACAGGATGGCATTGTGCTCGCCCCATATACAAACTGTTGAGCTATTGCTAAATTTTACTATCTTTTGACATTGCAACTACACATTTTAGTACATGGATAGCAAAATAATTTGAAAAAAAAAAAAAAAAAAACAATTATTGCACAAGGATTAAAATATAACCCTGACATTGTTAGTCTTGACAACAAAAGCTCTTAAGCCTTGCCTTGCCCACTTAACCAAAAAATGTACTCAACTGAAGAAGTGACAGGTTAATAGGTGATTATTAATATCCACTTTTTATTTCATTCTGCAGCAGAGTGGTCCAGATAAGAGATTTTTGTTGTAGTGGTATGTATGTGAAATATTGATTTTAGTTTTCTTTTCTCTTGAAACAAAGCGGATATACCTCCAGTATCACTGATTAATATCTTGAGAGGCTGGTTGCCAGTGAGATAAAACAAGGAACAACAGGCAAAAACATGAGAAGCCGTTGACTCAAGGTGGTTCTTTACATACATAGGGAGATAAGGAGAGAAAATCTTGGTAGGGAACTGTTGGATCACATCATGGAAAAAGGATAGAAAAATACAGAAAAATTGTTACCAATAGTCAATGCGGAGGTATGGAACAAAATAAAAACATTTTTGTGCTCATATGCTGGACAGCTTATCGAGTGGACATAATCACAGCAAGGTAATGTTTTCTGATGCAAAACTGTGGCCTAAAAAACAGGAAATTGCTGGGGAAATTTACTAAAACTGGTGCATTCAGAATCTGGTGCAGCTATGCAAGGTAACCAATCAGCTTACGGTTTTTACCCCACGTTCCTATCCGTTTTGACATGCGATTTGACAAATCGCCGGCTATTGCCGGCAATGGCACCGTCCAAATTAGTGTGACGCCAACTTGTGGCGTCGCACTGATTCCCAAAAGTAGTTCCTGTACTACTTTTGGCAACTTCGGGGGAGTTTTGAATAGACATCTGTGCATGAACCCGCACAGATGTCTGTCAAATCTCCCCTGAAGTCGGACTGCATTGCCGGTTTGAAATTGTGCGCGTAAACCTGCCCTCAATGTGAACCTGGGCTTATTGTCAAAGCTTAATTGAACCAGCTGAAGTAAGAAGATGATTGGTTACTATGCACAGCTGCGCCAGTTTCTGTGTGCACCAGTTTTTTAATCTACCCCACTATGTCTCTTCTGCAATAAAGGCTTCTTAGGCCCCTTTCACACATGCAGACTGTTCAGGTCCGCCTGTCAGTTTTTTCCGGCATACCTGAACAGACGCTTAATGCATCTCTATGGATCGACAGATGTCAGCGGTGACATGTCCGCTGACCTCCAATCCGCTCCACTAAATCCAGATGGATAGTGGTCCTATTTTCCATCCGTCTGGCGGATCGGATTGGATGAAAACGGACAGGCGGCCCGTTTTCATCTGATCTCCTCATAGAGGAGAGCAGAGATCTGACAGGTCCGTCTGTGCACAGTGAGCGAAGACAGACCTTTCATCCGCCGGCCAAGCGGGGATCAACGGATTGATCCCTGCTGAGCTAGCGGAGTCCATCGGATCCATATGTGTGAAAGGGGCCTTACCATCCTCCTCTCCTTTACAATGTACTCTGAGTTGCACATGTGCAGCTCAGTGTACAATTCTGCCATCTGCCAAGCACCTGAATGAATCCACTCCCGTGTACCTGCGGGGGAAATATGCCATCCAAAATAGCCAAAGAGCCCGCACCCAGAAGAGGATGTCTAGTAGAATATTTCCCTTGCACACTTTCCTGGAGATGGCTTGAAGAAAGTGGGTGCTGTAGCAACTATCAGCTGGGAACCAGTATCAATGGCCAACACACATGGATCTTCAAAATAATGTACAATAAGTAATTACAATTCACTTCTGTGAATATGATCGCTTTAAACTAGTTTTTGGATGCTATTTTGGAGATCCATGTTTTGCTGGTGATATTCACAGATTAGCTATAACTTTATGACCACCCACCTAACATTAAGCTCCCCTTTTGCTTTCAAAATGGCCCTTACCTGCCAAGGCATGGAGGAGGGGAAAATACAGGAAGCGCCACCTCAGTGTAGTAATAAAGCAAAGTTTTAATCACAAAGTACCGTATATACTTGAGTATAAGTCGAATTTTTCAACACATTTTTTGTGCTCAAAGTACCCCCCTCGACTTATACTCGACTCAAGCACTTTTCTGCAGCAAAAAAATTCATTTTCCAAACCGAATTTGGGGCTCCGTGTCTCAGGGCCACTTGGTGCTAGGAACCCCAAATTTGGTGTGCTAACCCAGTGGAACTGGATCCACAACATATCCAAAGTTGGAGTTCCTAGCACCAAGTAGCCCCGAGATACGGGGCCCCAAACTAGGTTCGGAAAATGTCATTCTCTGCTGCAGAAAAGTGCTTGACATTTTCTGAACCAATTTTGAGGCCCCGTATCTCAGGGCCACTTGGGGCTAGGAACCCCAAATTTGGTGTGCAAACACAGTGGGCCCTGTATCTCGGGGCCACTTCTTGTTATAAACCTCAGCTTTGGATATTTTATGGTGCCAGTTCCACTGGGTTTGCACACCAAATTTGGGGTTCCTAGCGCTAAGTGGCCCCGAGATACGGGGCCCAAAATCGGTCAACTGTGTCCATCTGCAGCAATGTCATTTCGAGACCCTTTGGGTTCAGAGACCCCAAATTTTGGCTGCAGCTAGGGGGCATCTAGGAACCCTTAACTACCGAGTTTGAAGTTCGGGGGACCTATGGCTGCAAATGGGCACAGTGAGGCATACAAATGGGCACAGTGAGGCATGCAAATGGGCACGGTGAGGTTGCATATGGGCATTGTTGACCCTCTTTTCCACTTACAGTAGCTGTGCATTTCTCACCCTCGTCTTATACTCAGGTCAATAAGTTTTTCCCATTTTTTTGTGGTAAATTAGGGCCTCGACTTATACTCGGAACGACTTATACTCGAGTATATACGGTATATATAACACTCACAAGATGGGAATAAATATTAGGCTCATCTGTGTGATGAAGGTGGTACCTCTCCAGGCGCCCGAGACCGTCATCCAGGCATCTGGGAGATGGCAGGGGATCTGTTTAGACAGTCCTGTGGCCACCAGGAAGTCAACCGGAAACCAGCATCCTTGGACGCCTGGTGAGTTACCACCTTCATCACACAGATGAGCTTGATATTTATTACCATCTTGTGAGTGTTATATATACTTTGTGATTAAAACTTTGCTTTAATACAACACTGAGGTGGCGCTACCTGTGCTTTCCCCTCCTCCTTATCTGTTTACAGAGCTGGCTCTCTCTGAGGATAGCTGCCGCCATTCATTTTAATAACTGATCCTTTAAGGACAAATGGACTTGTATTATTATATGACTATTGGTTTACTATCATATGTTTACAGTCACCCCATCACTGCGCTTAAAGTTTCTTTTCCTACGTTAGTGCCAAGGCATGGGCACCACTGGACCTCTGAAGGTATGCCGTGGTATCTGGCACCAAGCCATCAGTAGCAAATACTTTAAAGCGGAGTTCCACCCAAAAATGGAACTTCCACTTTAAGGGAAGGTGACTCCCTGACATGCCACATTTGGGGGGGGCAGATACCCTCTTTTTAGAGGGGTCCAGCTCCCACTTCCTCCTGGGGAAAACCACGGCACCAGAAGTAAGTTCACCTCTCCCCCCCTCCCTCTCAGCAATCATCTGGGACACATCACAGGTCCTGGATGATTTCGCGGCCAGTCACAGCCGGGCGCCCACAGTGACAATGCCGGCGCCGCAGAGAGGAGAGAGAGATGAGTGGGGCTTCGTTCCCCCACATCGCTGGACCCTGGGACAGGTAAGTGTCCGATTATTAAAAGTCAGCAGCTACAGTATTTGTAGCTGCTGACTTTTAATTTTTTTTAGTCGGAACTCCGCTTTAAGTCCTGTAAGTTGCAAGGTGAGGCCATGTGTTTTTCCAGCCAATCTCACAGATGCTCGATTGAATTGACATCTGAAGAATTTGGAGGCCAAGTCAACACCTCAAACTCATTGTTGTGTTCCTAAAACCATTGTTGAACCATTTTTGCAGTGTGGAAGGGCACATTATCCTGCTGAAAGAGGCCACTGCCATTAGGGAATACCGTTTCCATGAAGGGGTGTACTTGGTCAACAACAATGTTTAGGTAGGTGGTATTTGTCACGTAATATCCACATGAATGGCAAGACCCAAGGATTCCAAAAAAGAACATCGCCCAAAGCATCAAATTGTCTCCTCTGGCTTTTTCGTAATTCAAAGTGTATGTCAAGCCAAAAAAGTGGTGTTTCATTCTTACATTGAGTGGGGAAAAATTAAAAACCCCTTTAAAGTTTTACAGTTATCTGGAGGTTTGTTAGGGGAACCCCCAGATAGCAGTGAAAAACCTGACAGGGGTTTTAATTCTTCCACACAGAAGTTTTGGATAAACCTACACTTTAAAGATGAACTCCAGACAGATTTAAAAAGCACACATTAAGGCTTCATTCACATGGCCATGAAATATTTACTGATGTTATTACACATTTTTTTCACAGTGTTACACAGTGTTTTCTAGAAGAAAAGTTAATGCGTAATGATCAGTAAAATACTTGTGTATAAATACGTTTATATGCATAAAGACATGTATGTGTACATAATGATCAATTATTTTTCACCTTTGTTTAGACTTAATTTATGTGCTTACAAATGTGTATACATGCACTTATACACTTAAGCACGTAAAGCGCATGTTCTTAGATGCAGATTTTTGGATTCTGTGTTACAGATCTGAAGGCAGTGCATGTTTATGATGTCTGGTGGGACGAAACGCGCTGGGTGACGTTCGTGGCAATTGCTTTTTACCCCCTAAACAACAAGATTGGTTTATCTGAAATCCTGTAAGTGTGAACCCCTCTTTTTTAAAATAAAAAACGGAATTACACTATGTGGATTCATTTGTCTTCCATGTCCAATGCTAATGGGATGATTTAACATCTGCTGCATACTTTGGAGTTCGTGAACATCTGTGCCTTGGGGTCTACCTTCCACCTAAAGCTCCATCCACAGATTACTTCATTGAGGCTAATCCTTCACCATGCCTGTTTAACCCATGTGCTATACAGTACATGTGTCCACCTTATCTGGTAAGTGTGCCAACCTTACTTCCCTTGACTGCACTTCTTGATCAAGCACTTTTCAAGTTTTTTTACTGCAAATTACGCACTATTGTTGACTTAATCACACCATTATGGTTCACCCAATCAAGATGGACTAACATGTTATGTTATTACCCTTTTCTATTTTATATATATCAATTGTTTTATTTTTCCTTTTTTTCACAAAAATTTAAGTGCTACACTATTGTTTTTATTTGTGTGTTTCACTTTGTGTCTAGTGGAGTGTTGGCTGCTCACCCATTTACCTATGCGTAGTTTTTTTCCTTTTATCTAGTCCATGTTTACCACCTGTGTGAATGGCTCCATTGAATGCAGCTGTGTTCAGATCCGTAATTGAAAAACACTTGTAGATGCGTTTTAGGCCCTGTGAATAAAGCCTAAGGCCAGGTTCACATATATGCGAATTGGATACGGGTTTCCCAGCATCCAATTCCCATGACAGGAGAGTGTGACCTTCTCTCAATGGAGTTGGTTCACACATCTCCGGGGCGCCCATGGCCCGCATTTGGAAAGGGTCCTGTGCGTCCTCTGGTCCGATTCAGGCCCTGCTTTGCACCTGAATTGGTGAACAGGGGCGCAGCAGACCCCTGCTGTGAGCGGCGGCCGCAGCATGTGTGGAAGGAGCCTCAAACACACTGACTTAATGGGAGAAACCCAAGTGCGATTGAAGCTAATATGAAGTTTGTCCAAGATTACTGGAAAGTGGCTGTGAAGGTCAGATGGAAAATGAAAGCATTAGAGAATTTGAATATTTCAAAATAATAAAAAAATTAGAATCCCTCTAATAGTATCTGTTTGATCCCTGATGGGACTGGGAGAGAGGGACTAGTGTGTTCTGGAGCACCCAGAGAAAAGCCATTTACACAGGAGGAGGACCTGCATATTCTGGTCCCTGGTGGGAACTGGATTCAAGAACCTAGAAATGCAAGGCTTTTCTTAGTTGCTAAGAGTGTATATGTGCTCCTCAAGAATATGTGCTAGGTGGGCCTTTGCGAACCTCGCACAGACACCTGGGTAAATGCTTTTTTTTTCACAGTCTGAGGATACAACACGAGTATGTATACTTGAGGGAAAAAAAATGACTTTGATTGTTTTTTCTTGAGTATTTATTATAAGGAAATATGACTATATAGTCATGCAAAACTGTAATATAATGACGTTTATCTAGAGCAGATTAGGATCATACATACATTGTTGTAAAAAAGCAAGCATACAACAAGGAAATAGCAGTGAGCTCGCTGCAGCGGATCTTTCCCCATTACTGACTTGCCATGCCTTATTCTGTCCTTCTGGATGGAGACAGCCATCTTGTTATTTGCAGGGCTTTGCTTCCCCAAATCAGAGCTGATACTGTGATGACTGGTAATCTGATGAATGGTGGGGGAATATTCAAGAAGCAGCAGGAAAGTGGAAGAATAAAAAAGCACACAGAGGAAAAAAAAAACAGAAGCAGGGAGATCTTTGCCCTGCAGATCATCAGGTACAGATTCCACTCCAGCAAAAAGAACAGCACAGTCAGCACACATTAGTGGCATCACCATATCGCATTTCAAATCTGGTGGGACAAGGGGAGCAGTGCCTTAGATGATCTCACAATGCATATTTCAGGAGAAAATCAAGACAAGAAGGAAAATCTTTCAGGGAACTGCTTATGTAAAATTAACAATTCTAGATGTCCCCCATAAGACATCAAATCTTCACTTTTTGTGTTCAAGTTCACTTTTAAAGATAACAATCATATCAATATCACTATTAGTCCCGGTTCACACTGGTGCGATGCGGGAAACCCTGCGATTTAGTGCCGGTTCACGCATTGCACCTGAATCGCACACTGGTTTACACTGACATCTGCAAACCGCTTGGGGGTGTCAATGTAAAGTTAATGACACCCCCAGATCGGTTCACAGAACGCAGTGCAAACTGTCAAATGGTTAGCATAGGTGTGAACACCCAATGCAATCTGATTCCAGTGCGGACCAAAAAAAAGGGTCCTGCACCATTTTAGTGCGAATGCGATGCGTTTTCAGCCATGCAGTAGGAATCACATGCAGTGTCTGTGATTGCACAATTGTGAACCCAGCCTTAATGTAAAGGCTCTGAGCATAGATGTGCATACAGGGTGTGCCAGAGGTGCCCAGGCACACCCTAATCACCCTGTGCAGCACAGATTCCCCCTATTGCCCTGCCATACCCCCCCCCCCCCCCCGCAGCGCGGACAGTTTCCCTCTTTTCCTCTCCCGCCAGCTGTTACTGCAGGGATGTTTTAGGATGGGTGGGGGAAAGGGCCGTTACATATGAAAATGAACCGGGTCCCTTCCCTTTCTGAATGAACATCGTGAGTGATCGGTGGTGTGTGTTTGAGCTTTGGGGTGCATACCCTAATGCAATAGGCTGCACACACATATGGCTCTGAGTTAAAATAGTTTGATACAGTGCAAGAACTGCTTTTTAATCTCTGAAAAAAGATCAATCCATCACACCAGACTGGACAAAGGGTTGAAAATAATACATTGTAAGTGTGAAAGCAACATACCACTTTTGTATTGAGTTTATGTCTAACACAGGCAGTCCCCATTACAAGGGTATTATAAGTTATCACCACGAATTTCAAGAATGTCCTTATCAATTCACCTAGCAGAGAAAAAGAAAACTGGAAAAAAAAAAGGCGAATAAACAATCTTATCCAACCGTGCCTGCCAGACTGTCTCGCTTTAACAAATATTAAAACCATTATGCTTGCTGCCATGCAGGGCAGGTCTGTGTGCATACGCCGTAGGCGCCCTGGCACTGGACCATACAACGAAACACTGCGCCCCATGAGTTGGGTGACCTTGGGGAGGACAACTATGATTCAGGCTGAGATCACAACGCGTCAATAGTTTCATGTCTACACGTAGAGGAAATTAAGGTTTAGTCTAAAGGTAATTTGTTTTGAAGGGACCTATTGTGTATTTTATGTTTTTTTTTTTTTTTGTTTTTTTTTTTTATGAGTCCTCACTTTCCATCATCATTGTAACATTTATCCGAACTTACACATGATTATTAAACACGAATATATTAATATAAGGCTTCATGTACACGGGACGTTTTTACCACCTCTCCTGAACAATTTAACTTGACAGATAGTAACCCACGTTTAAAGCGTCCGTTTTGTCGCGTTTACATGCCGCGTTTGCGTCTAGAAGCGTTTAAAAAAAATACATAAATAAATTAAAAACGCCTGTAAACAAAACGCAGCTAAATGCAAGTTACTGCGCTTAGAAGCGATTGGCACTTGAAATGCCTGTAAACTCAGCTTCTGAATGCATTTTTTTGCGGTCCAAAAAAAGCCTCTAAACTCAACTGCCTAGAAACGACTGTAAACGACTCTGTGTACATGGACAGATAAGATAACATGGAGGAGAGTTCAGGGGTAGCTGAAAAAAACTGCCAACTGCTCCTAAACGTCTGTTTACCAGCAGCAGTGTACATGAGGACCTAAAGGTATGTAGGTTCTCTCTCCAGACATGGCAACCAGCACATCGGCAATCAAATACTATCAGGAAATCAATTTTAGGATAAGCCACCCAGTCAGTATTTTGTTCTTAAGTCTACAGGATTCCGATCCTGGACTTCCGCTGAGATAAGACGCACCCAAATAGTATATTCACATTCCATTTATCTTTTTAAAACATTAAAGTGGTTGTAAAGGCAGAAGGCTTTTTATCTTAAAGGGGTTGTTCGGGTTCGTTTTTTTGTTTTTTTTTAATAACAAACATGTTATACTTACCTCCACTGTGCAGTTCGTTTTGCACAGAGTGGCCCTGAATATCCTGTTCTGGGGTCCCTTAGCGGCTGTGTCGGCTCCTCCACACAATAGCTAACCCCCCCCCTGGGAATATCTATCCCGAGGGGGTTAAATTGCGGGCGCACTCCCTGTCATACACGCTGCATCCATAGACACAGAGTGTATATCTCGGTCCCGCCCCCGGCGGCCGCGTTATTGCATGTGATTGACAGCAGCGCGAGCCAATGGCTGCGCTGCTATCAATGTTTCCTATCTATCCGATCAACAGCCAGACTCCGTGGAGAAGAGGACGCCGGGGGACGCGCACAGCAGATGAACGGGCTCAGGTAAGTAAGCGGGGGGGGGGGATGGGGGGCCGTCATTGCCAGGTGTTTTTTCACCTTAATGCATATGATGCATTAAGGTGAAAAAACTCGAACCTTTACAACCCCTTTAATGCATTCTATGCATTAAGAAAAAAAGGGTTCTGTGTGTAGCAGCCCCCCTCAGCCATCCTAAGGCCCCTTTCACACTGGGGCGTCGGCGGTAAAGCGCCGCTATTTTTAGCGGGGGTTTTTTGGCCGCTAGCGGTTTTGACCCCTGCTAGCGGCGCGAAAAAGGGTTAAAACGACCCACAAAGTGCCGCTGCAGCGAGCTCTGACTTGCTGGAAAAACTCTACCACTGGCAACTAACCAACTCTACTATCTCCTAGCTGTAGAACTGATTCTCAGTTCTCAATTGAGGCGGAGAGTCTGATGAGAAAAATGTCTGTTAGGATCATCCGAACTGATAAATCTGATGCTTCTACATAGATTGTACTACAACCCTTTCACATATCCTCTTAGCTGATCCTGAACTATGTAAGTGTGTGCAGTGCTCTAGATTAATCATTAACAAAATGGCAGTCCTCAGTGGTGGTATAAAGAAACACTGGTGGTGTGACATGCCAAGTAATGACACAGTACTGCACACACATATGCAGTTGGATTGGCATGTTACCAGCGATTTTAGGCATGATCTCAGATGTCATTGATACCCAGCATTATTTTCGCCATGCAACAGACAACACTGAGTTTCTGCAGGCTTTCCATAGAGCTTGTATCTCAGCCAAAGGCAGTTGCAAGTTAAAGCGTTTGTTACCCCAACACTTCATATTCCTGATATGTGCCTGCTGTACCATGTATTTGTATGAGAAAGTATACTGTTCTCTTTGTATTGCTTCCCCTATGTAAAATCCCTGGTGTTCCTGCCGGTCCATCTGCTTTCCTACTAAAAACTGACCACAATAAGCAGGAGAGCACACAGTGGTCCATTCTCTAGCTATGCTGGGAACTCAGTGTACTCTCCTCCAATGATCAGACTTGTCCTTACATGCCTCCACTGCACAGCCATTCACTGGGAAGCTCAGTGTGCTGTTGCTTCTTCTCCCCCCAACACTTAAGAAGCTGAGAATAGAAGGAATGTGATCAGTGGCGGTTGGTGAAGTTTTAGGATGGGGGGGCCCCAGACCCCACCTTCCGTTTTGACTCCTCCCACTTCTCATAAGCCCCGCCCCTTATAGAGTCCACCCACTCCGCCCCCTGTATTCAACTTGCTTCCACCCATAGTGTCAGTAGTATACAGCTCAGCATCACAGGACATAGTATACAGCCCCGGAATCACAGGACAGAGTATACAGCTCAGCATCAAAGGACAGAGTATATAGCTCAGCCTCACAGATCAGGGTATATAGGTCAGCATCACATATAGGGTGTCAGAGAACTCACAGTGCTAATGCCCGTCTCCGTGCAGCAGTGGCTAATTCCCATTCCGCTAATGCCAATGGCCATGAGCAGCGTCCCCGACAGAGGCGACCGAGTTCCGGAACGAATGTGCGCACTCGCGCACCGATACGAACGTGTTCGCACACTCGCACACCCATGCTAATGCATGTGCGCACCTGCGCACGCACATTCACGGCCACCAATCCTGGCGCATGGCGCCCTATATAAACAGAGTCTCTGCCTGATACCAGTGCTGGATCGTCTTCAGCTTGTTCCTGAGTTCCTGATTGCTTTTTGACCTGTTACCTTGCTCCTGACAAACCCGGCTTCCTTGACCATTCTCCTGGATCACCCCTGCCTGTTATCTACCTTTACTGATTATACAGACCTTGGCTTGGATTCTCTACTATAGCTCTGCTTCCTGATTCTGTACCTAGCTGCCAGCCCGTTGCCAACCTCTGCCTGTCCTTGACTACGAACTTGCCTTCCGTTTATGTACCTTGTTGCCAGCCAGTTGCCAACCTTTGCCTGTTTCTAACGTTGCAGTTGTTCCTTAATCCATACTTACCTGCCTGGCTTCTGCTGAACATTTCTGGTGATCAGTCTTCATGCCTTCCTCCCAGAGGACCCTGTATCTTCAAGCTCCAGCCTTCAGCCTGCAGGCACCTGCACTCTTTCATTGCCCCAGCACTCCCTGTCCTCACTACCAGGGGTGTCGGGACCGAAACCGTGCAAGAGGCCCCCCTTAGCATTTCAGACCCGGCTGTAAAGTACGTGACATAGGGTATATAGGTCAGCATCACAGATAAGGTATATAGATCAGCATCACAGATAGGGTATATAGGTCAGCATTACACATAGGGTATATAGGTCAGTATTACAGATGGGGTATATCACAGATAGACTATATAGGTCAGCATCACAGATAGGGTATATAGATCACCATTACAGATATGGTATATAGGTCACCATCGCAGATAGGGTATATAAATCAGCATTACACATAGGGAATATAGGTCATCATCACAGATAGGGTATATAGATCAGCATCACAGATAGGGTATATAGGTCGGCATTACAGATAGGGTATATAGGTCAGCATTACAGATAGAGTATATAGGTCACCATCGCAGATAGGGTATATAGATCAGCATTACAGAAAGGGTATATAGGTCATCATCACAGATAGGGTATATAGATCAGCAAAAAAAAGAGGAAAGTGCACCAAAAATAAGCCAAGTCCATAAATCATTGAGGATACAAAATAAGGTAGTACTGAGTATTACCAGGGAGGCGGACTTTTTAGGCTAAGAACCAGTGGAGAAGATATAGCAGTATAAAAAATATAAATTTATTGAAAAATACAATATCTAAAAAGCAATGACAATTGTAACATATAGCATCTATGATTATTGTGCAGTGAGCCCTTGTATGTCTACGCGTTTCACCGTTAGGCTTCCTCAGGACACGGCCAAGGTTCACAGATGAGACAGAGAAGGAAATATGCCTCTCTATCTTAAATTGAAATGCAAAATTATGCAAGTCACGGTAGCATGAGAAAGTTTAATCAGCAGTAAAAAGTACACTGCACACAGTGTATTGCTGTCTCCCAGGGGCACGCTGGATTATTTGTATCCTGAATATGCAGCGATTGGATTGTATTGAGCCTTCAGCATTGCTGATACTAAATCCAGGATCTAAGTGGTGAATCTGGTGTTGGCCCTCCTCCCTCTAATGGCTGCTCCCTTAATTAGGAATATTGTTTACATGCCCCTGCTGAGATATTTAGCTATATCTAATATACTTTCTTACTGCTGATTGAACTTTCTCATGCTACCGTGACTTGCATAATTTTGCATCCCAATTTAAGATAGAGAGACATATTTCCTTCTCTGTCTCATCTGTGAACCTTGGCCGTGTCCTGAGGAAGCCTAACGGTGAAACGCGTAGACATACAAGGGCTCACTGCACAATAATCATAGATGCTATATGGTACAATTGTCATTTTTTTTAGATATTGTATTTTTCAATAAATTTATATTTTTTATACTGCTATATCTTTTCCACTGGTTCTTAGCCTAAAAAGTCCGCCTCCCTGGTAATACTCAGTACTACCTTATTTTGTATATAGATCAGCAACACAGATAGGGTATATAGGTCGGCATTACAGATAGGGTATATAGGTCAGCATTAAAAATAGGGTCTATAGGTCAGCATTACACATATCTGTTAGGTCAGCATTACAGATAGGATATATAGGTGAGCATTACAGATAGGGTATATAGGTCAGCATCACAGATAGGGTATATAGGTCTTCATTACAGATAGGGTATATAGGTCAGCATTACAGATAGGGTATATAGGTCAGCATCACAGATAGGGTATATAGGTCAGCATCACAGGTAGGGTATATAGGTCAGCATTACAGATAGGGTATATAGATCAGCAGCACAGATAGGGTCTATAGGTCAGCATTACACATATCTTTTAGGTCAGCATTACAGATAGGATATATAGGTGAGCATTACAGATAGGGTATATAGGTCAGCATCAAAGATAGGGTATATAGATCACCATTACGAATAGGGTATATAGATCAGCATTACAGATAGGGTATATAGATCAGCATTACAGATAGGGTATATAGGTCAGCATCACAGATAGGGTATATAGGTCGTCATTACAGATAGGGTATATAGGTCAGCATTACAGATAGGGTATATAGGTCAGCATCACAGATAGGGTATATAGGTCAGCATCACAGATAGGGTTTATAGGTCAGCATTACAGATAGGGTATATAGATCAGCAGCACAGATAGGGTCTATAGGTTAGCATTACACATATCTTTTAGGTCAGCATTACAGATATTATATATAGGTGAGCATTACAGATAGGGTATATAGGTCAGCATCAAAGATAGGGTATATAGATCACCATTACGAATAGGGTATATAGATCAGCATTACAGATAGGGTATATAGATCACCATCACAGATAGGGTATATAGATCAGCATTACAGATGTTTGGCAATTGTGCAATGTCGCACGACCGCACAATTGTCAGTTAAACCAGTAAGCGCTTGTGTTGGTGCAGCGATCTGTCAGTTTTTTTCATTCGGCTCGCTAGTTGAACGAAAAAAAAAGAAGAAAGTATGTACCCAGCATTAAAGTAACCGCAGTGGACCCTGCTAGCAGGATGCGTGTCCGCACAGCCGTCTGTAGTCTCACCCAGGGGGCATGTGACAGGGTGACAATGCAAGAGTGCAATTGGGATGGAGATGTCCCACCATAACAGGAAATGCCTGAATAAGGATTTTCATGGCAGGATCACCAGGTATTCTTTAACTGAAAGCTGAATCTTTAAAAAAAAAAAACGCTTTTAAAATTTTACATTTTAAAGTTTAAATGAGATTATTGTTTGGGCTTAGATCTACTTTTGGATGCAGGGCTGTCTTAATGAATTGGCACCCTTGGGCACTGCCCAGGGGCCCCAGGTGCATGGGGCCCCATGATAATCTTGCATTACATCATACTTTCCAACTGTCCTGGATCTGCCGGGACAGTCACACTTTTTACTAAGCTGTCCTGGGATGGCTGTGTCCTGGGAAGCATCCCGGAACCTGTACTGTGCCCTCCTGATTCCAGTGTTGTGCTCTTCTGATTCCCCCTGTACTGTGTCCTTCTGGCCCCCTCTGTACTGTGCTCTTCTGACCCCCCCTCTGCACTGTGCCCTTTTGATCGCAGTATTGTGCCCTTCTGAACCCCCCTGTGCTTTGCCTTTTTGATCCCAGTATTGTGCCCTTCTGAACCCCCCCCTGTACTGTGCCCTTTGTGTTGATTAGTCTTTGATTTACAGCATATGTTCTTATTGTTTAAAATCAATTTTATTGAAAGTACTCATAAATATGTTTAATTCCATCAACTATTTATACTTTAATTCTTGAGAGTAGGTGCGTAAATTACGGCAGGCTGGTAGGGGCCTCAGTGCATTACTTTGCCCAGAGGCCCATGATGCTATTAGGACGGCCCTGTTTGGATGAACTACATTTATAAAAGCAATGAATTTCTTTGTCATTTTTATTTTACTGCTCCCCAAGATCTCTTAGATATGTGAAAGGGATACCAGCAAGCCAAGGAAGACAGGGATAGCAGGGTAGCGTATGTGAACCCTCTTCATTTTATTAAAGAGTCATTTGTGACAGGCTGTAAAGGGAAACATCAGCCCCTGTCACATCTCATAGTAATAATTAGACTTTGAACGGAGGCGCTGGGGAATCACAGAGGTGTTTTGTAAGCGGCAGAGTCATTTACAAACTAGTGCGCGTTGGGACGTGGCAGAAGAAAGAAAAAAACAGTTTACCTTAGCAATTACAAACAGTCAGTGAAACCGGCGTGATTGCAGTGTGAGAGGGAGCAGCAGGCGGGCGGCATGGTACTGCCAGTTACGAGACATGTTTACACACTCCACCTCGCAGCCATAAACTGCGGCATGACAACTTCTGTTAATTGCAGGCCACTGACACGCCGGCTTTAAGGAAACCTGACCGACAACTGTACCGATGAGAGTTCTGACCGCAGTGTGCGATGGCACAGAGCGCCCCAAGGACTGCGGATAATCCTGCGGCTCAAACATGAACTGTAAAGAGTAGCAGGGGCTCTTTAAATGTACCAAGTGACAGTGACAAATGACTACTAGGGTTGATGTGTTTATTGCTCTGTCACGTGGCATTCCTATACTACTCAGTGCAATTCCTGCTACTCAGTGCAATCATTACAGGTAATCCAATGGTTGTTTGTGAACTATAGTCGAGTTAAAGTAAATCCTTTAACTAAAATTGCACCCAAATACCAATAGCTTAGTTTGTCTTGGTACAGTTTACAGCTTTAAGTACACTTTTATAGTGTACAAAGACTCCCGTACTATTGTTATTAAAGGGGTGTTAAAATCAAAAACAAGAATGTCATTTATTGTAGCTTACCAATCCTTAAGGTCCCATTCACACCTTCACGTCCCGGGAATGTGCGCCGAAATGCACATTGCTATACGTTTTGCAGGAAATGCAAAAAAACAAAACAAAAGTGCGCATCTCGCTTGCGGTGCCATTATTTATTAAATAACAAGCCAAACGCCGCTAAAAGACGCACATTTTGTTACGCTACAAGACACCGCATTGCAAAAACAAGCGGGGCTCACTGCCAAAAAAAAAGGGTGCAGGAGCTACTCTTCCGCGTTTCTTGTGTGTAGGGAAGCCCATTCCAGTGAATGGGCTGTCCTATACTGTCCCGCGACAAATGAGCAAAAATATTGCAAAAAACTGCAATGAGTTTCTCAGGTGTGAATGGAGCCTAAAGCCTTGATTTTCCGCAGACAAAACCTCTGACTTTTGTCCGAAGGCGTGTGCCTGGATTTTTTTCTTGCATACAAACGGTACACAATTGTCGGCCAACAAACACGATTGTAGTGACGTACTAGAACAGTGGTTCTCAACCTCCACAGTGCTGTGACCCCTTGAAACATTTCCCAAGTTGTGGGGACCCCTAACAGAAAAATAATTTTCGTAGCGTGGGTTGTCGGCACCCAAGGCAAGACAAGTAATTTGCGCCCCTAACCCACAGACATTCAGCTCTCCCTTCCACTCGTACAGTATTAAAACCTCTTATGGTACATTTTAGGATGTACCACTCTCCTTGTTCTCTTTTTTTTTGCCTTTTATCTCTCTCTATCGTAATTTCCTGTTTTTTCCCCCATTCCTCTCGCCAGCCGTCTTTCTTGTTCTCTTATTCTTTCTCTCCTTTATTCTTTGTTCCTCCCCCTTTTACTCTCTCTTCTGTGTATTCTCTATTTTTATTCCTTCTCTTACTCCTTGGTGGGGGGAATGGGATGAGTGTCAGTGCTGGTGGGGAGTTGGGATCAGTGGCAGTGCTAGGGGGGAGTTCTGATCAGCCAACATAGCTGCTCTTGATCAAGGTCTTCTGCTGATCCGAGAAATGTAGTGCAGACTTTTAATGGCAACTATAATCACAGGTAGTGTTACTCACTGTGTCTCCGACTTTGTGGTGTCTTGCAGCAGTGACACCTATGCCGAAATCAGGAGATAGGGTCTCCTGCAGCCCCTCCCACTTCACAATCCTCACCAGTCAGCTGACCTCTAGTCTCTACCCCCCAGCCATGCTGTGAACTGAATGGGGGGCTGGGAGAGTGGTGCGGGCTTCAGGAACAGCCCAGGATTTGGTGACCCCTGGCAAATCATCATTCGACCCCCGAGGGGGTCCCGACCCCCAGGTTGAGAACCACTGTACTAGACGTACTATGAGCCGATAAAGAGGAAGTTCAATTGTCAAGCCCTTTGTGCTCCTTCTGCTAATTTCCTGTTAGTAGAAGTTTGGTGAGTCTTGATTCACGTTTTCATGTCGCGCTTTTCATTTCGTGCTTTTTATTTAGTTTTTGAACGACCAATTGTCAACCAGACATGTTGCGGAATCAGAGGAGATAACGTGTTATTTATCATTGGCCTTGGAGTTATTGCTTTGACCCAAGTCCAGTCCAGGAACAGGAGGAGGAGGATTTCTTGGACCAAAAACTGGTTGCTTTATTAATTGTGACCAATTATGTCATATGCCTTTGCTGCGGGAGCTCCAGGAGAATAATCCAGATGATTTTCGGAATTATCTCCAGATGACGGACTCCTGCTTTCACCAACTCTTGGCATTGCTGACTCTCTTTATTAAGAAGCAGGACACATGCATGAGGCTTTTATTTTATTTTTTGGTTGAATAATGATTTGATTTGGTATATTTTCTATATTTTTGGATGCATGGAATGCACTTTTTGGTTAAGTTCTATTGGCAGATAGCATGTCTAATTTTATTTGTTTTCTTTTTTTAATACACAATAAAAGAATTGTGGAGAATAATACCTGGCTATGTGTTTTACTTCAAATGACAGTTTGGGAGTAGGCAGTTAAATTTTAAAAAATCCCATGTAAAATTAACAAGGGACACCAACATAGTTGTATATTTGATCTTAAAAACTACAGGATAATGGTGTTGTGGTAACTTGCCCAAAAAAAAAAAAAAAATAACAAGCATAATAATATTATTCTTGATATCACTAGAAAAAAAAAGCCTTTGAAAATTTGTTTGCAAGAACTCCATCAGTATCACCAGCAAAGCAGCTTCATTATTATCCCATTTTAACCCCTTCCCGCCGACCGTACGCACATATGCGTACTCGGCTTTCCGGGGTTATACCGGGATGATGCCCGCAGCTGCAGGCATCATCCCGATACCGTTGTTTACAGCGGGCGATCGGCTACCCGTGTATAACAACCGATGCGGCTAAAAGCCGCTTGGTTGTTATACCGGGGGAGCGGGAGGGGACATCCCCCCCCTCCCGCCGCCTCCCGCCGCTGTTACCGGGCCTCCCGTGCGATCGGGAAGCTCGGTATCCAATCGGGTACTTTCGGCGGTTGGGGGCGGGCTGGAACGAAGCTGTGAGCGGCTTCGTTCCAGCCTTCTTGTTGTAAACGCGGAAGCGACGTCATGACGTCACTTCCCGTTTACTCGGCTGCCAATGGCGCCGAATTTAAAAAAGTACACAGTATTCAGAATCGCCGTTTTCGGCGATCTGAATACTTTGAAGTGTAAAGGAGGGATGGGGGGTCTTTTAGACCCCCGATCTCTCCATAAAGAGTACCTGTCACCACCTATTACTGTCACAAGGGATCTTTACATTCCTTGTGACAGCAATAAAAGTAAAAAAAAAATAAAAAATTTTAAAACACAATTTATAAAGTAAAAAAAAAAAAAAATAAATAAAAAAAAATAAAAATTTTTTTTTAAAGTGCCCCTGTCCCCGCGAGCTCGCGCAGCGAAGAAAACGCATACGGAAGTCGCGCCCGCATATGTAAACGGTGTTCAAATCACACATGTGAGGTATCGCCGCGATCGTCAGAGCGAGAGCAATAATTCTAGCCCTAGACCTCCTCTGTAACTCTAACCTGGTAACCGTAAAAAATTTTTAAAGCGTCGCCTATGGAAATTCATAGGTACCGTAGTTTGTCGCCATTCCACGAGTGCGTGCAATTATAAAGGGTGACATGTTTGGTATCTATTTACTCGGCGTAACATCATCTTTCACATTATGCAAAAAAATTGGGGTAACTTTACTGTTTGGATTTTTTAAAATTCATGAAAGTGTCCCTTTTCCAAAAATTTGCGTTTAAAACACCGCTGCACAAATACCGTGTGATAAAAAATATTGCAACAGTCGCCATTTTATTCTCTAGATTCTCTGCTAAAAAAATATATATAATGTTTGGGAACTCTAAGTAATTTTCTAGCAAAAAATATGGATTTTAACTTGTAAACACCAAATTTCAAAAATAGGCTTAGTCATGAAAGGGATAAAGAAGAAGAGAAATGTGCGCTGCATTTTGAGATTTCATAATTTGCTGCGTCACGAATGTTAATTCTGCATTTCGAACGATAGTTTACAAAACCGACCGCTTCTGGCTCGTCCTTGCTTCCGAGCATGCGTGTTTGTACTTTGGACTTTTGTCCGACGGACTTGTGGAAAATCCGACAACAGACATTTGTCCGCGGAAAGTTTTAAAGCCTGCTATCCAACATTTGTCCACAATTGTCCGATGGAGCACACACACAATGGGATTTTCCGCCAACAGCCTGTCATCACACAATTCCTGTTGGAAAATCCAATCGTGTGTACGCGGCTTAAATGTGGTGGCTGGATTTTTTTGTGTTTTAGGAGTTTTTTCCTTTTTTTTTTTTTTTACTTGGTGATCCTGCCAGTACCACACTTCCTGTCTTAGGGTGTCTTGACCCTGGATGGAGGAGCAATGAAGTCACCTTTGGACAGCAGCATTGTCAGTCTGGGGAGAGAGTAGTGTTAGATGTACTAGCAGATTTAGATGCACTTGACAAATTAAGCCCTTGTTCACACTGCCGTGGCTTCAAAGTTACACTACTTTGAATTTGACATTCCTGTGCGACATCATCGTGGCTTCCTTAACAGAAGTCAATGCAAGTCGTGTTGAAGTAGCACCAAAGTAGTACAGGAACCTTTTCTAAGTCGGGGCGGCTTGATCGATTAGTACGGTTCGATTGCTGTTAATGGGGCGCAACTTGTCATGTGACTTTGAACTCTCAAGTCGCATGACAAGTTCGGCAGTGTGAACTGGGGCTAAAGCTGAACTCCAGCTAACACGTGTAAAGCAGTTACAGCTGTTTTTTTTTCTTTTAGGACAAAGTTCTTACGTAAATGAATAAAATCTGACCATTGTAAGCACCCCTTTCAGTGTTAAATGGATTGTCTTAAAGTGGAAGTAAACCCCCCTATCTTTTATAGAAAAGGAAGCTGCCGTCTTGGCCTTGATTTAATCTACAACTGTCATGATGCTGCTCATATGATCAGTTATGACACCAGCCATTGGATGGTTTGAAAAGTTTGGTTGAGAGCACAACCAATGGGAGTGTTAAATTTCGGGCATGTGCCGGAAATGTAACTGTTTTTTTAAAACTGTTAAATGGATGGGTTTACTTCTGCTTTAACCTTCTAACTGTCACTGTTTTAAATGACTTCCTGGCCGCCTAACCAAGTGAAAATAAAAGAAAGAAGCCTAAAAAAAGACAACTGATGCAACCACTACAGCTAAGATTTGGTAATTTGTAAAATAATGCATTTTTGTTTTGGGGTTGAATACCGCTTTAACAATGCATTTTTATATTGTACATCTCTTTTTTTTTTTAATTAGAAGCCTACAGAGCATTTCACCTGCGATCAGCAGATTGTGGGTGCAATCTCAGCCTCCTACAGACTCTTCTTACAGCTGACTGCCCATACCTCCCGTATAGGTAGACAGTTACTGAAGTCCAAGAAGAATCAATCAGCTATGAGAGTGCTCACCAGCGCCAGTTCATTGAGAACTACAAGCCATGGTGGAAGATGGTACTTGTAATTCATTCATTCACAGAACTCAGTGAATGAACAACGTGGCTTTGTGGACGGAGAGCCTCACAGCTAAATTGTGACAGGGGGTGCAGGGCAGGAACCCCCACCCACTGTCACAATGGGGGATCGGGTTGGGGTGCAGGCAGGTGATTTAGTTACATGATACACCCTGAATATGTAACATGTTACTGAAGTTGAACATATCCTTTAGGCTCAGTTCACACTGCCGCTACCTGAAAGTCAGGCAATTTACAGTGCAACTTTGCCAGGCAACTTCAGTGCGACTTGATGCATCTTGAAGCGACATTGAAGTGACTTGAAGCGACTTTGAAGCAACTTCAGGGAATTCCAGGGTAATCTTCCTGAAATGTCGGATCCAAATCATAGCAATTAAGATGAGGATCTGACTTGGAGGTGACTTTTATTAAAGTCTATGGGCACAAGTCGGATAGAAATCACCTTGAAGTAGTACAGGAACCTTTTCACTACTGAACCTTTTAAGGCCTAGCAGTAAGAAGGGTTGCTGGTTCGAATCCCAACCACGACACTACCTGCCTGGAGTTTGCATGTTCTCCCTGTGCCTGCGTGGGTTTCCCCTGGGTACTCCGGTTTCCTCCCACACTCCAAAGACATGCTGGTAGATTAATTGGATCCTGTATGTATGAATGTGAGTTAGGGACCTTAGATTGTAAGCTCCTTGAGGGTAGGGACTGATGTGACTGTACAATGTATAGGTAAAGTGCCGTGTAAATTGACTGCGCTATATAAGTACCTGAAATAAATAAATAATTAAGACAGCTCTCATCGACTAACATGTGATTTCCCATGTCACGCGACTTGGGGTCCCACAAGTCGGATCCCAAGTCACGGCACTGTGAACCGAGCCTTAGCCCACGTACACATCGGGCCATTTTGACATGCGATTTCACATGTCAAATAGTCGACTTTGCGGGCCCCGCACTGATTCCAAAAAAAAAGTTCCTGCACTACTTTTGGTGACTTCGGGGGCAATTTCAATAGACATCTGTGCAGGAACCCGCACAGATGTCTCTGAAATCGCTCCTGAAGTTGGACTGACGTGTGGGTTTGAAATCATGCAAGTTCGGCTGAACTCACAAGAGTTCAAACCTGCATCAGTGTGAACCTAGGCTTAAAGGTCCTTACCTGCTGGAACATGGTACCCCTCAAAATTCGCACACCTCCATCCCGATCAGTCAGAAAAATGTTTTAGAGGTTGCCAGACTATTGGAGACATCCTACACATCTATTTTGGACCAGGCTCTCTAAACTAGAGAGCCTGTTTAAAATGAAGATTCCAAAGATCCATGGCTGGCACTCCTTCACGTCAAACCCCACACCTTCACTAAATCCAATACAAATACAAAAGAACCATATTCATACCACTAGCTTCTAAATAAACAGTAGTCCACGCGTAGAAAAAAAACAACGTACACAATTCACAGAAGTGAAACAACATATTGGCTTCCTATTTATCAATGACACATTGGGATTGATTTACTAAAGGCAAATCCACTCTGCACTACAAGTGCACTTGGAAGTGCAGTCGCTGTAGATCTGAGTGGAAGATCGGAAATGAGGGGAAGCTCTGCTGATTTTATCATCCAATCATGTACAAGCAAAAATGCTGTTTTTTATTTTCCTTGCATGCCCCCCTCGGATCTACAGCGACTGCACTTCCAAGTGCACTTGGAAGTGCACAGTGGATTTGCCTTTAGTAAATAAGCCACAACACATTCCTCAAAATATGAGGATTTAATATTCACATCCCTCACTTCCTGACAAAAGTCTGACCTCCTTATATGTTGCCTGCTGCGGAACGTGGGGGTCTCTGGTACCACTTACCCCTCACTTGTATAACGCCACACCCCGCCCCTCTTGTTAACTGTTGTATTCCTATTTTCTTCCTTTTACTCAGGCCTCATGCACAGTGAATGTTATAAAAAAAGCCAGCAAAGTTAGCTGTAGGAAGCTGTAGCTGTAGAGTGAGTTTTTCAGTCTTTTTTGCACTAGCGTTTTTTGGCGTTTTTTTAGCAAATCTATACTCCCATAAAAGCTTATGGCTCAAAAATGCAGGTAAATGTCGAATAGCTGCAGTTTTCAGCGTTTTCTTTGTTTTGGAGTTTTTCAGCTGTTTTTGGCTTTTTGGAGCTGTTTTAGAGCTGAAAAACTCCTCTCAAAACCCACTAGTTCTGGGGGGTTTTTCCAGCCAGAAAACACTCCTATCAAAAACTGCTGATAACAGCCTATTGCCCTGTACACACGGTCTGACTTTGTTCGGACATTCTGACAACAAAATCCTAGGATTTTTTCCGACGGATGTTGGCTCAAACTTGTCTTGCATACAATTACACACGGTCACACAAAACGCGGTGGCGTAAAACACGTACGTCGGGACTATAAACAGGGCAGTGGCCAATAGCTTTCAACTCTTTATTTATTCTGAGCATGCGTGGCACTTTGTCCGTTGGATTTGTGTACACACGATCGGAATTTCCGACAACGGATTTTGTGGTCGGAAAATTTTATAGCAAGCTCTCAAACTTTGTGTGTCGGAAATTCCGATGGAAAATGTGTGATGGAGCCTACACACGGTCGGAATTTCCGACAACAAGGTCCTATCACACATTTTCCGTCGTGTGTACGGGGCATAAGTGTGGATACATAGGATAACATGCTGGGAAGTTTATTGGCTGCAGAAAAAAATGTCTGAAGCCAAAAACAGCAGCTGTAAAAACGTCGAGTGTGCATGAGGCCCGAATGTTGGACATAGAAACACCAATCCTTACACACCTCTCCCCTAGCACCTTATCACACCTGAAATAACTCCATCTCCTTTTTATATTTCTTGTACAACCACCTGGATATTGGGTTATTGGTTCCGTTTTTTCCTTAACCATAAGCCAGAGTTATTGATCTGTTGAGCCTAATTGGATGAAGCTAGAATACATTTTGCTGCGCATTTGTAAAATCTTTTTAGAAATCCATTGTACTGGGTATGCCCTAATTTAACCCTCTGTAAATGGAAAAAAAAAACTTTAATTACTTGCTAAACCCAGTTAGAAAATAAAAAATAAAACATTAAAGGGCATATTCATGTGGCAATTTTGTTTTGCTAACCTATTTGGAATGCAAAGAATGATCCCAAAAACACTACCCCTGCAGACTCTTCGCTGCCTTTCACATACAAAACATCCAGTGTATCAACATGTCAGAACGAAACATTTCTTTACATCCACCGCTCAGAATTAAATCTTCTTCAAAAGTTTTATTTATTTATTTATTGGGGACATATTAAAAAAAGTAAAGAACTCTGCACAAACTTCAGCAAGCAGATCCCTGGCTAAAGTGGGTTACATATAAAGAAGAACTAATTCTAAACTGTCACTCAAAGTTTTGCTTCAGCGGTAAAATAACCCACTGCACACACTTCGAGGGTCCTCAAAGCTCTAAGGTTTGTTTACACCACAGAGCTTGCAATATGCACACAATTCATGTAGGCTGATATACATTATACTGACAATGTTGGTGAAGCGCTCTGCGGCTTTTTTGATGTGCCTTTTTTCTGGGCTTACAGTGTATTTCCACTTTTGCAGGGTCGCCAAAAGTAGTACAGTACCTTTTGGATTCGGATGGTGCCATTGCCGGCAATAGCCGCCGATTTGGCATGCGATTTGACATGCCCCTCCCACTATAGCACTTAGATCGGAGTAGGAGAGTGGCCGGAGGTCACGTGACCGGCCAGAACAGATCTGAAAAAAAGGTATTTAGAGGCATCTTTTGACACAAAGACTTACACAGTGTAGGATACCTGCATAAAAGATAAGAGCTGGCAGTGATATTTTTTTTAAAGTTTACAACCACTTTAATGGCAAGATCAGGAGAAAAAAAAAAAAAGGAAAATGAATGCAGACATCACATCTAGGAATTGGTAAGCTGCAATATAGTAAATGTTTGTTTTTCAGTTTAATAATGCTTTAAATAGCTCAGGAACAGCATTTATATGAAGAAAGCAAAAAACAACGACATAAATAACGTTATTTGGGTTATTTGGCAATGCTGACACATAAGGTGCATATTTTACAGATAGGTCAGAGCTGGTAACTCAATGCCATGAAAATCCCCCAGAATCCAGTCAGTGGGTAATTCATCCAAAATCTGTTTTGGGTGGAATTTCTCTCCTACAAAATCACACAGGCCAGTTATGGGATCTTTATTTGCCAGATACTGTGAAAAGACGATGAAAAGAAAGAACTTTCAGACACCTTGTCCAAGCTCCGCATTACCAGCAAGCGAAGGCCAGGAGGAAACTATGACATCATTGTTTACATATTTCAGGTGATCGAGAAAAATGGGCAGAATTTAAGGAGAGCGCGCTTTTATGGTAAAATGACTTAATGCAACTGAAGTCTGAACCACAATGAGTCAGTCATGGCAGCCGAGACCGTGACCCGCAGCTGACCCACCTCTCCATTACAAGGCCCTGACATAAAACATTAGGAGGCCGATTTATAAAGATACATGAGAAAAAGCAATTGGCTTTCCTGGTTTTCTGACTGAATTTGCCTACTATTTTCGTGAAGACTTATAAAGCAACAATCTACATGTTGGTGAGCTATAGGAACTTAGCACAGAGAGAGGCTGGTGAGCAGAAAGAATATGAAAGAGGTCACACAGCACAGAGGCTGCAGCTCCAAGGAAGAACCCAGTGAAAAGCCTGCTGAATCTGGCAGCTCAGATCACAAGGTAAACTGAGAGAAAACTCTAGCTTTAGCATAGTTGCAGGGTTTTCTGGATAGCATCAGCAAGTCATTGCAACTCCATTGCCAAAATTGAAAATGAGTGCTCTTAGAAACACTTTCCTTTTTTCAGTCTTTAAATGAACCCTTTGGTAATTTTGTTGTTTCTTGAAAAATGTTGTTGAAGCAAGTTCACATTTTACTTGTATGTAAGTTTTGGACAGAGTAGGAAATGGTCAAGACCCATGTTGGGTTGCTGAGTTCCTACTACAGTGAGACTTCTCCTTACTTCCTGTCCCAGAGACACAACAGGAAATGAGAGGAGATCTCTCCATAGGGAGGGGATATCATCACTTACACAGTCATCACTCCATTGGAAAATTTCCCTCAGTGACAACTCACAATTTCCCATTACTTTCTGTACTGAAGACAATGATCACCAGGACCAATAGAGAGGGACACAGCAAAAAAAAAGACAGCAAAAAAAAAAAGAAAAGAAAAAAAACAGGCAGGGGTTCTAAAACATCACATTTTTATTAAAAAAAAATAATTTAAAAAAAGCATGCAGACTTGCTCAGTGTGGAAGTCCATACACTGGCAGATGAAAAATGCTGGTGGTTTAACTACAAGTCTTTTCATTTGACTGCAGATGACCAGCAGTGTGCAAAACAGATGCTGCCCCTACAGCCCAACATTCCCTGGGATTGGAGATTTGGACATACAGTCAGGGAAAAAAAGTATTTGATCCCCTGCTGATTTTGTACGTTTGCCCATTAATAAAGAAATGATCAGTCTATAATTCTAATGGTACAGTAGGTTTATTATAACAGTGAGAGGCACCACTCTCTTTTGGTGAGAGTATGTAAAAAAAAAAAAAAATTGTGAAGAAAAACATTTCTTTAATTTCTTCATTTTCCAAAAAAAGCGTGACAAAAAAATTACAACTTCAAAAAAAACTCACCATGCCTCTTACTAAATACCTTGGACTGTCTCATTTCCAGAAAGGGGTAGTTTGGGGGATATTTGTACGGTCCTGGTGTTTTTGGGCATCAAGAAATGAGATTGGGTGTCAGAACATCAAGACTGATACGTTTTCAGATATATGTTTGGGTTATTGGGTTATTATTGGGTTATTTTAACCAAAGAAATGTAGCAGAATACATTTGACTCAATTTTGTATTTTTTTTTAGTAAAATTAGTAAAAAAAAAACTGTGAAAATGAAATACCACCTAAAGAAAGCTCTATTTGTGTGAAAAAAAAATGATAAAAATGTCACATGGGTACAGTGTTGCATGACCGCGCAATTGTCATTGAAAGTGTGACAGCGCTGAAAGCTGAAAATTGACCTGGGCAGGAAGGGGGTGAAAGTGCCCAGTATTGAAACGGTTAATTTTCCTTGCATGTGATTGAGTATTCTTTGCACAGCGAAGCTTCACTTCATTTACTAAGCTCTGGAGTAAATTTCCTTGCAGATTGCAAAAGTACTTGCAAAGTGCACAGACTATTTGCCTTTAGTAAAAATCACCCCTCTGTGTTATTTCATAAAACAGTTATCTTTGAAGTTAAATGACCAAAAGTTCAGAAGTTTTACTTCACTTGCTGCTCGTTCAAAGTCATTAGCAGAAAACTGTTGGATGAGAATGTCAGTTGCAGAGATGGAAACCTGTCAAAGATCTTGGCATTTGAGAAGACCACATTGTAATTATGTCATGTGTTCTTTACTGTGGCTTAAGCCGGGTACACATCGATCCGGTTATCGGATGAATTTTCGCCCCTTTTTTGTATGCTGCTAGTCTCATATGGAAAGTGAAGAGGTTACTCACCAGACGAAAATTCTCGTAGGACAGAATTCAGTGTCAGAAGTGATGTGATGTGTTGAATTGTTTTTTATGTGTTCTTTATATTCTGAGCATGCGTAGTCTTGCTCTTACGATTTTTTTTTTCGGCCGAAAACCGCACTAATTAAACGAAAATCAGACGTTGTGTTCACATCCGACAAAAATTTTAGAGCCTGAACATCCAATTTTTGTCATCGGAAACCTCCTAAATCGGCTTTCGAAAGCACAATACTAATGGTCAGAAAATTGGCAGATCGTTCATCGGACGAAATTTTATTTCCGATTTTCTGATCGTGTGTACGGGTCTTAAAGCGGAGATCCACTTAAAAAACAAAAAATTAAAAGTTACAAAGGTAGAGGGATTGGGGTAAATTAGCCCCCGGGACTTTGAAGGTGCTAGTATTATCAAGTGAGTACAATTAAAATAATGTATGCAATATCTAAACTCTGTAAAATGAATCTTTTATTCAAAATTTATTATTAACAAAAATATTAAAAACAACCAATCTTTCAATCTGAATCAATCAATAATGACAGGAAATTTGACAAAACCACTCAATGAATACCACTCAACATGTTTCGCTCAATTCATGAACTTCATCAGGAGTTTTTGGTACATATGTGGCATACAGGCCCATCGAAAATTGGAGGGAAGTCAAGTAAAAATTGTAGAAATGGAAAACCCAGTGGTTCACATTCAAGGGTAACTAGATATGTTTACCCCGCCTAGGACCTTCCGAACGTTATGGCCAACAGAGGGGCTTTAGTTGAATCAAAGTATATTGTTAAAGGCTAAAAAAGCCTTGTAAACAAAGTTGAAAACAGAGCACAGCTGCTCCAGAGTCTCCAATGGATGACACTTCAGCAGAACGCCCTTATATGTCAAAGCGAAAGGTCCATAATCAAACAGCCCCAGTGTGCTGTGTGATGGAGTGGATGCACAAGGAAGGGGAGGAAGGCATACAGCTCCCCTTAGAGCCACAGAGCCACTGTGGCTCAGATTGAAAGATTGGTTGTTTTTAATATTTTTGTTAATAATAAATTTTGAATAAAACATTCATTTTACAGAGTTTAGATATTGTATACATTATTTTAATTGTACTCACTTGATAATACTAGCACCTTCAAAGTCCCGGGGGCTAATTTACCCCAATCCCTCTACCTTTGTATCTATTTATTAGGGATGTGGTGCTAAGGGAAAACTGTCCCTGCCCTCTCAAATTAGAAAAAAATTAAAAGTCAGCAGCTACAAATACTGCAGCTGCTGACTTTTAATAATCGGGCACTTATCTGTCCCAGGGTCCAGCGTTGCCCCGCTCGTCTCCCTCTCCTCTCTGCAGCGCTGGCATTGTAATTGTAAGCGCCCGGCTGTGGCTACACAGCCAGACACCCACTGCGCATGCGCGAGCCACGCGACGTGCCGTGACTGGCCAGGTAATCATCTGGGACCTGTGACGTGTCCCAGATGATTGCCGAGAGGGAAGGGAGAGAGGTGCTCTCCCTTCTGGTGTCGCTGTGCGCCGGGAGGAAGTGGGAGCTGGAACCCTCTAAAAAGAGGGTATCCACTCCCCCCCCCAAATGTGGCATGTCAGGGGGTCACCTTCCCTTAAAGCGGAAGTTCCATTTTTGGGTGGAACTCCGCTTTAAGACCCCATACACACTATTAGATTTTCTTCAGATTTTTGTCTTCAGATTTACCAAAACCATGTAGTGCGAGGGCCTGCCTGATTGCATACAAATTAAAACTCTTAAGGTTTGACCTCATATGGTTTTGGTAAACCTGATGACAAAAATCTGTAGAAAATCTTATAGTGTGTATGGGGTCTAACGCCTCGTACACACAGTACGAAAATCAGAAGGGAAAAGTCGTAAGACGAGCTGTCTGCGGATTTTCGGATCGTTAGTACGGTGCTTTCGACAGCCGATTTGACTTTTTCATCAGACAAAAGCTGGATGTGCAGGCTATAAAATTTTTGTCGGATGTGAACTCAACATCTGATTTTCGGATGGTCAGTACAAAAATCGTCACACAAATTAATCAAGGAACGAGCAGGAAGAGTTTGGTCTAGTGTTCGTAATCTAGAATTAACATTCGTGACGCGGCAGCTGATGAAATCTCGAAATGTAGCGCACAATTCTCTTCTTCTTTAATGGGATAATAATGAAGCTGCTTTGCTGGTGATACTGATGGAGTTATGCCAAATGTATTTCTAAAGGGTTTTGTTTTGTACGATCTAAAAAACGCAAATCAACGCTCACCAAACTTCTACTAACACGAAATTAGCAGAAGGGGCACTAAAGGGTGGCACTTGAGAAATGAACTTCCTCTTTATACTCTCATAGTACGTCACTACGTTCACGTTTGTCAAAGGACAATTTGCAGGTATTGTTAGTATGCTAGACAAAATCCTGCCACAAGCCCTTTTGACAAAAATCAGACGCTCGGTTGTCCAACAATCAGACCGTGTGTACGAGGCTTTAGACTTCACTGGAAATAATTACAGGAAAGAAAAATTACAAGTACAAGGAAATGTCAACGTTCAAACATTATCTACAGATACTTATGGAATCACTTATTATGTAAACAGTAACTTTGTGCTGATACTTTGTAATACAAGTTCTACATACATTCTACATACATTCAACAGCTCCATCTACTGGCCATGTAAGTCCCATTTCTTTCCCAGGTGCACAATCATTTACATAGCAATGGAAATATCAATGCAATTTATAAATTGTCAAAGGAATGTTTTAAGAATGTCTTGATATTTCTATTGATATGTAAATGGTGCTGATAAAGTCCTATTTGTTGTACTGATGGACAACAATTGAATACAGATTGCAATAAAAAAAATGGACAGGTTTTTCACTCTTTTCTATGCCATCGGAAACAAACAGAAAGTTTTGGTTTTAGATATAGTTTACAGGGGGGGGCGGCAAGCTGTTGATCGCAATCTGGTCATTGACCGTGGGCAGCCAATGGGTGGATCGCAAACACTGCCCTGCTTTGCCGGTGTTCTGCCGAGAAAAATCCTCTCGGCGGATAAGGACCCCCCTGCGCCTGTGCAGTAGGAGCCGGCGGAAATAGCCGAAGCGAAATAGAGAAGAAATCAGCTGTACACGGCCCCTGTAAGAGGGCCCCTCGTAGGCTCGCTTCGCTCACCACGCTTCGCTCACCACGCTTCGCTCATCACGCTTCGGGCACGGCCTCGCTGCGCTCGGCACCTTTTTATCCTCTCTCTAGGTCCACTTGGATGGTGGGGCTTGAACCTGGACCTAGGGCGCAGGCGCCGTGTACAGCTGATTGAAGATTTTATTCTTTGGCTATTTTCGGCGGCTCCTAGTCATACGTACTGCGAAAGCGCAGCGCTTGCGCAGTACAGGGGGGTCCTTATCCGCCGAGGGGAACTTTCTCGGCAAGACACCGGTCCTTTCCCCCCAGCCTCTGCTGTTCTCATCTTTACTGCAGAACGGAGGGCAGGAGGCAGCACAGTACTGGATGGAGGGTGGGAGCGGGAGCTGCCTCAGTTAACCTTAAGCAGCAGGTGACCGGTTGCTAGGATGCCAAATGGTCCTAGCAACCAACCACCAGCTTGTTAATATGAAAAGGTAACTTCGGCAACTCCTCCTCCTGGTCTCTATCCAGTACTGTGCTGCCATCTGCTCTCCGTTTTGCTGTACACCGGTCATAAGGTAGGAGAGGTAGGAATGATGTGAAGGTGGCAAAGGACACTGTTGGGGGGACTGTGGGGAGGGGGGCACAGAACACTACAGTGGGGGGGGGGTGATGTGAAGGGGGGAATAGGACACTGCTTTGGGGGGAGGGGGGCACAGGACACTACTGTGGGGGGAGGTGGCAGAGGAAAATTTTGTGGGGGGGGGGGCAGAGGTCACTACTGTGGGGGGGGGGGGGGAATGAAGGGAAGAAGGCACAGTACACTACTGTGGGGGGGGGGCACAGGACACTGCTGTGGGGGTGATGTGAAGGGGGGACACAGGACACTACTGTGGGGGGTAAGGGGAGAAAGTGAAGGGGCACAGGACACTGCTGTGGGGGGGGGGGGGCACAGGACACTGCTGTGGGGGGTGATGTGAAGGGGAGACACGGGACACTACTGTGGGGGGTAAGGGGAGAAAGTGAAGGGGCACAGGACACTGCTGTGGGGGGTGATGTGAAGGGGGACACAGGACACTACTGTGGGGGGTAAGGGGAGAAAGTGAAGGGGCACAGGACACTGCTGTGGGGGGGGGCACAGGACACTGCTGTGGGGGGTGATGTGAAGGGGGACACAGGACACTACTGTGGGGGGTAAGGGGAGAAAGTGAAGGGGCACAGGACACTGCTGTGGGGGGGGGGGGCACAGGACACTGCTGTGGGGGGTAATGTGAAGGGGGCAGAGGACACTACTATGGGGGGAATGAAGTGAAGGGGGACACAGGACACTACAGTGGGGGGGGGGCACAGGACACTGCTGTGGGGGATTATGTGAAGGGGGCAGAGGATGCTACTGTAGAGGGGGAATGAAGTGTGGGGGCACAAGGACACTACTGTTGGGGAGCACAGGACACTGCTGTGGGGGGTCATGTGAAGGGGGCAGAGGACACTACTATGGGGGGGAATGAAGTGAAGGGGGATGCAGGACACTGCTGTGGGGGGATGTGAAGGGGGCAGAGTACGCTACTGTGGAGGGGCACAGGACACTTACGGGGAGGGCACAGGACACTGCTGTGGGGGGTGATGTGAAGGGGGAAAGGACACTACTGTGGAGGGGCACAGGACACAGCTGTGGGGGGGGATGGGGGGTATAGGACACTACGGGGGGTACAGGACACTACTGTGGGGGGCACAGGACACTGCTGTGGTGGGGGGCACCAGACAGTACCGTGGGGGGGGGTAAAGGGAAGGGGGCACAGGTTACTACTGTGGGAGGGGGGGGGCACAGGACTTTGCTGTTGGGGGGGTGATGTGAAGTGGGGCAGAGGACACTACTGTGACACATTATGTGTTTTTAATGCCGTCCTTCTATCTTTTTATTGGGTTCTTGATAAGCCAACCCCAATTGATCTTTGATTTCCTCCATGTTGTCCAGGTAGATCTCAATCTCTGAAAGGTTGCCTATCCCTGCTGGAACCCTGTAACTGGAAGAATACGTAGGAAGCAAGTCCTGCTTTTGAAAAACACTTTTTCTTTATGAGTTCAGCCTTCAACTTACAATTTCGAAAAGGGGTCAGCAATGGTCACCTTACATATTTATCTCACTTTAATTGGACATTTGAAGCAATGCTAAACTCCATTCAAGCATGTATCCTTAAGACCCCTTTCACACTGGAGGCGTTTTTCTGGCGCTTTTGGACTAAAAATAGCGCCTGTAAAACGCCTCCCCTGCAGCCCCGGTGTGAAGAGCCCGAGTGCTTTAACACTGGAGCGGTGCACCTGCAGGATGGGAAAAAAAGGCCTGCAAGCAGCATCTTTTGGGCGTTGCTCCTAAAACGCCCCTGCCATTGAAATCAATGGCCAGCGCTGCGCTTTTAACCCTTTTTCGGCCACTATCGGGGGTAAAAAAATGCCTCGCTAGCAGCCGAAAAGCGCTACTGAAACGACGGTAAAGCGGCACTAAAACTAGTGGCGCTTTACCACTAACGCACCCCCCCCAGTGTGAAAGTAGCCTAACTCAAAATAGTCCCTTCTATCGCTCTCAGCTTTCAAATCTCCAAATTGTTTTCTTTTTTTATGTTTGCTTCTGTGACCGATCTTCCTGGGACTTTATAAGGAGGCAAGGAAAACACAGAAAAAGTGTCATGAAAAACAGAATACAGGACCATGAAGTAGTGGATGTGTATGTATTGATTTTGGAGAATAAGGATATAATTTAGTGTGTAGTACTTCATCTGTAAGTCATCTCAGTGATTTTTACCCCACAGGACCACGTGTGCTTCATCATGTATTCACAAAAAGCATCTGGAATACAAACATTCTGTCAGCCTGGATGACTTGTACACATCTCAAGGTTCCCCTTTTCCTGTTCAAAGACCACTTCCATTAGATTTACAGCTGTGAGAATCTACCAATTATGTCACAGAAGAGAGCCTGGGAGCCAGAGAGCTCTTTGTCAATGAGAAGGGCCACATATCACCGCTGTACATCAAAGCTGAGCCAGTGGAGAGGTGGGGATGAGGTCCATCAGACAGACTTCTGCTGAATAATGTCATTACAGACACTGGGCTTTCTATAAACCCGACCTGCCTTAGATTAGGCTTTTAAAGCCCATTAAAATATAAAGGAGCATTTTTTTTTTTTTGTGTGTGTGGAGAAGATATAGATTTGGTTGGGTGTAAAAGTCTGCAGATCATATACAGAGCGGTGTGAGCGTGTATGATGCACAGAATAAACTAGTTCTGATCCGTTCCTATGGAATCCATAATGTTCTGGTGGAGAGGAGAGTCTATAGAACACAAGGCATGTCTGAGCAGTACTGAAGAGAGACCCTTTTATCTGAACTCACAGCCCCCCATAAAGTAAACTAACAATACTGTATTGAATGCAATGATATGTAGTACAGCTTTCCTTCCCAGTCATTCCCAGTTCCTGTGGAGATTGTATTGATTATCAATTCACTGGATTCATTAAAGCCGCATTAAACCGTAAAGCAAACATTATATTGCAGCTTTTATCAATTCTTTTTTTTTTTTTGGCAGCTTACCAATTCTTAGATGTGATGGCTGCATTAGTTTTCTATTTCAGGGCCAATTCACACCATAGAAAGGCAGTCCGGATGTGTTCCGGATGCATTTCTGCATGCATGATTTTTACGTGTTTTGGATGCATTTCCAGCACATTTTTCCCGTCTTTCTTTCTTCACCTTAAATGGGGAAACGTGCGTTCCGGTGCGTTTTCAGTGCATTTTTGATGCGTTTTGTGCACTCCGAGAACTCTCATTCTTCATTGGCTGAGGCCATTGTCTCACGCTGCTGTCAATCAAAGCCAGTGAGCCAATGAGGAGAGAGAGAGGGGGCAGAGCAGAACCACAGCTCTATGTGTGAATGGACACGCAGCCCTGCGGCTAGGGAGCGATCCCTGCTCAGGTGCCCCCAGGGCAAGCTGCTTGCTCTGGGGGGCACACGGCAGGAGGGAGGGGCCAGGAGCGCCGGCGGGGGGACCCGAGAAGAGGAGGATCAGGGCTGCTCTGTGCAAAACCACTGCAGAGAGCAGGTGAGTATGACGTGGTTTTTTTTTTTTGTTTTGTTTTTTAAACAACAAGCCTTTAATATCACTTTAAGGCGTGGTTTAAAGCCAGGAAAAAAAAAATTAAAAGTCAGCAGCTACAAACACTGTAGCTGCTGACTTTAAATAAGCACACTTACCTGTCCTGGATACCCGCGATGTCTGCCGCCCGAGGCCGACCCGTTCCTTGGCTCTTGGGGTCCCGACACCGCCATCCTAACTAAGGGAAACAGACAGTGGAGCCTTATGGCTTCACTGCCCGTTTCCTACTGCGTATGCACGAGTCGCGCTGCGCTTTGTGAATGGGACGCGATGTGGGACACACACGGTTCCCATAACACACCACGCCCCATTCCCCAGAAGTCAACGCGGGCAGAAGACTGAACATCACCGCGGAGTAGGAAGAGGCAGATTAGGAAGACTGCCTAGCAACATTTAACATTTAGAGTTAAAATGTATTTTTTTTTTTTCCTCCATTTTTTTATTGATTTTTTTGATGCAATTTTTTTTTTGTGGTGGACCTCCACTTTAAGTAACTTGACTTTATCGTGTGCCCTGGACCTAAACAAACAGCCACACTGCAAGGGATCAATTTTAACTTTCCCACAGTTGGGCTGATCAATTTACTGATCAATAGAGTTTCCTGAGGAACTGGTTGTGACTCCTGAGGAAGTCTTCTAAGAGGAATGTTGTACTAGTACATTTCAAGACATTGCATTTTAGTTTCCAGCTTACTTTCAGGGGCTGTAAGTGCAGATAAGGGACTTGGAGAGTCCCCCTGACTCCAGTGCTAGGCAGACATGCCTTGTGTTCCATACACCCCCCCTCCCCTGTCCTCTCCCGGCTCCCATGCACCATGTCTGTTTTTATCAGGGTGCAGGCGTTCTGGAGCCAGAGTCCGGCCTAGTGATGACAGACAGGCTGTGAGAATCTCTCTGCAGGTAAAGCGGCCATCGCTCTTTTCCCTCAGCGTGTTCAGATAAAGGCTGGTGTCACAGCAGTGCTGGGAAATCTCTGCGCCTTAAGTGCTGGGAGGAGGTGATGCTTGGAGACCCTTGTCCGTCAGGATGTGCTTTCCCATCTCAAATACCTCATCGATCAGGACCAGTCAGGCCAACCACATACTAGCCGTGCAGATTCTACGCATGACGTTATTCCAAAGGGATTTTTTTTTTCTACCAGTATGATAACAAAAGGGACCCGTGGAGGAAGATTCTTTGCCAAAAAAGCAATCCTAGAACTTTTCAAACAAAACATCCATGTAATAAAGATCAGCCACTGACCATATTGCCAGTCACACATAGACTATATTACCAAAAGTATTGGGACGCTTGCCTTTACACGCACATGAACTTTAATGGCATCCCAGTCTTAGTCTGTAGGGTTCAATATTGAGTTGGCCCACCCTTTGCAGCTATAACAGATTCAGCTCTTCTGATATGGCTGTCCACAAGGTTTAGGAGTGTCTCTATGGGAATGTTTGACCGCATGTCCTGACATCCAGCAGAATAGCAGAATCCAGTATTCTGCTGGATGTCAGGACATGCAGTCATTCGTTTTTTAACACCCTGGTTTAAGTTGACATCACCCTCTCCAAAATAGAACTTCTTCTTTCACCTTGGTCAAGTGCTACTAGCAATTTTCAGGATTTCTCCATCTCTGGCTCCAGTGAATCCTTCTGCCCCCCCCCCCCTTCCTGGATGTGGAGGGAGCGGTGAATCGGCTCTCCGGGTGATCTCACAAAGCCTCTTTTTGATGTCTGTGTTATTGAAGTGGAGAGTCAACAGATACAGCTCTTACTGATATATACAGCTTTTCTGTTGTTTTTAAACGTAATATGATGGAATGTTGCATTCATCCTGTCACCTAATAACATATATACAATTTCCTCTTCACCCCTGAAGAAGGAGAAAACTGTACTCCGAAACGTGTTGGGTGCAAGAGGACTTCATATATGTCTTGTCAAAATATGGTGACAATGTTATGGACTGTTTATGCATTCCACATTTTAGCCACAGTGTGTAACTATGAATAAATTATTTTTGTACTATAATACCTTTAATACTTTTCAATCTTTTAAAAAAACTGCCTTTAAAGTCCACCATAGGGGATTTTTTCCTTTTCTTTTGATACTGGATGTGGCACCATACTGGCATAGTATTACCGTTCCATTCTCCTTTTGTAGCTTAATCATGCATGACTGGCCTGGAGTATCACACCAGGGGACCATCAATGAAGGGTATAGGGAGGGAGAGCACAGTCTGATGCACAACTCAAGAGCCTAGGTCAGGGGTCTCAAACTGGCGGCCCTCCAGCTGTTGAGAAACTACAAGTTCCATGAGGCATTGCAAGGATGACAGTTACAAGCATGACTCCCACAGGCAGAGGCACGATGGAACTTGTAGTTTTGCAATAGCTGGAGGGCCGCCAGTTTGAGACCCCTGGCCTAGGTCTATCCTAGAATACCAGAGCCAAATAAAGTAAAATATACAGGCAGCATGGAATACAGGAATTTCACGGGACCCCCCCTAGGGTGGCATCAGCCTTTTTGCTAGAAAACGTACTTTGTGTTTATTACATGATAAATCTGTTCAGAATGAAAAGAATATCAGGGAAGCGAAAACGCTCTTCAAAGGATTACAGGGCCGTTCGTGATTTAACTCTCCTGCATGATAGGTCAAAAAGATTGCCGCCGCTTTAGGGAGTCCCCTGAGATTCAGTACGTGTGTTCTAGGCTTTAAATAGATTTGAAGACAAATCCAATATTTACAGCCAGAAAACTAGTATTTTCAAAAGGTGAGATCAGCAATGGTGGCCTCTATTAACCTCTCTAGGCAGTATCCCTTTAAGACTTCACCTAAAGTCTCCAAGCTCAAGCCCAGGAATGCTCAAATAGCAACATCTGCTCAAAACAACTGCCTCCCTCGAGCGATACCTGCGCTTCTCTGTCGATCAGTAAGGCGTGCCCACTGAGGTGGGTAAGGCATATTAGAACATCAGCTTACAGATAAAGTTTTGCATATTGAATGATCTAAAAAAAAAAGGTTATGTGCAGGTATATGGCCGAGTCTTTTTTTAGCTTGATATTTGATATATCCAATTACCTTTATAAATTTTACTTGATGACAGGAAAACTTTAGAACACATTTGTTGTGCCGAAACAAGGGGGAAAACATAAAATGCAGTTAACAAGATATTACTGCTAATAGCATTGACCAGGTTCTTATTTGTCCCCAAAATAGACCCAATTTTTCTTGGAAAATATTCCAGAGTTGATCGCTTTTGAAATATTTTCCAGGGATGCTATAGCCTTGAAGTGGTGGACATAAGCCGATTATAATACTATATCAGAAGACTCTATTATACTGCAAGCTGCATTATCGCCATCTTTTCTTTTACACCTTAATTCCCTTTTCATTAAAACATTTGGATGACTGCGGAGACATCACATGTTCAGGAATAATTAAAGTAAAAGTCTATTGAACTGTGTCTGCTTATCGCTTTTTGGCTGATGTAGATCCAAGATGCACCTTGATTGCACTAAAAAAAGCAAAAGAGTGCCATCTACTGGACACTAGTTTTGTGTTTGTAACATTAAAGTATAACTAAAGGCAATTTTTTTTTTTTTCGTTTTGGACAGAGTGGAGAAGGATTAGAGCCCCTGTCATTTTTTTTTTTTTGCAGTCTGTGCCCCCGTTAGGAAGATTCACCCTCTCTATTTGTGCTGTTTACCATTATCATTGAAAGTGAAAGTAAACCCCAAATTTTGGGTTGTCCCCAGAAAAGTAATAGATGGGAAATCTTCCAATATAGTTCTGGTGAGTTTGGGGTCCCCAAGAAATTTCTTTAATTTGCAGCGATTTTCTCTCACTTCCTGTCTGGCTATGGGACAGGAAGTGAAGGGACATCTCCACAAATGCACAGAGATGGCGAAAAAACAATTCTGACAGGGGTTATAACCCTACTTTGCTCTATCCAAAATTTAAAAAAAAAAATGTTTTGCCCATAGTTCCACTTTAATATGAGTATTGTTCTATAACAGGGGTCTCCGAACTTTCTAAGCAAAGGGCCAGTTTACTGTCTTTTAGACTTTAGGAGGGCCGGATTAAGGCCAGTGGTAGTAGAAAACGCCTCAGACTTGGTGGTCAGTGGGGGGTAAAATAATTGTATAACGTCTGTGGGCAGATTGATTGATATTAGTGGAAAGAATAATCTCCATAGTTGGTGTCAGTGGAAGGAATAATGGCCCATTGTTGATGACAGTGGAAGGAATAGTGCCCCATTGTTGATGACAGTGGAAGGAATAATGGCCCATTGTTGATGACAGTGGAAGGAATAGTGCCCCATTGTTGATGACAGTGGAAGGAAGAGTGCCCCATTGTTGATGACAGTGGGAGGAATAGTGTCCTATTGTTGACAGTGGAAGGAATAGTGCCCCATAGTTGATGACAGTGGAAGGAATAGTGCCCCATTGTTGACAGTGGAAGGAATAGTGCCCCATTGTTGATGACAGTGGAAGGAATAGTGCCCCATTGTTGATCACAGTGGAAGGAATAGTGCCCCATTGTTGATGACAGTGGGAGGAATAGTGCCCCATTGTTGATGACAGTGGGAGGAATAGTGCCCCATTGTTGATGACAGTGGAAGGAATAGTGCCCCATTGTTGATGACAGTGGGAGGAATAGTGCCCCATTGTTGATGACAGTGGGAGGAATAGTGCCCCATTGTTGATGACAGTGGAAGGAATAGTGCCCCATTGTTGATGACCGTGGGAGGAATAGTGCCCCATTGTTGATGACAGTGGGAGGAACAGTGTCCCATTGTTGATGACAGTGGAAGGAATAGTGCCCCATTGTTGATGACAGTGGAAGGAATAGTAATGCCCAATTGTTGTTGACAGTGAGGGGAATACCCCATTGTTGATGACAGTGGGAGGAGTACTGCCCCATTGTTGATGATAGTGGAAGGAATAGTGCCCCATTGTCGATGACAGTGGGAGGAATACCCCATTGTTGATGACAGTGGAAGAAATAGTGCGCAATTGTTGATGACAGTGGGAGGAATACCCAATTGTTTATGACAGTGGGAGGAATACCCCATTGTTGATGACAGTGGAAGGAATAGTGCCCCATTGTTGAGGACAGTGGGAGGAATAGTGCCCCATCTATGGTGTCAGTGGGAGGAATAGTGCCCCATTGTTGATGATGGGGGGGGGATAGTGCCCCATCTATGGTGTCAGTGGGAGGAATAGTGCCCCATTGTTGATGACGGGGGGGGGGGATAGTGCTTTGTACCAGTGGGAGGAATAGTGCCCCATTGTTGATGACGGGGGGGGGGAATAGTGCTTTGTATCAGTGGGAGGAATAGCGCCCCAAAGGCCAGATAAAGGTAAGCAAAGGGCCACATCTGGCCCGCAAAGGGGGAAATGAGAATATCTGTGCAAAGCTTCATTTCACATACTGATACTTCTCCAGCATTGCCCGCCACAACTTCCTCTGTTTTTGAAAACCAACAGATCTACTGCTGAAAAAAAAGGAAAGAAAACCTAAAAGAAGAAAACTAAAGCAGCCATCGCATCTAAGAATTGTTAAGCTGCAATATAATAAATGTTTGCTTTGGGGTTTAATAATGCTTTAAAACTTATATGAGAGTTTCTGGATTACATCTATTTAAAAGGACAATGTTAGCTTTAGCACAAGTTGTCTTTTAAGGAATGTTCCTAGCCCCCTTAGTGCAGCCCACCAGGTCCAATACTTGCCTTCATACCTTTTTTTCCCCCAGTATCCTCCACTGTGCAGTCCTGCACAGCCTTCCTTCTGAAAACGCCCCCACTGGGTCCTCTTCATCCTACACATGTGCACTGAAGTCCCATTTGTTTCAATAAGGAGAGCTATACTCCCCAGGACTGATAGAGGCTGCATGAGTATGGTTCCCCATAGGAATGAATGGGGATAAAACAGGCATGTGCAGAATAAAAATGAGGGGGACGTATTTGGAAGAAAGGACGGGCAACTCCAGACAGGGCAACAGAGTGAAGATCGCTGAAGTAAAGGTAAGTATTGGACTGAGTGGGCTGCGTTTAGATTACACAAGTACAGCGGTCCTTTTAAATAAATGAGGTGTAGATGTAAAGCTGACCAAAGTTCTAAGTCAAAGACAGTCGCCTGCTAGGATGAGCTACAGAAGAGAGGCCTGTTTACAAAATACATTATTAATGTTTGTTACTTCTGCATTTTGTTGCTACATTTCACATTGATTATATCCTGTTACTATGAATAAATAAACATCTCCTATGGAAATTAGCAAAATCAAAATGAAGAGAATAAATAGAGGATAAGTAAACATCGTGGCGAAATGTTGTCAGAATGTGATAAAAATAAAGACAAATATACAACCTTGAAAAAAGCCTCGTCTTTGCCTTCTGGTTCAGGGTGGTATGAATTCTCATTGAGACTTGGAGAAAAAGTCTTCACTAACTGCCAAATCTATCTACAAAATACATGTCTCCAGAATATTCCCGTCTTTGGGAAAATGAGGTAAAAATCAGGGGAAGAATTTCCCAGGGCAGCCTAGAAAAAAGGGAAAGCATGAGGTTTCTCCCCGCCCCATGCAAAAAAGTTGGACCGATTTTAACCTGTAAATGGATCTCTACATGTGTAACTAACAATAAAAATAGTGAACTGTTGCTCTCCAGTAAATGGAGCGGTGAGGTGAAAAAGTGACACAGGCTCTTAACTGTACTGGGTTCAGATGCTCTTTCTTTGCAGGTTTCCTCCCATAATCCAAAAACAAACTGGATAAGAGCCGGGCGGCAATTGCCCCCACGGGCCGCTCTGATGTATCGTAGACATGCCTAAAGGCTTCCTGGTGAAGAGGAGTAAAAAGTCCTACCGAGTGCGGGATGAGGATGAGGACAAAGCGCAGCAGAGGGCGTACACTGTGTCTGAGCAGAAGGTAGCTCCATGATCCGCGGTAGGCTCTCCTCCTCTGTCCAACCCCGACCGAGCTTCCCCAGCTCCACCATGCTGCCTCCGGCCACCCCCCGTCGGCCAGTTCGGGAACCCAGAGACGGTGCAGCAGGTGCTGTCCAGCCTAACCTGCTTAGTGAGCAGAGAGTACCTCAAGGGGAGCTTCAGCCTGGGATGGGGGTTGGAAGGAGGCAGCGAAGGGGGAGAGCGGGAGGGGGGGGCCAAGTCGCTGCACCATGGGCCTCTGGGTTGTACTTGCCCCCCTGGGCAGCCCTTGCACCTTATTCAAACAGAAGACACTCAGTAATATGACAGAGACTTGAGCTACTGGCTGGCATGTCCGCCGGTTAGTTGGAGACCCAAAGAATCGGCTTTGATCAGGTCTCCGCTATGGTAACCCTGAAGCGATGACATGACATCACTTGCGGTTCACCGGCTTGGTAACGGCGCCATTTTTCAAAAATCAAAAGCATTCAAAAACGCAGATTTTGAATGCTTTCAAGTGCAAAGAAGAGATTTAGGGTCTTATCCCGTCATAAAGAGTACCTGCCACGTGCCTATTGCTGTCACAAGGATGTTTACATTCCTTGTGACAGCTAAAAAAGTGATAAATAAAAAATAATTAAAAGCAACAGTGTAAAAATAAAAAAAATTAATAATGAAAAAAAAAAAAAAATTTAAGTGCCCCCATCCTAGAGCGCAAAGATGAATGCGTACACAAACAGCAATCGTCCCACACATGTGAGGTATCACCGCGAATGTCGGATCATGGGCAGTAATTCTAGCACTAGACCTCCTCTGTAAATCTAAAGTGGTCACCTGTAAAGGTTTTTATAAGCGTCGCCTATGGATAATAAAATTTTGCCGCCATTTTGTAAGTGTGCGCAATTTTTAAAGCATGACATATTTGTTATCTATTTACTCGGCATGACATCGTCTTTTATATTTTGCAACAAAAATTGGGTTATGTATTGTGTTTTTTTTGCCTTAAAAGTTTAAAAAGTGTATTTTTCCCCCAAAAATTATGTTTGAAAAACCGCTGTGCAAATGCCGTTAGACAGTAAAAAAAAACAAAAAAACACAAATTTATTCTCTATGGCCTCTGCTTTTAAAAAAATATATTTGAGGGTTCTAACTAATTTTCTAGCAAAAAGGAAAAAGATTTTTACATAAAAAGTGACAGAAAATGCCTGATCTTCAAGTGGTTAATCAAATAAGAGATACTGCATATAGATATTTGAGAGTTACCCTCTCCAGCCCACAGGCAGGACTATATGGAAGGGACAGCCTCAGTATAACATACCTTGCTTTCATACAGGTGATGTACTAACTATGGACTTGAATGAGTCAGGCGGTGGACAGGCTTTCCCTTGAAGTGGATGAACGAGTACAACTCCAGGGGCTGGAATGACAGCAAAGATCTGGGCTAGACCATTGTATACACTTAAAGTGGGGTTCCACCCAAAAAAACAAGAATACCTGAAAAATTCTAAAAAAAAAAACAAAAAAAATTTGGATATTTTTTTTTTTTTACCTACCTCTAAATGCCTGTTGCTAGGTGGTCCCTCGTAGTCTGCCTCTTCCTTTGCCTGGGCTGGTGACATCACTTCCCCCTCGGCACAGGAAGGGCTCTGCTCTGCTCCCTCCCTCCTGTCAATCATCTGGGACCCATTACAGGTCCCAGGTGATTGAGCGGCCAATCACGGCGCACGGCGCCGCTCGTGCATGCGCAATGGGTGCCAGGCTGTGAAGCCACAGCCCGGCGCCCACAGTTGAAATGCCGGCGCCGACGAGCGGAGGGGGGGACGGGCGGGGCTTCGATCCCCCGCATCGCTAGACCCAGGGACAGGTAAGTGTCCAATTAAAATCAGCAGCTGCAGTATTTGTAGCTGCTGACTTTTATTTATTTTTTTTTTTTTAATGGACCCCCTGGGTGGAACTCCTCTTTAAGCTGTGGGGGTCAAAAAGTTGAGGACACTAGAAGTGTCCTTATCCTTTAAATTGTATTTTAATGGATGTCTTGGAGATAAATTTGGACTGCATAACAAACACTATACGCAGATTCATTGTAGTGCTTTCTGTTTGTATAGCTTACAGTAGTATTAAAACCAAAACCCAAAATGTAATATATTGGAGCTTTCCAATCATTAGATGTGATGGTTGCATACGTTTTCTTATTTAGACTTTTATTTCCTTATTTTCACTGGATGATCCTGCCAGTACCACACTTCCAGTCTTATGGTGCTTGCATTCTGGATGAAGCATTAACCACAAGATTTACCCCCAGGCCATTTTTTTGCGATCCGGCACTGCGTTATTTTACTGACAATTGTGCAATCATGCAACACTGTACATAAATGAAATCGATGTCCTTTTTTCCCCACAAATAGAGCCTTCTTTTAGTAGTATTTGATCACCTCTGTTTTTTTTGTTGTTTTTTTTTTGCGCTATAAACAATATTGACCGATAATTATGGAAAATAATAAAAAAAAAAAAAAAAAACAATTATGTTTTATTTTCTGCGATAAAACATACCCAATAAAAAAATGAAAAATCTAATTTCTTCATACATTCCCGCCGACAGGACAGAGCTCTATCTTGACTTGATTACCATACGGAAGAAGCTGAACTCCAACTCACACATTAAAAGCAGTTACAGCAAACAGTTTTTTCCTTTTGGGATGAAGGTTGTACATAAATGCTTAAAAGCTGATTATTGTAAGCACCCCTGTCAGTAGTAAATGGTTTGTGTCATCCCTGGTAAAGTATGTAGAAAAATAACAGACTCAAGCAGCCCATAGATTATGTGATTTTATTTTCTTCCACCATGGGTGGAAGGAAAGAAAAAGAGCTTGATTCCCCCATCAACACAGTCAGTGTTGATAGAGGAATGCCTCTGCAGCACTAATGTGTTCTGCAGACAGGGGGGGGCTCAGGAAGCCTTCCCAGTCGGCAGAACACACTGATTACTGCTATCAGCTATAGCCATTAGTAGTAATCGCATGTAAAAAACATGACAGGCTGGTTGTACCCAAGTTGACCAATGGATCGACTCGGGTACAACCAGCCTGCCCATAGACAGATCAAATCTCAGCCAGTCCCCGTTGAACTGGCCTGTTGATTCGATCCATCTATGGCCAGATCACCAGCTGAAAATAAATGTAAAAATCTTAAGAAAACAAATGCAGCCAACGTATCTAGAAATTGGTGATCTGCAGTTTAAAGTGAGAAGTCTTACATTTATACATTTTAAATAAAAAAAGGTTTATTTTTATTTTTTTAAAGGAACTAGAACTTTTTGGTGCCCTGAGCAATTTCAAAATTAATGCAACAAAATCATACTGCTTAGACATTTCTCTCCCTGTAGGTACTCAGAATTCCCTCGCCGACAAATTTCTATTTGAATTGGCGCAACACTCTATTAAATATCTAGGAGTATAAATACCATCACAACTCCACAAATTATACGAGTTAAATTATTGCCCGCTTCTGTCCACTATGCAGCAATGCTGTAAGAAATGGTCTCCTATGAGACATCCCTGGTTGGGACGGATGTCCATCTTTAAGATGGACATCCGCTCTAGATTTCTCTACATCTTTCAAACAATTCCGATCCGGGTTCCTTGTTCATTTTTCTGTTTGACACAGTCTATTCGACTTAAATACATTTGGCCTAGAACCATTGCTAGAAGGGGTGTCGAAAATAACTGGCGCATCGATGCATCGCGATTCAGCCTTGCTCGATTCTGCATCGATGCAGAGATCAACTGAATCGCGATGTGCGCTGACGTCATTGCGGCTCCTCCCCCTTGTCACATTCATCTTAGTAGACACTCCAAACCCGACCACCTATGTGCTGCCACCTTCCATTAATCCCCTTCCCTCTCCCCTCATCATCCCACCCCCTCACCAGCCAATAGAAAGTGATCCCAGGCGGTGGCGTGGTGGCGGAATGAGGCTGCGAGGAGCCGTGCCACGTTGGCGGGGACATGGAGCGATGGGGCCGGAGCTTGGGGTGGCTGGAGCTGCTGCTAAGAGTGGCGGCGGCCAGCTTGTGGAGCATAGAGCTCCAAGGAGGAGAGTGGAGCCATCAGTGCTTTTGGTCCCAGAAGGGTTTGGGGCGGCCGCGGCATATCCAGCAAGAGGTGTGACGGATGAGGCAGAGCCGGAGGAGAGCGGTAAAGCCAGGTGAGAGGGCCGCGGGGAGGACACCGAGGGGACTGGACGTGGTAAGGGAGGTGCCAGACTGTCCTATTCAAGCTGACCAATACCCCGCCCCCCCTCACCTGTCACTATATAATATATTTGCCATAGCGCTCCCCTGCCCAGTGTCACCATGGACCTCCTTCTCAACCAGCATCCACACAGTCCTCTGCTCTCCTCTCCCCCTCCCCACCTCTACACAGTGAGCATGTGGATAGGGCAATAAAACAAAAAATGGTGTGCAGTGCTGTGCGGTGATGAATGTAAAAAAGAGTCTTATTAAGTAGTAGTTAAGTAGTGAACAAATATAGTCCTGAAATATATAAATAAATCTGTGAAGTGATTAAAAGAAATCTTTTGTGTATTCAAAGTAAATCGAGTGCTGAGTGTGCTCTGCTGTGTTCAAACCATTCACCAGAAATCAGGAATGATTTGAACACAACAGAGCACACTTAGCACTGGAATTACTTTAAATACACAAAAGATTTCTTTTAATCTGATCACAGATATACATATCTGTATATATATATATATATATATATATATATATATATATATATATATATATATATATATATATATATATATATATACATACATACACACACACACACACACACAGTATCTCACAAAAGTGAGTACACTCCTCACATTTTTGTAAATATTTTATTATGACGACAACAACAACACTGAAGAAATGACACTTTGCTACAATGTAAAGTAGTGAGTGTACAGCTTGTATAACAGTGTAAATTTGCTGTCCCCTCAAAATAACTCAACACACAGCCATTAATGTCTAAACTGCTGGCAACAAAAGTGAGTAGACCCCTAAGTGAAAATGTCCAAATTGGGCCCAGAGTGTCAATATTTTGTGTGGCCACCATTATTTTCCAGCACTGCCTTAACCCACTTGGCCATGGAGTTCACCAGAACTTCACAGGTTGCCAATGGAGTCCTCTTCCACTCCATGACGACATCAGCTGGTGGATGTTAGAGACCTTGCGCTCCTCCACCTTCCATTTGAGGATGGCCCACAGATGCTCAATAGAGTTTAGGTCTGGAGACATGCTTGGCCAGTCCATCACCTTTACTTTCAGCTTCTTTATCAAGGAAGTGGTCGTCTTGGAGGTGTGTTTGGGGTCGTATGTCTGCAGTCTCTGATCATCTCCTGTAGTATGTCTGCAGTCTCTGACCATCTCCTGTAGTATGTCTGCAGTCTCTGACCATCTCCTGTAGTAGGTCTGCAGTCTCTGACCATCTCCTGTATCATGTCTGCAGTCTCAAACCATCTTCTGTATCATGTCTGAAGTCTCTTACCATCTCCTGTAGTCAATGGGGCCAGTCTGGAGTACCTCTTTAAGTTGTCTGCTGTGTTTACACTTTGCTACATGCAGGAAGTGTTGTCTTTTTTTTAAGAACAGATAAAATTAAAAAAATTGAGTTCTTCCGACTGCTTGAATGTTTTGGATGAAAACCGTGCGCAGTAATCGTGATGCATCGTGGAATCGAAACGAAGACAGGATAATAGTTATCAAATCGAATCGTGAGGCCGGTGAAGATGCGCACCCCTAATAGCTAGACTTAAATATGACATTCTAGTAAAGAGACGAGACATCGGTGGTGCAGGCCTGCCTCACCTGGAACTATACCACAATGCTTAGTAGTACTTAGTAGGGTACTGGATAGGTTTCATCATAGCTCTGTCAAGCAGTGGGTTACCCTTGAGTCGGATCTATGGCCTGTACTACTGACTTCCCTCCCATGGTTGCTGCCTATTGACCGCCCGCCCCCAGCACAGCTAACTCTCTTACTTTCCTCACTTTTATATGTTTGGAACAAGGCCATTACAAAATATAGAATATCTTTGCGCCTGGGGCCATTAATGCCGATACTGGGCAACCCAGGATTTCGACCTGGTCTGTCAGACAGGGGATTTCTCTGTTGGCAACCATTACACCCATCGCCCATCTGGAAGGCGCTTAACTCCAAGGGCTTGAAATCCCTAGGAGAGCTTAGTCTTCTCTACCGTTCTTCTGGCGGACATTGGCTACAATATTTTCAATTACGTCACTTTTATGATGGGCTGGTTAAGGATTGGTACTGTAGGGATCTGACTCTGATGGTGTAGTTCGTGCGTGCGTCTGACTCAAAGTGTTCACATGCTTTATCTAAAATATATGGCACTCTTTTATTCCACGCATTCTCTGGCCACCCTTATTATGTTCGTGTCAGAAACCATGAATCAGACTTAGACAGAAGTACAGTTAAATCACACTTTTTAATAATAATAAAAAAAGGTAAACAGAGTAAACATAGCCAGAGTTCAGGAACCGGAACGGATAGTCAGACAAGCCAAAACCTCAGGGAGCCAGAGATGAGCGTAGTAGAACAGCAAGAAGGATCTGGAGCCAGAAGGAATGTCAGCCAAGCAAGTCTTTAACAGGAACACAGGAGAGCATCTCTAGAGATGTGACCAAGGCGAAGGCAGAGATCATTTGGGCTGGACGGCTTAAGTAGGCAGGACTGACGAGCATGATATCATCAACAGGTGAGTCACTGCGGAGAGATAGGAGCTGGCAATTAGCCGACAGCTGAGCGGCCAGCTTAGAGAAGGAAGGGCTGAGCCCAGCCCTGACAGTTCGAGACTGGGAGAGGGAACTAGGCAATAGTCTGGCTAAGGAAGCCTGGGATAAAGCCTTTATCCTTACATTCAAATCCACTAAAGCATCCCACTCACATGAAAGAAATTACAAATACTAACTAGATGGTTTCACTGCCCAACCCTTTTAAACAAGATCAATACGGCTACACCAGATCTATGTTGGAGATGTGGTGAGTCAAGAGGTTCATACCTACATGCAGGGCAGCCATCAGAAATTTTTGGGCCCCTTACACAGCTTTAGGCCTGGACCACCCTGAGCCTGACTACCAACATTCCCCAGGGCTTGCCCATGGGCCAAATCCACACACCAACCACCTAACCTGTACACACTCAGCCCCCCCTCAATCTTTATATATGTGAACCCCCCCTCAATCCTGTATATATGCCAGCACCCCTCACACCTGTATATATGTTAGCCCCCCCACCTGTATATATGCCAGCCCCCCTCACACATGTATATATGTCAGCCCCCCTTCAACACCTGTATATATGTCAGCCCCCCTCACACCTGTATATATGCCAGCCCCCCTCAATCCTGTATATATGCCAGCACCCCTCACACCTGTATATATGTTAGCCCCCCCACCTGTATATATGCCAGCCCCCTCACACATGTATATATGTCAGCCCCCCTCCAACAACTGTATATATGTCAGCCCCCCTCACACCTGTATATATGTCAGCCCCCCTCACACCTGTATATATATGGCAGACCCTGACATACACAAATCTGTAAACACACAAGCCTCTGGCCCCTCCCTGTACACAAACAGACCCTCTCCCTTTCCTTCACAGCCCCTATTTGTAAAGAATTCTTCCTACCTAGTCCCAGCTCGTTTTCACGAAGCTGACATGTTGCTGACACAGTACAGGCAGCTCACACGAGGGGTGCACATGCACATAGTAGCCAGAGGTAGCAGTAAAGAGCTCGATGTCTGAGCTCAATGACACAGAGAGCAGCAGAAGCTACGAGATCGTTTCTATAGTGCACAACACGGCTCCCCTTCACCCGTCCTGCCTTTTTCTGGCCCTTACAGTTGTATCGGCTGTACCCCCCTAATGGCGGCTCTGCCTACATGTGTGGTGGTCCTGCCGAATAATAAAGGCATTCTGGTCAGCTATATTCCAGCTCAGTCATCTGATCACGGGTAAGACATGGTCAGAGACCCCAGAGGTAGCTCTCCTCTCCATGATCCCGGGACCAATCAAATCCCTTAAAACTGGAATATTCTGATTCCTGTTGATAGCAGGGAGAGCACTGATTCCCAGAAACTGGAAATCCCCAGTAACACCATCAATACGGGAATAAGTAGTGGAAGTGAATAATATAATGCGTATGGAAGAGATGGTAGCCATAGCGAATGAAAATCACCCCAAGTTTGGAGAAGTATGGACCCCTTGGATATTTTATTATTCATTTAATTTTAATATTTAATGTTAAATTTTAGGTTTTGCATTTATTGAAGGATAAGAGGGCATGTTATAAACTATATTTATGATTGACATACTTGAGCCTTGTAAATGTCATTCTAATTACTACTGTGAATGTGTCACATTTACCTTCTTTTTCATTTAAAAAAATTTAAAAAAACTTATTTAGAAAAAAAAAAAAAAAAAAAGAGGTCATACTTATCTGCTCTGTGCAACGATATCGCACATAAAGCACCTTCTTCTCACCTTCCCCCTGTTCTGGGTGCCTTCTTAACAACCTTCCCTCTGTTCTGGGTGCCATTTCATCCGGTGTGCGGCTATCCAGATAATTTTGCTTATTCCTGTCTGTCTCAGCATTAGCCAGCACCTGGGGCTCTTCTCTCTTGGAAGTAAAGAATTCATCCATTTGTCAACTGGTCTAGATCTACCTGAGCGGTGGAGTTTTCTTGCCTTCTTAACAAGCCGGGTGCTAAAGAGGCATCCACATACAAGCACTCCCGAGCCGGGATGTGTGTATCCTTAGACACAGACAACGCCTGTATGTCACGTCCCCGCCCCCTTCTCACAGGAGTTTGACTCACAGCCGCAGGAAACTATGGCTCTGCTGCCCTCAGTTACTCCTGTGCAAGCAAGGTGCAGGCAAAGTGAGGAGAGCGGTGACAGAAGCCAGGTAAGACCTGCTTCACACCTCTGCATTTTTCAGTGCATTTTCCACCTGTGCAATTTTTTTAGAAAGGGTCAGGGACTTTTTTTCTCATAGCAGGTTGCGTTTTTGGTTCCATAGACTTTGTTTCTGCTGCGTTTTTTGCTGGTTTCTCCCGCAAGGAAACAGACACCTTTCCAGAAACACAAAACGCATTAAAAACATGTCAAAAAGGTATTTGAAAAAAAAAACTGTACAACACAACGGGAAAATGCATCAACCGGAACCTGCAAAGGTGTGAACCAGGCCCAAGTGTTTAAGGATGGGGGGAGGGAGGCTAGGAAAGATAGTAGGATGTTTTTTACCTTAAAGAGGAGTTCCGCCCATCCCTGCAAAAATTTAAAGCCAGCAGCTACACATACTGCAGCTGCTGACACTTACCTGTCCTGGAGTCCAGCGATGTCGGCACCGCAGCTGATGTTTCCATCAGCTGTTGGGTGCCACCGCTGCCATTGCGGGTAATGGAACCCGGCGGTGTAGCCTTACGGCTTCATGCTGGGAACCCTACTGCGCATGTGCGAGGCTCCGCTCCTCTCTCCTACTGGCTCGGCAGCGGGGGAAGGGCGAGTTGCTGGCATAATTCCCCGCGGCGAGATCTCCCGGAAGTGGGGACAAGATACCTGCCAAAAATAGGTATCCGCTCCCCCCCAAAAGATGCCAAATGTGGCTCCACAGGGGGGGAGGAGACAAATGAGCGGAAGTTCAACTTTTGAGTGGAACTCCGCTTTAGTCCAAAGATTGAATTAAGGTAAAAAAAAAAAAAAAAACTTTTAGACTTTAGAACCACGTTAATAATTTTTTTTGTTTTGGGTTTAATCTCACTTTAATCATGATAGGAGTTTTGCTACAGCAGCCTCCATTGCTCTGCATATGGGTATCTTCACAATAATCAAACATATAAAACATTTAATCGAAGAGCTTCCATTCTATCAGCAGTGTTGCCCTGTGAGCGTGAACTAAGTCACCTAAAGGAATTGTGCTGCTGCTGCTGCTGGCAGTTTCCTGTGGGAGGAGCAAGGCCCGCTGATCAATTTAAGGATGCATTGTAAAAATCAATGTTCTGTATAATCAGGGCACTCCAAGGGTAAAGATGCAAGATCGAAAAAAAAAAAAAAAAAACTTGCACAGTTGCTTGAAAGCGGAGCAGGTTTCCGGGCTGGGTGCATACACAGCAGGATCTGGGCTCTCTGAGGCCAATATGCAGCAGACACGGTTAGCATTTTGCAAGCACAGATATTAACCCTGTCTGCTACACAGGAGCCAGCAATCTGCAGAGATAAAAGAAATCAATGGCTCTTTTTATAAAACGTCAGCGACTGCAAATCTCTAGGCAGTTCTCACTAGAGCACAAATATAGACACAAGCTAAGGGAATCCTGACTAGGCGGGCATGCTGGGATTCCTAGTTCTTAGAAAGAGTCGGGGCTAAAACAAGCCAGTCAGTGCACAGGCGGAATTAAGATGTGAGAGTGTATAAGAAAAAAAATATATATATTTGTTCTCCTACTCCCCCTGGTGGATGGAGTGACCTTCTCTAGGTGGCTATAGTCAACCAGATGTGTCCATGAGATTGATGTCCTCAATTGCTCTGAGACCCATTCCATTTTCCCTTACACCTTGACCAATAGACAGGTCTGATGTACGTTCTGTCAGCTGCTTCCTTCCCTTTTCTCACTGAGGACTGGAAAGGCCTAGCCCTGGTATGCAGAGCTTTCCAACAAGTTATTAGGATGGGGGTATTTGTTATCACCCCACAGGGTTGCTTTAACCACTCTTCTACCAGGGCAATTTTTACATTTTTCTCACACATATATTAGAATTTGCATAAAAATCTGCTAGAAACTTGCTTAATAAAGAGGTATTAAACCCAAAACGAAAAATGTAATATATTGCAGCTTACCAGTCATTAGATGTGGTGGTTGCATTAGTTTTCTTTTTTCCTTCTGTTTCCACCTGGTGATCTGACCAGTAACAGTGCGCGCCCCCCCCCCCCCACTCTAGATGAAGGAGACACCTTTGGATATCAGCATCGTTAATCTGGGGGGGGCGAGGGGAGTGTTAGATGGACTAGCAGCAGGGCCGGTGCTATCACTAAGCAAACTAGGCAGCCGCCTAGGGCCTACTGCTGCCTAGGGCGCCCGGCCACTGGTGTTCCTATTCTCTTCTCTCTGCAGCAAGCAACTAAGACTCAGCATCAGCAGGCAGCCGCCGCTCCGCGCTCTGTTTGCACATAGTGTCAGAGGCGCAGCGATGGTGGAGGACTGTGTCTGTGTCCCGACACACGAATGAATGGAAGCAAGCAAACCTTCATTGATGGGCGCTGGTGAGGCTGCATTTGATGGGCGCTGGTAAAGCTGCATTTGATGGGCGCTGGTAAAGCTGCATTTGATGGGCGCTGGTGAGGCTGCATTTGATGGGCGCTGGTGAGGCTGCATTTGATGGGCGCTGGTGAGGCTGCATTTGATGGGCGCTGGTAAAGCTGCATTTGATGGGCGCTGGTAAAGCTGCATTTGATGGGCGCTGGTGAGGCTGCATTTGATGGGCGCTGGTGAGGCTGCATTTGATGGGCGCTGGTAAAGCTGCATTTGATGGGCGCTGGTAAAGCTGCATTTGATGGCCGCTGGTAAAGCTGCATTTGATGGGCGCTGGTAAAGCTGCATTTGATGGGCGCTGGTGAGGCTGCATTTGATGGGCGCTGGTAAAGCTGCATTTGATGGGCGCTGGTAAAGCTGCATTTGATGGGCGCTGGTGAGGCTGCATTTGATGGGCGCTGGTGAGGCTGCATTTGATGGGCGCTGGTGAGGCTGCATTTGATGGGCGCTGGTAAAGCTGCATTTGATGGGCGCTGGTGAGGCTGCATTTGATGGGCGCTGGTGAGGCTGCATTTGATGGGCGCTGGTGAGGCTGCATTTGATGGGCGCTGGCGAAGCTGCATTTGATGGGCACTGGTAAAGCTGCATTTGATGGGCGCTGGTGAGGCTGCATTTGATGGGCGCTGGTGAGGCTGCATTTGATGGGCGCTGGTGAGGCTGCATTTGATGGGCGCTGGTGAGGCTGCATTTGATGGGCGCTGGTGAGGCTGCATTTGATGGGTGCTGTTAGGCTGCATTGATGGGTGCTGGTGAGGCTGCACTGATGTGCGCTGGTAGGCTGCATTTGTTGGGCACTTCATTAAAAAGATGGGGTATACATGGGCAGGGTAAAGGAGTCAAAATTAGGTTTCGCCTAGGGTGTCAAAAATTCTTGCACCAGCGCTGACTAGCAGATTTAGATACACTAAGAAATTGAGGCCAAACTCCAGCTCATACTTTATAATAAGCTACAGCAAGCAGCGTTTTTTTTTTTTTTTTTAGATAAAGGTTTTATATGAGTAAATAAAAGCTAATCATTGTAAGCTCCCCTGTCAGTGGGAAATAGTTTGTCTCAACATTCTAACTGCTAAATCTGCAGGACAGTTTGTTCTGCTGAAAAACAACATACTTACTGGCTGGATCATCAGGTGAGAATAAACCAAAGAAAAATTGATGCAGCCACCACTTTTAGGGATTGGTAAGCTGCAAAATAATAAATATTTGCTTTTGGGGTTAATAACGCTTTAAATGGAACTGCACAGCAGCCCTAAATTTCTTCTTCTGTGGCCCCCAGCTGGCATTCTCGGTTCCTCCTCTTCAATGTCTGCCACCATAGCAAGCCGCTTGGTATGGGGGCAAATGTACTGGCTCATTCCGGAGTCAGGCTGCGTGCGTCCATAGACATACACAGTGTGGCTCAGTCCCGCCCCCAGGGTGTGATCGATAGCTGCAGATGCCAATGGCTCCCCCTGTTGCCTCTCTGTCCTCTGAATGCAGGGATAGAGGAGAGAGCTGCTACAGACAGGCACAGTGTTGGGTTGACTCAGGTATTTAGAGTGGTGAGGGGGTAATACTGCTACTGGAAAATTTGTTACTTTAATGCAGGGAATGCATTACGGTAAAAAATGTCTTGGCTTTGGAATCACTTTAGGGGGCAAGCGCTCCTCAGCTGGACTATAGGACACGTCCCCCTTATGTTATGGAGATAATAGGAGGGAGGTGTTCTTTAGTTTAGAAAGGAGAATAGTATGGTATAGAATGAGAATGGAATTTCAGTGCACTAGAAGCACAGTGTTAGACCCCATACACACTATTAGATTTTCTGCAGATTTTTGTCTTCAGATTTACCAAAACCATATAGTGCAAAGCCCTGCCTGATTGCATACAAATTGAAATGCTTAAGGTTTGACCTCATATTATATAGTTTTGGTAAATCTGAAGACAAAAATCTGCAGAAAATCTAATAGTGTGTATAGGGCCTTATCTTACACAGGTTGGGTGCACACTGGGTTTCTGGTAGATCTACAGCTATATTTCTTTATTTGAGATTTACTGAATGTGTTTTTTTTGTGCCCAGACATGCTCTTATTTTATTTTTTGCAGTTTTCACGACAGAAGAAGTTAGTTGGTGACTTAAGAGCTAAAATACTTGAGATGGTTTAATAATTCACACACTCAAGAAGGGTACGTTTATTCTGATAATCCAGCAGTTCTAACCATAACAGAGTTGGTCTATGAATTGAGAGGTTTGCTGAGTAGTCAAGTCATGGAGACTGATGGAAGAAAGAGAGGGATTCATCAGAAGAAATGCAGAGAAAGCACAAGAGAGATTTGTTGCCCCTCCACCACTGATCGCTTTATCCAAGTCCTTGTTCTAGGACCTCCCTGGAGCAGTCAATTCTGGACAATAGGTGCATCTTAAAAGGCACATATGTGTAAAAATAGAGTAACAAAATTCTGGTAAATATATTGAAACTCAACAAAGTGCTAGCTATTTTGTATAGGTAGGTAAAGCTGAACTCCAGGCTAATATAAAAGACATAGAGCGGGTAAAATAAGTATTGAACACGTCAACATTTTTCTAAGTAAATATATTTCTAAAGGTGCTATTGACATGAAATTCTCACCACATCGGTAATAATCCATGCAATCCATACATACAAAGAAACCAAAACAAATACGTTCAGAAATGAAGTTATGTGTAATAAAATGGAATGACACAGGGAAAAAGTATTGAACACGCTAACTGAAATTTATTTAATACTTGGTACAAAATCCTTTGTTGGTAATGACGGCTTCAAGACGTCTCCTGTATGGAGAAACTAGTCGCCTGCATTGCTCAGGTGTGATTTTTGCCCATTCTTCTACACAGTCTTCAAATCTTGAAGGTTTCGTGGACCTCTTCTTTGAACTCTGATCTTTAGTTCTTTCCATAGAATTCCTATTGGATTCAAGTCAGGTGATTGGCTGGGTGCTGGGCCATTCTAACAACTTTAGTTTCCTTCTTTGAAACCAATTGAGAGTTTCCTTGGCTTTGTGTGTTGGGATTATTCTCTTGCTGAAATCTCCACCCTCGTTTCATCTTCATCATCCTAGTAGATGGCAGAAGATTTTCATAAAAAATGTCTTAGTACATTTTTCCATCCATCCTTCCTTCAAGGATATGAAGTTTGCCAGTACCGTATGCTGAAAAATAGCCCCACACCATGATGTTCCCACCTCTAAACTTTACTGTTGGTATGGGGGTGTTTTTGGGGTGATGTGCAGTGCCATTTGACCTCCAAACATGGTGTGTATTATGGCATCCAAAGAGTTCCATTTTGGTCTCATCTGAGCAGACGGTTTTCTCCCAGTATTTCACAGGCTTGTCTAAATGTTGTGCAGCAAACTTTAAATGAGCTTCAACAAGTTTTTCCTCAGCAATGGAGTCTTGCGTGGTGAGCATGCATACAGGCTATGGTGGTTGAGTGCATTACTTATTGTACCTGCTAATTCCAGGTCTTTCTGAAGCTCTTCACAAGTGGTCCTTGGCTCTTGGACAACTCTTCTGATAATTCTTTTCACTCCTCTCTCAGAAATCTTGCAAGTAGCACCTGGTCGTGGTCAGTTTATGGTGAGATGATGTTCTTTCCACTTCCGAATTATTGCCCCAACAGTGCTCACTGGAACATTCAGAAGTTTAGAAATCCTTCTGTAACCAATGCCATCAGTAGGTTTTGCAACAAAACCAAGGAGTCTGGTCAGGACTCAATGTGTAACAAACACCCCACCCTCCCACACCAGTTCTTCATTGTCAGTGTCCTCTAATTAGTTGCTCCAGAAAAGAGTCCCTTCATAGTGCAGTTTAAGCAGTGTAGTCTGCAGCTATCACACATCTCCTATGTAAGGGGCGAGTATCTCCCATGGTTAAGAGAAGTGGCATTTATCTTTCTTCTTTTTTATGAATAGTGTAGGACCCACTGAAAATGGGGTACTTTGGCGCAGTGGTGGGCTTAAGCATGGTATGGCCATATTATGTGACTAAATCCCCATATTTACGCATTAGGATTAGGTGCGTCTAAGCAGCCTTGTAAGATTTAAAAGTTACACCTTTTGCATTTTTGTATGTGTGAGCTATTCTCTGTGGTTCTATATGTATATAGGTCTTTATAGCAGCACCAACTTTAGATATTCAGGTTTAGGGTGTGCCCCCCTAACTCTTTGTTTGTGTGTGTGTGTGTGTGTGTGTGTGTGTGTGTGTGTGTGTGTGTGTATATGTATATATATATATATATATATATATATATATATATATATATATATATATATATATATATATATATATATATATATATATATATATATATATATATATATATTCAGCTTAGTTGGCGACTTAAGAGCTAAAATACTTGAGATGGTTTAATAATTCACACACTCAAGAAGGGTACATTTATACTGATAATAATGTATTTAATACTTGGTATTATTATTATTTTTAAGCATACGGTAAAAAAAAAAAAAAAAAATTTTATTGCAAGCAGTGTACAGTATCTTTAACCTGGCAGGATCCTCTGTTATTGTCATGCTCAGCAGAGCTCAGGCTGGGAATAGAAGCAGCAGCACAAAGAAACCACACAGTGGTGCTCCATTGCTCATATGCCAACAAGAAACATGCTGTTAGGAGGAGAGCGCAGAGTGTCAGAGAGATGCTGATTCTCCTTTTTACTGTCCAATCACTGGCTCGGGAAGGAACACGACCTGTATCTGCAGGAGAAGGATATGAAAGGGGTTGTAAACCCTCGTTTTTTGTTTTTTTAAAATAACAAACACGTCATATTTACCTCCACTGTACAGTTCGTTGGAGAAGGCTCTCCTAAGGTGGCCACACGTGCAGGCGCGCTCTTGAGTCCTGCTTCTGTGTCTATTCACACAGAATGCAGGACTCGGCTCCGCCCCCTGGCGCCCACGTCATTGGACTTGATTGACAGCAGTGGGAGCCAATGGCTGCGCTGCTATCAATCTATCCAATCAAGAGCAGAGACAACGAGCAGAGAGGTAGAACGCGTCTCCGCCGTGGGAACGAACCGGCTCAGGTGAGTATAGCAAGGCTGAAAATAATCCAGATGTCCTTTAAATGATCAAGTTCAACCTCTGCAAACTTTCGTTTTTAACCCTCACATCACTGCCTGCCATACCAACTCCATGTTCATTATGATGTGAGGCAACAATCTCTGCCAGTCCCATGCACTTATGCACATACTGAGCCACGTAAGCCTGGGGAGTAATTAGAGGACCAAGTAGGTTCAAAAGGTGGTCATATAGAGCAGTGGTTCTCAACCTCAGTCCTCAAGTACCCACAACAGGCCATGTTTGCAGGTTTTCCTTTATCTTGCACAGGTGCTTTAAATCAGAGTCAATGACTTGGTATTTTCGACAGCTATTTTATCTAAGAGAAATTTCCAAAACATGGCCTGTTGGGGGTACTTGAGAACAGAGGATGAGAAACAATGATATAGAGGATGCTTCTTCTACAAAGTATGAACCAATGTGTACCAATCTTGTGTGATCCATCAAAATGGAACATTTCTACAACCACCAGAGATATATCTGCACTGTGTAGTACTGACTCGTGGGCAGTAGTATGGATGCGGCCCCAAAGACCACGGAATAACAGTGACACAATGACAGGAGATAATTTATTGTTCGGATTGTTCAGTTCCGCATGATCAGATCACTTTGTTTATGGCCAGCCAAAGAATAAATGTAAAACGTTCACATTAGAATAAGGCAAATCTTCCTTTGCTTTGTTCTAGTAATGCGAAGACTGACAGTTTCCGCAGCTCGCAATTGTCATTGCTGATTCTTTTGCTGGCAGAAAGTTCCTCCCAATTAATATCATTACATAATCTCCTCTCCACATTCTGATTTCATTCCGCTCATCTGCAGAATGTCTGCATCGCAGTTTGATGACACCAGATTATTTACATCCAGACGCAGTGTGCTGTATATTTCTCCCCTACCAGCCATACTGCTTTATGGTGAGATCTGTGCATACTAAGTGAATGTTGTACGGACACACCGAACCATCTTGTCCAAAACACTTTTATCGCTGCCAACTATGTAGATTCATCAGTGCGTAACTTTTTAAAACTCTCGCCATAGACAAAGCTAGTAACAGATTGGCAGATGTCTCCCAAGAAATGTTGGTGTGGGAATCTACTTTATTTAGGGGCCTATAGTGGTTTAGTGGGTATACTGTGATGATGCCTGCAGCTAGGGTGCCCACGTGTCCCGGGACATTCCCGTAATCAGCAGGTCTGTCCTGGGCACCTTCATTCCGGGACAATACAGTGTCCCGGAATGAAACTGATGCAGCCGTTCGCGATTTTTCATTGACTGCCGAATGTCGATGATGTCATCCGGCCGGGTCAGCCCAAGTGACTTCTTCCAGGCTCCAGCCTCTATAATCACCATACACCTCCAATGAGGCAGACACTCCTCAGCACCCAGGTCTCCCCCCGCCCAGGGACTCCAGTGGTCCAGCCCGTGTGTGTGAGGGGGAGGGGCAGTGCTCGATGCAGACGAGCGTACGGCGGCTGCTGGCAGAGTTCCCGGCCTGTGGGGGATACTGAGGAGCGCCTGAGGGATAGACATCTATGGATGAGCTTAATGGAGTCCAGGCCTGGAGTGGTGAGTAAAATCCACCAATCTACCTTATGTTTGTGTGGGGGAGTGGTCAGTAGTGTGAGTAATGCAGGAAGGAGTGTAGTGGTCAGGGGGGTCAGGTAGGTCAGTGCAGGGGACAGGGAAGTTAGTGTAGTGGGCAGGTAGGTCATGGCAGCTGATTCTGTTTTTAGTAAAAGCAATCCCAGCGGCTAATTAGCAGTTTCGCCGGGGACCAGATCTTCCCCAATTATCTCTATGAAACATTAGAAACTGAGAGTGATAAATATTTTGTCGATTACGGTTTCCCCAGCATGTAAACAAGTAATTTTTGATTTGTAAAAAGCATCCGATCAAATGGATCCTGGTTTGATCAAAGTGTAAGTTCACCTTTGCAGAAGATCTGTAGGGTGACCTTACACTGGACCCCTCCCCATTTCCCCCGGGCCTGCTGTACTGGAGTTCCGCGATCCAGGTGCTGGAATACCGCTTCACTGGTCAGGGGATTTGAAGTCCCCGTGGCTTAATCTCCTATCCGTAGCCAGTACGAACCAGACGGCCAGCGCTAACCAATCAAAATCCGTCTAGCCCGTCCTGTCATCACCGCGGGGAGAGGAGAGAAAGCCGCGGACCAGTGGAGCGGCATGCCAGCATCTGACAGTGGAGGATCGTGGGACTCCAGTACAGCGGGACTTGGGGGCATAGGGAGGGGGTCCAATGTAAGGTCACCTTACAGATTTTCTGTAAAAATGAACTTACACTTTAAGGGCAAAGGAGAGATCTGGGGTCTAATAGACCCCAGATGTCTAAGTAAAGAGGATGTTTACATACGTGTGATAGCAATAAAAGTGATCACGTTTTTTTTTTTTTTTCCTTAAAAGACAGTGTAAAGATGAAAAAAATTCACATAAAATAAATGACTCTTTTTTTTATTTTTAAAGCGCCCCTTTCCCACCGTGCTCACGCAGAAAGGAGAATGCATTTGTTGGTCCCGCATGTATACATAAAACGACGATCGCACCCCACATGTGAGATATTGCCACAAACCTCAGAGCAATAATTCTAGCACCAAACCTCCTGTGTAACTCTAATCTTGTAACCTGTAAAGGCTTTTAAAACATTGCCTAAGGAGATTTTTAAGTACCGTAGTTTGGCGCTATTCCACAATTTTAAAGCGTGATGTGTTAGGTATCTATTTAGTCGGCGTAGCATCATATTTTATATTTTACTGAAAAAAGTGTTTTTTATATTATGTTTTGTGCATAAAATTCATTACAGAGTCTTTTGCCCCAAAAAAATAGCATTTAAAAAAAATACAGCGTGACAAAAAAATTGCATTTTATTCTCTAGGGCCTCTGCTTAAAAAAATATATAATGTTCGGGGGTTCTAAGTAACTTTCTAGTAAAAAATAAATAAATACTGTATCAGAATAGGCCTGGTCTTCAAGTGGTTAACAAAAGAGCTGTTAACCGGATCGGTTGCAATGCGTTTGCTGCACTTTGTCTTGATAAATAAGGTTACTACATGCTCTCCTTGATGAGCTAACAAATTCCGAAAACGAACAACTCATACTGCTTCTTGGCTACACTCCTTGTAAGCCAGTAGAGGGCGCTGTTAAGTAACAGAAACCCTCATACGGTGTCATTGGCTGGCAGCTCAATGATCTTTAGAGAATTAGAATAGGGTCGGTTGGAGAGTCATTGAGTCCAGTGGAGCTGTGATGTGTCATTAAACCTCACAGAGGACCTGGCATCAGCACTTCACTGTTCTATGCATTGAAGGCTAATGAATATACTGCAGCCGGGACAGTTCCTGCATCCGCATTCTTGGATCTCTGCTCATTCCCCTGTCCTTACATCCACGACAAACGCGCAAAATCATTTTTTTTTTCTAGAATTGCTCGGTGTTGTAAGAGCACACAGCTTTGGAGCTAGCCAATTACAAATAAAATGTATGAATGATGTGAAAGGACGGAAAGCTCTCCTTCAGTCTATATATCCAAAGTTGGTTATATAAATGGTGTTTAATTTTATAAAATTGGGTTTATTTATTTGCAATCCTTCTTTATATCAGATTTCCCTCACCCACTACACACCAGCTGAGATTTCATACCATGCTAGGAGAAAGCGACTTCAGTCTCTGTCTTGAAAGCAGACCTTGACCCAACCCCTTTCACTTTCTCTCATTCCCCTCCTGGCCCTTCCTCTTACACAATTGTATTTTTTCCTTTTTTGGGGGGGGGGGGGGGATAAATATTTTTCACAGGGACCGTCCTCTTCGCACCTCCTTTTTTTTCACCTAAGCTAGATTTACGTAACAGCTGCCTGCAGTCTCCTCTGATATACACACCATGAATCCCAGAGGTCTGTGGGGACCAAGTCAGCTGCAAGAACCCAGAGGAGACAGCCGAACCCCCCCCTGATGACATCAAAAGAAGATGGCGGAGGGGGGCCCAGGTTTGCTGTGGCGGGACAGTGGATTCCTAGAGCACACCGCTAGATCACTGGGAGTGTATGGTTTTTTTGTGGACAACCTTCTTCTAAAAGAAAATTTCAGTTCAAAAAAGAATTGCTCAAAAACCTGAAATGTATCAAGATACTGTATGTGCAATGCATATTTGATTTTCTTTACTGGGAACTGCATGGGTTGAGAATTTCAGGAGAGTTTATTAATGCAACTGCATTTTGTGCGTGGTCTTGATAGGGGCAAGATGGTGGCAAATACAGAATACAACTTCTGGAAAGGTTTGCATCCCCCTAAAAAAAAAAAACAGAATGCAGACAACTAGGTATTCCTTGATTGGTTCCTTGTTGATTGTGACGTAGCATAAGAGAGGATCACAGCTCTAACTTTTGGTCATGGCACTCTCAGAAAGACTAGAGTGCTCCCTTAAAGTGGAACTTTGCCCCATAAAACTTGACAAAAATAATGTTCTTTAGCAAGGGACATACATTCCACGTTAATAATTATGCTACCAAAATGAGTGGGTGCTGTAAATTGTTCCTGTTTCTTCTTGCTTCCATTTTATACTTACCTAGGTGGGTGAATGCAGCATGGGACCGATGCTGCATCTGTCCCCCGGCATTTCTACACTGAGAACCGAGCTATCGAACACGGGCGATGGCTCGGTTCTCACAGACCCCCGACAGGAGAGCTGCTGACTGTCAATCAGCAGCTCTCCTCTCTTCTCCTCCACCCTCACTGGAGCGCTGAGCTGTGGAGGGGGCAGAGCGGCCGTCTCAGTCTCTCAGTGGCTCGCTGAGAGGCTGAGACAGGCATCAGTCCAGGCACCTGGAAGATCCAGACTTCATTGTCGGGATGACGCGGTGCCTGGACTGATTCCAGTGACGCCAGCGGAGAGTGGACTTCAGACCGCACTCTGATGAAAATGGGTTACAGGAGTGCAAAACGTATTGCACTCCTGTGACCCTTAGGAGAAGCCCAGTCTAACAAGCTCAGGCTGGACTTCTCCTTTAAGGTCAAAAACCTTAAGGCCTTACAACCACTTTACACATGAATTTCACAGAATAGACACCCTTACACATCATCCTTGTTTCAGGAAACAGCAGCATATATCAGGAAAATGCAACCATGTTCTTGAAGGTGCCCATAGTTTGAATGCACCCATAGATACAAGATGACTGAAAATGGAGGAATTGGGTGGAAAGTTGATGTTGATGGTAGCACTGGCCACCAGCCAGACAACCAGGTTCTATCAGAAAGTTCTTATTGTTACTGTTCCCCTTCAAAAAGCCAGAGTGGCAGGCTGGATGATAGTCACTCTCTGGTTCCCCCAGTTCCCACCTTACTCCAATTGACAATTGATCGTTTAGCCTGAGGTTGGTTATATAGACATTCTCTACAGTCTACAGTGGCTGTCAAAGTGCCTACAGTCAATGAATGACAGCCTAACTGTGGGGCATGTTTTTGGCAACCATCTAATCTCTATGATGAATTCACTAACCCCGCTGGCAGAGGCTCATCATGGGGTACTGCATTTGGACAAATTAGAAAGCCCACACAATTATTTTAAATCTGATCCCCCGCCACAGACCTGACCCTATAATAGTCACCCTAGGTAAACGTACACATTTAGGGTTGCAGGCTGACACAGGTTTGGACACCGGGATTACTGTCAGATGCTGGACAGTATTTTCTTTTTACAAAGGATTTTATTAGTAAGTAATATGGATATATGAAAACCAACTGACAAACTGTAAAATAAACCCAATACATGTGACACAGCTTAGGGTTCAAATCCCTAATGGAGTAAAAGGCAGTTACAGTGAGCCAATTATTACAGTAGGTAAGCAAAACCATCGTATTAAGATAGTGTTCAAGTGTTCCTTGAAAAAAGGCATAACAATTTGTAGAAACAATAACCACTAAACAGGAGAGTTAGAGGCAACCAAGCCTCAAAACTATAGAGAGAAACACTGAATTGTTTTCCACTCTCGACTTTTATGCCACGAGGCTGTCAGTGTCTTGTAATATAGAGAGAGATGTAGTAGAAGGAGGACCTCTTCAGCGAAATGAGAAAAGAAAAGTAAGAAAGAAGGATAAGAAAGAGGGAGTGATCTCAGAGGGTAACGTTTCTGAAAGTGTCAGTAATGTTTGGTTAAAGCGTGAAGGGTGAGCGTAGGATATCCAGGGTAGCCAGACTCGCAGAAACTGGTCGTGGGAGTCAGAAAGTATAGCTGTTCATTTTTCATTGACCATGATATTGTTCATGCGAGGTTTTACAGGTTCAAAACTGAGTGCAGAAGTTTTTCCAGGCTTTTGCTAATAGTCAATTTGGTTGCAACAAAGAGATGCGTTGCTAGCTTGCTCGTAATAAAAACTCTATAGGTTTGAAAAGAAGGGCTTCTTCTTTACATCTGAATGGAGTAATGTTCGTAAAAGTTCTTAAACCCGGATCCATAGCCTAGTCGCCCTGGGGCAGTACCAACAGATACGAGACATCGTCCCTGGCTGGGAACATCCATGAAAGCAGGTTGATGCATATTGGGGAATTATCCGTGCTAGGTGTGCAGGTGTATAGCGCTGGACAGCATTTTCAGCACTATCTATGAATTTCATAAGGTTGGCAAAAGATGCCTTAGTGCGATTCGGATCATTTCGCCAGATCAGGAGACCATTATCTAATGTGCATGGGCAGCTGAAGGGTTACTGTAACTGTCTTCAACGTGGTGTGCAGGAAAACAAAGTTATGACTTTTATTACTGTGATTGAACAACAATCTGATTAAAAAAAAAATCTGGCTTGTTTTCTACTAATTTCACTGCAGAGCTGAGGAAAGCAAATTCCCGTATAGAATGCAAGGACAAATCAAGCATTAAAATGCTGACGGGGGAGAAGACGGAAGCAAAGATTTGGACACCTGGTGAATCGGTAACCGGAAAACTAAAGAGTGAGCTCATCAGAGGGACTGTCACTAGTAATCACATTGTGAGCAGGACAAGGCTGAACGCTTATTAGAACATGGAATAGGCCTGCATTTATGCATTTACTGGAGCTTGTACTAGATGATGTAATTTATACAGTATATTCTTAGTCTATCATATAAATCTATTTCAGAAATCCAACATGATTTTTGTGCCCTTAACCCCCTAGCACCGACCGTACGCACATATGCGGCCTCAGCTTTAAAGAGTTATACTGGGGCGATGAATGCAGTTGCAGGCATCCTCCCACTACTGTTTTATTAGAGTGGGCGGTCGGCTCTTCAGGGATAACAACCGATGCGGCTAAAAGCCGTCCCCCCTCCCGCCGCCTCCCGCCACTCTTCCTGGGCCTCCCGTCCCACCGGGGGAGACCCGAACCACGATCCGACACTTCCGCCACCTAGAGTATGACTGGAAGGAAGTCGGAAACAGATTTGTTCCAGTAAACATGGAAACGACATCACTTTCGGTTCACTCGGCTGCCAATGGTGCAGTTTTTAAAAAAAAATGACAGTATTCAGAATCACAGTTTTTGGCGATCTGAATACTTTGAAGTGCAAAGGAGGGATTTGAGTGTCACCACCTATTACTGGCACAAGGGATGTTTACATTCCTTGTGACAGCAATAAAAGTGATCAATTTTTTTTTTTTAAAGTGACAATGTAAAAAAATAATATAAATAATAATCAAAAAAATTTTTTTTAAAAGCGCCCCCGTCCCCGTGCAGCAAAGGAAACGCACACGTAAGTCACACCCGCATAGGTAAACGGTGTTCAAATCACACATGTGAGGTATCGCCGCGATCGGCAGAGTGATCGTCCACCATAGGTACAAATATCAGAATAGTACACTTCAACTATTATGGAAGCATGTGGTCAAAATAAAACCAAGCAGGGAGCTGTGTAACACCTAATGCAAACGTGCAATCTAAAGTTGGAGTTTTTTTTAAATAGCCAACAAAAGTCAACTCTTCCCACCCCACCTATTTTCCTGCATCCCAGCTGGTCCCTCAGCCTGTTGAACAACCTTGTTGCCCAGTGAACTGGAAGAGGAAAACAAGTATGTAAAGCCAGAATTTTAGTTGCAGATACAGCGAGGAAATGTTAGAATCCCTGTCTAATGCTATCTATAGTTCCCACTAGGGAGAATACCCCAACCTTGGTGTCTCGGGGACCAAAATGTTAGAGTTGCTATTGGAACAGGAAGAAAAGGGGGGAAGTTCTACAAAGTGGACCCCTGCTCCTATGTCACTGTCTAAGAGGGAATTTCCCTCACTTTGGAGAGATTTGCTCTTGCTTCCTGTTGTTTTTCTGGGGCAGGAAGTAAAGAAAACGGCAAGACCAAACAAACCTGAAAGGCTTCTTACCATTACCTACCTTATCCAAAAAGAAAGTTTTGGCATTACAAACCATTTATTGTACACTTTGGGGTTGATTTACTAAAACTGGAGAACTCAGAATCTGGTGCAGCTCTGCATGGTAGCCAATCAGCTTCTAACTTCAGCTTGTTCAATTCAGCTTTGGCAATAAAACACATGATACAAATGTTATAAATTGAGTTGCAGTTCAGTGAATAAATAAGGATTTGATCTCCAAGCAAAACATGACTTAGTACTTGATGGAGAAACCCATGTTGGCAAGCACAGAGGTAAGGTGTTTCTTGTAGTCGGTGACCAGGTTTGCACACATCTCAGGGGGGATTTTGGTTCACTCTTCTTATTTTGGTTCACTCTTCTTTACAGATCCTTAAGGATTCTTGGGTGTTGCTTGGCAACTCAAAGTTTCAACTCTCTCCATAAATTTTCTATAGGATAAAGGTCTGGAGACTGACTAGGCCACTCTATGACCTTAATGTGCTTCTTCTTGAGCCACTCCTTTGTTGCCTTGGTGGTATGTTTTGGGTCATTGTCATGCTGACCCATCCCATCTTTAATATTCTGGCTGAGGGAAGAAGGTTCTCATCCAAGATTTTACAATACATGACCCCTTCCATTGGCCCCTCAACGCTGTAAAGTTGGCCTGTACCTTTAGCAGAGAAACAGCCCCAAAGCATAATGTTTCCATCTCTGTGCTTGACTGTAGGGATGGCATTCTTAGGGTCATCGTCAGCATTTTTCTTTCTCCAAACACGGTGAGTTGAGTTAATGCCAAAGAGCTCAATTTTGGTCTCAGCTGACCACAGCACTTCTTCTCTGAATCATATAGATGTTCATTGGCAAACTTCAGACGGGCCTGTACATGTTTGAGGAGGGGGACCTTGCGAGCGCTGCAGGATTTTAATCCATGGCGGTGTAATGTGTTACCAATGGTTTGTTTGATGACTGTGGTCCCAACTGCCTTGAGATCATTCACAAGCTCCTCCCATGCAGTTCTGGGCTGATCCTTCACTTTTCTCATGATCATCCTTACCCCATGAGGCAAAATCTTGCATGGAGCTCCAGATAGTTTGATGGTTATTTTGTATTTCTTCCATTTGCGAATAATCGTTCCAACAGTTGTCTCTGTCACACCAAGCTTCTACAATCTTGTCCCTGATGTCCTTTGACAGCTCTTTGGTCTTGCCCATGATGGTGAGGTTTGAATGGAAGAAAGAGATTCTGTAGACAGGTGTCTTTTAAACACATAACGAGTTGTCGTTAGGAGCACCTTTCTAAATGGACAGGACTAATCTGTGTACCACATAAGCACATACTGTAGCCAGTCTGTGGGAGCCAGAATTATTGTAATAATTAAAACCAAAACCTCCTTCTCGTTTCCAAATACCGCTACAAAGCAAGGGGAGAACGCAGATTCGCAGTCCAGGGACCTCGGCTATGGAATACTTTTCCGACTCACATCCGCGTGGAAGAAAACCATCTGGCCTTCAGGAAAAAACTCAAAACCTTCCTCTTCTAAGAAGCTGTTCAACACTAAACGCATTTAGCGCCTTGAGGCGATTCAGTTTGCATTTGCAGCGCTTTACAAACCATTCATTCATTCATTCATTGTTGGTTGCTTGGGGTTCAAATACTTATTTTACTCACTGAACTGCAATTCAATTTATAACACTTGTATCATGTTTTTTTTTTTTTTTTTTTTTTGGTTGATATTATGTCTCTATCATTTAAAATTTACCTATGATAAAAATTATAGACCCTTCATTTCTTTGTAAGTGGGAAAAGTTACAAAATCTGCAGGGGAACAAATAATTATTTTCCCCACTGTAGCTGCAGCACAATGCATATGTATAATAGGCAATTAAATGAACTTCAATGTATATAAGTAACTTCAAATTACATTTACACATGTTTTGTGCATATTCACTATAGAAGTTTATAGAAATTCAATATCAGCCACACAGGAAGGGCATTGTTTATTTAGGGAATCAGCTGACTTGAAGATTTGCATTGTGACAAGCAGCAGTACAACCATTGTCCAGTCTACAGAAAAAAAATAATGGTGGCAATCAACACACAGCCTAGCTTACTCTTACTTTTTATGTTTAAAAAAACAAATGCCGGACAGGAGTCAGGCCTTCCATCTCTGCTGCCTTTAGTAACTTTTTTGGTCCCTGTGCTCCTAAAGCTGGGTAAACACACTGAGTTTTTGTTGTTGTTCAACCAGTGGATTAAAAGGAAAAAAAAAAAAAACAACTCACAGATTCCTGTATTAATACAAGGAATGTTTTCTCCCGCTGTGTCTTTGTATTCTGACAGCAGGTATTTCTCCCTCCGTCAGAATACACAGATCAGCGTTTGCAGCCATTGGCTGCATGAGTTGGTCGAATGCTGGTTTTCCAGCATGGCTGTTCGACAGAAGAGAGATTCTGTTGAGTAGACTTTGGTACACATGTACCGAAAATCAGCCGGTTCCTGCTGAACTGGAAAACTTTCAGTACATTTTTAAAACAAAGGAAACCGCGCAAGTGTGCAAACTATTTAGTGAGCAGCAAACACACTAGGAAGTATCCCCCTAGATAACACAATACAAAAATCTACTGTGTTGTGCTTAAAAGAAAAATGTAAAAAAAACTGATATCTAAATAAATATATAAATATCCACTTAATAAATCAATCAATATATAAAAAGTGTCAAAAAAATTCATAAACAAAACAAAAACTCTATACATATCTGATGTAAACAAACATATAAAAGGAGTGAAAAGAAAAGTCCCCAAATACGTCTATAAAGAAAGAACACTTAATGTGATTCAAAATGAAAAAAATATTTTCTCCACGAATGAATGCCAAGGTAAATGAAAACCTCCAACAAGATAGGGGCAAGATGCAGGCTTACCAAATGGATATAACCCCCCATATAAAGAGAAGTCATAAACTGCATGGCCAATATTGTTAGGTATCAATGGCGTCTTTCCCCCTCCTTCACAGAGTCATCCAACACCTGCTGTCATCCAAGCAAGCACCTCCAGTCTTCAAGCACATTAGCTCAGGGGAGAAACTAAACAAATAAATGTCCACATAGTGTAAAAACCTTCAGGTACCTTTATTAATCCAAGTACCAATACCATTCTAGCCGGCAAATACAGCAACTTCTGGGTTATTTCCGGTACACAATGAAATCAGCAAATGGCTCTGCCCTATGTGCTTCGTCATAAAGGACATCTTCCAGGGCATGGAACTTTCAGTACATGTATACCCAACTTTAGTTAGAAAACAGAGCATATAGCATATAACAAAACCAGGCCATTTCAACAGCTTTTCTACAGGTAGCACCCCACTTTGTTCAGGTAGTTTGGGTCTGTGTTGCATGTAAAACAGCTGTCAGTAGGGCCCATGTTGTTTTCCAGCAAGACGTGTTAAAAAATCAAAGTTTGAAAAAAACACAAGATAATCTGCATCTTTTATGGGGTGAAATAACCACTGAAAAGCATTAAACAGTGCATGCATATGTAATGCCCTCAGGTATTTGCTGTATATAATTGCAAATGTAGCACTCTCTAGTATGCTAGATGTAATTAGGTTAGTTGTTAGAGTAGGTAAATTGGCTTGGCTGAGAGGCAGGCCTGGGTTGAATCTGGGTCAGGGCTGAGTGACTCGGGGAGGTTGGACGACTCAGCAAGCAGCACGTCTGGTAACTCTGCCTACTCTTTGGGACCTTGGAGAAGCTTCCAAAAGTAGAGTGTGGAGTTAGGAGGAGCAGCGTAGAGTATTGATGAGGGCCCCAGCCAATCCCCAGCAAGATGGGCTGGTAGGGGCAGGTACCACAAATACTCATGGGTCATTCCAGCAGGGGCAATTAGGTGGAAGAAGGAGATGGAGTAGTGAGGAGGCTGTCAGTGACCCTTGAGGGTGCCCCCTAGTCTGGGGGGGGGGGTGACCTCAGGTCTGGGTGATGGAGGGACCCTCTACAACACACAGAGGAATCCTTCCTAGAGGCACAGGAGCAAGGAGAGGACAGCGGGAGAGAGTTAGCATGTCCAAGAGATCTCCTGAGCAGTCAGCTGGGTGGGCTGTTGAGTGAGCAGTCTGGAAGGACTGTGGAGAGAGAGTGTCAGTCTGGGAGGACTGTGGAGAAGTACCCAGGAGGGCTAGTGAAAGGGGCAACTGCAGCCAGGCAGGCTGGCAGTGCTTGAAGAGGTGGTGCTGGGATCAGTAGCCACAGGGATGTAAGCTGGACACTAACTTTTTGCTACACACTTAAAGGGGGCCTCGGGTTCCTGCCTGCAAAGAGCTATTGCTTCTAAATCTGACGGAGTGCCTTAGTCAGAACCACAAAACAGTGTGTCAGCTGCAGTTCTGCAAGCAAGCTAGTGCTGGAGGAAGGGAAGGAGTGCATATAGACTGTATAGAGCAAAGTTGTCCTTGAAGTTGTCTGAAGTCAAGTGGGCATCCCATAATTTCCCTACCTTAATCCAAGTTCTTATCCCTCGATAAATAACACAAACAAAGCACTGGACTGTTCTCTGACTCAAGTGTGCCTGTGAAAATTCGGTGTGCCTGGCTGTCCAGAGTGGGGATCCCATTTCACTTGCGGCTCCTAAGGGGGTGCGCTACACAAATATACAGTTTTTTAAAAACATGAATAAACAGTGATAAGAGAGTTTGCATTCTACTGCTCTCTCTTTCTCTCTTGTCGATCTAAAAGACATTTCAAAGACTGCACATTCCTTTAAATATGTTTATATAGTTATGCCAGCAAAATAGTGAGTGGACAGAGACTATTTATCAACCCAATTAGCCGACAAAGGTGATGCCATATTGGTCTGGATAAATGCAAAGTTCCAACATGTCCTAATGTCCCAATTCTGGGGTTTATGTATATGCTTTATAGGACCTGTTTCTGCCTTTATCCCTTGGAATCAGCAAATGGCTTATGTAACCGTTAATCACCCTAAGCTGAATGCAGCCCAGGATGCAGAGATTTGGGCTGTATCTCTGCATGAGACATATCGTTCCCAGCATTTTACTTTACACTGCAGCAAAGTGACGTCGTCCAAGTCCAAGGCTTAAGTCATATCAGACCGGAGGTGCCAAGTGCTGTAACTGTGTTCCCTTCTTTCTGAAGGACTTTGGCACAAGTTAACGAAAACACCCGGGATGATGCATCTTCAACAAGGGGACATAAAAATTCTTGCATCACTTTGGTTGGAGTCCAGACAAAATCACTGATGTGTGTTAAACAGAAGAAATATGAGCAAAAGGATAAAGCAATTTCAAAGGGTTAATTTAAAGTAAAACTAAAGGCAAAACAAGTTTGTTTTTTTGTTTTGTTTTTTTTAGATTTGGATAGAGCAGTGAAGGGTTAGAGTCACTTTCACTTATTTATTGCTACCTGTGTATCCATTAGGGAGAATTATTCTGACCAGTTGTCCTGGTAACCAATGTCCCCTGGAATGAAAATGATGGTAAATCTAAAATTTTGTGTTGCCACCAGAAGAAGAATAGAGAGGGAAATCTTCTAATTAGGAGACTCGCTCCTGTCAGAATTTTCTAAATGGGGATTTGTCTCATATTGGAAAGATATTCTCTCACTTCCTGTTCGGTCTGCAGCACAAGAAGTGAAGGTAAATCTTCGGGACACAGATGGCAGGTGTTCTTTAACCTTCTGCTATTCTTTCTAAAATGAAAATATATACTTTAAATAAAAACTCTAAAGTTGAGCTACTAGAGGAAGTTAGCCAGTTTTGCTGCAGTGCTCAAATGCTAACAAGAAACATGCTAATGGGAAAGGAGGGGGGGGGGGGGGTGTAGAATGACAAAGTAACTCGGTCTGTTGCTTCTCTTTTCACTGTCTAGTGACAGGATAGGGGAGGGACAAGACCTGTAAGTGTTACTTAACTGCAGAAGAAAAAATTCAGGTCTCCTGCCCAGCCAAACATGGCTGCGCTGTGTGTAAGAGCTGTGTAAATCTCAGGACTGCCTGGACAGAAATTTATGTAATTTGGCAAGTAAAACAGCTATTCGGTTATGAAAAAGTTCAGACTGTGGCACACCAGAAGAGGCCAGATACAAAAACTCCATCCAGGCCACACACCTGACGTGTTTCGCTCCAGCCACATGGAAGTCACCCTCTGAGCAGGACGAAACGTGTTTGAGGACGTGGCCTGGATGGTGTACGGCGGTCTGAACTTTTTCTTTCCAGGAATGTCTGCACAGAGCTGGGACAAGCTTTTTTCTTTCGCCACCTGCACCCCACAGCGAGAGTCACTGGACTTGTGTATATTTATCTGGAGCGGTGCCCTAAGTCTATGTATGGTTACAGCTATTCTGTACGTTTGTCTGAAGCTCAGCTTTAAGGTGCTCATAGACATGAGAGATCATCACTTATAAAGCCTTTTTCACATAGACCAGACAATGAGCCCAAAATTCACCGGCAAAAGAATGCTGCTAAATACATCGCCAACAGATCTGACCTTGAGGGAAAAAGCGATCGGCTGTGCTGGATTTTTGCAGCCAATCACTATTATTTTCTTCAAAATAAAACTTGCGAGATGCCCTCCTGCTCTCTTTCCTAAATAAGCAGTTCTCGGAGTAGCAATGGGCACAGCATGGATAAACAGTTCTCGGAGAAGCAATTGGCACAGTAAGGGAAGATGATCCTCAGGGCAGTAGCAAGGGGTAACAGTCCATGGAGTGGGAATATGGCACAGCAAAATGGAAACAGTTCACAGGGCAACAATACAGCACAGCCAGGGAGAATTCTCCTCATAACAGTAACAGCAGGGGAGATAAGGGACTGAAGGTTTCAAAGACTCATGCTGCTGAAGTCCGACTGTCCAGAGTAGTGGATGTGGTGGTTTTGGCATCATGGGATTAAGGCAGGGCACTCCAAGGGGGGACTCTGGGCACACAGCCCGATTGGGCAAGCAGGGCAATCCTTGGAGGGTTGTGGGCACACAGCAGAGGGCAGGCAGGGCAATCCTTGGAGGGCTGTGGGCACAGCAGAAAGGGTATGCAGGGCAATTCTTGGAAGTCTCTGGGCACACAGCAGAGAGGGCTGGCAGGGCAAACCTTGGAGGGTTGTGGGCACACAGCAGAGGGCAGGCAGGGCAATCCTTGGAGGGCTGTGGGCACACAGCAGAAAGGGTATGCAGGGCAATTCTTGGAAGGCTCTGGGCACACAGCAGAGAGGGCTGGCAGGGCAAACCTTGGAGGGTTGTGGGCACACAGCAGAGAGGGTAGGCAGGGCAATCCTTGGAAGGCTCTGGTCACAGAGCAGAGAGGGCCGACAGGGCAACCCTTGGAGGGCTGTGGGCACACAGCAGAGAGGGCAGGCAGGGCAATCCTTTGAGGGCTGTGGGCACACAGCAGAGAGGGCAGGCAGGGCAGTCCTTGAAGGGCTCTGGGCACACAGCAGTGAGGGCAGGTAGGACAATTTGTGGAGGATTCTGGGTACACAGCAGTCTTGGGTCCCCCCAAGTTCTGGCAGCAAGTGGTTCCCTCAGAAAAGCGGTCTACAAAGTGGCAAAAGGGAGTGTTCCAGTGTCAGGAAAGCAGCACAGACAAAACTAAGTGTCCCAGCAGTCCCAGGGTTCAGAAAGTAGCACACCATCCATATTGAACTATCAGACCCAGCAGTTCTAAGCACCTTCTAGTCTCCTTCCAGTGGAACATCCAGACATAAGTCCCCTGTGTCCATCACTTGGGGAAACACAGAAAAATCGGATACTTTCTGCCAGCATAGGCATATTATATTGTCCTTTGAATTCAGCCAAGACTAAAGCATCCAATGCTCGGCACTACAGGACACAATGCTGTCTATGATTCCTGCTGAGATCAACCTACTTTCCTACCAGCTGCGGGGCATCAGAACTCATACTGTAGATTAATTAAGCAGACAAACTGACTGCTTTACACGCTGTTGATTTTAACAAAAACAACACAAAAAATAATATTTCTGCCCTTCGCTACACCCCTCCATTCCCCTTAGGCACAAACATACAGTACATACTTGGGCTACCTAAAGCTGGCCATACACTGCGAATTTCGTTTAGTTCCTGATGAAATTTGCTCTGTGGGCCTTATCAGCCCCATTCCGTCTGACATGCTTGAAAAATTGAAGGAGCTAAGTGGAAAAATGTTGGTCGAACAGCAGATCAGGTGCAGCTGCTGGTGGTTTGTTCATCTGACCTGTTTGTGAGGATAGAGAAATCTGTTAAAAAAATATAACAGTGTAAGGGCAGCTTAACCACTTAATTACTGGGCACCTATACCCGCTTCCCCAAGCCGATTTTCAGCTTTCTCACACTTTGAATGACAATTGCGCGGTCATGCAACACTGTACTCAAATGAAATTTTTATCATTTTTTTCACATAAATACAGCTTTCTTTTGGTGGTATTTAATCACCACTGGGCTTTTTTATTTTTTGCTAACCAAAGAAAAAAGACCCAAAATTTGGAAGAAAAAAAAAAAAAAAAAAGGTTTTTCGCTGTTTTTCACAGTGCACTGATGAGGCACCACTGGTGGGCACTGATCAGGAGGCACTGATGAGGCTGCACTGATGGGTGCCACGGAGAGTGGTGCCACTGATGGGCACTGATAGGTGGCACTGGTGGGCACTCATCAGGACGTACTGATGATGAGGCACTGACTGGCAGCACTGATGGGCACAGATAGGTGGCACTGGTGGGCACTCATCAGGAGGCACTGATGAGGCTGCACTGATGGGTGGCACAGAGAGAGGTGCCACTGATGGGCACTGATAGGGGGCACTGGTGGGCACTCATCAGGACGTACTGATGATGAGGCACTGACTGGCAGCACTGATGGGCACTGATAGGTGGCACTGGTGGGCACTCATCAGGACGTACTGATGAGGCACTGTTTGGCAGCACTGATGGGCACAGATAGGTGGCACTGGTGGGCACTGATTAGCGGCACTTATTAGCAGCACTGGTGATCACTAATGGGGCCAATGTCCCTCTAACACAGTGGTTCTCAACTCCAGTCCTCAGGACCCACCAACAGGCCAGGTTTGCAAGATAGCTGAAATACATCACAGGTGATATCACTTGATGCTCAGTGATTGCAGTATTCTAGTCTGCAACTCCCCAAGGTAATACTTAAAATCTGACCTGTTGGTGGGTCCCGAGGACTGGAGTTGAGAACCAATGCTCTAACAGAAGCCGGTTAACAGCTTTATTTTATTCACACCGACACGCCGTGGCGAACTCAGCCGTAATAGAGGGTACCTGTCAAAATCAGGTACCTGCTCCCCCCCAGAAGCTGCCAAATGTGGCAGCGGAAGGGTGGAGGAGGCACACAAGCGGTGCTTCAAGTTTTGTCTGTCGGAATGTGCCTGAATATCCAGTCCTCTGTGATGTCCATGGCCGGTTGGATTTTGCCCCTGGGCGATCGGTGCCGACAATCAGCATCATGTTTGGAGTAGGAGGCCACAGACACATCATTTGTGAAGGCGTCAGCTCAGCTGCTCTCCCATTTCAAGGTAAAAGCATTAATCGGTTATATTTAATGGTTTCAAAATCTCATCCTAAAACAATTTCCAGCTTTTTCATTAAAACAGAGTTTTCCCGAGCGTGTACCAGTACAGGGAAGCACTTTCCTCCACTTATTTTTATGGCACATGGAGTCAATGAGGGATATAACAATAAAGCGAGATATAAGGACGCAGGAACAGGGAGGAGGTTCACACGGATAGCCCTGATCTTAGTAGAGGTTATTCCGCAGAGTTGATATAAAGTTCTCCTATACTCGGGCTCCTCTCTCTCCAATCCTGAGAGATTCTTCTGCTGGAAGATGTCCAGAGAAAATGATTTATCTCACTGCAGAAATCCCAGCAGGCGGCTGCTTTCACTTCTCCCTTCTTCTCTCTCCAGAAGGGACTTGAGGGCAGCACGTCAGGAGGATGGGCTGTGGAAATGCAGAGGGCTCAGAGCCCCCCTCCTATACACACTGCACTGCAGCTCTGAGTGTTCGCTGCAAGATGCAGAAGTGGGGACTAGTGAGGAGCACGTGGGAGCGGCGTGTCCTCTGCTAAACTATTGCTGTAACGTGAGTTTTTATATGCAGCATGCTGCCTTAGTGCTTAGCAGGGTCAGCCTTAGGCTATGTGGCATCCTGGGCAAAATATTAGGTACGGTGCTCCATCACCTCCATGGAAATGAGAAATGTGCTTACTGTTTTATGACAACTGCTGCTGAATATGCCGCTAAAAAGCAGCCTTGTGCATGGGACTCGTTCCTAATCACTTATCCTATTACGCGCTTAGGCTTGCTTTTTTTTAAGGTGGAATAGACGGTTGTATGCGTTTTAACATCGTTTCAGGTGAGAGGGCATTTCCTGCTTTTTGTGTGTTGAAATACCTGTAAGACACACTATGCATTCATCTATATAATCATTTTTTTTCTTATAGAAGACAGCTACACTGTTGGAAGCATGACTTTGTTTTAAGGCACGGCATGAAAAAAAAAAAAAAAAAAGAACTAATTAAATGCAGCGGTATCATTAAACAAAGCATATTATTACAGGAAATAGTACAGAAACGCTCTATGATGAGCTTTAGGTGCAGTCTTCGGTATAGAAAAGCTCTTCAAAAAAAGCATGACGGACCCCTATAACTTTACTGGGGTCTTTGTCCAATGCAACTTGCTTTCAGCTACATTCTGCTTGCATCTGAGATCAGTTTGAGACGCTTCAGGGATCATTCAGAGTTCACTGACAGATGCATTTTACCTGCAGTTGAACTCCTTCTGACCTCCATTTAACCTTCTTCTAAGCTGCATCATCCTGCTTCCAATCCATTTTCCATTGATTAAAATGGGGAGGAAAGCAGTTCTACATACCTCCCAACTTTTTGAGATGGGAACGAGGGACACCTATCAGCAAAAGTATGCAGGCATGGGACACACCCCTTGCCACGCCCCCTTAAAGGAGAATTGTACAAAAAAAAAAAATAAGCTTGATTAAACCCACAAGTGCTTTTTTTTACCGCTACTGTTCCTTTATATTGGCTTTTAGAATTTACAAATGCAGCAATTTAGAAATCAGATGAAAGGTTTAGCGCTAGAAAACACTTTTTGAAAGATAAAAAGTGCATTTTATATACATCTATATGGATCAGACCAAAATGAGGGACAAATGAGGAGGAATGAGGAACAGAGGGACAGTCCCTCGAAATCTGGGACAGTTGGGAGCTATGGTTCTAACATGTCACATTATTACACTCTATTACATTAGGGGCTGATTCACACCAGCAGCCGCACTGAACGCACAGCTGCTAGCGTGAACTAAGAGGACACAGTGCTTAATTACCGTTTTTTTGGGGTTTTTTTTGCCATAAGGGCCAGGTCACACAACATGCTGTTCAGTGCGTTTTATTGTCTGCATCAAAAATGCATAGAAAGTAGGTTATATGGAGTAGATTAAATGCATAGAAAGTGCGTTCCAGTTCCAGAAAAAAAAAAAAGTAGAACATGCTGCATTTTTTCGGCACTGAATTTTGATGAGGCACTGACTGGCAGCACTGATGGGCACAGATAGGTGGCACTGGTGGGCACTCATCAGGAGGCACTGATGAGGCTGCACTGATGGGTGGCACAGAGAGAGGTGCCACTGATGGGCACTGATAGGGGGCACTGGTGGGCACTCATCAGGACGTACTGATGATGAGGCACTGACTGGCAGCACTGATGGGCACTGATAGGTGGCACTGGTGGGCACTCATCAGGACGTACTGATGAGGCACTGTTTGGCAGCACTGATGGGCACAGATAGGTGGCACTGGTGGGCACTGATTAGCGGCACTTATTAGCAGCACTGGTGATCACTAATGGGGCCAATGTCCCTCTAACACAGTGGTTCTCAACTCCAGTCCTCAGGACCCACCAACAGGCCAGGTTTGCAAGATAGCTGAAATACATCACAGGTGATATCACTTGATGCTCAGTGATTGCAGTATTCTAGTCTGCAACTCCCCAAGGTAATACTTAAAATCTGACCTGTTGGTGGGTCCCGAGGACTGGAGTTGAGAACCAATGCTCTAACAGAAGCCGGTTAACAGCTTTATTTTATTCACACCGACACGCCGTGGCGAACTCAGCCGTAATAGAGGGTACCTGTCAAAATCAGGTACCTGCTCCCCCCCAGAAGCTGCCAAATGTGGCAGCGGAAGGGTGGAGGAGGCACACAAGCGGTGCTTCAAGTTTTGTCTGTCGGAATGTGCCTGAATATCCAGTCCTCTGTGATGTCCATGGCCGGTTGGATTTTGCCCCTGGGCGATCGGTGCCGACAATCAGCATCATGTTTGGAGTAGGAGGCCACAGACACATCATTTGTGAAGGCGTCAGCTCAGCTGCTCTCCCATTTCAAGGTAAAAGCATTAATCGGTTATATTTAATGGTTTCAAAATCTCATCCTAAAACAATTTCCAGCTTTTTCATTAAAACAGAGTTTTCCCGAGCGTGTACCAGTACAGGGAAGCACTTTCCTCCACTTATTTTTATGGCACATGGAGTCAATGAGGGATATAACAATAAAGCGAGATATAAGGACGCAGGAACAGGGAGGAGGTTCACACGGATAGCCCTGATCTTAGTAGAGGTTATTCCGCAGAGTTGATATAAAGTTCTCCTATACTCGGGCTCCTCTCTCTCCAATCCTGAGAGATTCTTCTGCTGGAAGATGTCCAGAGAAAATGATTTATCTCACTGCAGAAATCCCAGCAGGCGGCTGCTTTCACTTCTCCCTTCTTCTCTCTCCAGAAGGGACTTGAGGGCAGCACGTCAGGAGGATGGGCTGTGGAAATGCAGAGGGCTCAGAGCCCCCCTCCTATACACACTGCACTGCAGCTCTGAGTGTTCGCTGCAAGATGCAGAAGTGGGGACTAGTGAGGAGCACGTGGGAGCGGCGTGTCCTCTGCTAAACTATTGCTGTAACGTGAGTTTTTATATGCAGCATGCTGCCTTAGTGCTTAGCAGGGTCAGCCTTAGGCTATGTGGCATCCTGGGCAAAATATTAGGTACGGTGCTCCATCACCTCCATGGAAATGAGAAATGTGCTTACTGTTTTATGACAACTGCTGCTGAATATGCCGCTAAAAAGCAGCCTTGTGCATGGGACTCGTTCCTAATCACTTATCCTATTACGCGCTTAGGCTTGCTTTTTTTTAAGGTGGAATAGACGGTTGTATGCGTTTTAACATCGTTTCAGGTGAGAGGGCATTTCCTGCTTTTTGTGTGTTGAAATACCTGTAAGACACACTATGCATTCATCTATATAATCATTTTTTTTCTTATAGAAGACAGCTACACTGTTGGAAGCATGACTTTGTTTTAAGGCACGGCATGAAAAAAAAAAAAAAAAAAGAACTAATTAAATGCAGCGGTATCATTAAACAAAGCATATTATTACAGGAAATAGTACAGAAACGCTCTATGATGAGCTTTAGGTGCAGTCTTCGGTATAGAAAAGCTCTTCAAAAAAAGCATGACGGACCCCTATAACTTTACTGGGGTCTTTGTCCAATGCAACTTGCTTTCAGCTACATTCTGCTTGCATCTGAGATCAGTTTGAGACGCTTCAGGGATCATTCAGAGTTCACTGACAGATGCATTTTACCTGCAGTTGAACTCCTTCTGACCTCCATTTAACCTTCTTCTAAGCTGCATCATCCTGCTTCCAATCCATTTTCCATTGATTAAAATGGGGAGGAAAGCAGTTCTACATACCTCCCAACTTTTTGAGATGGGAACGAGGGACACCTATCAGCAAAAGTATGCAGGCATGGGACACACCCCTTGCCACGCCCCCTTAAAGGAGAATTGTACAAAAAAAAAAAATAAGCTTGATTAAACCCACAAGTGCTTTTTTTTACCGCTACTGTTCCTTTATATTGGCTTTTAGAATTTACAAATGCAGCAATTTAGAAATCAGATGAAAGGTTTAGCGCTAGAAAACACTTTTTGAAAGATAAAAAGTGCATTTTATATACATCTATATGGATCAGACCAAAATGAGGGACAAATGAGGAGGAATGAGGAACAGAGGGACAGTCCCTCGAAATCTGGGACAGTTGGGAGCTATGGTTCTAACATGTCACATTATTACACTCTATTACATTAGGGGCTGATTCACACCAGCAGCCGCACTGAACGCACAGCTGCTAGCGTGAACTAAGAGGACACAGTGCTTAATTACCGTTTTTTTGGGGTTTTTTTTGCCATAAGGGCCAGGTCACACAACATGCTGTTCAGTGCGTTTTATTGTCTGCATCAAAAATGCATAGAAAGTAGGTTATATGGAGTAGATTAAATGCATAGAAAGTGCGTTCCAGTTCCAGAAAAAAAAAAAAGTAGAACATGCTGCATTTTTTCGGCACTGAATTTTACTGGAACGCAGTAAAACTCATCAAAAACGCACCGCCACTTAAAGTGATACTCATTTTTTTTTATAAAAAAAAGATGTTATACTTACTTGCCCTGTGCAATGATATTGTGGAGTGGTCCCATACCTCCTCTTCTGGAGCCCCCCGCCAGCGCTCACCAATCTTCCTTACTCAGGGGGCCCGTGCCCATTGGCTCCCACTGCTGTCAATATTTAGTGACACGAGAGCCGGGGGCGGGGCCAAGTCACAATAGATGCAGCAGCAGGACTTTGGAGCGTGCCCGCACAAGTGCCCCCATGGAATGCGGCTCTCTGTAGGGGCACTCGATGAGGGAGAGGAGCCAGGAGCGCCGCCGGTTTACCCCGGAAAAGGGGAATGGGGACCGCTCTATGCAAAACCCTTGCACAGAGCAGGTAAATATAAGCATGTTTGGTATTTAAAAAAAAAAAAAAAGAGCCTTTACAATCACTTTAACAACCGATGAGTAATCTGCTGTCAGCTGGGTCCCCCCCCCCCCCCTAAAAAAAATTTCCTGGTAAAAACAATGGGGGAAAAAAAACAGGGGAACCCCACGCCAAAAAAATTTTTTAAAAATGGCACGGGGTCCCCCCCGAAAATTCATGGCAGACCCTTACAAGCAAGCGCACCCTCCTGAACCAGGCCACATGCCCTGAACATGTTGATGGGGAAAAGGGCGTCTTTGCCACAACCTTGGGCGGTGGTTGTGGGGGTCTGTGGGCAGGGGGCTTATCGGAATCTGGAAGCCACCTTTAACAAGGAAGCCCCCAGATCTCGCCCCCCCTCCCATGTATATGAGTATGGGATACATTGTACCCCTACTCATTCACCAAAAAAAAGTGTCAAAAATAAAAACACACACAGTTTGTAACAATTCCTTTATTAAAAAAAAAAAAAACAATGAACCCTGATGAAGATCCATCATCAATCACGCCCACCGCCGGACCTGGAAAAAAAAAAAGAAGCTCTCCCCACGACGAAGGCCAACCACCGACTACCTGCTCCTCCGTCTGTCAGTTCTTAAATAGGTAAGGGGCGGGGCCACCTGTCAATGTCACCTGGTGGCACCAACCCCCCTTGATGTCATCAACCAATGCATGCTGGGCCGCTGTTAGACAGAGGAGCAGGCAGTCAGTGGTTAGCCTTCATCACGGGTGTAATTTTTTTTTTTTTTCTTTTTTCGGATCTGGTGGTGCGGCGGGTGGCATGATTGACAATGGATCTACATCGGGGGACATTGTTTTTTTCTTTTAAATTTTTTAAATAATTTAAGTGTGTTTTTATTTCTTTTTGACACTTTTTTACAGTATAAGTGTGTTTAAAAAGAAAAATAAATAAATTGCAAGACGCATAAAAACCTAATGCAAAAATGCATCAAAAACACGGGTTTAAAACGCAATTCATCATATTGTGGCACAATTCTGTGCTATGTCCCCTTCCTCTTAGATATTGCTGATGATTAGAAACCCTTCAGCTTCATTTAGCTTGAGGGCTATTCAGAATATAAGGATTATGGCTGATATATTAAAGTATTATATCCACTTCAGCTCCGGAAGATTTTACCCCTTCATGACCAGGCCCTTTTTGCTATTCGGCACTCCACTACTTTAACTGGTAAATGCGTGATCATAAAAGACTGTGTGCAAATGAACACTATATCATTTTTTTCACACAAATAGAGCTTTCTTTTGGGGGTATTTGATCACCTCTGGATTTTTTATTTTTTGCGATATAAATGAAAAATTCTAATTTATATATACTAATAATTTTTTTTTTTTAAACCCAATAATTTTTACTTTCTGCTATAAAACACCCACTAATATTAAAATAAATAAATAAATAATTTAGCCAAATTGTATTCTGCTATGTCTTTGGTAAAAAAAAAACCTCAAATAAGTGTATATTGATTGGTTTGGGTGAAAGTTGTAGCACCTACAAACTATGGTGTATATATATAGGCAAAAAGGGCTCCCAGATCCCCATTAATAGAGTGGGGCTGACTGATGCACAACAGTCTTGATTGGGTACAAGGCTAAAGCCGTATGGAAGACTAGATTTCAATGTTAAACTGTCTATGCCCTTAAACTATTGCCCAAGCGGAGGAGGGATCTGTTGGACGACCAGCATTAAAAGTTGGAACTTCCAGGCCTCGTTCACATGGACATAACAATGCATTTCCCGTGTCAATGGCCATGTTTACCTGCAGGGGGGTACACAGGTGTTCCCTGCACCCCATGCAGACAGTCCCATTGAGGTCAATTGGAACACAGCGGCTGCACGGACATGGCTCATGCGGGGAAACGTGGCCCTCCACAGGGGTAAGTTAATGTACACCTTGTGTGAATGAAGCCTTATTGATGAAGAAGGAATTGGAAATTGTTGCAGGTTAAAGCTGAACTCCAGGTAAACATCTACAGGGATACACTAATGACATACATATATAAGAGCTGTTTTAGTGTTTTACCCTTCAAAGGGTTTGTATTTTTTTCCATCCAGTTCTGAGATTTACAACTCTGCCACACAGCAGTCCTGTCAAATGAGGCTGGTGACCTGACAGGTCTTGTCCCCCAGGGCCGGTGCTACCACTAGGCAAACTAGGCAGCCGCCTAGGGCGCACTGCTGCCTGGGGGCGCCCGGCCGTTGGTTTCCCTCCACGTCTGCAGGCTGCAGTATGTAACTAACTCAGTCCGACCGGTAGTGTAATTGGAGGTGCAGCTCAGCACTAAAGCCGGCGCTAGAGGAAGCAGAGCCAATGCTTCCTGTATATCGGCGCATTTTGTCACATGGGCAAGGGGAAGGGGGTGGAGTCAGGGGTGGAGCCAAGGGGGTGGCAAAATGAGGTTTCGCCTAGGGTGTCAAAAATCCTTGCACCAGCTCTGCTTGCCCCTCCCCCAGCCTGTGACTGGACAGGGAAAGGAGAAGCGGCAGGCGGATGATCTCATCATTCTGTCACTCTGCTCTCTCCACCTATCCGCATGTTCCTAGTTAGCACACCAGCACTGCTTTTCCCAGTCTAAGCTCAGCTGGATTAGGACTGCAAGAAGCAGATACTAAGTGAAGATCAGGTGCACAAAATGCTTGCAATTGTAAAGAAAAAAAAAAAAAAAAGCCCATTTAATAATGTATCTATGTGCACAAAGCTCCATTCATGTGTGTATTTTATATCTGCCTGGAATTCTGATTTAACTAGTACACAGTTTAAACCAACCAGAGCGAGACAGAAGGAAGGTAAAGAGAAGAAATTGATGGGAAAATGGACCCCTGAAATGGTTAAGTTGTAAATGTTACGGTGCTGCAATCCTCAGAACAAAGAGAAGCTTGGATCTCCATTGTGCTGAAAGCAGACTTTAGACATCAAGTGTCACATCAGCAGTATCATTACATACACACAGGAAATGTGTTTAAACAAATACACTCGCATTGCAAGCTGCTTCTGTATTATTTAGTTCGATAATTCCTGGTATCAGCTGGCTGTCCGCAGACACAAGGGCAGAATGTAGGGTGCAGAGGGTGTTTCTAGCAAATCCACGTTCAGTCACCCGTATAAGAATTTGTACACAATAGCATTATCATTACTCTACAAACTGCTCCTAGTGCCGTACCATGTGCTCTCTGTACTACTGCTCTATACACAGTAGCAATGCAAATAAATCTCCACTGAAATCATCAAAACCCTCATTCATTTATTCAGGATTAAATGCCGTTTTATAAAACTTTCAATTCCTGAAATGAGTAGCATACTGCCGAAGGCTAAGCCTAATGTTTTTTTAATTTTTGGAAGAAAGTTTTGAAGCACGCACAGGACCAGTGCAGTGTATTCATCATCCAGAACTCTGCCTAGCATGGCAGGGAGCGGGCACCTACTTTGAGGTGAAGAAGGGGGAAGCAGGGTCTTTTCCAGGCCGAGCGTGTCACCACAGAAACCCCTTCTAAACACAAGGCAGCTGGATAGAATACGGCTTCTATAGGCTGTGATGTATGGGCTGCACATACATATATACTGTGAATACCATCACTGCTATATTCCCATACCCCTGGATGATGTCCTATCGGACGAAACGTGTCGGGTGGAGCTACAGCGGTGTCGTAATCACACCTGCCAGGGTGTTGATTGTGCTTACCTGCCTACACACTTGTTTTTACCTGCCTTATGTGAGTAGCTTTTTACTTTAGTAAATGGTGGAGTTTTTTTTTTACTACTGCACTATGAGTCCCTCATTTGCCTTTATATCTTCTTGAGCTTCTTTTGTGGATTGTTTTGGAAACCCTGTTCCTGTGTCCTGGAGTGTGCCATCCATCCATCCCAGTGGGGATTTCTCCTAAAAAGTGCAGCCAGACCTCCATCTTTGAGGTCTTACCTGTTGGTAAGTGGCTTGTGATCGAGGTGTGTACTCGAGTGTGAAGTAGTGTACATTTACACAGGAGGATTTGGGCGACACACACATTAAGTCTATGAACTGTTTGCCCTGAGCATTCTTTATTTGGACGGTTGCTTCACCGTGCACTTTGTTAATATAGCGTCTCCGTTATTCATGAATTAATACATTCTCACATGTTAGTGTTTTTCCTATTTATTCAAGCACTATATTTATGTTTGATTTGTATTTTTTTAATTATTGATGCCCTAGCACTTTATTTGACAGTACAACATGTTTGCGTTTTTTAAGCCTATATATTAAGAGTGATAATGCATATAATACCTTTCCAATGACCTATGTGTTGCCATTGGTTTGCTGCAGGTATTTGACCCTTCAGGTGGGTTGAATGCCTGCTACCCCCACCACACTCAGTGGTTTCTCCTGTCAGTTTATGTATCCTGTAGTGACGTGAGAGCCAGCTTTAGGAACCACAGCTTGTGGCGAGGGACCAAACACCATAGCCGGGTCCTGAATATTAGCATATTTCTACTCCAAGTCCAAGAAATGCAGCTTGGTCCAAGCTATGACCAAATAATGAAGGAACAGCAGCTAACTGATTAGGTAATCTCTCTTCTCTCTCCTAATATTAGCAATCTCCATTTGATTCCCAGCTCTGTGCTACCCTGTTTCCCCAAAAATAAGACCTAGCGTGATTGTCGGTGATGGCTGCAATATAAGCCCTACCCCCCAAATAAGCAATACCCTGTTTCCCCCGAAAATAAGCCCTGCCCTGAAAATAAGACCTACAAGGATTTTAACTAGGGCTTATTTGGGGGGTAGGGCTTATATTGCAGCCGTCACCGACAATCACGCTAGGTCTTATTTTCGGGGAAACAGGGTATGTAGTAAAGCCTGATTGGCTGTTTGTGGCATCACTTCCTCTCCCAGTCTGGATAGTGATGTGCATAGAAGCTAGGACAAAATTATTATCATGTTTTTAAGAATTACATAATGTTATGAAATGATAGTCTTTTTTTTTTTACTTTAAATTAGTTTTCACTGAGAAAAGAACTAAATGGGCAGTGATACATTAAACTTCTAGAGCTGTACGATTCTGGCTAAAATGAGAATCACAATTTTTTTGCTTAGAATAAAGATCACGATTCTCTCATGATTCTTGCAGTGTAACATCATCTTTCATATTATACAAATAAATTGGGCTAACTTTTTTTTTTTACAAAAAAAATTGCGTTTGAAAGACCGCTGCGCAAATACTGTGTGACATAAAATATTGCAACAATCGCCATTTTATTCCCTAGGGTCTTTGCTAAAAAAAATGTATATAATGTTTGGGGATTCCAATTAATTTTCTAGCAAAAAATACTGATTTTAACTTTGTAAGAAACAAGTGTCAGAAAAAGATTTAGTCTTTAAGTGGTTAAACTTCCCTCATTTACAGACGGAAGTTCATTCCTTTGATCTAAGAAGAAAAAGTTACAATGTTGACAATGTTGTGAAAAACTTGGCAGGCTGCCCGTTTTTTTTTCTTTTGACAGCTGAGTGTGCAGAGAACTCTCTACACTTGTTACATGAATGAATCGGGAAATTATGCATAAAGATCGTGAGGGACAGAAGAAGACGCTCACCCTTACCTACGATCTATAAATCAGGGGACAAGGGATCCCAGGTCTTTTCGAACTGTACAATTGTATCCCTTAAAATGCTAATAGTCTGCTAATGGACCATAATCCAAGTACATTTTCTTTTTTGCCTGTGTGAGGGACACCGATGGTGTCTTCCATGACCTAGCTATGGTCATTTTAGCACCCAGGAGAATGAAGAAGATTAACCGTTAAGAATATTTAGGGGCCCTGTCTACTGGTACATTTCAAAGAGCAATATGGGGAGTTTGCGGAACCGGACCTCCTGTAACCCTGTGTTGCAGAGCAAAGATACCAATCCAGAATCCTCAGATCCTGAGGAATTCCCATGATACATGAAACATTGACCCCACCAGGTTACAGCCTCGAAAACACAATAAAGAGGATAAAGGATACATCTTGGCCAAGTGTGCAGGCACCATATACCATCTAGTAAACAGCTTTACATTATCCTCTAATTGAGCTACATTCATTATTCCGATAATATAACGTAGATAGTACCTGTGCCATACATTATTGATATTATTATTATACATGATTTATATAGTGCCAACAGTTTGTACAGTGCTTTACAACGCGAGGGCAGACAGTACAGTTACAATACAATTCAATACAGGAGGAATCAGAGGGTCCTGCTCAAGATCCCATTCATTGGTGAGGTCCATCTCCCAATAAATCATATAAGAGAACTGTACTGGAGTACCAAGTAGAATCCTATAAAGCAGAGATATGCCCTCTCATTGGCCCAAGCCCTGTGTGCACCATTTTTCGTACAGTGTAACCTTTGGCTCTTCCAAAGCCTTCGGTTTAAGAGAATGTAAGAAGTGGGTAATTTGTAATAAACTCCCTCTGCCACTGTCAAGGGAGATACAAATCACTACTTTGTGCTGAAGCACCTAGCAGAATTAAAAAAGTCATAGTCCACCTTTAGCAAAAATCAAATGAATGCATCCACATTAATAAAATAAAAATATGCATCTGCTTTTGTATAAGTGGATTGCAGGCGCAATGCACAGGCTCCTGTATTGTTTACATTCCATCCCTAGGTCCATACAGAGGCATAGACCTACCATTACGGGACTGGTGGAAATAAACACAGAACTACAATTGCAGTGACATCACCACATCTGTGTCGGCATGATCCACATGTCCCTCTGCTGCGGTAAAAGATGGGATTCGTAGTCTTTCCATTCACTCAGAATAGGTAACATGGTTATGTGGGCAAAGCCATGCACAGCTGTGCTGAATTTACTCATTGTGGGGAGGATTTACTAAAGGTAAATTACACTGTGCACTTTGCAAGAGCAGTTGCATTCTGAAAGTGCAATTGCTCCAGAGCTTTGTAAATGAGGAGGAAGTGCTGCAAACTTCCATCATCCAATCATGTGCAAGCAAAAATGCGTTTTTTTTCTTTTCTTTTTTTCCTTGCAAGCGATTAGGTATTCTTTTTTAAGCGAAGCTTTAACTTATTTACTAAGCTCTGAAGTAACTGCATTTACAAAGTGCACAGTCTATTAGCCTTTAGTAAACCAATCCCTATGAATCTCAATGCTGCTGATTTTCCCCTGCCTCTTTCAGCCTCTTCCTGTCTACATGTACTTACACCCGTGTTGCCAACCGCCAGTATTTTAACTGGGAGCCAGTAAAAAATTGGCACTTTACTACTGCCAGTAAATGCCAGTGAAAGAAAAAGGTTGCCAGTAAAAAATATGGCCGTGGCGCTTGGCCGAGACCATCTGAGTGCCTCCTACAGTGTGTTCAGTGTGCCGGGTGAAGTCATGGTGTAAGGGAACGGGGCAGCCGGAGCCTCATGTGCAGGTCTGCGGAACAGGAGGAAGACAAGCCAGGAGTGGACTGAAGGAACCACCTGGCATGGAGAGAGGGGGTCACTGTGACTGAGGAGGGGACATGTCATGTCGGTGAAGTGTCCTCAACATCTGTGCTGCTGCACACTGCTGTCAGTGTCACTGTCAGGGTCAATTTCACGTGTGTGTGCCTGCCCATTCTAATTACTCCTGAGTCCTGTCCCTGAGCTACTTATTTACCATATCGAAAATAAAAAAAGAAACGTGTTTTTGCCTTAATATCTACCCTAAATCATTTTGCTAATTGCATATTGTACTTGTTGGTAGCCTAAATACTGAAATTTGCACTTAAAACTGTAATTTTGTAACTTTTGGATACGCCAGTAAAAACGTGACTGTGCCAGTAAAATTTGGGTGTCGTGTCAGTAAATTTCAATCTGGTAGGTTGGCAACACCAGCTTCGGCTGCTATAATTGCTCTGGACCAACTTTCTTGTAGTGACAATGAGGGACTATGCCTAAGCATAGTTGTTGTCTGCACCAGGGACACATGTGAAGTGGTGACAACGCAGAAGCACAATTGGAAGACAGTTGTCAACCCATAACAGGAAGTGCCTTCAACAAAGACCTTCGTGGTAGTCATTTCATAAGGCTGCACGATGAAAGAAATTGAAAAACACTTTTTTTTTTTTTTTTTTAATCGGATCATTTTTTATTAAAGAAAAAAAAAATTTTTTTTACTATTTACAACAAAAACTAAAACAAACATACATTTCCACTAAACAAAAAAAAAAACACTTTTGAAATTAAATGAACATGTTCAAGTTTCTATGATATGTTAGTGATTGTGTTCAGTTCTGTTTCAATAAAGGGGTTAAATGCTGTCCTTTCTATCAATTCCTAACATAACTGGTTAGTTTTCCAGGGGGTGGCGGGTCTTCCAATATTTATGACTAGTGACCTATGTTTTAAAATAAAATCTTTAAATGATGGGGTGGTGGAAGTCAATGAGAATGAAAAATGTTTTGTGAAACATTACAGGCTGTGGCACTGACTTAACATATATTCATATGGTGCAGTGCCAGTAAAGCAAGCACAATCTGGAGTGCAAACCTTTCATCCGCCGATCTCCCTCCCCCATCGGGGCCAGGAAGCTGCTGATGGTGTGTCAGGGAAAAGACCAGTACAGCTAAATAATGCATTTATCCCAGAAGCAGCGCTTCTCCTTCCTTTCTGCATACATGTCATGCCCAGAACTAGGGTGCACTTAGGACTCATATGACAGACATGTCTCAGGCGTAACCTTGAATGACACGTAAATCTTTCACTCTTCAAAAGTAGTCATTTGAGTAATTGCATTCATTTTGAGAGTATTGATATATTATGGGGTACTTAACATATCACATATACTTACACACCAGTTCTTTCCATAGTGGACTCTACAAGCTAATGTTTATACCATTTACACCAGGACATAGATAGTAACACATTAGAAATCATTTTTGGTTGGGATCTAAAAATGTGCCAGTTTACTTTGGAACTGAGAGGAGAACCCCACAAAAGGAATTATAAAAATAAAAATAGAAAACAGCTGATGAGGTGCCCACATCCTATGCTCTCTTCTGATCAATGAAAAAAAAAAAAAGTATCCTTTATGATCTATATTTATCCTTTACTGGAGAGAGTGGATGAGTAAAGTGTGCCATGAGGCCACAAAAGTCTTTAACCACTTCAGCCCCGGAAGATTTTACCCCCTTCCTGACCAGAGCACTTTTTGCGATTCGGCACTGCGACGCTTTAACTGACAATTGCGCGGTCGTGCGACGTTGCACCCAAACAAAATTGACGTCCTTTTTTTCCCACAAATAGAGCTTTCTTTTGGTGGTATTTGATCACCTTTTTAGCTATAAACAAAAAAAAGAGCGACAATTTTGAAAAAAAAAAAAAAGCAATATTTTATACTTTTTTGCTACAATAAATATCCCCCAAAAATATATAAAAAACAAATTTATTTCTCGGTTTAGGCCGATATGTATTCTACATATTTTTGGTAAAAAAAAAAAAAAATCGCAATAAGCGTATATTGATTGGTTTGCACAAAAGCTATAGCGTCTACAAAATAGGGGATAGATTTATGGCATTTTTATTATTATTATTTTTTTTTATTAGTAATGGCGGCGATCTGCGATTTTTAGCGTGACTGCGACATTATGGCGGACACATTGGACACTATTTTGGGACCATTGTCATTTATACAGCGATCAGTGCTATAAAAATGCACTGATTCCTGTGTAAATGACACTGGCAGGGAAGGGGTTAAACACTAGGGGGCAATCAAGGGGTTAAGTGTGTCCAAGGGAGTGATTCCAATTGTAGGGGGGGGATTGTCTCACTAGAACATGACGGAGATCACTGCTCCCGATGACAGGGAGCAGTAAATCTCTGTCATGTTGCTAGGAAGAACATGGAAATGCCCTGTTTGGCATCTCCAGTTCTGCAGCTCCTTGACACGATCACGGGAACGCCGGCGGACATAGAGTCCGTGGGACCCACGGGCATGCTCACAGAGCACGCGCGCACCCACTGTGCCGCGACTTAAAGGGGACGTACCTCTACGCCCATTTGTCCAGTCGTGCCATTGTGCGGACGTACATCGTCGTGTGCTGGTTGGCAAGGGGTTAAAGACAGTCGCTCTTTTGAAAAAACTTGCAAACAAAACATTCAATACTCGCCTGTCCTGCTGACCAAGTTCCGCTGCATCAAAAAGGAAGAATGTTCAATATTCAGGAGTGTTTCCAGCAGTTTTTTTTGGATCGCCCACTGCACTCTGTGGTTTCCTCCACCGATCCCTGATGATATGTTACTGCAGGACATATTAGTGATGTGGGAGCCAGTGGTAGGAACGAAAGCCCCGTACACACGATCCAAAAATCAGACGACAGATCATCCTTTTTTTTTTTTTAGATAATTGTACGATTGCTTCGAAATTTTTCAGTCGAGTTTCGGATCACATGTATGGGCCTTACATGGTGCAGCAGAGGACCAAGTGTCTAACACACCAAGAAGTGTGCTGGATGCAGCAGATCCTTCCAGTCTGGGCAGTGGGACAGTTAAAGCGGGACAATTACCTGTCCATGGATCCAGCGATGTTGATGTCTTTAATCGGCTTCAGGTGCAGGCACTGGCATCTTCTCTAAGGGAAACCAGAAATGAAGCCTTCAGTCTTCACAGCTGGTTTCCTACTGCGCTTCCTGAATGATCCCGCCATCTTATGGGACCTATGTGTGTCCCAGAAGGCAGCGGGAGAAGGAGGAGGGGCCAGACATACCCAAAAGATCCCCACGGCGCCCATAAAAAAGTGCCAAATGTGGAAGTGGAGGGCGGGAGGGTGCGAACAAGCGGAGCTTACCCCTTTTGGGTGGCGTTTTGCTTTAACCGCTTGCCGACCGCCCGCCGCTTGATGGCGGCAGAATGGCTCCCCTGCGCGAATCGCCGTAGCTGTACAGTCACCGCTTTAAGGGGTATAGGGGGCGTGCGCGACGACGATGTCTGCCGCGCACCCGCAATCACTCCTGACAGAACCAGAACGAGGATCTGTGTGTGCAAACACATAAATCCACATTCTGGCAGGGGAGAGGAGACAGATCGTGTGTCCCTAGTATATAGGAACACCGATCGATCTCCTCCCCCAGGCAGTTCCCTCCCCCCTACAGTTAGAACACATTGAGAGAACACATTTAACCCCTTGATTGCCACCTAGTGTTAACCCATTCCCTGCCAGTGACATTTATACAGTAATCAGTGGCTATTTTTAGCTCTGATCGCTGTATAAATGTCAATGGTCCTAAAAAAGTGTCTGATCTGTCCACCGCAACATTACAGCCCCGATAAAAATCGCAAGATCCCCGCCATTACTAGTAAAAAAAAAAGGAAGGAAGGGGGTAAATCCTTCCGGGGCTGAAGTGGTTAAAGTTGAACTATGGGCAAAATATTTTTGATTATGGATAGAGTAAGGGAGTGTTATAAACACTGTCAGATTTTTTTTCACCACCTGTGTCCCATTGTGGAGATTTCCCTTCACTTCCTGTCCCATAGTCAAACAGGAAGTGAGAGGAAATTACTGAAAATTAAAATAAACTTTTGGGGACCCTCCCCAGGTCAGCAGAACTAGTGTCTCCATTGGAAGAGTTCCCCTCTATTACTTTTCTGGGGAACAACCCAAAATGTGGGATTTTCATATACTTTCAATGATAATGGTAAACAGGAAAAATAGAGAGGATGAATCTACTTAACAGGAACACACACAGCAATAAAAACTGACGGCTGATCTAATCCCTCTCTACTCCATCCAAAACAGAAAAAAAAAAGTTTTGCCTTTAGTTATACTTTAAGTATATCTTTCCAGTTTAATTTTTAAAATAGTGACAGTTTTCTCTTAACGGTGTCCACAAGTGGGCAGATTATCCCCGAGATGATGGATTGAAGGGAGGTATCTGCCAGCCCTTGAAGTAAGCACCTGAGCACCGGGAGCTACATTGACCCCCTGCACAATAACCAGCATCTGAATTGCACCAACAGAAATCTGAAGCGGAGACTGCATGTAATGACTGGGAGCACTGCTTGCAATCATCTGCTTTTGTCTACCTGGTTGGGAAAAAATTTTGGGATGAAAATTCTGTCTTTTGAGAGTAAACCAGTCACAGAAAGGATGCAACTAAAGCAATTACTTCTGAAGGTGACACTGTACACACTGATAAGAGTTCTCATTCTCAATACTGCAAGAATTGGAACCGCAAGTGCTTCTTCATATCCCTGTAAGCAGCACTGGTTTATGAGGCTTTAGGACAGGTGAATGCAGCTATCTACAGGTATATCCCATAAGTACCAGTGTTTATAAAGCAATAGGAGAGGTGACTGCCAAAAGACATATTTTAGATACAGACCCAGCCATCCACCTGTACTCTCAGCTAACTGAATCTGTACAATCTTTGGACTCTTGACTCGTGTAAATTGCTTTTCTCATTGCTACCACTTGCAGAAATCAAGTGTTCAGAAAAGGGATGGCTAGCGCATCAAATCCCCCATTATGGCGCACGCCTGGAAATGTTCCCTGCCACTCTGCCGCGCGACGCAGTGTAAAAAGAGAGAGGGGTTAAAATATTGCGTTCTTTCTCCCTTCTCTGTAAAATTAAAACCCCATCAATCCTGGGCGAGGTCCACACCGGCACAGCATGGCAAAGTCCCCACAGCTGGCATGCAAAATTCTAATACAATCATTTTCAGAAGACAATATTACTGCAATCGTGACCTCTCATAAAAGTTACCCATCCATTCATTCCAATTAATGGTGCTACAGGGTTTCCGTTAACGTTGGCTGTAACTCTTGCCTAATGGATGGCTTTCTGTAGTGCTGAAATAAATGTGAATTAGGATGGCAGTCTTGCCAGACTAACCCCTCTGTTGCTAGACTGCAGACGAGGTACCCAGAGGTGAATGCAGACAGAGCAGCCTGGGAGCTTATTCCCAATTACAGAGCAAAGTGCAGACACAGCAACCAATTCAAAGTTGTCTTTCTCTATTTGTACTCACCAAGCTTAAATCTGATTGGTTATGATGTGTACTGTTTTAGTAAATTGTACTGCTGAAATGTGATTGACTGCTATGGTAAAATCACTTTCTTTGTTCAATTCTGAACACACGTCAGGTTCTAATCCTACTATTGTTCCAAACAGCAGATAGAGCAGTGGTACGTTGTCCATAGTAATAAGCGAAAGTAGTGCCCCAGTAGGCTAATGGTGTTACATTTAGTTTTTGCCCTCCCTGTAGCCAGGGAGAGCAACCATTTTTCAATAGTGTCTGTTCTGGGTTCTGCTGGTGCAGGCTTGGTTACTTTCCCCTGCATCCCATTTTGTTATGGAAGAAGTGGATGAAAGAACACAGGCCCATTAATGCCTCTTTATCCAATCCCTGGTCAGGTAAGTGAGTGACCAGCAGGGGACTGGAAGGGATATAAATAGGCTGGGACCCAGAACAGAGGCCTCTTGCTCCTGGGGAAACATACCTCCCAACATATTGAGATGGGAATGAGGGACACCTACTTGCAAACATATGAAGGCATAAGACACGCCCCCCTGACACACCACCTTAACCACCCTGGAGGTATGATTATGTTAGATTTTTGCATCTCAAAGCGGTACAATTGTTTTGCATAGAAATTTGGCGTTTTATATATTGTAGGCCTGTAATTCTTAGCAATAACGCACTTAAATCTGTCCAAACAAGAGTCTGGTAGATATCCCGGGTATGATAAAGTTTGAAACGCAAAATCATAAATTATAATATAATAAATAACTATAAATAATAATTATAAAAAAATGATAAAATAATAATAAAATGAATTTCCGCGCGATTCACGATCGCTCAATTCTGCAAGTGTTCTAATTTACTATCGCTGTTTTCTAGCTGGTCTAAAACCACTTTTGACGTAAAGGGACACTTTTTGGTTGCCATGGACAATCTCAAGTTTCCAGGCAGAAAGAACAGTATATATAATATAAAACTGCATGCAGGGCACTGGACAAAGCACTGGGGACAAAAGGGATGTGAAATGATTTGATACAGTAATGTAATCTGTAAGATTACAGTGTACTGTATGTGTTATGAATTTTCTATTTTTTAATTTGCCGCCAGGTTCCGCCCCCGTGCATTGGGACGCTCACAGGGAATGGAGCCCGGCACACAGAGGCATCGGGCAGAGGACAGAGCCCGCAAACACAGCAGGGGGACATCGCAGGATCCTGGGGACAAGGTAAGTAACCTGCACCAGGATCCTGCAATGCAATCCCGAGTGTGGCTCAGGGTTACCGCTAATGGTGCCGAAATTTAACCCCGAGCCACACTCAGGAAAATCGCCAGGGAGGTTAAAGGACAAGTAACCAAAAAAAAGGGTAAATAAATCCACAAGGACTTTTTTTTACCACTACTATTCCTTTGTATTGGCTTTTAAAATTTACAAACGCAGCAATTTATAATTTGGATGAAAGGTTTAGCACTGGAAAATACTTTTTGAAAGAAAAAAAATGCATTTTATATACAACTATATGGATCAGACCGAAATGAGGGACAAATGACGGGGAAAGAGGGACAGAGGGACATTGCTCCAAATCAGGGACAGTCCCTCGAAATCAGGGACAGTTGGGAGCTATGGGGAATTAAGGCCCAGCCTGAGGGCTGCGGCATCCCTGAGAGTTTACCTGCAGCTAAAAGAATTCTTTTTGGGGTCCCGTTTTTTGCTTTGGCTGGGGGACCTCTGGCCTAGCCTACTAAATTTCTGCTGAGAGCTCATCTAAGGATCCGGGACACAGGAAATTCAAGTACAGAAACTGACTTATATTGCAGGCGGCAACACAGTATGCAGCTCACAGTGAGTACCAACCGTCCGGACTTATGTTTTATTTTCTCTCTACATTCTGTTGAAAGGTCCCTGTTTAGTACCAGTTTACCTCCAACTTTAAAGGAATAGATCACTTTTAGTGTCCTCTACTACAGTTTGTTTGAAGTTTATGGAGTATCCCAAGGCGTTCCCTCACCCTATCCCAGTTCTTTAACAAAAATAAAACTACAAAAAGACATATGAACTTAAAAAGACATGTGCAGCCTGTTCTCTGATTTGAGTGACTGTGAAATACCGTGTCAAAAAAACAACAAACAAAATTTTTTTCAGCTCACTTACAAGCCAGCAAGGTCAACTTGGTTTGTTGTAGGCTGGCTGGTAAGTGATCTGGGAATTTTTGTTTGTTGTTTTCTTTTTAAAATGCGTCGCCCTTCCATGTGCTCCTTGCTGCAAAGGCCAGTTAAAGGTTGGGGTGGTTGCCATTTGTGTGAACCAACGTGTGCCTGACTGCTGTTTGCCTATCAGGGAATAGGACCTGGGACCAAACAGGCAGACCAGTCCTGGGTCTGTGCTACACTAAAGCCGCGTACACACGAGCGGAATGTTCGACAGAAAAAGTCAGATGGAAGCTTTTCATTATCTATTCCAATCGTGTGTGGGCCTCATCAGACTTTTTTTATCGAAAGTTCTGACAGACCTAGAAATAGAACATGCTCTAAATATTTCCGACGGAACCAATTCCTATCGGGAAAACGGCTCGTCTGTATGCTGTTCCGACAGACCAAAAACAACACATGCTCTGAAGCATTTTCGAGACGGAAGCTATTGGCTACTGGCTATTGAACTTCCTCTTTCTAGTCCCGTCGTACGTCTCGCGTTCTGGACGGTCAGACTTTGGATTGACAGTGTGTAGGCAAGACCACTTGAATGGAATTCTACCGGAGTTCTGTCGGAGAAACCTTCGGAGTTTATTCCGACGGCAAAACCGGTCGCGTGTACGCGGCATAAGAAAAGCGTTCTTACCTATCTTTTGATATGAAGTTATATAGCACAGCAAGACTGGGGAAGTCATAAGAATATGTGGATCACCTCACAGGCCTTTTGGCAGGTAAACCAGTTGCTATTTATGTATTTCAGCAATTAATTTCACTGTTTGGATGAGGCTTCCCTTAAAAGCATATGGATGAGTAGTAGTGCATTTTACATCTCCTGCCCCTTTCTTCATCAAAGTACCATCCTTTCCGTGACTTAAACCACAAGGACCCAAATTCAGCCGGTGCAGCAAGGACTGGCCGAATTTCAATCCACGTATGAGAAGGGAGGTGGTACAGAAGTTGGTCTACTGATCAACTTCTGTACAACCACCCTGTCGGACTTTTGCTGATATAGCCGGCAGCGCTGATCAGTGCGTTCTATGTAAAGCCTCGTACACGCGCTTAGATTTTCGGACGACCAAATGTCCGATTTTTGTGGCATGTCAAAAGTGAAGAGGTTACAAACAATACAACATTTTTTCTACGACAGAATACGTCAGAAGTGACGTAATGTGTTGAAAAGTTTTGTATGTATTCTTTCGTTTCTGCGCATGCGTAGTCTTACGATTCTTTTCGTACGAAAAGCATACTAATGCTACAAAAATCGGACGTTGAGTTCACACACGACAAAAATGTAATAGTCTTGCACATCCAGCTTTTGTCTGATGAAAGAGTGAAATCGGCTGTCAAAAGCACCATTCTAACGGTCCGAAAATCGCCAGACAGCTCGTCGTACGAATTTTCCCATCTGATTTTTGTATCGTGTGTACGAGGCCTTTAGTCTCCCTGCTGTCAGAATACAAAGGCTCAGCGGGGGAAGATTACCCCATTCACATCAAATGTGTGGATGGGGGAATCAAGTCATTCTTTTTCGTTCAACCCGCTGGTTGAGGGAAAAATTAAAAACTCATCCAGTGGATTTCACTAACCTAAAGGCCTCGTACACACGATACGAAAATCAGATGGGAAAATTTGTACGACGAGCTGTCTGGCGATTTTCGGACCGTTAGTACGGTGCTTTCGACAGCCGTTTTCACTTTTTTCGTCAGACAAAAGCTGGATGTGCAGACTATACCATTTTTGTCGGATGTGAACGCAACGTCTGATTTTCGTTTCATCAGTAAGCTTTTCGTATGAAAAAAATCGTAAGGCCCCTTTCACACTGGAGCGGTTTTCAGGCGGTATTGCGCTAAAAATATTGCCTGAAAACCGCCCCTAAACAGCCTCCGCTGTTTGTTCAGTGTGAAAGCCCGAAGCGGTGCGCTCGCAGGACGGTAAAAAAAGTCCTGCGAGCCGCTTCTTTGGAGCGGGGAAGGAGCGGTGTATTCACCGCTCCTAAACCGCTCCTGCCCATTGAAATCAATGGGACAGCGCGGCTATACCGCGGTAATACCGCGGCTATAGCCGCGCTGTACGAGCGGATTTAACCCTTTTTTGGCCGCCAGCGGGGGTTAAAACCGAACCGCTAGCGGCCGAATACCGCTGCAAGAACGGCGGTACAGCAGCGCTAAAAATAGCGCTGTTGTACCGCCGACGCCCCCACCTCCCCAGTGTGAAAGGGGCCTAAGAGCAAGACTACGCATGCTCAGAAATGAAAGAATACATTGTATATTTATTCAACACATTACGCCACTTCTGACGTTGTATTCTGTCGTATGAAAATTTCCGTATTGTTAGTAACCTCTTCACTTTTGACATGAGACTAGCATGCCACAAAAATCTGACATTCGATCATCCGAAAATCTAAGCGTGTGTGCGAGGCTTTACAGGCGCTTTAAGCCCATTTCCGGATTTCATGGATTGTGGTAATAAGCTGAACCCCAGCCATTAAAAAAAGACAGAAATTATTGCAGTTAGGAGGAAGAAGCAGCAGAAGAAGCCAATCACTTGTTCTGCAGTGCTCGGGTACTCTCAACGAACATGCTGATAGGAGGAGAGGTCAGAGTAACATAGAGATGAGCTCATCAGTTTGCGGCTTTACTTCCACTTTCCAATCACAGGCTGGCAGTAGGGAAATGTTTCAGCACTTCGGTAGATATAAATCAGATCTCATGCCCTACCAGACAGGGCTGCACTGTGTAGTAGAGCTGTGTAAATCTCAGGACTGAATGGAGGGAAACACAAATCCATTGGCAGGTAAAAACGATTCTATTTCATCTGTGTATTTAAAGTGATTGTAAGGGTTCGTTTAAAAATAAATAAATAAATAAACATATATATCATACTTACCTCCACTGTGCAGCTCGTTTTGCACAAAGTGGCCCCGAGCCTCATTTTCTGGGGTCCCTCGGCAGCTCTCGCGGCTCCTCCCCGCATCAGATAACCCCCTAGGAGAAGCGATCTCCCGTGGGGGTTACCTTCCAGGTGCGCTCTCGAGTACGGCATTCGGCGTCCATTTAGGCCGAATGCAGGACTTGGCTCCGCCCCCCAGCGCCCGTGCCATTGGATTTGATTGACAGAAGCGGGAGCCAGTGGCTGCGCTGTTATCAACCTATCCAATCAAGAGCCGAGAACCCCGGGCAGAGAGACAGCGTCCCTGTGGGTCAAGTTCTAGAGCTCGGGTAAGTAAAACAGGGGGGCTGGGGGGCCCATCACTGCCAGGTGTTTTTTCACCTTAGTGCATAGGATGCATTAGGGTGAAAAAACACAAACCTTTACAACCCCTTTAACTGTTTGCCTGAAGCTGAGCTTTACTGCATTATTACTAGTAGCACAGGTATTGCTTTCGTTTTTACGTAGCAGTGCTATAAGGCGTGCTATACATGAAAAAAAAAAAAAGATTCTTATACAGTACAGACTATTTTATCCAAAAGAGGCAATACTTTGTGTGGATTGGGCAATATTCTCACAAACGCTGGCCCTGCCCCCAACATGCTGCTCTTAAGGTGACAGCTGCATTGTACGGCATTGCATACCAGCACTGATGATAAATAAGGGCATGTTAAAAAAAATCCCCAGATCTTTCAATCCACAACCTGAGGACACCTTTTCTACTCCCAAAGCTTCTCCATAAGATGACAGTGAGGAATGGTCCTCTCCCTGTACGGAAAGAACTGTCTCCATAGCATAAATGAGTAGAAACAAGGAAGCTACCGCTAACAAAGCATTACAAGCTGGGCAAAGAATGAGCATGGCTCCAAGCAGATCATTGCCTTGCCAATAAAAAGAAGTGATAGGATTCAGCCAGTGATATAATAGGAAGGCTTTATAGTTGGGATGCAGTAAAATTGCACTGAGCAATAAAATCAGGGCATTTAAAGGACTTTCATTGTCCAAAAGGGCATAATACATTGTGATGTTTTTCAAAGTTAATATTAAGCTATAAGCTTGGCTGCTATATGGAAGTCTAAGTAAAAAAAGGATTAATAGGGGGACTGGTGTCACAATTCTAAAAATTATTTGTACTCACTATATACAGTGTATGTATACATGTACTGTATGTAGGCAGTATATGTGTGTGTGCATAAGACTTTGATCAGCTTAAAGTAGAATTCCAAACAAATCCTGTTGTTGTATAAAGTAGGGAAGGGGGTTTGAGGCTCTATATCAGATATATTACTACTGGGGTTGATTTATTAAAACCGGAGAGTGCAAAATTTGGTGCAGCTCTGCACAGAAACCAATCAGCTTCCAGGATTTATTCTCAAAGCTAAATTGAACAAGCTGAAGTTAGAGGCTGATTGGCTGTCATCCACAGCTGCACCAGATTTTGCACTCTCCAGATTTAGTAAATCAACCCCACTATGTCTCACATTGGAGATCTCGCTCCAACTCCTGTCTGTTGTTTGCTGTCTGTGTCCCGGTTGAAAAGATTTCCTGACATCTCCACTCTCTGAGATGATGGTCACTGGGAGAGAAACATTTCCCCAGTGTTGTCTGCAATTCCCTATTGGCCAGTGAGCACATTTGCTGTCCAATCTGAAGGTGCAAGAAGCAGAAAGGGGTGACTGAGAAGACGACTATGCAAGGTCGGGCTAGATTTCTTTTATAGAGTTGTCAGAATTCCTGGACAGATCTGCAGCCAAACGTCAACCTACAAACAACCTACTAATCATTATTCAGGGCTCCAATTAAAAATTCACCTTCCGAAAATGCTCTTTTTTAATATTCACCTTCCGAAAGCGCTCTTTTTTATTAGATGAAGTGATCGCAAAATAGTTACAGTGAGGGGGAAAAAAGTATTTGATCCCCCTTCTGATTTTGTACGTTTGCCCACTGACAAAGAAATGATAGTCTATAATTTTAATGGTCAGTTTATTTTAACAGTGAGAGACAGAATAACAACAAAAATATCCAGAAAAACACATTTAAAAAAAAGTTATAAATTGATTTGCATTTTAATGAGTGAAATAAGTATTTAATCCCCTATCAATCAGCAAGATTTCTGGCTCCCAGGTGTCTTCTATAGAGGTATTGAGCTGAGATTAGGAACACTCTCTTTAGGCCGGGTTCACACTATTGCGAATTAGATGCATTCCCCGCATCCAATTCACATAGCACGAGATTGTGACCGGTTCTCTATGGAGCCAGTTCACACATCTTGGCAGCGGCTCCAGTGCGAATTGCACAGGAGCCCTGTGCATCTTTTGGTCCGTTTCAGGTCCAAATTCAGCCCAAAATTCGGGGCTGCAATCGGACCTGAAACAGTGAATGAAGAAGCGCCGGACTCCAGCTGTGAGCCGCATGCGGCTTAGTTGTGAACCCAGCCTAAGGCTGGCCATACACCTATAGATTATCTGCAGATTTTCTATGGTTAGATGGAAAAAGTGGGAGATTCCTCCATCCACACAGTTTAGCGAACATGGAGAGATCTGTTGCACATTTTCTATCTAACCATGGAAAATCTGCAGATAATCTATAGGTGTATGGCCAGCTTTAAGGGAGTGCTTCTAATCTTAGCTTGTTACCTGTATAAAAGACACCTGTCCACAGAAGCAATCAATCAGATTCCAATCTCTCCACCACGGCCAAGACCAAAGCTTTCCAAGGATGTCAGGGACAAGATTGTAGACCTAAACAAGCCTGGAATACGTTACAAGACCATTGTCAAGCAGCTTGGTAAGAGGATGACAACAGTTGGTGTGATTATTCTCAAATGGAAGAAACACAAAATAACTGTCAATCTCCCTCAGTCTGGGGCTCCATGCAAGATCTTACCTCGTGGAGTTTCAATGATCATAAGAACGTTGAGGAATCAGCCCAGGACTCCACGGGAGAGTCTTGTCAATGATCTCAAGGCAGCTGGGACCATAGTCACCAAGAGAACAATTGGTAACACACAACGCCGTGTAGGACTGAAATCCTGCAGCACCCGCAAGGTCCCCCTGCTCAAAAAAGCACATGTACAGGTCCATCTGAAGTTTGCTATTGAACATCTGAATGATTCAGAGGAGAACTGTGTAAAAGTGTCGTGGTCAGATGAGACCAAAATCTAGCTCTTTGGCATCAACTCAACTCGCCGTATTTGGAGGAGGAGGAATGCTGCCTATGACCCCAGGAACACCATCCCCACCGTCAAACATGGAGGTGGAAACATTATGCTTTGGGGGTGTTCTTCAACTAAGAGGACAGGACAACTTCCTCGCATCAAAGGGACGATGGACGGGGTCATGTACCATCAAATCTTGAGTGAGAACTTCCTTCCCTCAGCCAGGGCATTGAAAATGGGTCGTGGATGGGTCTTTCAGCATGACAATGACCGAAAAAACACGGCAAAGGCAACAAAGGAGTGGCTCAAGAAGAAGCACATTAAGGTCCTGGAATGGCCTGGCCAATCTCCAGACCTTAATTCCAAATAAAATATGTGGAGGGAGCTAAAGGTTCGAGTTACCAAACGTCAGCCTCGAAACCTTAATGACTTGGAGAGGATCTGGACAAAATCCCTCCTGAGATGTGTGCAAACCTGGTGGCCAACTACAAGAAACCTCTGACCTCTGTGATTACCAGCAAGGGTTTTGCCACCGAGTGCTAAGTCATGTTTTACGAAAGGGTCAAATACTTTATTTCACTCATTAAAATGCAAATCAATCTAAAATGCATTTTTCCTGGATATTTTTGTTGTTATTCTGTCTCTCACTGTTAAAATAAACCTGCCATTAAAATCATAGACTGATCATTTCTTTGTCAGTGGGCAAACGTACAAAAATCAGCAGGGGATTAAATACTTTTTTCCCTCACTGTACCTGTTGATGCTGCTACTTCTCTGGTTATAACATTATTTTCTGTCTCAGGTAGACAGCGCTATTCAGCTGCCATTGAAATGACTGACCCACCCGCCCAGCTTTGCCGGCGCCAGGAAGCTGTGCCGTTTCTTCGTGTAAGCATATTCATCTAGTGCGTATGTGAACCTCCAAAAAAAGTCCATTCACCTACAGCTCATCATATTAGAAAAAAAATCTACCTTTGCAATTCCATGTACTGCACTGCAAGATTTACATGCTTGTTATGTCTAGGAAGTACAGTAATAAGCATTAGTACTGACCTGATCCCTCAATTCTGGCCAGTGCTGCCCAATTCTCCCTGAAGCTCCGGTCTGTGGGCAGTCCCTTGTCATCACTATGTACAATGCAAAGCTATAAAACCTGCATTATATGTGGTGGGGAGACCGTAGCAGGCCCTTGTCATCACTATATACAATGTAAGGCTATAAACCCTGTATTAGACATGGTGGGGCAACCGTGGCTGTAAACGATTTAGAGAGAGGATTGCAGGGGACTGGTCGCACCACTTTGCTGGAGTGTGAAATAAGGTAAAGTATTTTTCCTAATTCTGGCACCCCTGGATATATAAAAAAAAGTGATACTAAAGAAATAAAAAAACAAACAAACCTGTCAGCACTCTTAGCTCCTCCCCCCTGCTGAATGCCCCCATAGCAAGCCACTTGCTATGGGGCCACTCATGTGTGCTCGCTTCTGAGCAGGCTCTGTGTATTCATTGACACACAGAACAGGGCTCAGCTCCACCCCCCACTACCTGTGATTGACAGCAACGAGAGCCAATGGCTCCCGCTGCTGTCTCTGAGCCATTGAGCAGGCAGAGAGCAGGGACAGCAGCTGCCCTTGTGCACATCGCTGGATCGAGATCGGGCTCAGGTAAATATTTGGGGGGTGAGCTGCACACAAAAAGTTTTTTTACTTTCAGGCACAGAATGCATGAAGGTGATAAAAAAAAAAAAAAAATCAGCTTTTAGAACCACTTTAACCCATCAGTGCGGGAAGGATGACAGGGCCACTGCAAGGGTAGAATTTTTCTTATTTCTGGAACTGTCACTGGTGAGGAACGTTACCTCCGATTTTCACATTACTACCACCTTGTACTCACTGCCTCAAGGAACAGCATGGAGTGTTATGCCCCGTACACACGGTCGGATTTTCCGACGGAAAATGCGTGACAGGACCTTGTTGTCGGAAATTCCAACCATGTGTAGGCTCCATCACACATTTTCCATCGGATTTTCCGACACACAGTTTGAGAGCAGGCTATAAAATTTTCCGACAACAAAATCCGTTATCGGAAATTCCGATCGTGTGTACACAAATCCGATGCACAAAGTGCCACGCATGCTCAGAATAACTTAAGAGATGAAAGCTATTGGCTACTGCCCCGTTTATAGTCCTGATGTACGTGTTTTACGTCACCGTGTTCAGAATGATCGGATTTTCCGATAACTTTGTGTGACCGTGTGTATGCAAGACCAGTTTGAGCCAACATCCGTCGGAAAAAATCCTAGGATTTTGTTGTCGGAATGTCCGATCAATGTCCGACCGTGTGTACGGGGCATAAGCGATTATGGGACCCTAGAGAAACCCAAACCATAAAGGTATTTTAATAATTTTCAGTATTATTTAGTACACAGTATTGACGGTACCATTTGGGCCATTTTTTATAAGTTTAATTTTCTTCTTTTTTAAGGGTTGAATGGACTTTCTGACTTCAAACTATTCAGGATTGTAGCCTTAGCTCACAGATTTTGATGTTACTTGTTGACTGGATGCACTGTGTAATATGTTCACTTTCTACTTATCTTTGTATTTCTGCTGTTTAGTTGTTCTTGGTCGGATCCCTCTCTCCAAGAACCCAAAGGAAGAATTGTGAACTGTGTGACATCTGTGGCGGCCTCCAATCAAAGCAAAGAAATTCCTAGAGTGAACAATTCTAAATATCAAGTACAGTATAAATCCTGCACATTTTACCTTGCTCATCTCCTGCAGGGAACGCTCCCTAGCTCCGTTTGAAACAGACTGCTTCTCTGGGACCTGACAACCGCATCTGGGTTATTCCATTTCATTTGGTAGAAGACGAATGAGACTCAGGAGATGAGCGAGGAATGGCTATTCGGGAATCATCACAAGAAAACATCATTTGCATCGTCTTAATACACTATAGTGCACAAGAGAAGCCATTGAACACATACAATCCACTAATGGAACTGCAACAAAGCTTGCTTTATTATATGTCAGGGATGTCAATGTTCCCGATTTTATATAGACCCAAAGCTGTATTTACCATAAGACACTTGTGGGCCGGTGTCTACGGTGCAGGCTAAGAAGATGCAGCACCAAAGCTAATTGTAATACTTGCTTAAGCCTTCTTTGTCTGCCCCCCCCCCCCCCCGAGCACTTGCAAGTAAATTCAGCAGTAGACCTAAAGATGGAAACATTAAAACCTTCTGAACAGAACAATGAGTATCTCCATTTGGATCTTAGCACATGTACTCAGGAGTTGTTCCTCTGTTACCCAGTCTATGCAAATGATTACAGAAGATACCAGGGTCCTGAAGGATGTGGACGCTGCTCAGTCTGAGCAGTGGGAACATCAAATTATTTACCGGGGCTCCTTTATTTGGAATGGAGCGGTCCCCCGGCTGGCATGCTCCACCCTGTGGCTGTCTGCCCACCTGGGGGGCTTAGCCCTTCCTAATTTTCAGGTGTACTTTTGGGCCGCAATGTTGGTAACGTTTCAATGGTGGTTCCGGGGCCCCAGATCCAGTGTTGCAGTCTGTTTGGAGGCGAGCTGTCTTGGATCCCTGGCTGACCTCCGTAACCTTTCCTATAGAGGTCCAGGGGCTTACATAGATGCCCCTGGGCCTACGAGGGCAACGTGGAGGGTGTGGGCTGCTGCCAGAAGGCATTACCTACAACCTGATCAATGGTCGCCTGCACATCCACTGTGGGGGAGTCCCATACCTGCCAGACCCTCAGGTATGGGACAGATATGGTATCACAACTTTGAGCCAGGTTACGCCCCGGGGTGTACTGATAAGCCTGTCGGATTTAATGCAAAAATTCCAACTGCCCCAGTGGATGCGGTTTGGGTACCTCCAACTTCAACATGCTGCTAGGGCTCAATTTCCTTGACCACCCCTACTACAGGCTGACCCTATTGAAGAACTCCTGGCCCCAAGAGACCTCACTAAACCCCTCTCTGCCTTATAGAGTGCACTCCTGGGCACCGATTCCCCCAAGATTGAGAGACTGTGGGACACATGGCATAGAGACATACCTTCTCTGGATAAGGAGGGTTGGAAGGACTGTCTTGAATATGGCCCCAAGCTGGTTATTGCACCCAATGATAAACTCATCCAGGTGAAATTTCTCCATAGAATTTACTATACACCCCAAAAACTCCACCGTATGTTCCTGGACAGAGATCCCACGTGCCCTAGATGTAATTCCCACGTAGGTACCTTTTTCCATATGTTTTGGGAATGCCCTATCATAGTGACCTATTGGACGGCTATGTTCAGCGAAATTAATACAAGGCTCCAATTGTCTCTTCCGATTACTCCCGAGTTGGCCCTGTTAGGGGTTCACGAGGACGCACAATGATCCCACCATTTGAAATTAGTGATCTCTTATTTTATGCTAAGAAAGAAATTCTTCTAAAATGGATTACCCCTTCCCCTCCATCCCTCTCCTCGTGGGAGGCACAGATCAAAGCTGCCCTGCCTATGTACAGGATCACTTATATAAATAGAGGCTGTCAATGGAAATACGAGAAGGTATGGGCCCCCTGGACTTCCACTTGATACTACCCCGATATCTACTTCTCTGTGGTTACTGGGAGGGTTGGGAGTGGGTTACGTGTATATTCGCTGGAACGCTTACTGTATATTGTCTTTTACATACATACTGCACATTGCATGGTTATACTGTTCATCTCATGATGTACTCTATTGTGATTGTATCAGCTCTATGAGTACTGTTTTGTACCATGTCATTTGGTATACTGTACATGATTTTTTACACAACAATAAAGCACCTTTGTTTGTTAAAAAAAAAAATGATTTACCAAAATTAGGAAGCATGATAGGGAAGAGGGGAGGGGGCAGACCTGATTTTTTTTTTTTTTACTTTTTCAAAAAGTAAAACCAAAGCCATTTTAAAAGTAGGGTATGGTAAAAAAAATTTTTGCCATCTGTGCTCCACTGAGGGTATTTCCTTTTATTTCCTGTCCTGCAGATTCCTCTTAGAAATCCATAGAAATATCACTTTCTAGAATGTAACAGGTGTTCGCTCTATCATAAAAAAAAAAAAAAAGTTGTCAGACAGAAAATGTTTTTAGGCAGGTGCTGCCAGAAGTTGCTCAATAGCCCACAGATAATGTTGATCTTGCTATCCTGACGTTATCCTGTACACAGCAGAGGGAGGGGCTGGACTGGGAGGCAATAGATTATGTCTTCACCGACTCACACGTCATCGTGAATTTACAGAGAATGTTGCTTTTTGTATTTGCATCATCTTGTGGTCATCATTTCACACCTGAACGTAAATTAAAATCAAGGCTTTCTATAGATAAAAGCACACATCGCACCCACCTCTTACCAAGAAACGTACGATTCCCTTTACAAGTGGAGAGCAAGGAAAACATGGCAATGCATTAAAGTAGCAAAGAGGAACTGAAAGAGGTGTGTATTGAAGGAGCACTCCATCTAAACACGAAACATTTTATTTAATGAACAGCGACGTCAATGAACAGGATCCGACTTTGAGTCTGGTATGTATTTAAAGGGCCCCCCACAGAAAGAATTTTTTTTTTTAAGTGTCACGAGACACAAGGGGGCGGGGTTTCCGTGTGATGTCCCCCGGATGGTCACACCCCATTGCTATATAAGAAATGGGAGACATCGGAGGAAGACCGGGTCGGCGGAAAGAGAAGAACCGGGAGAGGAAGCGGAGGGAGAAGATCAGAGGAAGAAGACATGGAGCTACAACGGGGGACATTCTTAATTTTTAGTAAAGGACTTTTTCAAAACGGTTTCATGTTTTTTTTGTAACACTACACTCTTTTTTAGGTGAATGGGTAGGGGTACAATGTACCCCATACTTATTCACATAGGGGGGGCGGGATCTGGGGGCCACCTTGTCAAAGGGGGCTTCCAGATAAAGGCACTTGTCCCCCCTGCCCCAAAGAAATGTTGAGGGCATGTGGCCTGGTATAGTCTAGGAGGGGCGGGGTCCTTGTCACCCCCCTTTTCCTGACCTGCTGGGCTACATGCTCGGCTTAGGGTATTGATTTAGGGGTGGATCACATGTCGTTATTTTTAAAGTTTGGTGTAAGGGTTCCCCTTAAAATCTATACCAGACCGAAGGGTCTGGTATGGTCTTGGGGGAGGGGGGTTTTTTGGCGTGGGGTTCCCCCTCAAGAATCATACCAGACTCAAAGGGCCTGGTATGGATCTGGGGATGGGGCCCCACGCCGTTTTAAAAAAAAAAAATTGGCATGGAGTTCCCCCTCAAGATCCTCAGAGCACAAGTCACATGCCACAAGTCGGATCAGTTAAGATGATGATCCACCAGGGTGGACGGGCATACCCCACAATCTTATGTGGCTGCCTCAGGCATGCCATCCTTGCCAGACGAAATAAGGGAGGAGTTAGAGGAGCCCATGACTGTAGAAGAACTGGGAGCTGCGTTGGCCTCCTCGAAGCCGAAAAAGGCCCCTGGCCCAGATGGTCTGACCCCGCTGTACTATAAAACTTTCTTTGACATACTAGCGGAACCCCTGGTCTCTGCCCTCAACACCCTCACCGAAGGGAATACGTTCCCGGTGGACACCCTTAGGGCCTATATCTCCCTCATCCCGAAGGAAGGGAAGGACCCGCAACTTTGTGGGAGTTATCGCCCGATTGCCCTCCTGAATTCGGATCTCAAGCTCTTCGCAAAAATCCTAGCCAATAGACTGCTCCCCCATATACCAGACCTGATTCATAGAGATCAGGCTGGTTTTGTACCACTACGAGAACCAAGGGACAACACCATAAGAGTGATTAACCTGATTCACTCGGCAAGGACCACCAAACGAGCCCTTCTCTTGCTGTCAACCGACGCGGAGAAGGCCTTTGATCGCGTCGATTGGTCTTTCATTCGGGCAACCCTAGAGCACATTGGCCTTCGTTCCTCCATGCTTCAGTGGATCCTCTCCCTCTACACCCACCCCACCGCATCGGTTAGGGTAAACGAGACAAGATCGGATTTCTTTGATATCCGAAATGGCACACGCCAGGGATGCCCCCTCTCTCCCCTGATCTTTATCTTATCCCTAGAACCCTTTCTCTGCACAATAAGGGCAAACCCAGCCATATCGGGCTACCCGAAGCCGTCGGGATCCCACAAGGTGGCTGCCTTTGCAGATGACCTTATCTTTTTCCTAACGAAACCCCTTACCTCGCTCCCCAATCTACTGGAATCCCTCCAAGAATATGGCAAACTCTCATCATTCCAGATCAACCTGACAAAATCTTCCGTCCTTAACATAACGGTAGACAAAGGAAACGCTCAACGCCTACGCTCAACCTTCCCTTTGAAATGGGCAACCAAACATATCCGGTACCTGGGAGTAGATATCACCACAGACCCGGCCGAGCTGTATTCGGCCAATTTTGCCCCATTACTCCTGCGCCTTAAAACTGACCTCTTGCACTGGCATTCTCTGACGTTGACCTGGTTCGGCAGATGCAGCGCCCTCAAAATGACTCTGCTTCCAAGAGTGCTATACCTGCTGCAGGCACTCCCCATCCGACTACCCTCTACGTTCTTTAAACAAATTGATTCCATGTTCCGGGCATTCGTCTGGTCCCACCGAAAACCCCGTGTGAGACTCCAACTCCTTTACCTGGCAAAGAACAGGGGAGGGGTCGGCTTGCCAGACATAAAGGCCTACTACAAAGCAGCTCACTTAACCAGGCTAGTGGACTGGCATTGCCACACGGAGGCAAAGCACTGGGTCGCCATGGAGGAGGAGGACGCCGGGGGGTCAGCTAAGAGTTGGCCCTGGATCACCTCACCACTACCTAAAGACATCGTGGAACACCCTACCTTGGGCAGCACCCTAGTGGTGCTTAGAGAAGTTTTCCGACGCTCCGCGGTATCCCCACAACCATCTCCCATGGTTCCGATTCTAGGCAACCCGGAATTTCCCCCTGGTATGCAGAGTCCACAACTTAAACGACTGGCAACGGGCACGAAATGGCGCCTGCATGACTTTCTGGGACCCAATGGTCAACTCTCTTTGGAGGCTGGAGTTCTGGTGACGGACCCCCCCCTAGACTTCTGGAGTGGATTGCAGCTTCGGAATTTCCTGCGCAGCTGTATGCGGAAACCGGGCATCACCCGTAAACTCACTGAACTGGAACTCATCTGCCACCGTGGGGAACCGATCCGACACTGCCTCTCACTAATGTACTCATCCCTAACCCAACCAGAAGAGGAGTACATCCCTCAGTTCATCTCCAAGTGGGAGGAAGAGCTTGGAATCCGATTCACCGAGGTACAGCGTAAGAAAATTCTTTATTTCGCTCAAAAGTCCTCAATTGCCACTAGAGTACAGGAAACTTGTTATAAAATTATGACACGCTGGTATAGAGTCCCCACCATCCTGCACCGTTTCTTTCCCCAGGTGTCCAGCCTTTGCTGGCGCTGCGGCTCTGAAGAGGGGACGATGCTGCATATCTTCTGGTCCTGCTCCAAGTTAGCCCCATTCTGGCTCGGGGTGGCACGCACGGTCGGACATCTCACTGGTGTCTCCCTGGAGGGGGATCCTGCGGCCTGCCTGCTCCACCTGTCAAAACGACCCATAAAGAAATATAAGACCTCCCTTACTATTCAGCTGCTGAATGCCGCAAAGGCCTGTATTCCTCTCTGCTGGAGATCGGAGAGACCACCGACATTATCCTTGTGGTTTACTAAAGTAAACGAATTAAGGGACATGGAGGATCTCACTGCCACCTTGCACAATAGAGAGGAAGCCTTCCGAGAGACTTGGAGACCTTGGCAGCATTTTGTATACACAGAAGTCTATCTCCAAGAAATGGCTCAGTCGATCTAACCTCAGCAGATTGGCGCCTCTCACAGGCGGAGGGCTCCACCACCTGCCCTGTTATACCGCACATACCCACTCTGTATTCACCCTTTCTCTTTAGCTACTCACCTATATTCCCTCTCCTTCTTCCCCTGTTTCCCCACCCCCCCCCTTCCTGAACCGCCCCCCCTTTTTCCCTTTCCCTTACTCTCTCCCCTTACCCCGGGGGACCCCTGTACCTGTATAATGCATTCTCATGCCTGGGTTCCTTACTGGCACAGATAAAAAGAAAATCTTGTCAACCATTACCTGCTCATTGTGTCCCATGTATGAGTACTACAGAGCTTTAGTCCCCACCTTACTAAATACATAGAAAACAGTATATCTCACTGAGTGACAACTATCCACAGACAAGGAAGTCAGATAGCAACCAAATAACTCAGAACCTAAAGTGCCTTTCAAGTCTCTTTTTATAGACAGTATTGACATCTCAGGGAACCTTCCCTACAACTTTGACTGTAATGCTTGTTATAATAACCTGATATGTCGAGTCAGTTGTTCTTACTGTAATAATTGTATGCAACCATTTACCTGTATCACATCTACTTGTCTACTACACTGTATTACAACTGATTATGTATCTGTCTGCATATGCTCAGTGTCAAAATAAAGAATTTAAAAAAAAAGATGATGATCCAACTTAAATGCGACTTCCAATCAAATCAATGGGCTGAAATTGTGCTCAAGTCAGAGCAAAGTAGTGCAGGGAGCATTTTCAAAGTCGAACTGACACAAGTCAGACCAGTTAAGACGGCTTCTATAGGGAACCATTGATTTTGACATGTCGTGCGACTTGCTCTGAAAGTCAGTGTACATGTCGGACCAGTGTGAACTGGCCCTAACATAGAGCTGCACACCTCCGATCTTGATTGTCAAACTTTATTGCAAAAATTGTCAAAAGACATTCCACCTCTCATCTCTGACAGTCTTGTCCCCTGCTGGGTCTTAACCACTTGAAGACCAAGCTTTTTCCGGCACTATTTGTTTACAAGTTTAAATCAATATTTTTTGCTAGAAATTTAGCGTTTTTTCAAACGCAATTTTTTGGGAAAAAATACACTTTAATGAGTTAAAAAAAACCACACAATATATACCCCAATTATTTTTGTAAAATATAAAAGATGATGTTACACTGAGTACATAGACACCTAACATGTCACACTTTATAATTGTGCGTGCTTGTGGAATGGCGACAAACTACGGTACTTAAAAATCTCCATGCGCTTTAAAATTGTTTACAGGTTTACCTGTTTAAAGTGGTAAAGAGGAGTTCTAGTGCTAGAATTATTCCTCTCACTCTAACGTTCACGGCAATACCTCACATATGTGGTGTGAACACTGTTTACATATGCGTGTGTGACCTACGTATGCGTTTGCTTTTACGCACAAGTACAGAGGATGGGGGCGCTTAAAGTTTTTATTTTTTTATTTACTTTATTTTTCATTTTTACACTGTCTGATTCATTTTTTTTTCTTTTTGATCACTTACATGTAATGTAAACATCCTTTGTAATAGAATTAACCACTTAAGGACTGAGCCTCTTTCTGAGATTTGTTGTTTACAAGTTAAAAACATTTTTTTTTGCTAGAAAATTACTTAGAACCCCCAAACTTTATATATATTTTTTTTCTAACACCCTAGAGAATAAAATGGCAGTCGTTGCAATACTTTCTGTCACACCATATTTTTCCAGTATTTGGAAAAAAATACACATTTTTTAATTTAAAAAGAAGACAACAGTAAAGTTATCCCTTTTTTTTTATATTGTGAAAGATAATGTTACGCTGAGTAAATTGATACCCAACATGTCACGCTTCAAAATTGCGCCCGCTCGTGGAATGGCGACAAACTTTTACCCTTAAAAATCTCCATAGGCGAAGTTTAAAAAATCTACAGGTTGCATGTTTTGAGTTACAGAGGAGGTCTAGGGCTAGAATTATTGCTCTCGCTTTACCGATCGCAGCAATACCTCACATGTGTGGTTTGAACACCGTTTTCAAATTACAGACGTTACTCACGTGTGCGTTCGCTTCTGCGCGCAAGCTCGGGTGCGTTTAAAAACATTTTTTTTCTTATCTATTTTACCTTTTAGCAGATGGGAATGGTGCTGCGCTAATCCCAAAAGATATATGTAAATAAAATAAAAAATAAACAGCGTGCTACAATGCTCAAAGTATAATATATATATAATATTAGAAGAGCTGAGGTGTGGCTCAGAGGCAAAGCGACAGGAGCAGTAAACAGAAGGTTATAGGTTCAATACCACCTTGAGCCACTTGGGTCGCGACCACGCCTGGCCATCTGCAGCACTGATTTGTTTGCACAGGACACTTTGGATCATTAAGTACGCTCCATGATCTCTCTGGACGTACATTGTAACTTATTCTAATATTATATATGCAGCATATTGGGCTATCATTTTTGTGTAATTCATACACCTGTGGATGCACGTTTTTGAGTGACACTGCATGTTTTTATTGTTTATGATGATGTTTATTGCATTTTACTTATATGCACAAGTTTGGATATATGGATTGCTCACTCTTTGAGATTAGTTTTATTTAATTGTAATTTTGACCTCATATCACTTTATATTTTTATATTATTGCATCCACTGGCAATACACCCTATGCCCGTGTTTTCTTGGCTAGTTGGTTATACATTCATACTTTGAGCACTGTAGCATGCTGTTTTAAAAAAAAAAAAAATATATATATCTTTTGGGATTAGCGCAGCACCATTCCCATCTGCTAGTCTATTATTTTAATAGGGGCCGTTTAGGACCCTATCCGGTGCAAGCGGCTTTTCCTCTGCTAGCATTTTTTCACATGGTAGCACGGGAATAAAATACTTTAGATATTTTACCTTTTATTTTTTATTTTTACACTGTTCTTTTAAAAAAAATATGTGTCACTTTCATTACTATTACAAGGAATGTAAACATCCCTTCCTAAATCCCTACATCTCTTGTAATAGAAAAAAAGCATGACAGGTCCTCTTAAATATGAGATCTGGGGTCAAAAAGACCTCAGATCTCATAGTTACACTAAAATGCAATAAAATAAATAAATAAATAAATGTTGTCATTTGAAAAAAAAAAAAATAATGGGCCTTTAAGAGCTATGGGCGGAAGCAACATTTTGACGTCGCTTCCGCCCTACATTGATATGTCGTCTCCATACCAAGCCAGGAGAAGGATCCGATCACCTCCGCCGCTACCGACGGCTCCGGTTAGCGGCGGAGGAACCGGAGTGCAGTGGGAGGGGGGCCCCTCTCCCACCGCCATTAAAAGTAATCTTGCTGCAAAATCCGACGCAGAGACCACTTTTATCTGAAAGCGGACTGCCCGCTGAAGTAGAGTATACCAAGGTTATGGCAGCTAGCTGCTGCCATAACAATGATATTCCTCTTCAAAATATCACCGTAAAACTGCAGCAGGCGGTTCGTAAGTGAAGGATGACCCCAAATCTCTCCTTTACCTTTAAAAGCAAAAGGTAAAAAAAAAAAAAAAAAAAAAAATTTTCGATCTTTTGCTTTAAAAAAAAAAAAATGTTTACTTCCACCCTGGACCGGAAGGGATGTCATGACGTTGCTCCGGTCCTCCAAGGCCAAAGAAGAGATCAAAGACGATCTACTCTTTTACTGCTGCACCGGTGAGCGTCGGGAGGGGACAGCCCTTCCCGCCGCTTCTGAAAGCGCTCCAGCAGTTCATGAGCACTTTCATAAAGAAGCAAGCCACTGGCTGCAAAAAAAATATCCATAACCCCGGTAAATCATTTGCAAACTGCAATGTATATCAATGTATTGTGGTCGGCAAGTGGTCGTTTGAGAGAAAGGGGAGAAGGGTAAAGGATATATACGTATACACATAAAGATTTTCTTATATTTTTCCTAAAGCAACTATGTACAAATTTATATACAATTGTATGCATTTATATATATTATCCCAAAACATAGACAGTCGACTATCCCAATAATTTCATAGTCGTGTGAAGAGTGTGACACCATTTGCCCATTCCACAATATATCTCCAACTTTCAAAGTGACGCTTCCAAAGTCATATAAACATCAGACACCTATCATTCATTACTTGTGATTCTGATAAGACTGATTCTGATACAGTAAAAAGGAAATTAAAATAATGTTTGTATTTAAACTCACTTGGGAGACACAGAGGTCAATTCACTAATGTTTATTGCATGCAATATTTGTGTGTTTTTTTTTTCATCTTGAATGCGATAATAAAAGAGTCAAGTTGTCAAAGAAAAAAATCTACAATGAGGGAAAAAAAGTATTTGATCCCCTGCTGATTTTGTACTTTTGCCAACTGCCACCCCTTCGCAAAACATGACTTAGGCCCCTTTCACATGGGGGCAGAGGCGGCGGTAAAGTGCCGCTATTGTTAGCGGCGCTTTACCTTCGGTATTCAGCCGCTAGCGGGGGGGTTTCACCCCTCCCCCCGTTAGCAGCCGAGAAAGGGTTAAAAACCATCGCAAAGCGCCTCTGCAGAGGCGCTTTGCCGGCGGTATAGCCGCGCTGTCCCATTGATTTCAATGGGCAGGAGCGGTGAAGGAGCAGTGTATACAGCGCTCCTTCACCGCTCCGAAGATGCTTTTTCTTTTTCCGAAGACCTTTTTCCTGTCCTGCTAGCGCACCGCTCCAGTGTCAAAGCCCTCGGGTGGAGAGACAGCAGCAGCTGTTTCAGGTCGGTTTGCAGGCGCTATTTTTAGCGCAACAGCGCCTGCAAACTGCCCCAGTGTGAAAGGGACCTTAGTATTTGGTGGCAAAACCCTTGTTGGCAATCACAGGTCAGACGTTTCTTGTAGTTGGCCACCAGGTTTGCACACATCTCAGGAGGGATTTTGTCCCACTCATCTTTGCAGATCCTCTCCGAGTCATTAGGGTTTCGAAGCTGACGTTTGGTAACTCGAACCTTCAGCTCCCGCCACATATTTTCTATGGGATTAAGGTCTGAAGACTGGCTATAAAAAAAGCCAAGGAAAACTCCAAGCTCACTTACCGACCAGCCCACGGACAAGCAAATGAACCTAACAGTATGCGTTAAAAATAGGGGTTTAGTCTGCACACATTTGCAAATACATGTGTAAGCTACAGGCCCAGCCAAGGCACCCTGGTATCTGTAGTCCTATCACTAGCTTATGAGTGACTCCACAATGGAAGCACATGCATTCTGATGGATAGATGGAGGGCAGATGGACTAAAGGGAGCCCACCCCTTCTTAAAGGTACACGGGCACACTTAACACCCAGCACATAGCACAATGGCTGCAAAGGTGTCAGTGCTTTGCCTGACCAATATAACAGTAATACAAAAAAGAAAGCCCCTGCCCCCACCTATAACTGGCCATTGCAGCAAGTAGCATTAGAAGGCAACCCTACAACAATTGGGCAGGATTCAGGCATCCCATTTTCTAGGTGGCCTTCCATAGAGGAGCTGATGGACGACATGGCACCCTTTAAACTATCCTTTTGGATAGCACTCCAGTTGTGAAATTTCCACAATAATCTTAACTAATTCACAGGGATTTGGCTGTCCTCTGACGACTTTTGAAGACCATTGTTCAGAAGAAGAGACCCTAACACATGTTCTATCCAAAACGTACTTCCTATTGAACTGTCCGGCTGCACAACGGCACTTACCTTCTTGGACAAATGGGAAAAGGAACTACACCGTAAAGTTACACCTGCCCAACTACAACATATGCTCAGATTCGCATTAAAATCATCGGTCTGTACGAAAATCCAAGAGACCAATTATAAACTTTTAACACGGTGGTACCTCACACCCCTCCTCTTACAGAAGTATTACCACTACTGACCGTTGCTGGAGATGCCAGGGGAATAGAGGAACGCTGCTCCACATATTTTGGTTGTGTCCTAAATTAACGCACTTTTGGGCAACAGTCAGGGACATAACCCAAAAATTCACAGAATACAAGATTCCTGGCGATCCGGCCTTTTTCTTGCTACATGTCTCTAGCATTTCAGCCAAACTCTATAATAAATCCATTGTACGACACCACTTAAGCTCTGCAAAGTGTTGCATCCCACTCCATTGGAAGAAACTACTATCGCCAATTGTGACTGACTGGCTCCATAAGATGGAAGATATTAATAGAATAGGGGATCTAGTACTTACTGCGCAACACCAACAGAAAAAATACTCCGCCACTTGGATCCCCTTCCCTCCCCCTCCCATCCGTATCTCTCTCCTCCCTTTCTTCTCCCTCTCCCCACTCCTCTTTATTTTCTTCTCTCTCCCTTTACCTCTCCTTCTCTTCTTTCCACTTTCTTTAATTGTTGAAAATAGGAAAGTGATTAAGGGCGGCATCGGGTCTTACCCCAGGGTCCATTTTTTATCGTTTCTAACAAACAGTTGATAGTAGAAATTGACAGATTCCTTTTTTAAACCTTTACTGCCATTTTTTATGGATGTTTTAGAATTTATATACCGTTTAAACTAATGTATATATATCAGTTCTTTATCTGCTGTTTTCACCAGTCTTATGAAATGGATGTAATGACCTATTTTCGCCCGTTGTGGGTTCCAATAAATATTATATTTGAAAAAAAAAAAATCATAATTTTGCACTGGGGAGATCATTCTGTGAAAAAAAGGCACACTAGCAATGTTTTCATTGTTTCGTAATATTTCTGCATGCGTTCATTCACAGAACAATCACCCTCTGGTGCAGTGCTAGCCTGTAAAAAAAATGCAATAAAACAATGTAAAAATAACACAAAATTTAAGTACCACAAAATAAATATTTAAAGCACTTTTTTTTTGTAAATTGACTACTTTTGAAATAAATACTGCATTATACCGAGTTATTTTAGGGGAAAAAAATCACACAGTATTTATCTCTTAGTGAATTGACCCCACAATGTACTTGCTGCATGTTTGTTGTCCTGGCTTTTATGTTTTGCAGCTCTGAACCCCCGACATGTGCCCATATATTTATTGCTAAAAAAGTCCCTTATGTAATGTTACAAAAATGCAGGCTGATTGCCAGTTATGAGTATTGCCTTTTATACGGTTCTCACTGAAGAAGAGAAAAGCACAAAAGTGTGTAAAAAGCAAAAGACAGCCATCCCATCCTGAAGCACTTTGAAAAGCCTGCTGAATCTGGTTTCAGTTTATTATGAAAAAAAAAAAAAAAACCTCATTAAAAGTCAGCTAATTAGGCTTTTTGAGATTAGCACAACTAAAATATTTACAAGAAAACATAAAATCTGTTTCTTGGAGTTCAATAAAGCCTAATGCCCCGTACACACGGTCGGATGTTCCGACGGAAAATGTTCCATGGGAGACTTTTGTCGGAAATTCCAACCGTGTGTGGGCTCCATCGCACAGTTTCCATTGGAATTTCCGTCACACAAAATTTGAGATCTGGTTCTCAAATTTTCTGACAACAAAATCCGTTGTCGTAAATTCCGAACGTGTGTACACAATTCCGACGCACAAAGCGCCACGCATGCTCGGAATCAAGCAGAAGAGCAGCACTGGCTATTGAACTTCATTTTTCTCGGCTCGTCGTACGTGTTGTACGTCACCGCGTTCTTGACGTTCGGAATTTCTGACCAACTTTGTGTGACCGTGTGTATGCAAGACAAGTTTGAACCGACATTCCTTGGAAAAAAAACATGGATTTTGTTGTTGGAATGTGCGATCGTGTGTACTCTGCATAAGTTTGGTTATTTTTTTTAAATTCAGCACAAGAGACAGTACTTCATTTATCTGCCCCTCCTCCATTCATGGAGCACTTTTCATTGATGTAAGCTATAGCACAGCTTCTATGAATGGAATGGAGGACAGAAAGGACAAGCATCTTTGGGGAAGAATTACGATATACCTGTATATTGTTATTATGGTAAGATCCTAGGACAGTGATGGCGAACCTTGGCACCCCAGATGTTTTGGAACTACATTTCCCATGATGCTCAACCACACTACCGAGTGCATGAGCATCATGGGAAATGTAGTTCCAAAACATCTGGGGTGCCAAGGTTCGCCATCACTGTCCTAGGAGATACACCTTTTATAAGTCTTTGTTTTTAGATTGTGTTGTGCTTGAGATGTTAGTCTATTGAATGAATACTGTTTTGGCTTATTATGGTGACATTTTGTGTTTTGTAACTTTTTGCTAAAATGAATTGAAAGAATGTAAACAAAATACAAAAAAAGGACAAGCATAGTCCACACTCTTGACAAGTGCCTTTGACAGGTCCATCGGCTGTTTTAATCTCCGCAGCACCGGGTCAGAGGATGAAATTTTTTTTTTTTTTTCTATTTAAATAATTTTATTAAAAGTTTTTAGTTGTAGTATAAAAACAAACAAAACTTTACACACAGTCTTAGGTGCATGAAGACTTTCATCAATAAGATGACAAAGATACATATATCAGAGTAATCGATCGAAACTGTGAAAAAAACAAAGGAATTTCGATATCCAAGCGTTCAGGCTTATACCATACAATACTACCACTGTCCATGAGTAATATCAGTACACGTAGAAGGCTTCTACAAAACCTAGCTTGTTCTACACATACATAGTTAGTCTGGTTGAAAAAAATCACAAGTCCATCCAGTTTTAACCAATAAAAGGAAAAAAAAATAATGAATATTCAATCCAATATACACAATCCTATACCCACAGTTGATCCAGAGGAAGGCAAAAAAAACAGCAAAGCATGATCCAATTAGCTACAGCAGGGGAAAAAAATCCTTCCTGATCCTCCGAGAGGCAATTGGATATTCCCTGGATAAACTTTACCTATAAATGTCAGTACCCAGTTATATTATGTACATTTAGGAAAGAATCCAGGCCTTTTTTTAAAACAATCTACTGAGCTGAAAAGAACCAGCCTTGGGGTGAGTCTATTCCAAATCTTCACAGCTCTTACTGTGAAGAAGCCTTTCTGTATGTGGAGATTAAATCTCTTTTCCTCCAGATGTAGAAGTGCCCCTTTGTCCTCTGTGATGACCTTAAAGTGCATAACTCAACACCAAGTTCACTATGTGAACCACTTATGTATTTATACATGTTTATCATATCCCCCTTAATCTCCTCTTCTCAAGAGAGAAAAAATTCAGTTCCTCTAATCTTTCCTCATAGCTGAGCTCCTCCATGCCTCTTATCAGTTTGGTTGCCCTTCTCTGCACTCTCTCCAGTTCCCCGATATCCTGTTTGAGAACTGGTGCCCAAAACCGAACTGCATATTCCAGATGAGGTCTTACTAATGATTTGTTCAGGGGCAAAATGATTTCTCTCTGCAGTCCATGCTTCTCTTAATAGAAAGGATTTTCCTCGCTTTGTAAACAACAGCATGCAATTATTAAGCTTATGACCTACCAGAACACCCAGATCCTTTTCCACCATTGACTCCCCCAGTTGTACTCCCCCTAGCATGTATGATGCATGCATATTCCAAGTGCACTAAATCAACATTCCACCTGTAAATATGTTGTTTCATGTAATAACATTATACACTAAACTCTCGTCTGAACCAAACAGAAGACAATAAAATAATAGTGTCAAGGTACGTTATTTTGCATTATTCTCAATATGGGTATGATCAGCACTGCAGTAACCTGTGAGAGACCAGTGAGAAGGGGGCTAAACTAGGGCTCCCACAGTTTACAGAATTTGTTTGGTGTATCCCTGTTTCGGAAGGTATGTTGTTCTTTCAGGAGACTGGCATTGATCTGCAGGCGCCACTCTTCAAGCGTGGGAAGAGCAGAAGAAAGCCATTTCATTGAAATAGTTTTACGTGCTACGAACAGTAATCTGTTGACGGACACTCTAACAACTGGAGGGAATGTCTCCTCATCTAGGTTTCCAAAGAGACATACCTTGGGATCTAAATCTAGATGTGTTTGGTAGATAAAATGTTAATTGTATCCACAAACCAGACAAGCCTGGGACATTTCCACAGCATGTGGAGTAAGTCTGCTGGGGAACCCCGAACATCTCGGACACTCCAGGGTGTTTCTCTGTCCCCACTAAAATAATTTAAGTGGTGTCCGGTATACTCTGTGGATAATAAACAGTTGGGATAACCGCTGTACGGGTGAAAAGGAGAACGGAAGATTTCAACCAGGACAGCCGGCACCAGCCTGTTTCTCATGAAAGCGGATCTAAACTCTCCAATCGTTTTCAGCCAAAGAAGCTGCCATCTTGGTTTCTGTTTGATCGCTTTAAATGTATCCACTGTCCCTTGTGCCCCCCCCCTCCCCCCCCCCCAGAACCACCCCTGACCTATGATGACAATTACAGGCCTCTTTCATCTTTTTAAGTGGGAGAACTTGCACAATTGGTGGCTGACTAAATACTTTTTTGCCCCACTGTAGCCCCTCCCACTCCTAGCATACTACATTTTTGTAGAAAAGCAGTACTAGCAGTATATCGCAAACCCAAAGGGTGGGGAACTGTGTCCTTGAGTGTGGAGTAGTTTTACAAATTGAAAGTCATTTTGTTACACTGGGAAGGTGAAATGCAGTGTATTTTTGTGAGGCAGTGGTTTGCAACACTTCCTTACTTGAAGATGCTGCAGGTGAAGGAACACTTTGTGATGATCCAGAAGGAGCAGAAAGAGTGCTTCTGGAATGAGAACTCTGGGGGGGGGTTGAAGCTCCTAACACTTTCATTCTGGTTCTCATCATTTAATGTATTTTTTAATATCTTTAGGGCACCTCTTGTATTCCAGGATTTGCTTGTCTTCACAGAACTGCAATCATGGAAGACTTTACATAAAGTTTTAGAAATCTTTCATTAAGATCTTCATGTTATATAGTTTGAATTGCATGCCACATATATATATATTATTTATCGTTGTAAAAGAATATATTTCACATTTTTTAAAATTTTTCCTTAAAAAAAAAATTAAACAGCTTTGGAATTTTTTTTTATTTTTTCCAGGCCTTCCCAATTGTTGATGAGGCCTGAACATACACCTAGTAAAATTTGGAGAACATGTGAACAGATGACCAGGTGGCAGATTTGCAAGTCTGGGAAACAGTTGCCCGATGCAGAAAAGCACCCACAGACATAGTCCTTAAAGTGGTTGTAAAGGCAGAATGTTTTTTATCTTAATACATTCTATGCATGAAGATAAAAATCCTTCTGTGTGCAGCAGCCCCCCTCAGCACCCCCTAATACTTACCTGAGGTCCATTTAGTTCCAGCGACACTGATGTGCCTCGGCTGCCTGGGACTCCCCTTCGCATTGGCTGAGACAGCAGCGAGGCACCATTGGTTTCCGCTGCTGTTAAAGTCAGTCAGCCAATGAGGAGAGAAGAGGGCAGGGCCGAGACGCTGCTCTGTGTCTGAATGGACAGAGGGAGCTGTGCTCGGGTGCCCCCATAGAAAGCTGTGGGGGTACTCGGCAAGAAGGAGGGGCTAGGAGAACCGAAGAGGGACCCAAGCGGAGGGGGATCTGGAGCTGCTCTGTGCAAAACCACTGCACAGAACAGGTAAGTATAACATTTTTGTTATGTTTTGCAAAAAAAACGAGACTTTAGTATCACTTTAAGACCATAAGCTTGTATGATGATCTGCTTGTATGATGATCAGCCACTGAGAGATGGTGAGTGAGAAGTTTCAGCTCCCTCCATAAATGTTTTATAGGATTAAGGTCTGGAGACTGGCTAGGCCACTTCATAACCTTAACCACTTCCCGCCCCTCATATAGCAGAACGATGGCTGGAAAGTGGTTCTGTTATCCTGACTAGGCGTCATATGACGTCCAACAGGCTAAGCCGCTAGCACGCACCTGCGAGGGCACACAGCGCAGTGATCGGTGGTGCGGTGTGTCAGCCTGACACACCAAATCTCCGATCTTGGTAAGGAGCCTGGCAAATCAGCTGTGTCCAATCATGGCTAACCACAGTGTAAATAGGAAGAGCCATTTATCGGCTTTTCCTCCACTCACACTGACCGATTGGCTGCTCTCCTGACAGGGGGGGGTCTGCGCTAATAAGCGCATCGAGGATGCCCACCCATGACCACTAGGGATACCCACCCATGACCACCAGGGATTCCTACCCATGACCATTAGGTATGCCACTCAGTGCCCATTAGGGATGGCATTCTGTGCCCATCAGTGATACCTGCCAGTGCCTCCTGATCAGTGCTGCCTAACAGTGCCATGTATCAGTGCCGCCCATCAGTGCCACCTGTCATTGCCCATCAGTGCTGCATATCAGTGCCACCTATCTGTGCTGCATATAAGTGCCTTATCATCAATGCCCATCAGTGCCACCTCATCAGTGGAACAGTGGAACAGAAACAAAGAAAAACTTTTTTTTTTTCCAAAATTTTCGTTCTTTTTTTATTTGTAGCGCAAAAAATAAAAAAAAACAATGGTGATCAAATACCACCAAAAGAAAGCTCTATTTGTGGGGAAAAAAATGATAAAAATGTTGTTTGGGTACAGTGTTGCATGACCGCGCAATTATCATTCAAAACGTGACAGCTCTGAAAGCTGAAAATTGGTCTGGGCAGGAAGGGGGGAAAGTGCCCAGTATTGAAGTGGTTAATGTGCCTCTTCTTGACCCACTCCTTTGTTGACTTGTCAGTATGTCTTGTGTCATTGTCATGCTGAAAGACCCATCCATGACCCATCTTCAGTGTTCTGGCTGAGGGAAGAAGGTTCCCATCCAATATTTTACAATACATGGCGAGTCTGACTCCTCAAGAAGGCACATTTACAGTCATGCCATTGAACATCTAAATGATTCAGAAAAGGATTGGGAGAAAGTGCTGTGGTCAGATGGGATGTTTGGAGGAAGAAAAATGCTGACTATGACCCTAAAAACACCATCCCTACAGCCAAAGACGGAGGTAGAAACGTGATGCTTTGGGGCTGTTTCTCTGCTAAAGGTACAGGCTGACTTTGCAGCACTAAGGGGTCAATGGACAGGGCCATGTATTGTAAAATCTCCCTTCTTCCCAGAACATCCCAGGCAACAAAGGTGTAGCTCCAGAAGAACATTAAGGTCATGGAGTGGCCTAGTCAGTCTCCAGACTTAATCCTGTAGAAAATTTATGGAGGGAGCTTAAACTTCAAGTTGCCAAGAGACAGCGAAAAAACATTAATGATTTAGAGAAGAGTGGACCAAAGAGATGTGAGCAAACAATGATCACCAACTACAAGAAAGGTCTTACCTCTGTGCTTACCAACAAGGGTTTCTCCAGCAAGTACTAAGTCATGTTTTGCTTGGGGATCAAATACTTATTTTACTCACTGAACTGCTTCATTTATAGCATTTGTTTTATGTGTTTTTTCTGGATTTTTGGTTCATATTCTGTCTCTATTAAAATACACCTATGATAAAAAATATAGACCCTTCATTTCTTTGTAAGTGAGCAAACTTACAAAATCTGCAGGGGATCAAATAATTATTTTCCCCACTGTATATAAGACCAATTACGGGACAATGCAGCCAGCTCAAACACAAGCCTCACATGAGTGATGGCTAAAAGTAATGAAATTTTGTAAAATATCCCTGACAGAACAAGATTCAAAACCTACATAATCACAGGTGGTTGTACATGAGGAGCTATTCGAGAGACACCCTGTACAAAAGCCCTGATCAAAGGATGGGAGGCCAGCAGTCTTTGGAATAAGATCACAAGGGCCAGAATTGGTACTTAGGGTCAAATACCTATTCGGACCTGACTGCAAGAGCGTCAGGACTCTAGGAGTAGTTCTTGGGGTCAATACTCCTTTCTTGCACCAGGCAAAATATGCCTTCCATTTGTGATGGTAGACCCTTTAGGATGTAGACTTGATAGTTTTAATAGTATGGAAATTACTGAATTAGAAAGAACCCTGTCTCTCAATACTTGGGCTCTATCAATCATGCTGTTAAAAAAAGGACCTAAGGCAGGGTGGTAAAATGGTTCTTGGGATAGGAGATCGGGTTGATTTTTACATGCCTGGAATGTAAACAGCTTATAAGACTGGCACATGGGGTTCTCCCCAAGCTGGAATACTTTCTACCTCTTCTGACGCAGCAAGACTTCTGGTTCCTCCCTGATGGTTGATATATGCCAATGCTGTGGCTTTGTCCAACTAACTCGATGTTGGATGACACTCCAGTCAAGATGCCCAGTGCCACAGAGGCAACCAAATTGGATTCCTCTGGTGACCAAGTGCCCTTCACAAACAAGGTGCTTAGGACCCCTCCCCAGGACTTCTGGCTGGCATCTGTTCTTGGGATTTAACAAGACAGTGGGAGGAAGGATTTCCCCAACTCTGGAGCTCGTTTCCTGAGCCACAATGCCCAAGATAAGTTGGTCTTCAATGTCAGGTGAGTCGGGTTGTCTAGAGACTGAACTGATTTGAAATTTGATGCAGAACTACATTAGTTATACAATCCATAGACTGAAGAGTCCAAGTCTGGAGGATGCAAGTTAGAAGTTTTTTGGGGAAGAAAAAACTCTCTTAAAAAGGAAGCCTCTGAGACCCATCAGGTGGTGTTATCTTCCACTTGAACCTAAGGAGTTCCTAATGGGCTTGCTTTGGTTCCTAGGTTGTACAATAATGTTATTCACAATGGTTTAGTGAGTATATTTTACGTCTTTTACCTTTAAATAAATTGCTGTGGATAATGCACTAGGCATTTGCGCCCTTTGTTTTCTATTGCTTGTGTAATTACAAGATTTCCCGATCTTAAGAGGGCAGCAACGCCTAGATCATCCAGTCAGGGTTGCATAGTGGTTACCATTATCAGAAGTACTGTGTTCAGCTTCTCTGGGAGTTCTTAGCGCTAAGGTGTCAAGTTTTTACTTCCTAGTCAACTTTTACCTTCGGTGACATATTTTATGAAGTGTCCAAAGAAGCACCAAAGGGGTGTTCACCATCAAAGGCATGTGAATCAAGCATTTCTTACATTACTGTTTCTGCAGACCCAACATTCCAACCAAAGAATTTTCTGCATGTACACTGACAGGAGACTCATTCAGGAAATATGATGGAGAATACCGACTAATGCAATAGTGTAGGGCTGAAGGTATAAGCTGTAAGCACTCTATAAATACAGTGAAAACATTGTACCACTTAATAAAGGCCTCCTCAACTGAGTATTAGTCTGTAAAATGTTAGACTCTCACAGCTCGAAACACATCCAGACAACGGAGGTAATTTTCTTTTAGTGAATCTGCAGCCATATAGAGAGGCCAGAATGCCCTGGTTGAGGCAAAAGGCAGAACTGCCTTAGGCAATAAGGAATCCCTGGGCCTCAACACCACCATGCCCCTATGCAAAAACCAGAAAGGTGTCACAGTCTGGGATCATGCTCAGAGGCCAGTGCCTTTAGCAGCAGAGAGGTTTGCACAGTAACCAGCTGGATGGATGGGGGATGAAGCAGATCCCCCTATTGGATGATGCGGGCTCAAGCGAGGCATGGGGTCTAAGAATTAGCTGGTTTTTACCAAAGCTCCTGATGGTGGAGGTGAGTTTCGCTGTGTGCTAATGCCAGGTCATGGTCCTCTGGATTTCCCTAGCAGGAAGAGAGCAAGTGGGGGGGGGGGGGGTTGGTAGGAGAGTCAGGTAGTTGATGAAGCCGATAAGGAGCAAGCAGAAGTGTAGTCAATAAGCAAGCCAAAAGGTTGGTAATGAGTGGTAGCTGGATGGGATCAAGTGAAAGCATAGTCCATGAACAAGCCAAGAGTCAATAACAAGAGCACAATAATTTGTCAAATAGGAAGTGCAGGGAAATTGCTACAATAGGAAGTTCATGAAAGGAGCAAGGTGTTTAAAGTGTAAGTTCACCTTTACAGAAAATCTCAAAGACGAACTTATACTGGACCCCCTCACCACCCCCCACCCCCTGTCTTGCAAAACTCTGGCGATCCCCCACACTGACAGCTCATATCGCCGCTGTACCGGTCCGGGGGGTTTGAAATCCCAGTGGCTCTCTCTCCTCTTCACCTGTGGTGACAGGACGGGCGGGTTCTGATGTGATGGCGCCGACCAATTAGAATGCTCCTAAACGTACCTCCTGATGAGGTATGTTTTAGAGATTAAGCTGCAGGGAATTTCTAAGCCCCGGATGGTTAGCAGTGACCCGATGTGTCATTGCGGATGACCACCTCGCTCCAGGTCAGCGAAACGGGGGGGGCGAATAGGGCATCCAGAGCCGGTTCACCTTACAGGATTTTCTGTAAAGGTGAACTTACCCTTTAAGGTTTCTTAGAAGCAACATACAAAGTAAAGTTGTCCACGGAATCAAGCTGGGAGCTGTTCAGCATCTCGGATGTCACAGTAGGAAGAGCCACAGCTAGACACAACAAAAGTGCCAGGTTTAGATCCAGATCCTGACAATATGCCCCTCCTTCCAAGACAGCCCATGTCTGTCAGCAGCTTTTTTGAAATATTCCTGAGCCTCCTTCAAAGTATCAAGCAATTTATCCTGAATTTCCTGTAGTAGTTCATCTCTCAGTAACAGGAATTGGAGTTGCGATAGGGAGATCAGGGGAAAAAAAAAAGGATGATAATCAGTGTTTTAAAGTAAGTTTATTTGAGAAGTGGAACTACATTTAGGAATTGGTATAAGTGAACTCTGCCATTTGGATTCCTCTTGAAGGTGAAGTAAACCCAGCTAAACCCAGAGGAAATAGGGGAGTCCTACTCTGTGCACAAGTCAGAACCACCAGGCCAGTGACAACCTGGATCTCGTGGCCAAACGATTTGGTCTGTCTTGATTGATTTGTCAATTGATAAAAGAATTCCATGTTGTAGGGGTCTGGAGGGAGATTGGGCAGCAAATGGAACAGCCTTGAAGTTCTGGTCCGAGCCAAGATTTGGGCAACTCCTGGACTAAAAAACTTGGTCTAAGACCAGAGAAACTGAAGTTTGTTCAGGGAGAGAAATATTCTGTCCTAAGCTTTGCCCGGAACTAGAACCAGATACTCCAACAGGATTCTGTCTAAGTATGCCACAATAGTTATACTATGAGAGAGCAGCAGGGCTAATACTAGGACTAGAACCTTGGTGAACACCCAAGATGCAGACGAGCAGCCAATAGACAAGGCTACGAATTGGAGGAGCACAGCAAAACTGTAATAAATGCAGATGTGCTGGAAAGATGGGAACATGTAGGTACGCTACCTAAAGTCCACAGAAGCTAGAAAGTTGCCCTGGTGAAGGGAGACAATAACGGATCTGATGGGTTGCACACATAGTTTTGAGCTTGAATGAGGGCATTCAGAACTTTTAGATCCAAGATAGAGCAGATACTTTCTTTGGGTTTGAGAATGTTGAACAGGTTGGAGTAAAACCCCTGAAACCTTTTTTTCCACAGAAAGTAGGGCAATGATACCTTGATCCAGAAGACCCGAGAGGGCTAAGGGAGATCTGTTGATCTGTGCTGTGACACAGGAGGCTTGGAGGTGAGAAACCAAGGAAGTAGCAGGGATCAAAACTTTACATTGTAGCCCTGGGATATCACTTACAGCACACAAGCAACAGAGATGTAAACTGTCCAAGTATTCCCACCCCGACAGAAACATTTCTTCCACAGAATTGAATGGGTGCTCTTACCATTGGTAGTGTCCTAGATGAAAAGTACTTAGTATCAAACCAAGCTTTCGATTTCACTAACTCGTAGTGTATCTTTTGGAACCTAGAGTGATTATGTATCACCTTAAAGCCCCATTGAGCTATTTTAAGCACTTTTCAGTGCTCTTTATATAAGGTGCTTCAAAATTCCCCTGATAGCCCAATATAGATTAGATATAATTGATCGGTAAAGCAGATCGCCGCAATAAAGAAAAAAAACTTCTACAGACTTAAATCGATCTGAAAAATTCTTCCTTTACAGAGAAAATTAATTCATATGTGATAGCGGATCTGTAGAGTGATCCTAACTGAACCAATAAAGTCTAGTGTCTGTGTTGGAAGGGAGAAAAAGGTAATTTTAAGCCAAGGTAAGTCTGTAAAGAATCCCTACACACAAGAGGCAAGTGAGCCTAAGTACTGTGGGATGTTTGTTTACTCAGAATGCCCCTTTCTGCTCCTCTTAAATAATAGTCACATTTAAAGCAGCTTTAGAAAATCAGTAAGCACTTATCTGACCAAGGTCTACCTGTGCAAAGCTTCTGAAAATGTTCTTCAGCCATAATGCTTCTACTTAACCCTCTTTTTTTTCTTAAAGTGTGTTTTCACCTTTGCAATCAAATATGAGAAAAAACACCACTATATGTTTGTATGTGTTCTCCTTCACACAACATATCAAAAAAAAAAAAATACTTTTTTTAGATGTTTTTAAGGAGAAGGTGTCATGGCTGATTCTAAGATTATCTGGAAAGTCTAAAGCTTTCCAGAGTCACTTAGTAGAAAAATAAACAGGAAAGCGAATTTAGGAAAAACATAAGGCAAGCCTAGAATTAAGGAAACAAATAACTCCCAGCACAAAGTGACCAATTAACTGCAGATGTTACTGTAGAAAATGCCATATACTGTAAGTAGCCTCAACAAGCATAATAGAGGAACCCCAACCTAGCATAAGCCTAGGAACTAACAACAGTAGGTTGCAGAGATGGTGACAGAAAAACTGCCTCACCTCTTGACCGATAACTCTGTAGGGAACCCCTAGACATACTGGCATGACCTGGGTAGCAGAGTCCTGTGTAAAGTGGAACACAGCTGGGCAGTCAGTGCTGATAGCAGGACTGTCATAGAGCGAACACCGTCATAGATAATTGGCTAGAAATTTGCATGGTTTAACTAGCTGGAGAACTTTCCACAACTTCCATATACAGTGGGTATGGAAAAGAATCCCCCCCTTTAAAATAATCACATCTTGTTGCTTTACAGCCTGAAGTGAAGACAGACACAGTTTTTGTTTTAGCCAGCTGTATTTACTCAGTACAACTTATAACATCCAAGTGAAAGACATAACACCAACATGTTAGAAAAAAAAAAAAAAAAACAGAATCACTGAGTTGGAAAAAGGATCTCTTACTTGCTGTCAGTATTTTGTTGAACAAACTTTTGCTTTAATTACAGCCTTTAGTCTGTTGGGATATGTCTCTACTAACTTTGCACATCTAGACTTTGCAATATTTGCCCACTCTTCTTTGCAGAACTGCTCAAGTTCAGTTAAATTTGATGGTGACTGTTTTTGGACTTCAGTCTTCAAGTCATTCCACAGATTTTCAATGGAGTTTAAAGTGATACTAAAGTCTTGTTTTTTTCTATAAAAATAACAAACATGTTATACTTGCACTTGTTTTGCACAGAGCAGACCAGATCCTCCTCTTCTCTGGTCTCTCAACAGTGCTCCTGGCCCCTCCCTCCTCTCGAGTGCCCCCACAGCAAGCAGCTTGCTATGGGGGCACCCGGGCCGATCCGCAGTGCTGTGTGTCCATTCAGACATGGAGCTGTGGTTTGGCCCCACCCCCTCTCTCCTGATTGGCTGACTGACTTTGATTGACAGCAGTGGGAGCCAATGGCGCTGCTGCTGTGTCTCAGTCAATCAGGAGGGAGAGTCCTGGATGGCTGAGGCACTCGTGAACATTGCTGGAAAGAGATGGACCTCAGATAAGTATTAGGGGGGCTGAGGGGGGCTGCTGCACACAGAAGGTTTTTTTATCTTAATGCATAGACTGCATTAAGATAAAAAAACATTCTGCCTTTACAACCCCTTTAAGTCTGGGCTCTGACTAGGCCATGCTAGGACATTCACCTTTTTCTCCTTCAACCACTGTGTGGTCATTTTTGCTGTCTGCTTTGGGTCATTGTGGCTTTTTTCTTGCAACCCTCCCATGCAAGCCATATTTTTAGAGAATTTGTGATATTGTTGTCACATGTACACAATGACCACTCTTTGTCATAAATTCCTGCAACTGCTTCAGAGTTGCTGTAGGCCTCTTGGTAGCCTCTCTGACCAGTTTCCTCCTGGCTCTTTCATCTAGTTTGGAGCGATGTCACGATCCAGGGAGGGTCTGTGTTGTACCAAATACCTCCCACTTCTTAATAATAGACTTTACTGTGCTTCTAGGCATTGATAAAGCCTTTTACATTTTTGTGTCCATCTCCTGATTTGTGCCTGTCCACAACTTTATCCTGGAGATCCCAGTGACAGTACCTTGCCACCCATAGTTTGCTTCAGTTGCACTACCAGGGACTGAAATGCTCCAGGAAAACTCTTTTTATGCTGAGCTAATTAAAATGACCCCAGCTGATCACAGTTGAAAGTCAGATGGCTTTGGGCACCATTGAGAAGGCGATTAGCTACACCTAATTGAGTTTACAAGTCATTTTTAGGAGGGGTTAATCCTTTTTCCAACTCAGTGGTTCTGCATTAGATTTTTTTTTTTTCTGACATGTTGGTGTTATATGTTTCACTTGGATGTTATAAGTTCCACTGAGTAATTAAAGCTGGATAAAACAAAAACTGTGTCTGTCTTCATTTCAGGCTGCAAAGCAACAATATGTGATTATTGTAAAGGGGGTGATTCTTTTCTACACCCACTGTATGTGTCCTGAAGCTACAAAAAGCTGAAGATGTCTAGAGAAACTTCTTGAAATTCAGGGCTGTCGCAGAGAGAACACCATTATGAACTGTGAAAAACTGTGCTTAATGGCTGACTGGAGAGACTTCCAGAATTTAACATGTTAGGTATAAATCTACCAGTGCTCTTTGGCTGACTGGAGAGACTTCCAGGATTTAATGTATCCATCCTGAATCTACCAGCAGCTGGTGATAGTAGAATTAACAGAGCACAGCAGAGCTGAAGAGGACATGTCCACTCTTTTGAGGACATTAACAAAAAAACAGGCATGATGGTTGTGGGAGTTAATAACAGTATCCTTTTCCTGTAGGTGGCAATATAACCTGACAGTATGAGAATTCCTGTGTCCCTCCCTTTTCTCATCCCTGGATGGGAAATACATTTTTGTTAGTAGTTTTGGATAGAGTAGGGGATGGATATAACCCCAATAGTTTTTTTTTCTGTTCTAGTTGTCTTGAGATTTTTTTTTTTTGCTTGCTGTCTCAAGAAACAAGAAGTGTTAACACATGAACCTCTATATATTTTTTTTTATTATGGTTTCACCCTGCTCCTAAAATGTAAAATAAAGAAGATAAAAGAAATTTTAGGTCACCTGATTTAGGGATGTAGTTATGCCACAGCCCCCCCCCCCCCCAGTATTATCATACTAACCTAAAGTGTATGTAAACCCTCACCTTGTAAAACAACCCATTCAGTTTAAAATAGAAATGAAAGGCAAAACATTTTTGTATAGATATAAAAAACATTATATAAATACCATTTTCCCCTTTTTTATAAGTGATCCCATTCCCTCTGTTCTCAGCTGCATAAGAGCTTGGGTAGGAGGAGAAGCAGCAGCACACTGAGCTCCCAAGTGAATGGCTGTGCAGGGGGGGGGGGGGTCGGGCGTGTCAGCACAAGTCGGATCATTAGGGGAGAGTAGGCTGAGTTACAAGCATAGCTAGAGAACTGACCAGAGTGTGCTCTCCTGCTTAGCGTGGTCAGTTTTTAATAGGTAAGCAGAGGAACTGGCAGGAACACCAGGGATTTTACATAAAGGAAGCAATACAAAGAGAACAGGAGACTTTTTCATACTTTTACATGGTATATTAGGCATATATTTGGAATATGAAATGTTGGGGGTAACCAGGGCTTTTTTTCCAGCAGGAACTCGGGGGAACTCAGTTCCACCACCTCTGGCTCAGGTCTTCTGCTCCCTGCTCCCCACTATCACTTGGTAACACTGAAGTCCAGCTTCTGCGTTTACAAGTGATAGCTTATCTGTCAGTAGCTCCCACAGGTCAGATCTCCTGCGCAGATCCCACTGAGTGCCGGACAGGGACAAGGGAGATACAGAACAAATAACCAGGGTTCAGTGCAGTCATGGGCAGGACAGGGTGCGTGGTAGGCTGCACCCTCTGTGGTCTCCATTTTTTCCCTGGTGATCAGTTGTTGATGCTCCTTCTGCATGATCTCCTTTGCAAGTGACTGTAGTATAGTATGCTGGAAGGTACTACAGCCGGATAGGTGCTTCAGCTTAATATTGCAACAAAGGTAAGTAATATGACAGATGGTGGAGCTTTTAAGGAGGGGGGAGAAGATGAGGGCAGTGGAGGGAGGGGTTTTATGCAGAGGGAAGAGCTACTATTTGATGCCATTTGTCAGGTATGTGTGTGTGACGGGCATGGTTGGGTTCCTGCACCTATTCTCTGAGAAAAAAAGCCCTGGGGGTAACAAACGCTTTAAAGCTGAAGTTTAGTGTTGTTTTCTGGGATACAACACCATACACAATAACAGCAGCTGCTGCTACAGAGAAAAGTCGCACATACTTCTAACCTCTCAGCCATTTACAGAACTTCTATTATTTTTGTCCCGAAATGCATCACATCAGTGGGAGTTCTATGAATGGTGGAGAAGGCAGTAGGGGGTAGACGAGCAGGACAACTTTTCTCTGTAGCAGCAGCTGCTGTAAACTCTCACAATGTGGGAAAACAGACAGACAGGGCAAAATCCCTTCCACTCTGGGTTTTTAGCAGAAGCAGCCACCTGCAAGTAATGGGATATACACCATTATACATAACTAATGTGTATGGTGCTGAAGCCCCCCCCCCCTAAAAAAAATACCCCCAGCTTTAAACCTAAAACCTATGTAACTTGTTTTACTTCTTAACCATAGAGGACTGTGGGGAAGGGGGCAGGGAGGTAAAGAGAAAATAGAAGAGAATGAAAAAAAAAAACATTGTGTAATCTTTTTTTAGTGCAAAGGCGAGGTAAGAACCAGACCCAAAGCTTGTTTCAGGCCCAGGGATCAATAGATAGACAGGTTTCCCAGTGCTGGCTCTATTATGACAGACTATAAGTGATCAGAGGGAAGTTGCTGGTAAAAGAGGCCACTTGCCTGCCGCTGCAAGAGTCGAACGCCTATCAGGATATATATATGCATCGGTTTTTGAAATCCCACCTCTCCCTCAAGAAAACAATTTCATTGCCTTCCACAACATGACCCATTCTAGTCAGACGTTTACGTCCTCCTGGTTTATTGAGCTCTCTCTCCACTGGACGCCTACTTCACAGCAATGTGAATATTTTTCGGCCGGACTGACAGCTAGGAAACATCATCTGAAGGTGAGTGTTAACTTTTCATTTAAAAGGTTGTTTAAAGGACAATGCTCATTTGCAGAATTAAGAAGTCACGCTAGTTTTTTTTTTTTTTTGTTTTTTTTTAATGCCACTCAGATGCAAGTGTATTCATCATCTATCCGACTTTCTTTTTTTTTTTTTTTACATGAACACACAGCCAGTAAACAGTAAGACCCGAGAGCTGTAATGCCAGTAATGGCCACATTGCTGCAAGATTTAGAATACACCTCCACCTTTCTCGGAAATTTGACATTTATGTCAGAGCAGCAAAATAATTAAATTCTGCAAAAAAAAAGTGTTTGCTCTATTTTAGCTTTATGGGTTTAAAGTATATTTTGCACGAAAAAATAATATTGCTTTTGGAGGTGTGGGCGTGTCTACAATTATTTTAGTTTGTTAATGAAAAATGGAGACCATGAATGAATGAATGAATGAATGAATGAGTGACTTGTATAGCACTACCTATGCGAACTGAATCGCCTCAGGGCCATGCCACTGAAATTTAGGAACGTGGATCAGCATTTATCCAGCATAAAATAGAGTAAGCTGAATTGTGGGTCATTTCTACACCGTGATGACTGCACTGCTGCAAAATAGATGAGGAAGGTCATATAGCGAGACAAAATAATGTAAATATGATGTGTTTTGTTCTATAATCCCAGCACTGTATATTTTGTGTTTAAAGATAATGGTTCATATTTTTTGCTTACTGCATCGGGGTGTGGTGGGCTATTCGTCGCCAGTGGTTTCCATGTCATTTGGGTGCAAGAGAGGGTCATGGTCTCTGACGTGTTATTGCTGAAAGTAGAACGAGAAAAGAAAATTTGCGCTTGGGACGCTGGCCTGTTTTCTACAACATAATGACCACACTGCACTTTAAAGCTGCCTTCCAAGCCAAGAATAACATAACCCTGCAATGAGTAAACAAGCACGCCCATCGTCAATGCATGTGCCTGTGGACGCTCATCCTTTAGCAATGTCCCTTGTGCATGGAACCTTGAGCTCGTGAATACTGCCTCTATTCCAGGCACCTCTCCATAGGCCACTTCCCATCTTACTGGAGATTCTTATCCTTAAGGCTTTGCCTTCCCATCTATCGCAATGCTCCATCCCTAGGGAGGATGCAAAAAGAATTGGTCTGTGTTAAGGTGCTTTGCTATGAGTGTGAGGGAGGTGGAGATGCCGGTGATGGGGGTGGTGTGTGTGTGTGTGTGTGTGTGTGTGTGTGAGACTGGTGGGGGGGGGCTGGGTATTTTCTCTCTCTCAAAGTATAGACTAATACCATTACAGGGCCTGTTTTATTATTTTTTTTTTTTCCCTTCCTGCATTAGAGATTGGCTCTGGAAGAGGGGAAGGCGGCTGCAGCATAATATTACCTTGTGATTCTATGACCCTCCTCTATGCATCCCTAACTCTCAAAAGCTGATTCAGCTTTCAGCTTCAGCTCTAGTGACTCCACTGCTGCAACAGACTCTTCTGTCAGGGTATGTATCTTTCTGCCTATGCTCTTCTTTCTCTGGCTGCACCAGACCTCTGCGCGTTAAATACTAACACACCACATTACCTGCTCCATTCAAACTTGACTGGCGACTTACATGGTGCATCCCTTCCTTGCAGGAGGATGCCTGTCCTCTTTCTCTGTCTCCCTGTGCTTTGCATCAAGGTGGTGGGGGGGGGGGCACAAATGTGCATCTTTGGTTGGCTTGTTCAGGATGAAATTACTCATGGCAGGATTCTGCAGCGTAAGCAGCTAAAGCACATGTATCAGCCTGAAACCTTACAACTTTGACATGTAATCGTTGGACGGGGGTTAACCTGTTGGTTGCCGGTGGAGGCCCGCGTTGTTGGTGGCATTGCTCCTAGGATAACGCAAGCTTTGATCGTAAGAGAGACTAGTGAATACATGCTAGAGAGAGCGCTGTGCTTTTTTTTTTTTTTTTTAATTAAGGACATTCACTGCAAGTAATGATATTCTACTCTACTCTAATTTGTGGTCACAGTAGACATATACTAAGGTTTTTAAATAACGGCTTGCGCTCATAAAATAGGTTTAATATTTAATAGGGGCTGCTTTCTTTATTGGCATCATTTATAGCCTGTCTAAACATCACCGACAACACATTTTTTTTTATATTTCTTGCGTTCAAACTTGTGTAGTAGGACAAACACCAATGCGCAAAGTCTCCTGACATCATACCAATTAGAAACATGCATGTCTGCTCTAAACTGTCTAAAGGGAGCATGTCTTTAGTTGCTATGGGTTACTGCAATTTAAACTTGACTGCTGCCTTCCGCTCTGCGAAATAAATAAGCGCATATATTGTTACTAATATTCATTGCTATTTTAAGAGATGATTTGTGACATCTATGTATTATACACAAGTGTAGAACATGTATCATTTTGACATTTTGATTATTGTTATTAATGTTGGTTTTGCAGTGTTATAGTTTTATATTAAATATTTTCAATGCTATGATTTTTTTTTTGATTAAAGTTAATTTCTTCTGGAGTATGTATACATATTTCGAATTTAGGATAAATAAGTTGATGTGTGTAACTATTACAGCATGCATTAGTGATGAGGATTCCTAAACGCGGAAAGGGTCTGCGTCGTCCGCAGCAACCGGATTGCAGCTCCAATTTTTCGTAGTAAAAATCCCAACTCAATACCGGTTGGTTTGAGCAAAATTCACATTTTACTTTTTTTCTCCCTTGGTTTTATAAATTATTAGATTTTTTTTTAATATTACAGCAAAGGCCTGGTCAAGCATCTGCAACTAAACTGTCAAGGGACCACAAGTCCCAGCATGGCAATTAGATATTTAGGGTTAACAGAGTTCAGTTATGGCCACTATCTGCTGTACTGCGTTATTGTGGCCTTGTACTGCTGAGATTTAGCGAGTAGGCCCGGCCTGTGAGGAAATGTAAAAAAAAAAGCGACATTCAAGGTGCCAAATTACCACCTAAGCAAAGGTGATGAATAAGGAAGCTGGCTCATGTGTCGCTCCCTATCCAGTTAATATTCCCAGCTTCAGCATGCTGCTCTGTACACACGTATCCTATGTGCTCAGACCCTTTTCTCGGTTTTCAGATCTGCGCAGTCATTGAGGAGCAACTGAAACCATTGCAACTTCTTTTCTGGCTGGGACACAGTAGAAAATTCTTCAAATTGAAGGGCTAAGTTGCAGATATTTCCCAATATGCTGCAAAATCTTAACATTGATGCTGCATAAACATTCTTTGCTTGTCGATGCTCACATTCGGGCCATTAACCCCTACACTACCTAGTCTGTTCTATTGATGTTTAAATCAGGAGAAAAGAAAAAAATATATAAATCAAAAGGAAAAAAAAAAATCAGAAGCATCTCTAGCAAATATCAGGAAGTGTGCATCCAAATGTTGATTTTGATATATAATAATGTATAATAATGTATCCATACACACTCACATGTGTATATTAACCATACACTATACATTGATATCAGGCAGTTTTAAAAAACTTTCTTTGCAGGTTTGCAGGACGTATGTCTTTAGTCTATTGATTTTCTCCGTTCTTAATGCAAGCGACAAACGGATGTCAAAGAAATTGGCTAATACGATGGCTGTTTTTTACTGCAAAGCTAAGAGCGATCTCGGAAATGTCCTATAACTGTAGAAAAAGAAGCACAAATAAAGCTGTGTGATCTTTCTGTTTAATACATAACAGCAGGAGTAGATTATTTTCAAGCAGAAAGATATTGAAAAAGGGCCCATCATAAAAAAAAAAAAAAAAAGGTATACCGCAGTCACCTACTTTACATAGCACTGCTGGCTTATTATGGTGTCTGTAAAATTTTAGGTGCATAATAATACGGTAATGTAAAACAAAAGCGTAAAAGGCGATAAATTCAGAGTGAGGCAAGGTTTGTTCTAGAAAATGGGAAAGAAATGTGCTTTTTCTCGGAAGAGAGCAGCAAATAACAGGATAGGGTGATATTTGTTTCCTGCAAGAAAGTAACAGCTTGGTAACAATTTCACATTTTCCTTGGAACATTTATTGTTTATTTATGTGATGAACTGACTTCCTACTATATAGATCTCGTAGGGCTCAGTGCAGTAGCGGGGAGCTTGTATACACATCTGCATGGGGTTACCTTGGCTAACTCTTTGACTTCAAGCATTTCTGAGGGACAGCAGACTCATTTACTAGGGGCAGAATGGAATGCGCAAAGTGCAGTAATCTGTAATGACCAATCAGCCATCATCTCCCGCTGATCACACTGCTTGAAGCAATGAATGAAACAAAATTCTGTTGCTATAGGATACTTCGTTTAAAGAGTTCTTACCAAAAACCCACTTAGGCTCCATTCACACTAATGCGTTTTTTGATGCATTTTGCAGAAATGCATGGTAATTTTTTAACATGGGTTCCTATGGAACATGTTCACATCAATGCATTTCTGTGCCTCTGCGTTTCTGGAAAGGGTTGGGGACTTTTTTTCATGCAAAATGCAGCGTTTTGCATGTAATAGAATTCAATGGAACCGCATCCAAAAACGCAAGTACCGCGTTTTTACCACGTTTTGCATTTTTTTTCCTTTCATTTTTTTTAACACTGTATACAGTATAAAAAAAAAACTGTAAAAAAAAAAAAAAAAAACGCAAAACGCGACAAAAAACGCATGTTCAAAAACGCGGCAAGCACCGAAAAAAAACACTGCAGAAACGCTCCAAAGCAACATGCATAAGTGTGAATCGAGCCTTAAACCGGAAATATTACATTAAAGTGGACCGACCCTTTAACAATTCACCATAGTTCTTTGCGTTGCAGCTTTCTAAGCTTTGATGACCAGAGACAATGAAGGTGATTTACTAAAACTGAAGAGTGCAAAATTGGGTGCTGCTCTACATAAAAAACAATCAGCTTCCAGGGTTTTTTTTTATATCAAAGGTTAATTGAACAACTTTAAGTTAGAAGCTGATTGGTTTCTATGCAGAGCTACACCGGATTCTGCACTCTTCAGTTTTAGTAAATCAACCCCAATATTAGTCTGTAGTTGCAACATTATATTAATAGAGATATTCTAAGGGGATTGCTTTAAAGGGAATCAGTCACAAAGCAAAACACCTTAGTTAGAAACCTTCAAAGGAAGTTGCTGGTCCAATTCATAGTCAGCATACTAGTTCTTAGGGCAATAGACTAAACCTGAACTGGATCATCTATTGTGAAATGGAACTGGATGTGTGCCAGCCGGGGGAATGTCTGCGTTCACCAGTATCTTCTCTCATTTGAATTCCGATGATTAAACATACAACATGATTTTCACCAGCCTTTGTAAATAGGTGAGCTGGCAAAAACAGGTCACTCAGGTGTTCTCTCTAGAAAAGATTACATTTACGTGGGGATTTTCCTAAAACTGGAGCCTACAGAATCTGGTCCAGCTATGCATACTAACCAATCAGCTTCTAACTTCTACTTGTTCAATTACGCTTTTACAGCAAAACCTGGAAGCTGATTGGTTACTGATTGGTTACATAGCAACCAATCAGCTTCTAACTTCTACTTGTTCAATTACGCTTTAACAGCAAAACCTGGAAGCTGATTGGTTACTGATTGGTTACATAGTAACCAATCAGCTTCTAACTTCTACTTGTTCAATTACGCTTTGACAGTAAAACCCGGAAGCTGATTGGTTGCTATGCACAGATGCACCAGATTCAGTTTTAGTAAATCCCATTTGTTTCTAAAACGTAAATGTCACCGGGATATTTTATGGTGCTAGTGAAGCCTAGTACACACCAGTAGTGATTTTTTTTGTTCAACCCAGCAGCGCTGAACGAAAAAAAAAAAAAACTGACAGTTTAGGAGGAGCTGCTGTACTAACAATCCAATGTTAGTACAACAATCTCCCCCTGCTGTGCTATTGTGTTCTGACATCGGGACGGCCCGCTAGAACACTCTGGTTAGCGCTCTCAGCTATTGGCTGAGATGGCTGATCGGGAGCCAATCGGCAGACCTTTTTCGGTCATGTCCCATTGAAAGAAGCCGGCTGAATGGCCAGCTTCTGTCGGACCAATTCCAGTACACACGTTTCAGCCAGTTTCTATTAAACCGGCCCATGCTGCCTGACATTTGGCCTGTGTGTACAAGGCTTAAGGCTGTTTGATTGAATTCAGATAGAATGGAATATCCTGCTACAAGTACATTCTGTCTTAGAGGTTTTAATACAGAAAATATAAATGAGCAATATTCGACAACCCAAAGCAGCCAAGCAGAGACCGCAGTAAACTTTTGCGTGCTGTTGGTTAGTGCACATTCAATATCAAAAAACTAAAAGCACCCTTGTATTTAATAAATACGCACTGAACGTCACCATATGCAGTTTTGGTGCAAGCCTCCCCATGAACAGAGTAACCGGTGCTCACACCTGTGTCTATGACGTCATCACTGAAGAGCCACGGGTACTTACCGTTTTGTCTCTGTTGTTTACAGGTAATACTCTTTCAGATAACAACTCAAACCTTAGTCAAACGATTGACTTGCTAATTATTCTTATTTGGTCCCGTTTACGCACTGAGCTATTTGCACAAATTCCTAGATGTATACAATTCACTAAATGCACAGTTGCGTTAAGCCATTCTTGTACTCTCTAGGGAGAGGCGATATTAATCAGCGCTTGGGAAGACGGTCCATTCAAAGAATTCAATCCCACTTTCCCTAGTCATTAGCAAAAACATTGGATTATTGACTCAATTAGCTCTATATACAGGGAAAGACTTCTGGTGCCTTTCTTGCATAAAGGGAGGATTTAAAAGGAACATCAGCATTCAAACATTGGTAAACGTTTACAATTGCTTTTGATACTACAAGTTATTGCATACGTGATTAATAAAAATGAGTTTTTATTGTATAGCTGGCTATGGCTGATAACGGGCCTTACCAGCATTTTACCCACTTATCACCTCCAAATCACTTTCACTTCAAGAATGTTATAAAGCCAAGTATAACCCAGCTACTGTTTATTAAGAGCCCTTTAACACTGAGGTAGCTTTTCCAGCACTTTGGCGCTAAAAAAAAAAAAAGCACCTGGAAAGCTCATGTGCGCTGGCGGGGAGGTGAAAAAACTCTTTGGAGCATATTTGGATCACTAAAAAAAGCGTCTCAAATGTGCCCCTCTCTATTGAAATGAATAGGAAGCTCCTAAAAAGGTTCTTGAAGCAGTTTTTAAGTCACGTGACCTTCAAAAAAAGCACACCGCTAACGCCTCAAAAGCGCTTGATAAAGCACCTGAAAAGGGCTCCGCGGTTTATAGGCAGTTTTCAAGCGCCTCAGTGCGAAAGGGCTCTTAGAGTCATCTACTAAGGTGTAATTGTAGAGCAGGGGTAGTCAACCCCAGCACTCCATCTGTTATGGAACTACAAGTCCCAAGAGGCATTCCTAGAGAGACAGGGGCATTATGGGATTTGTAGTTTCACCACAGCTGGAGTGCTGAGGTTGCCTACCCCTGTTATAGAGTGTGAAGAAGGTGCTAAATGCTCCTAGGCCCATGAGGCCAAAAAGGTATCCATCATTATGGCCCACCCCCTTTTATATACCAGTGTTCTGCTCACACTACATTCTATAAAGGATAAAGCAACATCTCCAAAAATCAAAATTTTTGCTCTGGTGTCTGCTGCTGGAGGGTCTACAAAAAAAAAAAAATATATTAACAAAAGATTTTCATGTAATATAAGAGGAAGCAAAGTCCCTCTGGCTTTAAGCTATGCATCTGGGTGGCAAGAAAGGGTAAAAAGAGATTGTTGATAAGGATGATGTAAATACCTGCAATGCTGTGCACATAGAGGTTCTAGAGGCTGTCTCGTTCTATGGATGAAACTCAAAACCCCAAAGACCTGCAATGATAATCGGCTTTATCTGCGGATGCCAGCAGGCACCCCTGATATTGCTATTAGGTGGATAGTAGATCCGCTGGTCACCAATATCCCCTAAGGTAAGGCTGGTGCTGGAGGAAAGCATGAGGTCTCTCTACCAAGAATATGAACAATATACAAGTGTGAATGTTTGGTCAATGATGAGAGGAAAAAAAAAAAAAATCAGGTCTGATGCTGATCCAAACACAGTCAATGGTTTTGTTAGCTTCGGAAGCTCTAGAGATGGCCCCCCCTTGTTAGACAGATGTCATCAAAGTCGACTGACACCTATACCATTTTATTTAAAGTAACCTGCAAAGTGAGAGCTATACTTTTGCAGCCTTGTGTAGGATGAGAGTATCAGTAAAGACTGTGAAAAGAGTAATGAACCCGCGCAGTGGAAATGGAGATCTGTAGGTGAATGGAACTGCTGCCGCCCTACAAGCAGTCACCAAAATTGGGGACAGCTAACTGGATTGGTGTAATAGAAGGGTCTGGCGCTGTTCCTATACTAAGTGATAATTCCCTACCTGCGTATTTTTATCTCTAGTTCAAAAAAAAAAGCATACAAGATTGAGTCCCTAAGTATAAGCAAAACGTGCAGGTGTCAAATAATAATCATCAAAAAATATATATATTACACAATTTTAAACAACTATAAATGTGTATAAAAACAAGCTTCTAATATAAAATTCTAGTGGTGGTGTCGAGTCTCCATATGCGGTGTTGCTGATAAATATACCAAATATCTTGAAGTGTGGGGGAAAAAAGGGGGGGGGGGGGAAAGGGTGGGTGAAGGTGGGGAAGGGAAGGGGAGGGAGGGGGAAAAGGAAAGGTGTGGGAGATCAGACACTGATAAAGGAGCTGAAAATTAGTCAAAAATCATTTCTACTAAAGTGCAAACGTGCTGGTAAAGTTCAAATAAAGTCCTTATGGTGTAATAGACTCGCTATCCTTAATAGTATGCTGTCTTGATATAAGTGATGTGGTGAAAAAGATCCTTGCTCTGAAAGTGCAGCCACTCACCGGATCACTTCACCCCTGCAGGGGTATCGGGCAATTACAGTTTTGCGCCACTGTGCGGCGATCTCTGGCAGCCTCAGGATTGTGGTGTATCATGTAGAAAGAGAGAAGGAGTGCCCATAGCGTAAAATCGTTTTATAAAAAATTTATTAAACAAATGAAAAGGTACTCACAATTTCACAATGTAAATCAAGCGAAAATTTTTTTTTTTAAAAACGTCACGGTTAGCCTTCAGCGCTGGTAGGTAGCTGATGTTGGGAAGCACAGATTAGGCCACGCCCTACGCGTTTCGTCGTTAGGACATCTACGGGCGACGCTCCCGTAGACGTCCTAACGACGAAACGCGTAGGGCGTGGCCTAATCTGTGCTTCCCAACATCAGCTACCTACAAGCGCTGAAGGCTAACCGTGACGTTTTTAAAAAAAAAAAAAAATTTTCGCTTGATTTACATTGTGAAATTGTGAGTACCTTTTCATTTGTTTAATAAATTTTTTATAAAACGATTTTACGCTATGGGCACTCCTTCTCTCTTTCTACATGATACACCACAATCCTGAGGCTGCCAGAGATCGCCGCACAGTGGCGCAAAACTGTAATTGCCCGATACCCCTGCAGGGGTGAAGTGATCCGGTGAGTGGCTGCACTTTCAGAGCAAGGATCTTTTTCACCACATCACTTATATCAAGACAGCATACTATTAAGGATAGCGAGTTTATTACACCATAAGGACTTTATTTGAACTTTACCAGCACGTTTGCACTTTAGTAGAAATGATTTTTGACTAATTTTCAGCTCCTTTATCAGTGTCTGATCTCCCACACCTTTCCTTTTCCCCCTCCCTCCCCTTCCCTTCCCCACCTTCACCCACCCTTTCCCCCCCCCCCCCTTTTTTCCCCCACACTTCAAGATATTTGGTATATTTATCAGCAACACCGCATATGGAGACTCGACACCACCACTAGAATTTTATATTAGAAGCTTGTTTTTATACACATTTATAGTTGTTTAAAATTGTGTAATATATATATTTTTTGATGATTATTATTTGACACCTGCACGTTTTGCTTATACTTAGGGACTCAATCTTGTATGCTTTTTTTTTGAACTAGAGATAAAAATACGCAGGTAGGGAATTATCGTTTAGGAACAGCATCAGTAAAGACTGTGCCCCCCCCCCCCCCCCTGTATCATACAAGAGAGAAATTAAAATAAATATCCATAAACATAAAAATATAAAAATAGACATAAATACTAAATTAAAACAACAAGGCTCAGAATGAAATGCACCACTTTAAGTACATCAAATAAAAACGCGGAGACAAAATCAAAGTGGTCCATATGCTACAGTCATTTCAATCTGGCCCTGCGTAAAGAGGTTCATTATGAAAACCGTAACCAAAGCAGCAAAAAAAAAAAAAAAATTCATTAACACTAAAACAGCCATTTTCTGTTAGCCAGTAAATTGCTATTGATCTCCATAGTTGGGAGTTGTGTGTGTGTGTGTGTGTTTAATGTTACTGGAGAGAAGAGTGCTTGGGAGAGACAGTGCAGTGAGGCAGGTAAGTTGACCAGCTGAGCGTTCCATTACAGCAATGCTGACTGAGCAGGAAACACAACTGTGACCTCTGGTTTAGTCAGATGCCTAAATCCAGCTCATAATAGCCCTCTGTTTAGTGTGATCATCATTTTCACTAGTGGAAGTCACTCTACATTGTTAGGGGAGCTTTAAAGCTCAGAGTAGATGCAAAGGAATGAGTGAGCAAAGAGAGAGAGAGGGAGAGAGAGAGAGAGAGAGAGGGAGAGAGAGAGAGAGAGAGAGAGAGAGAAAGAGAGGAGACAAAGAGAAGGGACAGATTTGTGTTAAGTGCTGAGACAGACCGACAGAGACCGGCGTGCCTGGCCTGTGCCTTACCTGCCTCCCTGATTTATCTTTCATTTCAGATGCATGGGGCGGGAGAGGCCAGACACATTCAGTGCCATTTAACATTAGAAAATAGAATATGAACAGAGGGCACAGCCTTTTGTCTATAGTGCGGAGAGATGCACTTCTATAAGAGCCGCGTGCAGCAGAGGGATCTGGTACGGACCCCGGAGGTAAGACCTGGCTTTAATTCATTCTCTGTTGTGTCTGCTTGCCTTGTTGTATTAACCTTACTTGTGCCGCTCACCTTGACACCAGACTGCAGTGGCCATGAAAGATTTCAGGGGGGTTTAGGGGCTGTGTGACCTTTGCAATGCTCTTTAGATCATAGTTGCCAACTATCCCAGGTTTCCAAGATGTGTTTCTGGAAAATTGTTAAACCTTGGAAATATTCAGTATTCAGCTTTGACCCCCCCCCCGATGAACAGTTAAATCTTTCCTTTTCAGTGTGTTCAATACTTATGTTTCCATCCTTTTTTTTTTTTTTAAGTTACTGGAGCTTGCTTTTTGAAATGCAAAAACTAGTTTTATCCGATTCTGGAGATGTGATATAATGGAAAAATGTGTTGGTTAATGGTCCCCTTACATTATGACGCATGGTTGCATGAATGGTGCAGCAACAAAGTGTCCCTAGAAATGGTTTTAAATGTTGGAAACTATTAATCAAGTTTCACTGGATGGAGAGGTTTTTTTTTTTTTTTTGCCTTTTGCAGAAGAATGAATGTAAAAGTAATTTTTGGGTTTGATTTACTAAAACCGGAGAGTGGAAAATCTGGTGCAGTTGTGCATAGAAACCAATCAGTTTCTAACTTCAGTTTGTTCAAATTTGACAAAAAAACAAAAAACAAAACAAAACTGGAAGCAGTTGGTTTCTATGCGGAGCTGCACCAGATTTTGCACCCTCCGGTCTTATTATCAACCCCACTACAAATTTTCAAAGTCAAATTGTTGCCCTAGATGACCTCACGCAATGCAGAATTTTGAGGAAGACAATTCTGCACAGGGAGTCCCCCCCCCCCCCCCAGACCCTCTTGTAAATTGCAATGTTCAAATGCTGCTAAATGTATACACTTTGCAGATGTAAGTCAGACTGAGATAGGTATTTCCCAATGTTACTAACCACTGTTATCAGCAGTTTTTCGGTATGCAATACAACAAATATCTGCACCTGAAAAATGCTCTGCTGTATTTTCAATCAAGTGACTGCACTTGGTTAAATAAGCAATTAAAGATCATTACTGAATTGCAACTTTCTAAAGATAACAAAAAGCAGGTGAGAATTAAGATCATTGAATCCCAGGAAGTTAGTCACTTTAATCATTTAGGGATTGAGTTACTAAAACTGGAGAGTGCAAAATCTGGTGAAGCTGTGCATGGTAGCCAGATTCTAAGGCTGGCCATACATTATGCAATTTTCTTGTACAACTTTCCTTTAGATTTACCAAAACCATATAATCTAAGGTCAAACCTAAAGACGTTCAATTTGTATACAATCAGGTCTATATCCTACATAGTTGAAGGTAAATCTAAAGGAAATTGAATAATAAAATTATATAATGTATTGCCAGCTTAACTTCAGCTTGTTCAATTAAGCTTTGATAAAAAAAAAAAAACCTGGAAACTGATTGGTTTCTATGCAGAACTGCATAGACTTTCCAGTTTTAGTAAATCAACCCCTTACTGTCCTAAACCTGGAAGGCTCAAGGCCCTCAAAGACCAAAGTGGACAGCACCGTGTTACAGGCTTGCTGTACTTTAGGAAATGGACTAACCAGCCACATATAGATCTTTAGAATGCTTTAGAATCATTTCTGTGCTGACACTAGGCTTAGCCATAGGTTGCTCGTCTTTTCTAGGATCACCCCAATGCAGATCTACACTGTGCTGAACATAGAACACATTAAGCAACTTGTTTTAGTAAAACAAAAGGGCTTGCAGAACATTTCTAAGAAGATAATTGACTTTTTAACCAGTTTGATATCCTGAAGCGACCTGCTACAATCTCTCCACATAAAAAAAAAGCAAAAAAAAAACAGCCAAATAAAATTGTGTACTTAACATTACTTACCTCATCCAACTTCCATCTAATGTATATGGATATATTATACAAATACATAGTTGCCAACACTTTACCAAATTTCTTGGAAGACTGAGATGATGCTTCTAAGCTTGCTGGTGTCACCATACTGTCAGAGAAGACAGTGGAACTAATTCCCAATAAATACATCTTTATGGTGTTTTTTTTGCATTTGAAACAAACTGCAAATCACCGATAACTTAAAAAAAAAATCCAGATATTGATTAAGAAAAGAAAAAAAAAAACAATACTGCAATAAGGAAGTGTTTTATGGTATAGCCAGTCAGCACTGAAAACCAGGAACGCTGCCAAGGACGAAGCTTAAAGTGAGCCTGTAATGGATAGAAATATGACAGCTGCCATTGTTGACTTGTAATTTTGCTGGCTTTGGGGCATGATCCTTGTTTTGCTAATTAGTGAATCACTGAGCGGAACAAGCATAGAGCCAGCAAACTGTGACAAAAAGTCAAAAACTTCCATCCAGCATCTCGTTGGGAAGTAAAGACAGGATTGGGATACCCCCCCCAGAGGCCTGCACCTGAAGTGGTAGCTCCTATATGTCTAGTCTTTCAGGTTTGCTTTAATCAGGTAGCTGTAGCTGGAAATGAGGGGCAGCTGACAGCTATGTACATAAGGTTAGAATGTACTGAGCAGTAGGCCTGCCCGTTGCAGTGTAATGACTATAACCATCCCAATCCTGTGCTGCAT